>CM039626.1:7158341-7767091 GCA_022457165.1 Juglans mandshurica
TTAAATAGAAGAATTGAATTAGTTTAAAAAGAATAAACTCAAAAAATTTTAAAAATAATATTAAAAAATATAATATATAGAGATTGAGAGGTTGTGTAGCATTTCTCACGCTCAATTATTTTGCTCAAAGGAAAGTCCTAAAAAAGGAACACCAATAAACACTACTTCAGGTTCAAACAAACAAACAGAACCTCATTTTCCAATTTCCAGTTTAATCCATCTCAACCAAATCCATTCCCAGTACTTTATTTCCATCTTTCATGCTACACGCTGCTTTGGCACTCTTCCTCTCTCTATCAATCCAGACACAGACAGATTGTCGAAGCTCGTTATCCCCACCGTTTATTGCGTACACTCAAGCACTCACAAAAAGTCAACTCTCCCACCCATTAAACTAAAATTACCCTTTGATCCGGAAGCCATTGAAGACCCGGAAAGGAAAAAACATTAGTTAAAAGGGAGAACTCCAGGCATTGAATTTGAAAGCCCTTCCAGTGTCATGATCACATGCTCCCGGACCTACCATAAACAACCTCATGATGAATTCCGCCAACGGCATGATGTCAGCATCGTCTTCATCGGCCACCGCACAATCACCGGCCCTCAAGACCTATTTCAAAACTCCAGATGGCCGATACAAGCTCCACTACGAGAAGACCCACCCCTCCGGTCTCCTTCATTACGCCCATGGAAAAACCGTCACTCAGGTACTTTAATTTCTCAGTTTTATAGTCCCAACTCATACTTGTAAGTAATTTTTGGGACGTTCTTCAATACCCATTTCGTGGAATGGAAGTTCTGCGAGCGATTTCTTTGTTGTTGTTTGATTTCTATGGTTTTTAAAAGCAGTGATCAGTACCCGTTGGTTATGATTACCCTTTGAATATATGTTTGGTTAATTTTCGTATTATGTTTATTTTTCGGTGCTGTGTTCATCTTAAAACCGTCTTTCTAAAGAAATTTTGGTTGATGTTAATATGCCTGGGTGTATTTGATAGCTAATAGAGAATTAAATTTTGGATTCTTTATAGTTCGTTATTTATTTATTTATTTTTGATAATCTAACCTTGAGAGCATTGTTGGTGAAATTTATTATTATAGGTAACTCTAGCACATCTGAAGGACAAGCCGACCCCATCTACCCCAGCAGCCGCGCCTTCAAGCTTCAGTGCTAGCAGTGGGGTGCGATCAGCTGCAGCAAGGTTGTTGGGCGGAAGCAATGGGAGCCGCAGCTTTGTCGGAGGGAATGGTGGCAGCAAGAGTGTTGGGAATGGTAGGGTTGGGTCATTGGGGTCTTCAATTTCTAGTAACTCAATGGCTACTACAAACTTCGATGGGAAAGGGGCTTACTTGGTCTTCAACGTGGGGGATGCCATCTTTATAAGTGATCTGAATTCTCAAGATAAGGTGCTTTGTTATTTTGTTATTTGGGCTAGAGTGGTTTTTGGGGTTTCTTGGATGGTCTATGACAGATAAATCTTTTTTTCTTTTTTGATAAGTATGACAGATAAAACTTTGAATGTAGGATCCGATAAAGTCAATCCATTTCAGTAATTCGAATCCTGTGTGTCACGCATTTGATCAGGACGCTAAGGATGGGCATGACTTGCTTATCGGATTACATTCTGGGGATGGTAAAGTTTACAATAAAAAATTTTAATTTGTAATTTTGTTTGGAAGTCCAGACTTTACAAATTTATATGTCATGTGTGTATTATTGTAGTGTACTCTTTGTCACTGAGACAGCAATTACAGGATGTAGGAAAGAAGCTTGTTGGGGCTCAGCATTATAACAAAGATGGTTCTGTTAATAACAGGCAAGGATTAACTTAGTTTTAGTACCTTCCCACGCGTTACACAACACTACTTATTTCTTCCATAAAATTTATGCTTTGTTGTTATCAGGCCCATCAAATGTTACACTTGGCATCTAGTTTGTGAAAGATCTTATGGAATTTCATGTTGCACGTTTATTAGTCAAGCCATGGAAAATGGGTAAAGTGCTAAAAGACTTGCAAAGTCTCAGATGACGGTTCTTTCTTGCCTGCAAAGCAATTGAATAGGTCTTCCATTAGAAAATCTTATAGGATTGTTATCGTTATTTTATAGGAGATTGAAGATTAGATGGCAAAGAATGGGAAATAAACAGCACCTTTAATGTCCATTGGCTAATACTGAGGTGAATAACTTTCTTATCGAAAAACAAAGTGGAGTCTAAAATGTTGCTTGATCTTGTCAAAATGAGGATAAAAGTGAAAACAGAATAGAAAATGAGTAGTCTTATTATTTTTTTTTAATTTAAGTTTCTGATTTATTTATTTTTATTTACTCTTCCATTTGTTAATTTGGTCAATATGAAAACTCTAATTTTTGATAATTTAATTTGAACCATCAACTTGTCCTTTCACTCAAGAGGTCTTAAGTTGTTGTCTTATAGGGTTTCCAAGTGGATACATTTTTTTTATATAAGTACAAGAGAAAGAAACTGGATACTTACTATTGCCTTTGCTTTATAGTGTAATAGACAATTGTTAGGAGATCATTAAGACCATTAGATGCATTATTTTTTTTAAAAAAAATTGATGAGTGTCTTTAAGCTTCTGAAGTTTTCTTAATAACTTTGGGTTTGCTTTTTATTTACCTATATATAAAAAAAACACTTTGGGGTTGCTTGGATTAGCCCCTCCTTCTCAGACTAGTTAGGGTAGCGGTGACCAAAGTAATTTTAACTAGCATCATCCAGCTGCTAGTTCGTGGGTGAATTTCTTTTTCCTCTTTCTTGCAATAGCAAATATTATTTTTTCCCCGCACCATTTCCAAAGGATAATGATAGGCTTACTACTTCCTACCACTCCTTTACTACTCTATATAGTGTATTTGAAATTTTTATTATTTTCTTTTAAGTTTTTTTTTAATATCCTTAACCATTAGGAAAAAATTAAAAAATATACAACTTCATTAGTAGTCAATTCCTTAACCATTAAGTAAAAATTAAAAATTAAAAAAAAATAAAGAGAGTAGTAAACGGGTAGTAAGCCTATCATTATCCATTTCCAAAAGCTCACTGCTGTTTGGATGATCTTTTTTGTCAGAATCATTCCTATCTACATGGTTTCTAAAGCTCCTATGCTGCTTCAAACTGATTATCCAAGAAATTTATGTGAAATTCTCTTTTGCATTACACTTAAATGGCCGGAGTACTCTTATGGGCATATATGATCAATGGGTGTGGGATGTGTCTAATGGACTGTAGTGCTTCCTAATCAGAAGGGTGTCTGGCGGAGCACATTGTTTGTTCCATAGAATTTTGATGATAGTTGACTACTTTTTAATTAGTTACTCGAATTCAACAGAATAATTCACGTCCTATGTTGGAGATACTCGGGTAGACACTCCCTTTAACCTAGAAATTGAAAAAAAAAAAAAAAAAGGAATTGGCACTGTAACTATGTCTTCATGTTGTATGATAAGGGATTATTCTACTTATTAAAAAAAAAATGATAAAGGATTAGATTCTGAAGAGACAATCATAGCGAACAGCATACCTAACTCCATGTAGTATGGACTGGTTATAAAAAACAAATGATAAGGGAATGTTTCCTATTATATCATGGGAAGTGGCCCAACTAGGAAGTTTGTGTGCAGTGAAGTTTGCACTTATGTGAACCTTTTGCCCTGACCAAGAGAGATTCTGCTGAGTCTGGCTGCAATTTCCTTGATTTTTGGACAATCCTCCAGTCTGTTGTGTATTGAAGGAAAAGTGTCTTCGATTGTATGTGTATAATTTATGAATATAAAAATCATCTGCATCAAATTTCAATTTAGTTGGATATATTGCAGGGAAGTGTCTGAGGGATATACCTATAAAAGGAAAAAAAAAAAAGAAAAGTGTTTTGAGGTTAACCATGCCTTAGTAAAAATTCTATATGCAATCTATATTATGGATTCTTCTATGTATTTCATGCATGGATTTTTATTCTGGTTGATATAGTTGGTAGATTCCACTGAATTATTGAAACTCACCTCAGGATAAATCCCAAGACGATGATTATTTACTTCCACAGGCAGTATTTGTTTAGTCTAGTTCTTGGATGCACGGTTGTTTCTTTTTTATATATTTATTTATTTTTTGTGTATATACACCCTTTTCTGATCTGGTTGAGTTAATATGCAGTTCTTCACCCTGCTTCAAATTCTCATAAGGATGCCTTTATACAGGGATTTTAATATTTTATACTCCAAGAAAAATTTTCCTACCCTATCTCTAAGATAACTGCTTGATTTTGTGTGGGTATGCAAATTAGTCTGTCAAAATTTACATACATACATACATACATACATACACACATGCATTCGTAGTTACATATATAGAACATCTTTGAACTAGTAAATTCTGGATGTAGGCTACATATACCAGGCAAAGCTTAGGTTGCATTTGGGTAGTGAGGCATTATCAGGTATTCTGTGAATAGTAGTGAAAAAGTAATGATGAAATATTGAATAGTAGTGAATAGTAATAAAAAGTAGGTGAAAAGTAATAATAAAATAATGAATAGTAGTGAGATATTTTGAGAATAGGTATTCTGTGAATAGTAGTGAGATAGTCTGAAACCTTTCTTCACACTACTGTCGCAGCCCTTGACATTGAGGGTTGGAAAAATGAAGTATTTGGTAACTGATAGCTTGCACACACGCATGACCTTTTGTTGTTACTATTTTTATTCAAGTAGTCTAAATGTCTGATCCGATTAACCTTGTCTCTTTTCAACAGTCGTTGCACTAGTGTTGCATGGGTACCTGGAGGCGATGGTGCTTTTGTTGTAGCTCATACTGATGGAAATTTGTATGTGTATGAAAAGGCAAGCCTTGGACTTTCATGATTCAGTGTGTTGTAGATAGTGAGTTAAGCATGTTTTAACCATTTTTGCTGTCTTTCTTTTTTCTCCAGAGCAAAGATGGTGCAGGAGATACTTCATTCCCTGTTGTTAGAGATCAGATGCAATTTTCTGTTGCACATGCACGTTACAGTAAGGTGCTGGATTTGACAGTTATTTGCTATTAAGCTGTTTTGAATGTTTTTTCATAGATGTATCAGTTCTTTCTAATTTTGTGATTCTTTCTTTTAAATTGGTTTTTTAATGTTTGTTTAGATGAATTATAAATTCCCAAGCAATCAATCGCTAGGAAATATATATAGCACGTAGTTGTTATTAAGCATAAGGTATTTCAAATTATTTTTTAATCAGTATAAGGTTTTCAAAATTATGCAGTTAAAATTTAGATAACACCTGAAAATGTGCAGCGTTTTTTAGAAGGTCATCCACATTGTACCTATCAAAGAAAGTCATCCACATTGTATCTGAAAATTGTATGTTTCCTGATGTTTTCAACCGTTCCATGAGTCAAGAGTTACAATATATCTAAAAGATTGCACTCGGATCTTATTTAATTGTGACATATAGTCTCAAATTGACCTTGATTGGGGAGCTGCACATGTAATTAAATCTTCATTCTCTCAGGCTGGGTCATATCCTGTAATCGTCTTGCTTCATCAATCATTGGTCTGTATTTTTGTGTTGATTTTTTTGCACATATGTTTTAGATGGGTAGTAGTGGGTTCAACATACACTACAGAATTATTGCACACTAGCCAGGCGAAGAAAAATGCTTACTATTACAACATGCTTACTAAAATATGCTTGCTTCTCCAATATAGTTCTAAGGCTTGGGTTTTTAGTAAGTTGTTATATTGTTATTTGAATTTTGAGCATAAATACTTTTTTCCACATTTCTAAGGTTTTATGCACGGGGATATTTTGACATCCTTGCTGTGACTTGGATGAGTACGCACTTCTCTATCAACTGTTTTGTTGGTCTATCTAATCTCCATCTACTGTTTCACTGGCCTGTCTAAACTTATATAAGGGATGCATCTGAAGCATTGATTATTTGCATGCAGAGTAACCCAGTTGCCAGATGGCATATATGCCAAGGTTCAATTAATAGCATTGCTTTCTCAACTGATGGTACCTATCTAGCAACTGTGGGAAGAGATGGTATAATTCTGGTACCAACTGCATGTTTTTGGTCGTGTTTGTTTATTTTGTATATAAACGAGCTCAATTAAATACTAAACACAGGTTATCTACGAGTTTTTGACTATTCAAAAGAGCTCATCATATGTGGTGGCAAAAGTTATTATGGCGCTCTATTATGTTGTGCTTGGAGGTTGGTAACTTTACTGGTTTCCCAGTCCTAGCTTATTTCTGTTAGTTTCAAAAATATTTCTTCCATTCTCCTTGACTTTTCCTTCTTAATCTATACTGTTGTGTATATGGTCATTTTCCTGTTTAAATTATATCATGTCTTCAAGAAAATAGTTAGTATGATTGACAACAAATCCTTACCAAACAGTATGGATGGAAAATACATTCTTACGGGAGGAGAAGATGATTTGGTTCAAGTTTGGAGCATGGAAGATCGGAAAGTGGTAGCGTGGGGTGAGGGGCATAATTCATGGGTACGCTTCACATAAAATATTGATGGCTAGATATGGTTCTCACATGATTATAACCACCTTGCTTATTGTTTACTGCGTCATGCTGACAGGTCAGTGGGGTGGCTTTTGATTCATATTGGTCATCACCAAATTCAGAAGGCACGGGGGAAACTATCATGTACCGGTTTGGTTCTGTTGGTCAGGTACTGAGAAATATAGTTGGCTATGATAATTTCCTTTTACAAGTGATGACTTTATGTTGATTTTCTGGATACTTCACCTTCTTAACTTAGAAAGCCTAGCTCCTTTTTCAAACTGGTTCCTAATCAATCCAAATTAGGTCTTTTCCCTTATTTGAATTTGTCAACAAAATAATTCCTAGAAATGGCCAGTTATAACATAATGTCTAGAAACTACTCACTTCAGGACCCCAAATTGGAACTGTTAATAAAGGGTATCTAAATTTAACCTACCTGGAGAGTGGAGGTAAACTTTATGTCAGTAACTTTAGGAAAGCTTTGACCAAAGAGGTTCCAAAATAACTTTAGTAGTAGAAACTGGGACTATTTGAGGATCTATGGCTAGAAGTTTTGGAACGGAGAAAGTGGAGCAGTGCTATGGGCCAACTGGGGAGTATTTGAGGATCTACAACTAGAAGTTTTGGAACGGAGAAGGTGGAGCAGTGCTATGGGCCAACTGGGGAGTATTTCGGACAGAAAGTGGAGCAGTGCCGTGGGCCATATTTCACGATGCAAATGTTTGTGTTTCCAACAACCAAAATATATGAAACTAATAATGCTACGGCCGGGAGGTAAGATCATATATTGGCTACTGAGACTAGAATTTGGAATGATTATGTTTTTAAAGAAGCATCTCCATACTTGGCCTTTGGACTAATGTTTATTCTGATTATTCGAATAGAATTTAATTCAGGATAAGGAACTTTGCGAGTTAGCTAATAATAGTGATGCAAATTAAAGCAATGACCGCGGTGGTAAGGAGAGAAATATTGTTTGAGCTGAAAGTGACTGTAAGAATAGCCTTTGATCTGTGTAATATTTACTTTATGCTTTTTTGGCAAAACTTGACTAGTTGTATCACTTTTATGCTTCATAGATTACATATTTCAACGGCTTGATCTGATTGTGGGCAGGACACGCAATTGCTTCTGTGGGATCTTGAAATGGACGAGATTGTCGTGCCATTGCGGCGGTGCCTTCCTGGTGGATCGCCCTCGTACAATGCAGGAAACCAGTCGTCCCATTGGGACAATGTTTGTCCAGTGGGCACCCTGCAGCCTGCTCCAAGCATGCGAGATATTCCAAAGATCACCCCACTTGTTTCTCATCGTGTGCACAACGAACCCCTTTCCGGCTTGATATATACCCAGGAGTCTGTGCTTACTGTGTGTCGAGATGGGCACATAAAGAGCTGGATGAGACCGGGGATGGCAGAAAGCCAGTCAAACAACACTGAAACCAGCTCAAGTAGCAGCAGCTTGAAGGAGAAACCTTTATTCTCGAGCAAGATTGTCAGTTCTAGTTACAAACTATGATACTAACTATCATCAGAAAGAAAAAAATCGAGCCTTTTTTTAGCTATTTTAACCCTCTCTTTTTTTTTTTTTTTTTGTTTATATGGCAGACGTCTCTTCTTCCAGTTGGCTCCAATATATGTAAACAAAAACATGATTCAGATTAAGAATAACCAATTGGTTGGTTCTATTCTATTGTTTTCTCAATTATAAGTAGTATTCAGCACCCCGTCCCCCCCTATACTTTAGAAAAAGAAAAAGCTTATTTTTCTCACCAAAAAGTTTTTTTTAACTCCAAAAAGCTCTATATTAACCACATTTAAAAAATAAAAATAAAATTGTAATCGGCATAAAAAAGCCACCCAATATGAGTAATGCTATATACAATCGTGGAATGCGCAAACGCCGTGCAGTCGCTTTGAAAAAGAGTGGAGTCTATTATTAAAAAATTAATTTATTTTCATGTGGGTTTCATATTTATTCACTTTTTTCAAAGCGACTACACGACACTTACACACTCACGACTGTAAATATCATTTCTCCCCAAAATATATATCCCAAGTCCCTTCCTCGTACTAATTTGTAAAGGCTGGATAGACATCGAGTAGTAGGTATCACACTTTTAAATTCCGTTCTATTATTGTGTGTACTAACTTGTATACCATATTCCTCATTCCAATTCCAATTTGCATTCCGATTCGAAATGTACAAGTGTTAGCTTTGTAATCTTTTGGCATTTTCGTAAATTTAAATCTATTTGGCATTTCTGTAGTTTTAAACTTTGAATGGCATTTCCATAATCTTATAAAAAAATTTAAACATGTTCATCATTCAAACTGTTTTTTAGATCTCATTCTGTTTTGTACTTTCTTAGAGCATTAGTAGTGGCCTCAACAAACTTTCGCCACAAATTTAACTAGCTAGCTACTTTTCAACAACATCAAATAACAGGTCCAACAAATCTATCACTATTTTATTAAAATATTGATTTTGAATTTTTCATTTATTTTAATTCTAATTGTAATTCAATATTTATTCGTTACTAAAAAACTACATATTAATTTTTTAACGTTCATATTATTTAAACCGATAAAATTTTTAACAATATTTTTTTTTAACAACGGTCATATTTTTTTCCAAAACAATTGCTCTAGAAAAAATGGGCTTGGCATGGGAAAGGGTGGTGAAATTTCATAACCTGAATTTGATAAACTCTGCAATTACCAATCATAGACCCTTTACCATTCACATACTCCCACCATTCTAACACCCCACTGATTCGATCAGAACCAAAATATAACAACCACACCTAAACTTCCTGGTAGTCCCGATCCAACCATTTTAATTTCCCAACAATTTTTCAAACCAATCATCAATTAAGTCCATCATAGAGTTTTGAAGTTGCCTATTGTCCGATGATGGTAGCGTCAAACGGAGTAACGGTTTTAACCAAAAATTGTGGATGGCAAAATTAAGTAAAACCCGTTAATCAGAGAGAAATATAGAGAGACAGAGAATGATCAAAATTAAAGAGTACCAATTTGGGAAGAAAACCCATGTATTC
This sequence comes from Juglans mandshurica, assembly GCA_022457165.1. Lineage (NCBI taxonomy): Eukaryota > Viridiplantae > Streptophyta > Magnoliopsida > Fagales > Juglandaceae > Juglans > Juglans mandshurica. The sequence continues at coordinate 7,167,939 of CM039626.1, forward strand.
GCACCGTAATCAAGCTCTCAAAATTCAAAACCACAACCCAAAAGAGAAAAAAAAAAAAAAAACAAGTACACACGGAATAAAGAAAATCGCAAAGAAGAAGAAGAAGAAAATCGCAAGGAAGAAGAACAAGGCTAGAAGAATCCATAAATCAAAGAAGAATCCAGCATAAAGCTTATAATCCCCCAAAAAAAAAAAAAAAAAAAAAAAAAGAGAAAGAAAAATGGACCTATGGGTTGGTAATGTGGATGAATCTGTCTTGATAAATTTAATTGGAGAAAATAAAGTTTTTGAGGTAATTCGGTCAGTGGTGGCAGGTAAGGAGGGGTCGGACGTTTACATTTGGGAACCAAACAGAGATGGTCTTTTTTCCATGTCTTCCGCATGGGACATTATATGGGTTCGTAGGGAAACCTGTCCATGGACGGATTGATTCTGGCATAAACTCTTCCCTAGACGCATAGCTGTTTGTGTTTGGAAGGCATGGTTCAGGTGCCTCCCAGTGGATGCTCGTATTATAACTATGGGTATTAATCTTGCCTCTCGTTGTGATTGTTGTACGAATGGAAGTTCTGAAACTTTGGATCATGTTCTGTGCTCGGGAGATATAGCTACGTTAGTTTGGAGGAAGGCCTCGACGGCATTGGGTGTTCGGTGCATGACAATGTCATCATGGCGTGCACGTATTTCCTGTTGGTTCAGCTGTGCGAAGCATGCATCCCAGTGGGGTGTACTTGTAGGCTTGCTTCCGTGTCTGGTTACTTGGAGACTCTGGGCAAGAAGGTGTAAGACTAGAATGGAGGCGACTTATGAATCGGCAGAGGAAGTATGGCTTGCGGTTAAATTTTGGCTTAGCCAAATTTCTATAAACATGTCAAAGTGTAAGAGGCTCTCTCCGGGTGATTATGAGATTCTATCAAATATTAATGTGCCTATTAAGCAGGTTCCTGCGAGTCGTCCTCGTGCGGTGGCGTGGAGAAAGCCAGCGGTAGGTTGGGTGAAGTTGAATGTTGACGGGAGCAATAGGGGAAACCTGGGATCTTGTGGAGGGGGTGGAGTGATTAGGGATCATTTGGGGAATGTCAAGGCTGGCTTCTCGGAACACTTGGGTATGGGCACGAATAATGCGGCTGAATTAAGGGCCCTTCTGAGAAGTATCATGGTTTGCAAAGAGTTTGGCCTAAATCATGTGGAGATAGAGTATGATTCTGCGTTAATTGTTCATTGGTTGACTTCGGGTGCCTGTAATGTGTGGTACCTCTGGGACTATTGGAAGTTGTTGCTTGAATGTCTGGTAGGCATGGTTTTTTCCGTTTCTCATATTTTCCGTGAAGGTAACAGAGTTGCAGATTTCTTTGCTCGTCAAGGGGAATTAGGGATCACGAGGACGTATGGATCAGGTACGAACTTTCTAGCTTCTGCTGTGAGGGGCATGATCCGACTGGATAAGATTGGTTTTCCGTCTATAAGGTAGGAAGTTTCTTTTGAGTGTGGCATGTAGTTAGATGGTTTCTTGTTGGGCTTTGTACAGGATGAGTTTTTTATTTTATTTTATTTTAATTTGTTTGATGCATGGGGTATTTTTGTAAATCCTAAGTGTCCGTTTGTTACCACGGTATTCATCCACCATAAGTGAGGGTTTATTAATAAACTTGGGACGGGGCTGCTATGTGGGTGGCTACCGGCTCTTCTTAAAATAAAAATAAAAAACAGAGAAAGAAAAATGGAGTTTGGCGTGGCATGAATTTGTGAAGCAACTATAAGTTGTATAGGTGACAAATTTGTTCGTCTCAGAACTCAAGAGAACAATTAATTCCTATGCCTTTTGGAACTAAGTTTGGATCGAAATGATATTTGAATGATTGGAGGTAGAACTCAGGATTTGGAAAAAGTTAAGAGCCTGGAAGGTCATTCGCTAGGAAAAATAGCAATCTCCAGTACCAAAACCATTAATTGTCTTCATGCCAAACTTGGCATGGATTGCACGTTAGAGGAGTGCTCAATGTAGATGTTGGTAGGAGTGTAACCGGTCCGGTTTGGTCCAGTTTTGGATAAAATCTAGGGCCGAACTGGTATGTACCGGTTTTGTATTTTTCAAAACCGATTACGCACTGGTTATCTTCCTAAACCGGTACTTCCGGTTTTACCGGTTTCCGGTCCGGTCCGGTCCCCTTTTTGGGTTTTTTAAAATGTAAGTTTCACAATTTGTTATTAAAAATTTGTTTATAAAAAAAAAGAACTGATTTAAAAAAAACTGTTTTATATTTTTATTAATATATTAGAATATATAATAGTATTAATATTAGACTATTGGTATAATTATAAGTTATATATTAGTATTAGTTATAAACTTTTAGTGATTTAGTGTTAACATTTTATGTAATAATTTATAAATTATAACAAGAAATTATTTCATATATGAATATATATAATTATATATAAAAATTTCACATAAAAATTTATAATTATACATTATATATAAAACTTATATATATTAATATTTAATATATATAAAATATTTTGTATAAAACTTATATTATTTTTTATTTTTTTTAATCAACTGGTCCGGTCCGGTCCAAAAAATCCCGGAACCGGAACCGGACCCGAACCGGCCAGTTTTTAGATTTTAAAAACCGGTTCCGGACCGGACCGGTCCAAAACCGGTACGGACCGATTTTCCGGTTTGCATTTACACCCCTAGATGTTGGAAAGTTTACATATGAGTTCGGCTAGAAGAATCCAGAAATCAAAGAAGAATCCAACGTAAAGCCTATAATCCCAGAAAAAAAATCAGAGAAAGAAAAATGGAGTTCGGCGTGGCTTACGATGACGACTGTGGGAGACAATGGCGTTCCACAGTTGCGACTGTGGGAGTCGATGGCGTTCTGCGGTTGCGATGGTGGGAGTCGATGGCCTTCAGTGCGTGGGTTTTGTTCAAGTGAAAGAGAGGAAAGGCAGGCAACGGGTTTTGTGCATGGGTTTTTCTTTTATTTTTTCTTCTTACGCGAGAGAGAAGCAGACAGATGGAAGATAATTTTTTAGTTTAAAAATAATATTTCACCAACCTCTTAACAAATTTGGCCAGTGATATAATCTGTGGTTAAAATTAATGTTCATTTTTTGAGTTCATTGCTACACTTTATTTTGCACCTTAGCTATTCCTTGGCTAAAATTTGACTTTGTTGAGCCTACTAATGGTGCTCTTAGCTCTTTTTTTTTTCTTTGCTTTTTTGAATTTTATAATATTATATTTTAACACCAATAGCTCCATCTTCCCTTTTTATGAGTCTCAATGTATAGTCATTTATAAAACGTCGATTCTTACACACAAAATACATAAATATATAGGGGTGTAACCGGTTCGGTTTGGTCTGATTTTAGACAAATTTTAGAACCGAACCGGTATACACTAATTTTGCATTTTCAAAAATTGATACCACACTGGTTACCTTTCTAAACCGGTACCGGTTCCAATCTGGTTTGGTCTGATTTTTAATATATATTAAATCTCTAATCTCTTGTACTTATATATATTAATATATATAAATATTAGTAATAATCCTATTAGTATATACTAGTAATACTATTGGTATAGTACTATTACTATTTGTTAGTGATAATATAGTAATTAATATACTAATGTATATTAGTATTACTAATATATTTATAAAAAATAATATGTTGATAATTTATTAAGCCATAAAATGTAATTAATATATATTTTATATTTAAAACATATGATCAAATAAATGTTCATGTTTAAGATTAAAATTTTATGTTATAAATTATAATATAACATTATTTCATATATAATTATAATTTATAAATATTATATATAATAAAATATTATATATAATATTAAAAATTAATTAAAAAAATAAAAATATGCGAACTAGTTCGGTCCTAAAAAAACATAAAATCGAGACCAGATTGGTTATGACTGGTTTTTAAAATGGAGGAATCGGTCCTGGACCAAACCAACCGGTCCGAGCCGGTTTTCTGGTTTTCCGGTTCTCCGATTTATTTTTACAGCCCTATAAATATACATGTATTGTTTTTTAAGTTATCAAGTATTATATAAAAAAATATGTAAAATAATCTCGAAATCTCAAAAATGTTTATTGAAGCGTAGTGGTATCAAACTATTCGATTGCAATCATAAATTTGAAGATTACCAAAATGTTCCTACCCAACCTCATCCTGTGGCTTTAGAGCATTCACACGCCCCTCCCCTTCTTTATTTTTTCTCTTAATTTAAGCTAAAACCTCACTTTCTCTATATTAACTACCCACTTTTTTAAAACACATATATCTCGATCTCTATTATTTATCTATTTGATTTAAATATTATTTCTTTTCTACAATCTTTCTAATACTTTTTTTAACCGTCATGTTGAAAAGTAGGATTGGGCGCTGGGGTCCCGTGACCGAGCCTGCTCGCCCTAGTTGTGGGTGCAGGCGTGCGACTTACAAAGAAATTCACAAGTGGGTGGGAGATGGGCCAGTACTCCACCCACTTGTATAATATAATGTTCTTTTAAGCAAAAAAAAACTATATAAACTTTAAAACCATAATCTTTCTCTCTCCTCTCTCACTTTCTAGCTGCCCACCTCTTCTCTCTCCCTTCTCTTCTCTTCTCTTCTTCTCCTTCCTCTCACACCAGTGCCTTTATCATCTTCTCCTCCTCCCTTTCTTCTCTTTTTTTTTTTTTTTTCTCTTCCTCTCAGTCATCTTCTCCAAAATCTCCACACCTATGCTTCATGGTCGTGGGTGTCTATAACGGTAGGAGTCATATAGCCAAAACCACGGTCACTGCGATCCAAAACCACAGTCATTGCCATGCTACTAGGGATTTGAGATTGTTTTGTTATTTTGTGCGATTGTTGCTAGTTTGGTGTGATGTTTCAATATATTTGTGATTTTGTGCAACTTGTTTTTGAATAATATGTTGGTGGACAGGGTGATCGGACGGTGGTGACGTCAATTCGCCCATCCAGTAAGTGGATGTAAGTAGTCAGAGATGTGGGTAGGGGGACAGAGTGTGACGGTCAACATAGTCACCCTATCCAAGCAGGGATGGGGTGCAGGATGGGTGGCTACCCGTCCATATATTGAAAAGATGGAGATTTGAGAGTTAGGATGATAAACTAGAGCTTAGAATTTCAAAAATGAAAACGTAACATTTATTACAAGCACTTGACCTCTAAGAGAAATCATGAACGGTTTAATATATAACATGTATACAAGACATTGACCATATATTGAAGAACAGCCTACATGATACTCTTTTCATATCCTTTGGTTAAAATTAGTTTAATCTACGTGATAAAATTGTCTACCTTTTAATGTCTCTAAAATCTATAAGCATAGACGATGTCAGCTAATGGATTTAAGACAACATGGTACATTTTATTTATATTTCAATAGTTGATCAATACATCCCACTATATATATAAAATCTAAAATTAAAATTTATTATGGTCTGCTACGTATTTTGCATAAATGTTCAATGAGGTCTGACTAGATTTGTGAATGAGTTTCCTTATCTCTAATGCAATGATGAAGTTGGATCGATGAACCTTGCAAATTGAGGTGTGTGCTCACGTGAATATGGGTCGGGGTGACTCATGTCATTGCTTTGTTCGTAAATAAAATCATCTGCTACCGTGTATAAGTTTTAATTGCTTGTCTTCAACAATCATGTTGTGTAATATTATGCAATCCATTAGAATGTCTTCAAGAGTTTCCCATGGAAAAGCTGAGCATATCCTCGAACAATTGCAAAACAACCTTGAAGCATTCCAAATGCACATTCCCTCTTCTTTCTTCTCTGCCACTTGAGCGGCTGTAAATTGCTTCTTCTTATTTTATATTTTGTATAATAATTAGTCGATAAGATTTCATAATTTCATATACTAGTATGTATAAACCATATTTGAAATTTATTTATTGTATTAGCAATTTGTGTCTACATAATATACAGTTATTATGGATAAATATCAACTAATTACATATTAATTATTTATAAGATTTTGCAATTTTCTAATTCCATATAAGGTCTACTTGTTAGTTGTAAAAATCTTATTAAATTTAGAATTTTTTTACAGTTACTCTAATTTTATAATTATTAAATTTTATTCAAAAAATAAAAAATAAACAACTCGAGCCAAGCTGAGTCGAGTTAGTTTGTTTTTGGGTCGAGCTCGAGCTCAAGCTTGAACTGAGAGCTTAGCCCACAAGCCGTGCTCAATCAAAGATTAGATCAAAATCTTGAGCTCTATTCTTTTGAGTCGAGCATAGCTCGACAATCAAACACTATTTTAACTTGACTCGATTATAACCCCAAGTGCGCCAATAGAGAAAAAGAGTTTTGAGACTTTTATAAGAATTATATATCTTGGAGTTTTTGTAAACCACACAAAATAAAAAGATGGTGATACTTGTAATTTGAGGTTAATTAAGCCATTTGAGGTTTAAGCCAAATTTGAAGATTATCAGATGTTCTGGTTACTACTGCAGTAGAGACAAAATAGATCGTTTTGTCTTGGCTAATAAGAGATCCATATTACAAAGGGCTTATAAGAAATTTGTATTAATCTTCAAATAGGGGAATTGGTTTGTACTGGGTTGTTAGGGGCTTCAAGGTTCAAACCCATCTCACGAGGACAGAATTGTAGTTGACAAGGACAACGAGAGAAAACTTAGCCTAATGGGCAGGGACAGTGGGCCTATGTTGTCATGGGCTGCTTTAGTAAATATGGACTTATCTTAGCGTAGTATTAGTTAACTTGTTTACATTGTATCAGTTAGGGCCCAATAGCATGTTCAAGGGCACCCTTGCCATTTTCTTATTTTCTATTTTGATTTTGGCTACTTGTTTGGATGGAAGGTTATGGGTTTACACAGAGAAGAGAATACTAAAGCCAATTTGGTGGTGCTAATTTCTTGGAAAAATAAGAGTTTCTTTACAATTTACATTGCATTTCTAATTTAGGGCTCTTAACAATTTGGTATCAGAGTCATCGATTCGGGTGTCTGAAGCACTTAAGAATGGTGAAAGGTACCACATTTAAGGAGCTTGAGAGTTTGGTATTCTGGATGAAACAACATCAAGACCTGCAAGAGCAAAGGGTAGAGAACACCATTAGAAATCACTGGAGGATTTGTCAAAGAAAATGGATCACTGGTGAAAATGTTAAATGGAGTGCACACTCACACATGGCATGCTCACAATACAATATATGAGGGAGAAATATATATAGGCAGTTCTAGAGCTTCAGGGGGAATGCAATTCCGCTCCATTAAGTTGGATTTCCCAAGATTTGAAAGGGAAAATCCAACTGGTTGGGTCTACAAGGTTATCATTATTTTGACATGCATCCAATGCCAGACCACCAGAAGATCTTGATGTCCTTCTTTTACATGGATGATGATTGTAACGCCCCAATAGAAGGCCCAAACCACATGATCTATATTTCAAAAGGGTTAGTCAATGATACAATTGGAGCTCCATTAGAACATTATAAGGAGTAAGAACTTATCATTCCCAAGCAACGTGAGATTTTATACATCACCTACCCTTACACATCATATGGGGTATCATAATCTCCTCCCTTAAATTCCCAACGTTCTCATCGGGCCTGTCATTCGTAGGTGGCATGGCTCAAGTCTTAAATTTCTGGTTGAGATAGACTTTCATACAATTTGTAACGCCCCAATGGAAGGTCCAAACCACATGCCCTATATTCCAAAAGGGTCAGTTAATGATACAATTGGAGTCCCATTGGAACAATATAAAGAGCAAGAACTTCTCCTTCCCAAGCAATGTGGGTCTCATACACCTCTACCCTTACACATCACATGGGGGTATCACAATCTCCCCCACTTAAAATCTCAACGTCTTCATCGGTCCCGTCTTTCATAGGTGGCACATTTCTGTTAGGGGTAGGCAGCGGGTGCCAGCCACCCGCTGCACCGCCCCGTTCGCTCTGCCCCCCGCCTGGGTGGGGCGGGGGATCCGCTCCAAACAGATGAGTTGGGGTTGGGGTACACTGTCATGTACTTGATGAGTTACATGGTGCTACCATTTTTTCTAAAACGGAATTAAGGTTGGGGTACCACTAAAGAAGAGTAAGAGAGGAGGATGTCCCAAAAATAACTTTTAGAACCCACCAAGGCCACTATGAGTTTCTAGTGATACATTTTGGGTTGACCAAGGCCCCGGCCACATTCTAAGGATTAATTAATGAAGTGTTCTAGCCCTATCTAAGGAGGTTTGTCATTGTTGTTTTTATATGAAATTTTGGTTTATAGTAAAACCAAGGAGGAGCATTTATTGCATTTGACATTGGTGCTGGAAATGGAGTAAATGTAAGTTTGGATGCAAAGAAATAGAGTACTTGGGTCACTTAGTATCGACTGAAGGGGTGGATTGGCCCCAACCTAAATCCCTCAAATCCTTGAGCAGATCCTGGGCCTCATGGGGTACTTCAGAAAATGTATTCAGTATTATGGATTATTGGTTGCACCCCTCATTGCCCGACTAAAAAAAATTGCTTCCAATGGAATGTGGCAGCTTCAAAGGCTTTTGAAGTGTTAAAAACAACCATGACTAAACTCCTAGTTTTAGCCCTACCTAATTTCTCTAAACACCATTCCTTATAGAATGTGATGCCTCAGGGGTGAACATAGGTGTTGTATTGATGCAAGAGGGCAGGTCTTTAGCCTACCTTAGCCATACTCTCAAGGGAAAGGCTTTGGACCTATCTACTTATGAGAAGGAAATTCTAGCCCTAGTGTATGCAGTCAAGAAGTGGAGGCCCTTCATCATTAAAACAAACCGATAGAGTTCAAAGTTCATTTTGGAGCAAAAAATAGGAACCACATCTCAACAAAGACGGATCAGCAAGTTAATGACATGATTTTTCGATTGAGTATAAGAATGGGAGGGAGAACAAGGCTGCTGATGCATTGTCCAGGCAACCCAACACCACTGAGGAAGGGTCCTTGGTAGGGATTACAGTTCCAGACCCTATGTGGGGTCCATTAGCATGTTCAAGAGCACCCCTATTATTTCCTTATTTTCTGTTTTGATTTTGGCTACTTGTTTGGATGTAAGGTTCTGAGTTTTACACAGAGAAAATAATACAAGGCTTAACGCCAATTTGGAGGTGCTGATTTCCTCAAAAAATCAAAGTGTTCTTTATTTACAATTTACATTGCATTTCTAATTTGGGGCTCTTAACATGGGTAGGCTGCCCCAAAGTGGTTTTACCTTCATTATATAAAATCAGTCTCTTGTGATTGGCTTGTTTTGCTTTATCATTTTATATTTATGTTTATTCAATATTGCGATTTGATTCATATGGGCTGATTCGATATCTAAGAAATATTGGTAATATTTGACATGAATTAAAATTGGAAGAATTGTGACATGCACCTATTCACCCCCTCTACGTATTACTTAGGATCAATCTTATAATTTCATAATAGAAAAGCAATCCTAGAGCCAATAACTGAATAAAAAGCTGCAGTCGGAAACAGTATTGTAGAATTTTCATGCATCTTTATTAATTCACAAGAATATTACAATCAGTTGCACATCCCCTCCCCCTTTCTTCAGAGAAGAGAGTTAGGATTTGAAGTCTTATTATATTGAATGCACTAGACCCAATAGCCAACACGAAGCTATAGAATTCAAAACATAAAAATCATGTAGTATTTACACAGCCAAAACCCACCCTCCTTAATGCTGCACTACTTGTGGCATTAATGAATTCTAAAATACCCGCCATCAGCTTCTATGGATAGCTTCCACATCTCCCCTTCCACTGACATGGTGATGAGGATCCGCCTGAAATTGATCTGCAGTTTCAGGCAATTCATCTGGCTGCGTCACCTCCTGAGAACCCTGCTGTTGATTTGATCGAGACAAAGACCTCCCCCACTTACAAACCTCAATAAGAATAGAATGTCCACACATTGTAACTCCAAACCCAGCAAGGGTGGCAATGAGAACAGATAGAACGGCCTGGATATGAACCTGTAGATCCCAGAAAAACATATGTAACAAAGGATCACCTAACTTTACATATTAGAAATGGATCCAACAATGTTCAAAACTAGAACTCATAATTGGTTATCCTGTGAGAGAGAGAGATTAACAAGCCATGACATAATGTTAGCAATTGAAGAATTCCTTACAAATGAGTAAAAAAGATGTCCGAAGAGAACCACCAGACCAAATTGAATGGCCGCATAAACCCAGACATATTTTCTGCGTACTAAACATGAAAGTCAAGAGTCAGTATAATACTGTCATGGCAGGATCCATTCACGCAGAGCATTGTCCATACAGAATACAAAGTCAGCCTACCCATTGTTGTGGCTGTCATGGATGCAAGAAGACCTAATATGCACGAAAATGGGAGAGATATGGCTATTGCACCAGATCCCATTGTTGAAATCTGTTCACCTCATAATATTAGGAACCATAGGCTTGGAATATAGCATTTGGAAGTCAACGAACTTACCAGAAGCTGCTCCAGAAATGAAAAGTAAGCAAGCATGCTGACAATGACTAGAACTGGAACATCCTGCCATATCCTGACAAAGTATGGCATTAACTTCCAGTTATATAAGGTTAGAATGTTAGAAGATGATATTAAACAACTTCAGACATAAGTTCGAGACTATTTAATTTGGCAAGTAAAATTACAGATGACTACCGGAAAAATCAATGTCATGTCTTTTCAAATTGTTTAATTGTCAACTAGAATTAAACTAAATGTCAACCAACATTTTTAACTTATAGTCTTTAGTCTTCAAATCTATGTATAAGACAATGAAAAAAACATCAAACTTGCATTTAGTTTAATTGTAAGCCTTTGTTTGGAGACTTTGGCAGGAAAACAATGAAAGAAATAAAGACAAATCAGGATATCCTTGCCCACTACTATGCAGCATGGAGAACTTTTACTTGCCTATATCTAGGAACATCAGCTTGTTGACCACTCTCTTGCAAGTTAAGGACCTGACAGTTTTGAATTCGTAGAAGCGTGACAGGTAGGTTCTGAACTTCTTGCTTGCACACATCACATATTTTATTACCTTTAATACTAAACCATTTTACAGCGCATTCTTTGTGGGCCAAAGCAAGTTCACCTTTGCAACTACATTCCATCTTGAAGGTGTCAGCACCCTCACCCAGTTCAACATAGCAGATTCTACAAACAGCATCTTCTTCAGGAATATCTTCACCCTTATCACCATTCCCATCTGAACCACAAGACTAAGATAAGGCATAGGTTGGTTATCGTGCGGTACAAAACTGGGTCAGACTAGAAAAGTGAAATCTGAAACTGCAGGCAATTAGTATAAATCCTAACTAGTGTTGTGCAGGTTATTGCCATGATGATTATCATCTTGACAATTTTTTTTTTTTTTTATAAGTATCCTCCTGACAAATGATAGGGGATATACTGCAAAAAATATAATTAAAATATGCAAATAAACAGGTACATCGAACGGGCACTTCATAAGATCATATATTTACATGAAAAATAATATTTGCAATCATAGAGTGCGCAAGCGCTGTGCACGCCTTTTGAAAAAAAAAAGAGTAAATATGGCACCCACATGAAAAATTCAGTTTTTTAATGGTGGACCCTACTCTTTTTCAAAAGAAGAGTGAGGCGCTTGCACAACCCATGACTGTATATAGCTAGCATTATTCTATTTACATACAGTAGGAGCTTTTTTTTTCTTTTTTATAGTAGGAGCTTCTATAACAGAGACGGCTCCGCCAATAGGAGCCATGAATCCAAAAAGGCAGCAAAGAAGTGATATTTTCCTTACTTTCACATTTATACTGTGATTTTTGGTGAACCACGTTGGCACTAATGTCTTGCTACCATTTCTAGGATATGAAGATCTTTGTAACTGAGCTAAGTGCAGTTCACCACAATTTTTAAGTTGAAGCAGCCAATCAACCCGCAAAGACCTTCTATTGATTTTGAATTATATGGATAACAAGCAAGAATAATTGCAAGAATTAATTTTCAAACATAACACTTCTCAATGGAGGGGGAGAGAGAGAGAGAGTGTGAGAGAGTAAATTTACCCGTATCATCTTCTAGGGATGTCTTTGTAGTTGTCGTGAAAGCCCCTTCAGCCCTCCGTGGTGTGGTGAGAATTACACGAAAACCACCACGTACAGACAAGCTACCTTCTTTGCTAAGCTCAGGGACTGAACGAGAACGGTGAATAGATTGCCAGCCCCCTCCTTTCTGTATAGCGAGGAATTATGTAAGAATCAAGTAGAGAAGCGGACGATATGTATATTGGACAGATTTCAACATGCCAAATTTTTTTGATAGGTATTTGAACATGCCAAATTACACTGCATGATAAATAAATTAGTTAACTAAAATACAATATATGGATTAAATCTTAACAAAAATAGGATTGAAAGTAGACAACAAAGTACTATGAGGTCATGCGCCACTCTGGATGCTGTGCACTTTGACTGCTTAATGAATTTAAGAGACACATTAACTGTAGAAAGGGATTAACAAAGCAGTGAGCTATAGACCACAAACGCAGAAGTGATTTTTTCTTTTTTATAAAAAAAAAAAGAAAGATCGAATGGATACAACTAAATTCCAGGTACCCTTGTTAGGCTCTGCCAATGAAACTTGTGTGATGCACCATTGGACTGGTGAACCGACTAGAATCATCCCTGGTCAAACTATGCCTAAAACCACTGTAATCATAACTTATAACAACCTTTCGTATGGGAAATTATGTTCTAGGTAACAACCTTTTTTTCATCTTAATAAAATATTATCTTATCAAAAAACATTTTCTATGTAATGAACATGTTCTGTATTGATCTGAGGGGTGAAATATATAGTACCAAAGAAGATGGAAAGTCAAGAAATGCTTTGCATGCTATCTGCGTTGTCAACCATACAAGATTTTGACAAAAGAATTCTGAATAACACAGACATTGGTATCAACCTAGATATCATAAAGCATCAGCAAGAAAGTCAAGTCAACGATGTACAGAAAAATAAAAGAAATATACAATAGGATTGCAGCAGCACCAATGTCCTTAATTCATGAAATTTTCAAATAGTAAAGAATTTAAATGTGATTTTGCTACCTTTTTTTTGTGAATAATCAACTGAATTTCTTCATCTACACAATAAACTAGTTATAAGATGCATAAATTGGAACCATAAAAAAAGTAAGATTCTGTCACAATGATGACCACCATCTACAATGTTAAAGCATTCCATAACACAACATGATCATTTAAGGCACTCAAAAACGAAATAATCAGTTCGCAAGAGAAGCGGTTAATACTTACAACAGTACTTAATGGACTCATCACGTTCCCTCCATGCATAGACTCTGGATTTGAGTGAGCGATTGGGCTTACAGGTAAGGATGATGCTGTATTCATTTTTGATGTAAATAGCTTTGTAAGAGACAATGTCCTTGAAATTGGACGCTTTTCCCATATCCCTGCAGGTGAATCTCCTAGTTGTATAATGGCTGCCTTCTCGATGTCTGAAGTATTACTTTGACGTTTGAAACTTAGTTTTGGTAGAAGGGTTTTTATGGTTCGTTTATTTTTTGATGGTGAGGGCCCTGGGGACCAATTAACTTTCGCAGAGCTAGGGCTCGGTAATGGAGAAAAATTTACTCTTTTAGGAGTACGACTTGGTGTTTGGGGCATGCTTATTCTCAAATAATCCTCTCTGGTGTCCTCAATAACCATCGATTCTTTCTCCGATACAAGATTTTTTGGACTCTGGTGTTGACCAGGTGAGGTTTCTTCAACAATTTCGCTCAATTCTTCAACCTATGAAGGATAAATAGAACAAAGACTGCCTTGAATCAGCATGAAAGAAAAACACTCATTAAGTTTTTGTAATCAACCTAATGGGGATAAGTGAATATCAATCTTACATGGAGAAATTACAAAAACTGACTATTGAGAATTAGCATCCAACAATTTAAATTGACACATATATATATATGTCAAATTGACAGTGCCACACAGCATTGAGGCACAACTAAAAGGGCCACGAATTAAGGTCATGCAAAATACGAAATGACATATTGACAGTAGAATTTTTCTGTTTAAAATTCATGGCTCTATATAAAATTCATGTATACGAAATTCATGGCTCTATTTTTCTGTTTTTCTCATTGAAATTCATCGGTGTCCCTATAATTTCAATGAGAAAAACTTTCTCAGAACACTTGAGTTGAAACGTATGAGCGTTAAAACGGTTTTAGATGAATTTTGTATGCTTGGTACAAGCCTATATGTAATCTTGCACACTTACAAATCGGTGCTTTAAAATCCAATTCTAGAAAGTGCAACTCGGGGTTTGCTGAGTGTCACAAATACAACTGAAGATTACTGTGCAAGTCAGTTGACAATGGAATTAAGACAGAATTTCTTCCAGGGCTTCTGTCCGGATGTTGTGTTAAACCAGTTTTTCCCAATCCCGTAACCTTGAATCGTCTATAAAATCGATCCTTAGAAACCATTATATCAGACAATTACAAGAGGGCCCGCTAAATGTGTTATTAAGCTAGTTTCAACGGGAAAATAGGTAAAAACTACACTCCTTAAGAAGGGGAAAAACCACAAAACGCACAAGTCAGAGAGAGAGAGAGAGGGGAGATTATACTTCATGTCAGCAAGCAAAAAAAAAAAAAAGAGAGAGAGGGATTCTGGGTACGGCAATCACATATTTTGCAAGTAAAAAGCAAACCCCATTTCCAAGTTCCAACTTGGTGACACAAGTCTATGAATTTCACTAGAAATGCTAAAGAAAAGGCAGACATAGCACAGAAGTGTAAGCAGAGGAACCAAAACAAAGTACCCGTCGAGTGGAAGGATCATCTTTGCTGGTAGCGGAAGCGCTTTGGTCATTCTGCTTAGCAAAGGGTTCCTTATCATTTTCCATATCCAGTGAAGAATTTCTGATAAAGAAAAAAAAAAGTAACTGCAGGAGGCCACAACTTTGAGCAACAGCGAGAGCCGAAAACCAAAACAGTGAAAAATAATGAAAGAATCTGAAAAAAATCGCTTGGAAATTAGAGGAGATACATGGAAGACAAATGGCACCTCAGAGTGGGATGGAAGCCAGATGCAAGTGAAACTGATATTCTATCTATCTATATACGAGTTTCTTTCCTTGAATATGGGCCCCCCGGCTTCCGACAGACATGAAAATGACACCAAAGGCTGGTGAGGCGGGCAATTCGCACAGATCGGGGGATTACTTGCAATTACTTACCAAGGCCAACAAATATTTAATCAATACCATTCTTTCTATATATTATTTATACCGATTGATGTGACTTATTTTAAATAACTATATATTTATGCTAATCACTTAAATAAAAGTCACTTAAAATGCACAATGTCGACCAATGTTATTCTTGGCCTATAAACTTGATTAGATGATCAAACTGGATAATATTATTACGATAAATGATATTTATAATCATAGAATACACAAGTGTCACGCACTTTTTTTAAAAAAAATGAATAAATATAAAGCCTACATGAACAACTTAATTTTTTAATAGTAAACTCTACTATTTTTAAAAAAATGAGTGTGCGATGTGATTAATGCAAATTATGGTTTGATGACAAAAAATAAAAATAAAAATAAAAAAAAGTGCACGACGCTTACACGATTTATGATTATATATAGCATTACTCTATTATTACCCATCTAATATATATCATCTTTAATTATATTTACTGATATGACTTATTTTAAGTAATTATTTGTGTTAATTATTTAAATAAAAAGATTACTTAAAATACATATTAGAAATTTGCTTCAATTTTATATGGTTGGTGATAATCAATAGTATTCTATCATATAAAATTACTTAAATTATAATAAACATTGCAATTAAATGATTAATATTTAAGGATCGGTTTTAGAAATTAATAATATTCCATGTTAGATTGGAATCTAACAAGGAAATATGAATAAAAAAAATATTATAATTAAGGAATATTATTTTTGGGTCAACGCCCTTTGTGTGTTCTAATTCTATGGGTGAAATGGGGGATAGATGCACTATCATAAAACAAAACGTGAGGGGGATGCTTTCTTTTAAAGAATTAGATGTTGGTCAGCTTCATATAATATGAAGGTTGTTGGTAAATAATGAATTAAGAGAGATATAAATTAAATTGCTTTGCTTTGTAATTATGATCTTACATATTTGGCTCTAAATATGTTGACAAAAAGTATATCTTGTATTATAAATTTGGAAAATGCTACTTTGAATCAATAAAAGTTATCGATAAAAATGACCGATTGAATTTTTGTTTTTTTTTTTATATTTTTTAAAAATGTTTAAATATATATAAAAAAAGTGATTGAAATAAAAGGGAAAAAAATACATTTGCACTCATTGGTCAAATTTCATCTGTTCATCATCAGTCTCAGTAGCATTACCCTATAAATTTTCATCATTTTTTAATTTAGATACATTTTAAGTAATATTCAGATAATTAAGATACTAAATTATCAAAATTTTCAATTAATATTTCAAACTATCACATTTTAAGAATTTGTACTAAAATTGTATTTTTTTTTTTCATTTTTTGAATTTTATATGAATAAAAAAAATAGTTACAAAATGATGAGGAAGTGGGGAGAAAATGATGAAAAGTGAAAAAAAAAATATGATACAAGATAAAAAGGTGACCATTTTAAATGGTATAATGGCAGTTCTAATTATTTAAAGTACAAATTAAAAAGAATATGATTCAAAAATGAAATTATTGTACTTTTTCAAAATACTTTGTACGTGTATTAATGGCAATGTCCTCTTCAGTTGTTTAATATGAATTATTATTCAGTTTGTAATCATTGAGATGTGTACTAATTTCCTCCATTCTCATCATTGCAAATATAATGGCCATTGAATTATTTTTGGAAAAATAATTGAAGCAATTGCCCAATATATTTTAGCCTTTTAGGTATGTTTTTCTCTCTTTTTTTTTTAATTAAATTGGTAAGATAATATATTTGTGGCCCACAAATTGAAAAGATAAGATCATATATTTGTGACTTTATTAAATGAGTGCCTTCGCAATTCTCATAAGATAAATTGAGATAAAAGTTAAAAATTAAATAAAATATTATTATAATATATTTTTTAATATTATTTTTATTTTAAGATTTAAAAAAATTAAATTATTTATTTTATTTGTGTAAGAATTTAAAAAAATTATAATGATTAGATGAGATGAGATGAAAATGATTGTAAAAATAAACGAGATCTTAAATTGAATAGAACTCCAATTAATTAAAAGAAGGAATATGTTAAGGGTTTTATTGTTTTATTTTTGAAAAAAGTATACTTTGTATTCTAAACTATCATATATTTTTTTCAATTTATGTTCTAAATTACTAAAATCGTTAATTTGTATTAATATATAAATTAAATGGGCTATATTATTTCTAGCAAGATAAGTGTTTTTGGGAAAAATATAAATAACCCCATCAAACTACCACTCCAAACGACATTAAAAAAAAAAAAAAAAGAGTTTCAATATATATACCCCTATATAAAAAAGTGAGCACATATCTCTTTCATTACAAATTACAAAAATAAAGAAAGAAATAAAAGAAAATAATTATTTTATCTTTTGGATCTCTTTTTATATTTTTAATATATATACATATTTTCCTTTTAATTTAAACCACATCCGAGTCATTTTAAACATTATTAGGGAAGATAACAAAAAAAAAAAAAAAGGGATTATTAGTTATAGCCTTTTTTAAAGAGAAATATGGTACATTAAAATCTCTTAAATATTTAAAGAATGATTGTCAAAATCATTAGTTTAGAGAGTTATGATAAATGATGTGATGGAAGGTAAGTGTGACGGTGACCCATGTTGTTTTTTTTTTTTTTTTTTTTTAAATTACTATCGGTATCTGAAAACAAAGTTTAGGGGTGAACAAATCATCCTTGATAAGAGATTTCTTGCAAGTGTACCGATTAAACAAAATTTAATCCATTGACATTAAAGCGTGAATGCGAAATTTTAAACTTAGAATATTTAGTTTATATGGCTGACATTTGGTTACGCAATTCAGATGAGATGAGATGAGATGAAATATTTTATTAAAAATTAAACAAAATATTATTATAATATAATTTTATTTTAGGATTTAAAAAAAGTTAAATTATTTATTATATTTTATATGAGAATTTGAAAAAATTGTAATGATTATATGAGATGAGATAGTTTGGTTTTATATAACCAAACCAGCCTTAATGATCGCTATGCCACCCCTTTCCCCTTTGGGATTGTTATCCATGTTGTATTTGCCCAAAGTCCTTCTACTCATTATCTTTATACCACACATTACACTTGATTTTTTATTTTTATTTTTATTTTTATTAAACCAGAAGAATTCTTCTACTCATCGTACATATACCATACATTTGATAAGAAAAATAAAATAAAATAAAATAATCATATGTGATGTGTTGTATATAAATAATAAGTACCAATTTGTCAATTGGCCAAGTGCTTACGTAGCCTATGATCTGAAAACCTGATCTTTGGAGTTCTGACCTGCTCCAATATTGCCATATATCTTTGATTTTTTTATCTTTTGGCTCTTATCTGTTTAGATGTCACTTTCCAGTGGAAGAGTGACTTGTGTTTGTAATAATGCATGATCTTCAACTTATAATTAGTGCTTTAAGCACACAAACGCAATATATGTAGTCACAGAAAATGGTTACTTCTCATTATGTGACTCTGAATTCTATAGCTGAATCATTACCATCCACCATCACACCTCATAAGCACAGAGGTTTCACACAACATCAAATATATCTCTATAGAAAGATACAACCACGGCATTCATCCACCACAAGTGATGACTTTTTAATAAAAGTGGGAGGGACATCTCTATATAGAGATCCAAGGAGGAAAATCCGTAGTATTTGAATTCAGTATAAGAATGCAGTGAATGAGTTTCTATATCATTTAAGAAGCAAAAGTTTGTAATATTGGTATTCATTTCAAAAGATTCCGCTATAATATCTACCGTTCCTATGATATAAGAATATAGTAAATGAGATTCTATATTACTCGAGAAGGAGAATCTTCTACCCTTTATAATGTTTTTAATAAATTCTAATTATAGCATCAACTAATCTTGTAGAATATTGATTTAGATGCGGCATGATTCTTTCTAAATTATACTTGACATATGAATATGATTAAGTATAGATATATTATATGTGTTTTATCTAGGTTGAACTTATAAGGAGATACTAAGGGCTTGTTTATATACTCAAAATTCTGTGAATAATAGTTAAATAGTTTGTGAATAGTAGTGAAATGATTTTAGTTAAAATGCTTTGTCGAATTTTGGAAGAGGATAGAGAAATAATTGAATAAAAATATTATAAAGTTAAATAATTGTTTGAATATAATTTTTATTTTGAAGTTCGAAAAAATTATATTGTTTTTTATGTTTTATTTGGAAGTTTGGAAAAACTGTATTGAATTTTGTGTTTGAATTATGATTAGATTAAAAAATTAAAAATTCGAAATTAAAAGTATTTTATCTTCGAATGACGTTAGGAAAGAATTTCTGAAAATTTTTGAGAATATATGATTATATCTCATTACCCAAATAAGATATTATCAAGTTTAATACTCGTAAACCATTCAGCTGAGGATTGGGAAGAAAGAGTGTAAAGTCTACAAGTAAGTTTAACTTATATATTAGTTTTTTAAGTGTACAGCATGAAGCAGGCAGGAGCACTTAACCCCGTATTCCCTTCCACTTTGAGTAGTGAGGTGATATAAAATATTTTATAAATAGTAATAAAAAATAATAAAAATATATTAAATAATAATAAATAGTAGTTTAGTGATGTCATTACACAAACAGAACCTCAAGTCTAAGATAAAAAACACTTTCCATCTGGTTTGACTTGTTTGAGAGGGACCCCATGAAACGTGTATATATGTAGATATATATATATATATATATATATATATAATATATGATTGATATAGCCACAAAAGATTACACAAAAATAATCTTATAAATTGACATAGTTTCATGTGATCTGTCAGATATATTTTAGAATAGAAAAATAATTTTATAATCTAATGAATCATATTAAATCACGTTAATATGTTGTAGCGCCCCGTTCTCGGAGATCTGGAGAGTTAGCGCTTGTAACCTAAATATCAACTCAAAATCGCAACTATAAATAATCCAGAAACTCCATAAAAATATTGATTTACCCAAACCAAGTATATATGTTCCTTCATAAGGACAATACATAAATTCTTAATCAAATAAATTGAAACTCTCTAAAAGATTCGAAAATATCCTTAACCCATCAAATCAAAATGACTGAAAATAACTAATTACTAACTAAGACTCTCAAATAAAAACTTGTACCCTCATGTACTTATTCCTCAGCGAACATCAAACCTCTATAATACTGCCTACTCTTGCTCTCCAGTAGAACCATCAAGATTATCTGAAAAAAAATGTTTAGAGATAAGGGGTGAGTTATCAACAACTCAGTAAGTAGAGAGCATATACCAGTGTGTAAACATGAGCATTTACAGGGATCAAAATGCAGAACAAAGCATTTTCATTTTCAGAGTGCGGAAACAGAACATGTTATCAAAATATCAGAACGAATATTTAGAAATAATTTAAAAAATATCCTTTGGCATAACATAAATGATCATCATTATCATCGGAACATCATATCAGAACAGAAGCCATGTATAACCCCCGTGGTAGGGTTGTGCATCTGCAAATAACCAAGCAGAACATAAATCATTCTGTCACCAAGGTGTGCACTCAAAACAGAGACCATTACTATAATATGTGGCAGGGTCGTATCCACTATTATTACCCGTGGTTGGGCCGTATCTACTATTATAACCCGTGGTTGGGCCGTATCTACTATTGTTACTCGTGGTTGGGCCGTATTCACTATTGTAACCCGTGGTTGGGCCGTATGCCACTATTATCACTCCTGGCAGGGCTGTAACTAAACAAAACAGAAACATAATCAAATTCAGAATCAGAAAGTCATGCCAAACGTTTTCAGAAATCACGTCTTATCCAAACAGAGTACTGAACAAAATCTTCAGAACATAACAAAATTATATTACAACATAATTTATGCACAAAATTCATATTTGCTCTCTTTCAAAGTTCAGAAACAGAATGTCAAAAATAAGTTCATGTCTACACTAGTCATGACAGAAAACCCTTTATTCTTAAACAGAATCTCATGAGTAATGCAGAACAAATAACTGAGGTAGTTCAAATTTATTTTCATAACCAAATATGTATATTTTCTAAAAATCAACCCCAGCTCATTTTATTTTAATGCAAAGTCTATCATAGGAACCTCGCTTACCTGGATTTCTTAACTTTTTAGAATTTTACTCAAAATGTCGAACAATAATTAATCGTCACCTAATAAGCACGTAATTCTCATAAATTTCTAATTACTCATGTATTTCGATATTTAATCTTAAGTTTCTAAAATAACCTATTTAATTCCTCAAAACCTAAAATTCTCATAATTCCCAAAACCTCAATCCATAAAGTCTGCAAAATTCTCATAATGAACTAACGTGACTTTATGTAGAATGTAAGATTGACATTTAATTTTATAATAAATATAACATATCACATTAAATCTTGTCAGTTTATAAATTTATTTTTAAGAAATGTTTTACAGAGATAGTACACTTCTTTTCACACACATGTACATATGTATAATTTTCACTGGTCATATAGCTTTCGCTTAAGAATGTACAGAATTGATATGCATAGGGAAGACACGCATGAAAAGATAAGGGTCGCGTCCCTCTTTTTTATTTTATTTTCCGTGTGTCCCTCCCTCCCGTGGCTTTAGCATTAGTGGATGAGTGTACAAGAAAAATAAGAGAAATTTTATTTATAATTCTTAAACAGAGATTACATGTGCAAATTCTTAATTAGATAGAAAAAAAAGGATATTATTATAATTTTAAAAAATTTTATTTATTTACATATTCAGAACACTGTTATACAGGCCGGCTCAAGGGGTAAGCGACTTGGCATTATCGAAACTCTATAGTCATTGTCTCCCTCACAGCTGATGGTGGGAGACGTCGTTTACATGACGCTTTGTCATTCACTACTCCTCCATTAGGTTATCCTTTGAGTTTTTATATGGGAAGGATTCATGGAGTTTATTAAATTCTCTTTTTCCACAAGTAAAGTTGGTGAGACTTTTCATTATCAACCAACAAATAAAAGAGAATAAGAGGCCAAGAGAAGATTAATCTGTTCCCCAACCAAATATTAGAGACCAATTTATTAATCTTGACATTATTTTGAATTCTTTTTCCTTCTATTAATGTATAATATTAATTCAACATATATATATCTAATTAACTTAGTTAGATAAAATGCTTTTCATATAAAAAATTTAACTATGATTACACATCGCCAAATCTGCAAGTTGTTTTCATAATTTAAGTTGCTGGATCTTTAATTAAATGAATGAAAAAGGGTTGAGAATTAATACAAAAAGGGGGCAAAAGTCAAAGAAAGTGTTATAAAAGAAAACAAGTAAGCAGGTACACTTTATTGGGTTTGGTCAAAACACAAGTCTCCACAAAGTCCTAAGACCATAGATGGAGCTGACGCCTGCCCAGTGCCATAAGGTCAAAAAAGTTGGTGACCTGATGATAGGGGAGTTGGTGATCGAAGTCTCAGTGAACGGCAATCGTAACTATAACGGTCCTAAGGTAGCATAATTTCTTGTCGGGTAATTTGACGTAAAAATTAAAATTTATATTTATTAATAATCACAATATCTTAAAAAATATATATAAATATTTTTTAAATTTTAACATATAATAAAATCAATATTATAAACTATACAATAATAAATTATATGATCATAGGTTTAAAATTACAATCCCAATCATAAAAACAACAAAAACATAAGCATATTGAGAAATATCAATATTACAACTTAACAATAATAAAATTTTAGTTTTGAAATAAACTCTAAATGGGTTAAAATTGGTTGATTTCATGTTAAGCACGTTGACCCGTTTATAAATCAACGGGTCAACTCATTTTGATTCAAATCCATTAACATCAAATTCAAACCCGCTAATTTCGTATTGTGTTCGTGTTAAGTTCACAGATCGTATCACATATTGTTACCCCAACATACACTATCAATTTGATATTCAATTTATAGTAGTATCGTGTTCGCTAAGGGACCCTTTCATCTATTTATAATAAAAATAGCGACAAGGTATGCAATAGTTGATGTTTCGATGTCTCATCAAGAGATACATTTTATGAGTAGGCCGGTGTCTATAAGCCACATTGTGTTGTATATGGGCCGCCAAAGCCCATGAATTCCCTAGGTTCAGCCTGAACTAGCCCAAGATGGGTACAAGACACAAATGGAGCTAGTTGGCAACTTGGCAGGCATCCATCACCCACAAAAAGATGGTGGAAAAGTCGCCACATTGGCAAGATGGTGGGCAAGCCACCACTCATGGCGAGAAAAGGGTAAAGACAAAGCTCCATTCAGAGCAAGACGTAAAGCAAGTTACCATTTAGATGTTGTAGTACTTGTATTTATCCTTGGTGAAATGCTGAAATCATGTATTGATGGAGACCACTTTTAAGATTAGTTTTATCACAATGATTGATGGATTGGGTCAACATGATCATGATAATTATACCCATTTGAACTACTATATGCTGCCACTTCTCCATTTAGAAAATCTAAGGATTGCATGATGGATGGATTAGGTGAATAAGATCGTGTCCATAAGGATTTGTTTGGACACACAATTGTTCTCATACTATTTCACTATTATTTACAAACAGTTCATTATTATTCACAAACTATTTCATGATTATTCACATGTGATTTGAAATACTCTTAACATCCCAACAGAGTACATTAGATATCATAACACCAACGGAATAAAACATGAACCAAATATTGTTGAGACATGACAACATGACATAACACAAAAAAACCATCTTGTCTTCACCCATGCACTAACTGATAACGACTGCCTAAAAGAGTATGAAAAAGTTTTTTGTATTAGAGAAAATATATTTACAACTGTGAATTGTGCAACCGCTACGTAATCGCTTTAAAAAAGTAAATAAAACATGGGACCCACATGAAAAAAATTAATTTCTTAATAGTGAATCCCACTCTTTTTTAAAACAATTACGCGGCAGTTGCACACTTCACGGTTATATGTAGAATTACTCTTTGTATTATTACAGCTCAAAAGTACAATATTCATCTATAGCACAACACTTGTATGCACAAAAGTAATTAAGGTTACGAGATATATGTTGAAGTTGAAGTCACGGTCCACGAAACCTGGCTATGATATTATTTGAAAAGAGAAATTTTATATGGAAGTCTTACACTACACACTTCTAATTAATTAATATGTAATTTATTATTTTTGACGCACTATCTTAATGCTTAAATATGTGTGTGTTTAAATAGAATGACAAAAATGACAAATCACATATTGGTTAGGTGGAGGTCATGTATGGTGCAAGACTTCCTTTTAGCATTTCTCATTTGAAAAACCAGGCGAAGGAGGAATTAATTAATACAATATACCAATATTCAATAGATATAGATCTAAATATCTAAACTGTTGGGATAAACCGGTTATCAAATGCTAATTTGAAGGATAACAGTAGAATCAAACAAAAGAAATAACGACAATCACACAAAGAACACGATAGAAGTGGTTCGACTCAATGTGATCCTGCATCCATAGGCGTGATGGGTTTTAACGAATTCACTATCAACAAAAGTGGAGTACAAGAGATTAATCATAAAATCCTTAATCCCAAAGCCTCAATACACCCAATGAACACTCAAGACTCTTCACAAAAGGATTCTCTCTCTCTCTCTAGTATACATCTATTGATAGTGTCAAATACATGAAGAAAGCATGAATATATAGTCTACGGTTAAAGAAGCCCTAAAATTGAAAATTTGCTCGAGCGACGTGTCGAGTGGTGGTTTAGGGTAGACACTCGCTCGAACTGACTGTCGAGTGAGTGTCGAGCGAACACATGGGTTGGCCTCCCACTTGAGCTGATTGTCAAGCGAGTATTAAGTGAACTCTCTATCTAAAGCTTTGCTCGAGTGGACTGTCGAGCGAAGTTTCGAGCCACAGTCAAGCCAGAGTTGAGCAATAGTCAAGCCAAGCTTGTGGAATGACATCTGCAACAGAAAATTAAGCCAAACTCAACATAAACAATCATAGATATTACCACATATATCAAAACCTAAACCTAAAAAACATTAAAAAAGATCAATATATAAATTTTGGTAACAAAGTAGAAACCATATGAAGAATCTCTTCAAAATCTAAACCACACGGGGGACTTAACCAACCCAAAGGTATCCACTATAGAAAACTTTTGCTACAAATAGTTCTTACATACAAACCTTGTGTACCTCCAAAAGATCCGCACTCGCAACCCCCGCAAACAACCCGTTCGCCTCCAGTGATTGTAGGCCTTTTTGTGGTTGGTATAAAAAAATAATCAAGGAAAGAGTATTAAGGATTCAATATGCGCTCATGAAGTTTTCTCTTAAATAAGATAATTAAAGAGCTATTGTATCCCTAAATAGTACAATTGGCCTTTTCAGTTAAGAACTATATATAAAGATATTATTTTTACATCAAGAATGGGAGTGACTATATCAATATACAATGTACAAATGAAAATGTTGTCTTATCACTACGGAGATGCATGATTTATGGGAGCTGCCCTCAGGTTTTTTGAGCTATGATTCTTTAGAGCCGATGCCTGATATTGGGGTGTTGATCTTAGCATTCAATGAAGAGCTTCTACTGCCATGATCCGTAAGTGCAGGATATGAGCGATTACGCCCCCCTCAAACTCATCAGATCAGATGCACAGACAGTGAGCTTGGTACACATACATGAGAGTTTTGGAGTGTTGGTGAAAATGTTTGCGGGCTGATCTTTGCTAGAGATGAAATGAACTTGAAGTTAGGCTTGAGCAACTCTTTCACAAATAAAGTAAAATTAATGGCAAAGTTTTCATGACGGGCATGAAATGTTATTACAACTCAATGTACGTAGGAGGTTGGACTAAGTAAACAAGTACTTGGAGGAGACCTTAAGGCCGCATATTTAATTCAGCACTTGAGTTGGCTAAGGTATAGTACTATTCAACTTTAGTGTTGGAATGTGCAATTGCTTGATGCTTGAGGAAGGTCCAATAAATAAGATTACACACGCATAGCCTTATTCTATGAGTCTGCCGACGGCCCTACGCTACGCTCCTGTCTTTGAGAGCCTTTGATCTGCTGTTTTCCTTTGTCCAAAAAATTATATAGCCACTTTTGGAATGGTGATTATCGAGAGATTAACTAAGAGCAATGGTATTGGAATAGCCATTTACCTAAGTTTGCATCATTTTCATCTACGTTGGAATAGGCAATTAACTTGACTTTAACCACAGTGGTTCAACATATTTATTGAGAAGTGTCTATTAGTCAAATGATATAATATTCTTATTTTCTCTTTTTCTTGAACATTATTTTCATTTTTTTTTAGAGTCTTGGTAGTTTTAATGTACAGACTGTTAGAAATCATAAAAATAAAAATAAAAAAGTATTTAAAAATAAAGAAATAAAATGTATTAAAAAAAAGTAGATAAAAAACTATAATAATAATAATAATAATATTTTTTTTATTATAGAAAGTGAGATGAATAATCCAATAAGCCAAAAGTAAAAAAATCTTTGTCTAAAATCTTGATTAAACCTATACTAGTGCTCTTATTTGCATTTGAGTAAGCTCGGAATATTGACATACATGATATATTAGAAAAGATAAATCTAAGATGATGAAATGGATCACTCTCAAACATTCTCAACACTTCTCTAAGATGATAAATCTATTCATAATTATTCATAAACATTCTCAATATTTTTCAAGTATTTTCACTATCCAAACGTACGAAGAGTGAAGACATGGGACTTGGCATTGGACATATTTTGTCCTCTGAAGGATAAGGATATCCTGGATATATTTATTCTGGCAAGGAAAAAGCCCATCTGATTCAAAATGGGCCGCAATGCCCAACAAGTAACCTAGGTATATAGTATCGAAGACGATGCACCAGTTCATCTATGGCATTGATCGTGAGTTGTCACCCTCACGAAAAGAGCCATCTCTCTCACGCCGAAAAACATACGCTCGATTTCTTTTTTTCACAGACAATGATAGGGCCACCGTTAATAGTATAAAGAAAAACTCTACGTCAAGTCGATTTCGCGCATCCCTTACGCACGAAAATGACATGGCATAGCTGGGTTAACGAAACGGTGCGCATTGGCATGGACGGGAGATAAATTGGGTTTAAATAATGCTACTTGCAGTCGTGGAGTGCGCAAGTACCGTACAGTTACTTTAAAAAAAATAGAGTCTGTTTTTAAAAAATTATTATATTTTCATGTGAATCTCGTATTTAATCATTTTTTTTAAAGTGATTGCACGGTGCTTGCACATTCCGTCCATTTGTTTTTCATCATTTCCACCAATATCGTTTGTTTTCAAAAAACATATTATCTCATCTCATCTAATTATTATAATTTTCTCAACTTCCAATATAAAATAAAATAAACAATTCAACTTTTTCAAATCTAAAAAAAAAAATATTAAAAAACATATTATAACAATTTTTTATTTAATTTTTTAATTTTAATCACATTTCATCTCCGATGAAAATATTTTATTCGACTTTTTAACTCTAAAAAGTAATCTTTAGGTGAGTTTGGATGTTGAAGTGAGTTGAGTTGAGATGATAAAATATTATTAGAATATTATTTTTTAATATTATTATTATTTTAAAATTTGAAAAAGTTGAATTGTTTATTATATTTTATGTTGAAATTTTAAAAAGTTGTAATGATGAGTTGAAATGAGTTGAGAGGAGTTTACGTTACAAACGCACCGTAATTTCTATCACCATGAAAACCATCCTTGTAAAACTTCTTTGAGTTTTGACGATCTGATTTCGGCATATCAGACTCTTCCAGCTTTTGAAGTTCTTCCAGAATATCACTATCTTCACCATCAAAATCTTCTGGCTCATAACCAATATCCAAGTTCTGCGAATCTCTATCCTTTGACTCCAAGTCTTCCTCAGACGTTAATTCTACATCCTTTAATTTCCTTCATTTGTACCCTCGAAATCCTTCTTTGACAAATATAAATCGCTGGTCGAAGCCCCAAATTGACTCATTAACGAACTTGAGCATACAGAATCCTCCAAGTCAGAAGCTAAAGTAATGAAATCCTTTTCGGAAAGAAACTTATCATCGACCGTAACATTTTCTTCACCCGAAAAGTTATTCTCCGGCTCCTCCAATTGTCCAACGGAGAAATCCTGGCCTTCGAGTTTTTGCCGCCGTTTCTCTCTTGCTGTCGGCCTTTCGATAGGTGTCTGTCTATAGTTTGGATGTTTGAAACGAACCCATTTTGCATTGGTAAGATTTTCTATGCTTATTAATCCCAGGTTGGTTTATTGAGCTCATCTCGTATGTAGTTATTTTGGGCTCATATCTTGTAGATCTATCCCCTGATTCAGTAGTGCAAGGGATATAAAGAAATTAAAACCCATTTCTATAAGTAGTTCATGCTTAAAACCCATTTGTTATTTTGAGAGCAGCGGGATCTGACAGAGGTTGAGTTAGGTGGCGGAGATGTTGAGAACCCGATTTGCTTCCCTAAACAAACAAAAGAGAGACGTGAGCAACCCACAAAATGGGAGTCGAAAATGGGGCGACGATGGAGGAATGAGAAGATGGATGGGGGGGGGGGGGGGGGGGGGGGGCTCAAATGGTTTCACGGAGGAACGGGAGATGGATCTGGAGGGGCGGCTGAAATGGCTTTTCTGTCGTTGACTTCTTCTTTCTGCAACTTTTTATTTTTAATCTAAAACAACCGTTGGAGTGCGCAGGTTCTACGTGAAATTGACTGTACCTAGTAGTACAAAATGCACTGCTCTCTCTCTCTCATCAAAGAAATAATTTGTAAAAATTCTAAATAGACAAGTTTCTTTGTAAAAAAAGTAAATTCTACCTTTAAAAAGTATAAAAAAAACTATTATTTATTAGTAGAACCCATTATTTTACAAAAATCTTATATGAGACTTGTCTATTTGAGATTTGTATTTAGTATTACTCTTTTTATAAATACTTTTTAAACTTTTTAAAATATTTTGAAAAGAAAATTCAAAAACTTATGAGCATTTCTATTCATAAGCCCATACACCACACCAAATTTTTTTTTTTTTAAATTTTTTTAAAGTTCTTTTTTGTTTTATTATTCTTAAAATAATTGAATTATTCTACTCATAATCCATATACCACACATTTTGTAAGAGAATAAAATTAAAAAAATAATAAAAATGATGGTGTGTGGTGTATGAGGCTTAAGAATATAATTTTTCTTTTCGTTTTCACAGGGATCTCTTCAGCTCTTTTCAATAAATAAAATAAATTATTTGGTTATGAAAAACTGTTAGTGTTTTGAGAATTTTTTAAAATTGGATTTTGGCAAAGGAGAGAGTCTTGAAAAAATTTATTTTTGAAAATATAGTATATTTGAGTTTGTAAAAGCTGATAAATAAAGTTGAGAAGTTATTTGAATATAATTTTGTAAGAGTGTTTTATTTTAGGGTTTGTAAAAATTATATAAGAAATTATATTTACAATTTTAAAGTATATAATCATCGCACTCCATTTGTAAAAAGTGAATAATTATGAAACTTAGATGAAAAATTGATTTTTTAATGGTAGATCTTACCTTTTTGTCAAACGGAGAGTGCTGAGCTTGACACCTTAAGACTATATTTAGCATCATTCAAGTTATATTAATGATTTGCATTTAGATAATGATTCGATGAAAATTTGAAATTGATTTTTTTTTTTTTGTAGATTTAAGTATTAAGCTGATGGTCTCGTGCTTTTTAGATTTTTTTTTTTTTTAAATTCTGAAATAATGAATTGTGGTAATGTGTATTAAGCACGTTGTTTTATTTTTTATTTTTATTTTGGTTCCATTTTCTTATTTAGACTGATTGTAATCAAATGGATTAACTCATTAGCAATTTTGCAAAGATCAGAACCCATTACTAATAGTTGTTGCAAACAGTAGTGAGGCCCTTTGAAATGTGCTGAAAAGGGAATCTCTAATAGCTGCCTCGTTTGTTTTCAGAAAACATCTCATCTCATCTCATCTCATCTAATCATTACAATTTTTTCAATTTCCAATACAAAATAAAATAAACAGTTCAACTTTTTCAAATTTCAAAATAAAAATAATATTAAAAAATATATTCTAACAATATTTTATTCAACTTTTTAACTTTAATTTCATCTCATCTCCGAAAACAAACAAGGTTGCTTTAGCCCCATTGGCCGTCTAAATAGAAAGATTGTATTTATTAATTATCTGTGGTGATTTTAAGGGGTTTAAGCCAATGCAGTCTTGATTGATCATACAGCTGATAGTGGTAGAAACCAAAATTTTTTAGGTGTTGATGTAACAAAACACACAAAAATAACGCAGGTTATTGTTTCTTAGAAATGTGATTATTAAGCACTTACATTTTCTAACTGGATCAAATCTAATCAGTCATTAAGATTGTAAATGAACAAGATTACTCGATAAATCGCTTGAAACTCACTCAGCTAAATTCCATATATTTATTAAATGAATTGTTCGTGAACATAAAATTATGATAAGAATATATTAAAAAAAATAGGAATTCATGTTTCTAATAATACTATAGATGTTACTTGAATCTTCTTTAATATAATCATTGACATGTATATATATATATATATATATAATATATATTATATAAAGATATTCAACAAAACTCATAGTTTAGTTGTTAAAATTTGTAGATAAAGCTTACGTTATATAAAGAATCTATTTGGTTATTAAATAGCTCATGAACATAAAATATAATGTCGCTCGATGATAATATAATGAGCAGTCAGCACTCACTAAAACTAGACTCATTTACACCCCTTTTGTTCATCTATTCATGTTAGTTTTTTATGGTCTTGATTATGGCTATTCTTTCTGGTTAAAATTTTGAACTTATGTTTTGGTGAAGTACTTCTTTCCTCTACCGAACATGTTAATTCACACAATAGATTGAAATGGAGGAATAATTATCTCTGGCCCACGATAATGATTTGGGCGTTGATATTATGATCTTTGCGTTCATCTATGAAATAAATAATAAATAAGAAAATAAAAGATATAGAGAGAGACACAAAAATTTACGTAATTCGGCATAAAACCCTACGTGCATAATGGCCTCATCTAAGTTGGGCGCAGCTCTTGTGGCGAGTGATGGTGGTGGTGGTGAGGAACCGTGGTCAAGACAGGCGAGCCTCTTGCCCATCTGCTTGTATGCTGGGCGCTGACCCCATGGTCGGTGGTGTATGTTGTAAGGGCGTGCAAGGGACATCTTCACAAAAAATCACCTAAAATCTTCAAACCAACATCTTAACATGTAGATAAAAGGCTTAGTATCATCAATTAAATATATCAAAGCCATTTGAGTAAGAATATACCACAAAAGATCCAAACTTTCTTAAAAGAAAAACTGTTTTTCCTCTTCCAGTTTCTAGGTTTTTAGATCTTAGAAAACATTTCATCAAAAGCTTTAATCATGCAATTAATCTCCAACAAACATTCATATAAACATGTTGATAACACTCCATAAACATTTCAAACCAAGATTTGTCCATTAACTTGGTCAAAAACTCCAAAATACAATACACTATCCAATTTATCGCCCCGATTGACCTCTCCATGGTTAAAATAACTTTTGACTAACCAAATGACCATCAAGTCAAACAAACAAGATACTCACGAAAATTAGACTCAAAGATGAACAACTTTAATGAAGAAATAATTATGAAAAGCTACTTATAAAGGTTCCAAAAATGGCACGGAAAAAACCTTTAGAATCTGCTCGAGAGAGCTCCCAAGGGTTGCTTTCCAGGAATGGGGGTGAAAAATGGTGAAGTGAGGGAAGTGGTGACCTGCACGCCTAAATTAATTCTGAAAAGGGAGGTATGGCCTTGAGTGACACCTTGATGGATGGTAATTAGGTCATAAAAAGGCACAAATAGTGAGTATTTCTCAGCCAAGGAAACTTCCAAGAGAAGAGTGGTAGTGAGGTGGCCTTTGGCCTTCACATCATGCACGTCTTTGGGGTTGTTTAGAGCAGTGGATGGCTTTTCATGGGTGGGTGGAAATTTCCTCAAGAAGTTTTGCCAAGGTGGCCAAAATTCGTGAGTCTTAACGGACGTTAAACAAGTGAGATTCATTTGGGATTCAAAAAGGGTTTGGTTAGGATTTGAGATACTATCAAGTCCAAATCTAATTTTTCTTGGCTCAATCAAATTTCTAAGGTTTAAAGGGTTGGATAATGATATCATAACATGAATTTGATGAATTAATAACATGTGGAAGTGATTTAATCAAGTGATTAAATACAATGCTAGAAATCAGATCCAATAGGGTTTTGAAATCAAGTTTGGGGTTTGGGGTTTGGGTTAACTGTTTAGGGTTTTAGTTTCTACCAAGATTTTGAGGTTTCAATTGGATTCTATGTATTTAGAGTTTCATTAGGGTTGAAACCCTCTTTAGTCTGGCACAAAATGGATGATTGGATGAAATAATATTTTACTTAGGTTCCTCTTTGTGCCAAGTGTCCAGTTTTATTTATTAAGTGTGACTAAGATATTACTAAGTGTTCGAACAAAACTTCTCTAACCTAATTTGTACATTCCATATTATGATTTTGAAAACATTGCACTAGATGCTACTATTGAAGTTACTATTCACTTTGGAAAAGCTAAAAATAAACTTTGCACTGAAAAGTCCTAAACATAAACACTAAACTAACTGTACAATTTGTTTATCGAAATTCAACCTCGAAGTGTCCGAAATAAACAAAACATGTTTTCGAACAAACGTTTCGTCTGAAAACTAAAAATGAGATTATTGTGCCATAAAATCCTAAGTAAAAAATTGAGTCTAATGGCGTAGACCATATGACATTCTAACACTTTTAACTATCTCAAATAAATAAAATCGCGCTTCTAGCACCATAGTGAGTGGTAACACTGACTATGCTGACAGACTAAAATCTACGCAATTGGTCTATTCGTGAAATCTTATTGAGTTTTCACGATATTCTTAAAACCTATAGAAATTCCACTATTGAGTTTCTAGCGGACTGTTACAAGAGGAGACTATTCAGCTTATGCTTTGGACATGCCGAGCTGCAAGTGATGTGTGGGTTGAGAGACAAAGTGCATTGCAGAAGTGGAGTTGTGAGGATGTATATTTTTTCCATCTCTGGGGCAAGTTGCAGCAGAGTTTTAACTAGGAAAAACTAGAAGAAATATCTGTAACTTTTGCAGGTATTTGGTCTAGAAGAAATAAAGCAGTGTTTGAGGAGAAATTTGATAGTCCAAATAAGGTTGTTCAAACTGCCTTATTTAATCTTAAAGTCTTTCAAAAATATAATCAAGTTAGTAGGAGGAGTATGGAAACAAAATGGTTGCCACCCACCGAAGATGTTACAAAAATTAACTTTGATGCAGCAATGAACAAGATAGAGTAGAAAATGAGAATAGGAGTGATAGGAAGAGACTATAGAGGGGAGATCATGTTCTCTATGTGTGATTCGAAGAATTTTATTAGAAGTACTGAGCTAACTGAAGCATGTGCTTTGTGAAGGGCTATGGAGATATATAGTGGTTTGAATTTATAGAAATTAGGGGATGCCCAAGTTATCAATGATACCAACAAGAAGCAACAGTGGACCTACATAGGGGCAGGGGGCCATGGCCCTCCAAAGTTTGAAAAAAGAAATAATATGTATTAATTTTTTATGATTTAATAGGATTATATTATCTTATATTGTGTTGGTCCTCTCTCTAAAAAATTATCTTGGCCCCCTTTACAAAATTATTTTAATTTAAAAATAAAATAAAAACATTTTATTATAATTTTAGTTTTGCTCGGCCTCTCTTATAACAAATTTCTGATTTTGCCACCGACAAGAAGGAGGCTACAAGTACAAGTGCACGGATGAGTCAACAAGTGGAAGAAATCAAATTCATCTATCACAAATCTGATTGGGAAGTCAAGTTCAATTATAGAGAAAGAAAAGTGTGGCACATGAACCAAAGAGGGCGTTACAAATGGATGGATTGAAGAAGGTCCATCCAAAATTATGCCTGTTGGTGAAGAAGAAAAGCAATGTATAGATCAATTTTCATTTCAATGATGAATGAGAAGAAGTTTTTGGCTGATTGCAAAAAAACAAATAATAATTAAAACATTTCAATATGAAAGCCAAGCTCAAAGCCTCAAAGTCAATTAACTTTACTCAATCAACTTATATAAAATTAGAATAATACTAGATATAAATTTTAAATAGATAAACTTTATATAACTTTTTTTTGTGAAAAAATAGATTCTATTATTAAAGAATATTATTTTTTATATTTTTTTAAGATAAAATTTAATTTTTTACGAAAACTTATAGGAAACTTATCTATTTAAAATTTATACTAATCATTTCTCATCAAATTGTAAAAAACATTTCACAGCAAATGATCATGGCATCGACAGTATCCTTATTTACAGTAATAGAATGCGTCGCATGTTTTTTTAAAAAAATAAAAAATTTATATTAAAAAATTATTTTTTTAATAATAAATCTGAATTTATTATATGAAAAAAAAACCCAACAACCATAATTATATATAATATTAATATGAAATGAATGAAGCGACAAAAGATTCCTGTCTTGTTTCTCGAGACCCACACATATCAGAAAAATAATTGAGACTCCTCCGTCAGACATACGACACGTGTACAGCCGATTTTACTTAAAAGGAACCTTACCTTCCAGCCAATCATCTTCCACCGACGAAGCTTTCAAGGAATCTACCTTTGCTTCGTAGCTGATAGTATAGGCTATATAGCATTTCGCTTCGCTTTTTCACATTCTCCACTCCACTCCCCCCAGCTTCACTTCCCGCTTCCATCCCTAAATTTCCGATCCAACAGTTGGCTGTAGATCTACGTTTTCTGAAAGTCCACACCTCCCATCGCGCAGAATGTAATTTTATGTAATATAATGTAGATTTCTCCGTCCAATGCTCCGATTCAGTATGGGTCAGACCTGGTTCGAGCCAATGCGGGCTAGGGTTCCGAGGAGGGTCTGGTTAGGGTTCCAAAAATCAATGGGTGTCCTCGTGGGTGGAAATCACACCTCCTCCAGGTTTTGCACTCGCTAGTTCTTTCTATTAATCTCGTTTTGGCTTATTTCCTCTCAAAGTTTCACCAAAATCCCTTAGATTTAGTTAAATCTTCAACACTTGCTCTCCGATTT
This sequence comes from Juglans mandshurica, assembly GCA_022457165.1. Classification (NCBI taxonomy): domain Eukaryota; kingdom Viridiplantae; phylum Streptophyta; class Magnoliopsida; order Fagales; family Juglandaceae; genus Juglans; species Juglans mandshurica. The sequence goes on from CM039626.1 coordinate 7,203,558, forward strand.
CACTCGTGATCTGAAAAAAGAAATCCGTGCAATTCATGGATTTGAAGGCCGTGAGATATCAGATCCTACATGGGTCTATAGCCAGGCGCATGCTTTATCGCACTTTCGTAATCGCCTCGGCTGTTTCGATAATTCCCTTGCTGCACGTCTTATCTGGTTCCGATTCGGGAATATTTGCTTCTATGGCCACCAGCGACTGTGCCTTCAATTCAGGCTTTTCAACAACTGCTATGGTTCCGGCCACGTATTTGTTTCATTCCAGGTTCCTGAATCCACTCTGGGGCTCATTTCAATCGGTGCAGTGCAAGGAAACTGCGAATTTGACCGTTGATGTGGTCAGAGAGCTTGTGGATAAGAAGTTCTTGAATTTCAATGGGAAAGCTCTCTTTGTTGGAGAAGGGTGGGCCTTCGGCGTGATGGCACTGCGAGATCTGGGGTTCTCCAATGTCTACGGTGTTTCTAAGAAGCACCGGTTTCTCTCTCTTAATCGGAAACATGAGCTTGATTACATGGACAATTCATTTGATTTCGTGCTGTCAAGGTATAATGACCAGGTTTCTACTCCTGCATTGCTCGTTCTCGAAATGGAACGCATTCTTATCCCTGGTGGAATCGGCGCCGTGCTTGTGGGTATTAGCAGCATCGTCCCAAATGGATTGATCAGATCTGCAACCCCAGTTTCATCGTTACTGAAAAGTTCCGATGTTGTGCATGTTGGTTATGTGCACAACTTTACTCTGGTTGTCTTCAAGAAAAGATTCCAAGATGCCAGTTGTTTTGAGCAGTATCGCCTTCCGGCCGACTGCCCGTCTGTCACAAATAACAAGCCTTTCATGGACCAAATTGAGCCCCTTGTGGAGGAAAAATCAATGGGGTTTGAGAACTGGTTTTCTTATCTGCCAAAGCTTATGGATGTTGATACTAAAAAGCGGTTGGTCTATATTGATATTGGGGCAGGGGTGCATTTGAACTCCAATGTTATGAACTGGTTTTTGCCCTCTTATCCGGTGGATAGCAAAGCATTCAATGTTTACTTTGTTGACCATAACACTTCAGTTCTGCTATCCTATGTCAAAAAGCCTGGAATAACTTTTGTATATCATCCGGGTTTGGCAGGAAACTTGGCTCCGGCCAACCTTACTTCTGATGAAGATGTCGATCCACCTTTGCAAAACGAATGGTTTAATTTCCTTTCTTGGTTTAAAGAAACAGTGCAGCATGCAGATTTTGTGGTCCTGAAGATGAACTCAGGCAAAGTGGAAAGGAAATTCCTCTCTGAGTTATTTGAAAGTGGTGCAATATGCTTTGTTGATGAGATGTTCCTTCACTGCTCGGAGGGAGCAGATGGTGGAGGTGCGTTAAAGGGAGACTGCATGGACCTCTTCAAGGGGCTTAGAAGCCGTGGTGTCTTTGTCCATCAATGGTGGGGAGACTAAACTGAATTTCTGTGTGTGTCGTTTGAACTGTTGTGTTGAGACTTTAGTTATGATCATGTGTGTTATGTTGGCCGAGTTTAGGGTGTGTATGAACATCCAAATGCTTTGCGGTTGGGCATTTAAGCTAAATAAGCAACCTATATGGTAATGTCTAAGTTTGTCGTCGTTTAGGATGTTTGAAAGTTCGAGTAACTTGCTTTGTGGTTGGGCACTTAAACTAAATAAGCAACCACATGTTTTCGATTGAAAAGTTGTCGTGTTTGTTCATGCTGTCGCCTTCATTGCTTTTCTGTTGGCACTTAAATTAAGGTGTGAGAGAACCTGAAATGATGTGAAATTTAACGGCTATAAGAAGATAATCTGATGAGCTTAAAGACCACACTTTACACGTATGCTGAACAAATAATATTTAATTCATGACCACGAATACGTGCAATTTCATGACCGACACTCCTATCGCACTTTTATTAATATTATTAATAAATCTTAAAACATTTTTCTTTAAAAAAATAAAATCATATGATGATAAAAGAATAACATTTTATGTAGTTAGATTGAAGTAAGCTGATAATATGATACGTAACATTAATGCATTAAGATATGAGAAATGATTCTTGCAGTCGTGAGTATGCAAGCGTCATGCAATCACTTTGAAAAAATTGAATAAATATGAAACACACGTAAAAAAAAATTAATTTTTTAATAGTAGACCCTACCATTTTTCAAAACGACTGCACAATATTTGTATATTCCATGACTGTATATAACATTATTGTTTGAGAGATCTCCTGGAAACTGACTTTCAGAAACTCATCAATGAAAATGAAAAACCCCTGGAAATAAAAAAATAAAAAAATAAAAGACGGACATTCAGCAAACATGTACTATATATATTCCAGAGGAATTACCACTAAACACTCCATCCGCCCACACAAAATGTATTGGCACCATGCTACTGCCACAAATTACTTATCAAACATATTCTTTCCAGTAACTAGAAAACCAGAAAATGTGTAAAAGAAGAAAAAAAGAAAGACAACATGGCCATACGGCACTCTAGTGGCGGACTACATCCTCTTTTCTCATTCCTCAGATCCATTGTTGACCTTTATCTCCAGAAGCCTCTCAACTGGTTGTCTGCATATCGGGCACCGGTTTGTCTGGAACCTTAAAACCTTTGCACATTCACTGCACATACACTGCAACATGGAAACCACACCCAACCATTATTACATCAAGACCAACTTATTATATAAATTATCTACATTCAGGCTTTGTAAATAAGCGACTGCCGGAACAGAAAGAGGATGGATGCATCTAGTGTGTCAGCCCATTCACTCATATTTACCTAGTGATTTATGAGAAACTTAGAGCAAACCAGGGTTACAGTTAATTCCTGCTCAAAAAATATTTTTGTTTTGTTTTGCTGGTAATAGTTTATTTATTTTGTCGTGGTAGTGGATAGGGAGGATGTAGAAAGTTGACTTTCTAAAGCAGTTCCCAGACTTAAAAATGATAACTACCCGAACAACCATGGTATAAGGTGCTTTGGCTGGGAATTGCAACCTGTGTACATGAAAGTAGAAACTAAACTGGGCGACTGACTCTGAACTATAACTACAGCTATCCGCTTCCAATCAAATCACAGGGCTTCAAATTAAAGACAATAGAGGTTTGATTACCATATGTCGGCAGGGTAGGACGGTTGTGTCCCGTGGTTCTGACAGGCAGATGACACATTCTTTTCCTGGGTCATTCCCATCCAAGTCACTCTCCACAGAATTCCCAATCCCATATATCTCCTGCAGCTCATACCTCATTCCATTGACCCACAAGATCTGCTTTACCACCCTCACCTGGTATTCACCTTTCTCCTTCTCAAGGATTGCCTGAGTTATCTGTGAGTTGGTGGTTGGAGGTATTGGGTTTCCATCTGTACCAGTTCCATCATCGTTAACGGGAGTTGCCTCTGCTTTAACTGCTAAAGGATAGATCTCCATGTCACCCACTTTCAGTAACTCTGTCTCTCCAAACATCGAGAAGTCAATCCCAGTTCCAGAGGGCTGCCTGAACTTCTGGCCCAGACCTTGTTGGAAATGTACTGTCACAGGTGCAAGTAGGTTTTCCTTCATTGGTGTCAGGTTACAGTCTTCACCTTCTTTTGCAAAGAAAATAACCGTAATGCTGTTGAGCATCGCAAACAAAACGTCAATTGAGACAGAAATAATAATAATAATAATAATAATAAGTGAGAATAATATGATATAACAACAACAATATAAGATCAGAAAGGTGGAACCCTAGAACAAACATAGACAACATTTGAAGATCTTGATAAATTTTGAAAAAAACAAAAATTAAAAATCCGATTATACAATAAAACAAAATGTTTCACACCAAAGAAGAAAATATATAAACAACAAAAGTGCTGCGTAGTAGCATACGAAACTGCAGATTGGATACAATTGAAATTTGAAAAGTGCACCACCATCAAATATGCTAATTGGTAATATCACATTGAAAAATAAAAAAACAATGAAACATATGACAGCTTAGTACTGTACTTCTAGACTAAGTGCCTGTTTGATTTAAGTTTGGAAGCTTAAAAAGTGCTTTAAAGAGTCTAAAAGCTCTATTAAAGAAAAACCGTATATTTGGTAAATTTATAAGAAGCGCTTTAAGCACCTAAAAAAATGCTGAAAATCCAGTTTTTTAAAAAGCACCAAATTCAAGATTTTGTTAGAAAGTGCCTGCAGACAACGATACACTTTTTAAAACCACTGCAAGTAACTTAAAAGCACTTTAGGCACATGTATGTATACCAAACAATAAAAAACTTTTCAATAGTAGAGCTTTTTAGTAAAGCTCTACAATTAAAAGCTCTATTTCCTACCGCAATCCTAAACAGGCAATAAATAAGGAAATGATTTTAATCTCAATATTAAGATTGTCAAATATAATGTAAATAACATTAGACTTTTTAGTTTTGATAAGCATCAACATAAACCATAAAAATGATAGAAGATAATGGAACCATGCATACACTGTGACTATATCTTGAATCTTGTTTTCTACTTGCCAAATACAGCCAAGGATCTTCACATGAGCATTTTGTATTGCCTTAGAGTTTTACCTTCCAACATACCACATCAAGACACTTCAACTTAAGGTAATTTTTTTGTAATTCTTTCAGTGGATCAAGCATTTCCCATAAATGAATCGATCGTGCCTTCTATGCCTTCATTAATTTCCTAGCCACAAATCTGGAGCTTTCAAAATAACATCACCAACGTGAACAAGGAGCAAACATGAAGGTAGCATGGTGCATGTGCACCTTCTCAGAGGATGGCAGAAGATGAAGCTCATCTGATGGGTGACTATTTGGTCATTTTTTTTAGTAATGCTATTCATCAACCTTTTACCTGCCAATCATTTAATTCCCATCAAGAAATGATGTTTTTTTTTTTTATAATTAATAAGAAATTTTATTTCCAAGAATAGGCAAAGCCTAAGTACACAGAACGTATACAAAGGAAATACCTACTACACTCTAGAAAGCAGAAAATAGACGAGATGATGGTTAAATGATGACGAATAGTATTTTTCTTTTTTCTTTCAATAGGTGTTGTGAAGTAAGGTACGATGAACAGATGGGAACTCGTGATTTTTTTTTTTATATAAGTAAGATGGGAACTCATGATTGCAGATAGAAAACAATCCATGGTGCTCGGATACCAATTTGAATTGGGACAACAAAGAATTAAGTGGAACGCTTAAACAGATAAGAGAATAGAAGATAAAGCAGAGAAAAAGCTAAGCAGAAGCAAGGAGAAGGAAAAGAAGAAGCAAAAAAGAAGAGGGTAGAAGCCAAAGGAGAAAAAGAAAGAAGCACGAGAAAAAGGGCAGTGAAGAAAGAAGCTCGAAAAGGGGAGGATAGAGGAAGGATCATTTTTCTTAAAAATTTTCCATTAAAACTATTCTATCTCCATTGGAGTGTCAAAGACTCTTACATACACTAATGAGGTTCTGATACAATTAGGACTTTATTTTAAATAACTTCTAAACAAATGAAAGTCTGAATAAAACTCCTAATAATAACTTAACTTTGACTTAACCACCGAATTGGACTCTTAACTGTTCAAACCAATAGCACTTCAAATAAAAGATAAAAAGCAATTATGAAGAACCTAAACAAACTAAAACTCAATTTTTTTCTTGTATCCATATATTCCTCATCACCACCCTATCAACGCAAGTAAGGATCCATCCTACATAGAAGGGTATGGGAGGTTTCACCATGTGCAACACGGAGAAGGGGGAACCCCCATTGTGACGTCACTCAAGTTGGGGATCCCCCTTATAGTGGTTTCCCTCAACCATTTCGAGGGCACGGGAGGGAAATAAGCAGTAATTCTCCAAACCCATTTGAACGGACATGGTGATATGGATCTTGAACCTTTTCTTTTATGATGGGGGAAACATCCCACAGCAAGCCCTTAGGACTCACCAATAGAACCTAAACCCCCAGGGAGACTAGCACAACAACCCACCGCCATGGCCTCCCACTTATCATGCACACAAGTTTGCCCTTACCCCTTTGGCTACCTACGGGTGAGTGGGATCTTGAATTTAAGATGAGTTAAAACTATGGCATCGAATCTAATAATGTCTTAACAAAGAAAATTGTGAAAGCACAGGGCACTTTCATCTTAATTTCCCTAAACAGAAGCACAAATGCAGCCAGATATGAAAATAATAACAGTAAGGTATGACTAACGTAAGATTGAAACATTCATCCATGTAAAATTAGTTTCTATACACATCTTCATAGTGCAGAATAGTAGAGGCCTCCACAGGATGCTTGCAAGATTCCAGTGGTGCAATTCTCCAATTGGTCTTGGTGAAACTTCAAAATTGGAATCTTTCAAGTATTTTTTAAGGAAATGGAAATTTTCATTCTAGATCCAAGAATATCTATATCTATATGAATATATATACATATACATATATTGATGGCCATTCAGGGATTGAACTAAAATAAAAAACAATGGTCTTCTACACGAAGTGAAACATGGACCATTTACATTGGAACTAACATGTTTCCGATTCAGACATCTGTAACCTTCTCCTCCTTTTTAAAGCAACATGCAGCCCATCCACTCTTCTCTCAATGCTATTTGCAGAATTTCTCTCCTCTTCACACAAAAACCTATCTTCCTCTTGAGCAACGAGATTCCTTTTTTTTTAAAAGTAAAAAAAAAAAAATATTAAAACTTAGAAAGAGAGTAGCCTAAGTACTAAGGATTTATACAAGAGAAAACACCTAGTTAGGAATTAGAGATCGATACAAGGAAATCATAAAAACTAAATCCATTAAAAATCTATAGCTGGAGCCCAAAGAAATAAGGTTTTGAAAACCACATTCGTAATTCAGATATCTTCAAAAAAACATATAATGAGTTTAAAGCTAAAGCAAACTGGATAAAAGCTCTCTTATCAATAGCATACCTCTGAAAAATAACTTCAGCTGGTACAAAACAGCATTAATAAAAAAAAAAAATTGAACCTTAAATCATAGAAAATATATTACAATGGAAAAGAAAAAGTGACACTGTTTTTAGGACTGGTCTAAACTAAGCAAAACCTAGGCAACATAGAGCTTCCTTTTCACTTGTATATTTCCCTGTGCCTAATTTAATTGAGATAAAATCCAATTTCAGTACAAATCTGCAGAAAAGGGGAAAAGGTACTATAGATACCATTTGATCCTCAAAACAGACAGAGCCCATGAATCTCTTATAAGAACTTATAGTGTATGGCAAATGGAGACTGAGCAAAAGTGTTCTAAAAATCTCTAGACTTGCCTAGTAGTAGTAAATCAAAAAGTTCTTAAAAACACTCGGAAACCCACAAATCTCTGCACAGAAAGCAATAACAATGGCCCATACCATCTCTCCCCATCAACAGAACACTTAATTTAAGTCAGTGAAGCATGAAATGAAGATCTTCACAACATCAAACAAGACACAAATTGAAAGCAACCTATATATTTTATAGTTAAGAATCAGACAACAGAATATAATATAGATATCTCATGCATAGCTAGTCAATATAAACTATCATCGTCATTACTCCATAAACAAACTCCCAACCTCAAAGCATTATCTACCCAAATAGACTGACTCGGTAATAAATTAAAAATAGCAGCGATCCTAAAGCAACCTTTTAAACAAAGAAATAATTATGTTGAAAAATGTTGAAAAATATTATACAGACGAATCCCAACCTCTAGCTTTCCATAAATCTCAGACACTATATACGCAAGCAGCAATATTTCAATTTCTCCTAAAGAAAAAAAGAAAGAAAGAAAGAAAAAAAAAACTTATATACCTGCCGGCAACCGTGGCATCGAACGTGAAGGATACGAGGAACTGCCCAGGGTTTTCCTCGTCCGGTTCGATCCTCAAAGTCTCTTTCTTGAGATTAACATCGTTCCGTATAGTAACTGCCTTCTGGTGCTCGATATAGGGGGCGGGAAGAGGCATGACGGGCCCACAGGGGTACCTCCCGCCAACCCAATTGGCATGCGCCTGGGCAGGGTCCACGGGGGGATGGGGATGAGAATGAGGACCACCGGTACCGCGATGGTGGTGGTCGTAGGGGGCCTGTAGAGGCATCGGCATAGCCGGCGGTGGAGGGGCATAGTAGCCAGGGTACTGGTAGTACGGGTGGGGAGGATTTGAAGGGTTCGGGTACTGGGAAGGGTATGGCGTAGCGGCGGCGAACACATACCGGTTGGCGGAGATCTCCGGCTGCGGTGGGGCCTGAGGAGGAGGGGGCGGGTGGGTCCGCCTACTCCCGGGTCTGCGACGGCCGTTCACGCCGCTACTACCGATGTTTCCCATGGAATTTCCCTTCCCGAATTCCGAGGAACCAAACTCAGAGAAATTCCAAAATATTCTCCCTCTGCTTTCACTTATAGGAAACGAAGTGGATCTGCATGTCATACGAGATGCATGAATTGGTTGAGAAAGTAAATTGCACACTCAGCTCTATTCTTTTGCTTTCTTCCTGCGACCGTTGCGGGCAAAAAACTTTGGGGTGCGTGTCCAAAGGGAAGGAAATGAATTCAGCGATTCTGAGCCGAAGACAGGGGGAAGAGCTTAAAGAGAAAAATGAGATGCAAAGGCAGAAAAAGCCATAGAATGTGGAAGAGAGGATCACAGAAAGAGAGAAAGGAGAGGCGGAGAGGAAGAGGTAGGGGAGGGTGGGCCGAGGAACAGAAATCTTTTTGATGGTTGGTATAATGGGATTGCGTAAAGCTCCACCCAAAGCACCATCCATGAGTGTGTATTGATTATTTTGCCAATAAAGTTCTACCTCCATTTTCTTTTTCCTTTTTTTTTAAAAAAAAAAAATATTATTTTCCCTTCTTCTCTTTGCTTTATTTATTTATTTTTTAATTTAAATGTCTAATCTTTGCTTAAAAATATTCTTTTATACATTAATAGTTTATAACTTTATTTTTTATTTTTGTCGTATATTTATTAGGAAAAAAATCACTTTTTTAGGGTGATGAATTCTAAAAAGGATAATAGGCTAAAAAACATGATTAATTAATTTCTTTTAATGCTAAATATCTTACAAAAATCCTCGTTGATATCAATCTTGATATAGGTCGGCCATACACAAACAAGCATGTATACATACATGTATGTATGCTTGAAGGCATAAAAATAGGACTTGAATTAATGTCGGATTTACTCCTGGATAAACTCCTTCCTCCTTTCTTCTGTTACAATCCCATATCGACTAAGTATGGGATTGGTTGATAGTTTATAAACCCTTAAGCACCCTTATCTTGTAAGCTAGTTTTCAAGAGTAAATTCTACCTAGTGGGTTCATAACAAATGGTATCAGAGCCACTCCACATCTAAGGTCATGTTGGGACGATTACAATCGTGCGGCACGGGGGTGAGGCCGATATTGGCAGTGTTCGCCCGAAGTTAGGAAAAAGACCTAGCGCACAGCCAGCCCGTGTGAGCGCTGGGACCGCCGTGGACGTCGGCTGCGGAGCGTGGTGGTTGTTACGATCCCACATTGACTAAGTATGAGATTGGTTGATGGTTTATAAGCCCCTAAGCACCATTCCCTTGTAAGCTAGTTTTCAAGGGTAAGTTCTACCTAGTGGGTTCATAACATCTTCATCCCTCCTTTCTATCCCCCTCTCTTCTCCGCCTATCTCCATCCCTCATTCCCTCTCCTTCCCTCATTTCTCTTATTTTCTTAATTTATTTTGTTTCCTTCAAGGCTGAAAAGACAGATTTACAGTTCTCCGGCAACTCTTATGAGGCACGAGCAACACAAGATGCTTGATAGATCGATCATTGGGAAGATAATGACGGATCACCGGATCAGATCATTCAGATCTGACTTTTATGACTAATTTCGAAGTCTACCGGAATATATCTAAACTGTAATTCGTCATTTTCATATCTATTTTTCTGTTTTCATTGTTGTTTAGTTAAAAAATAAAGAGTAATGCTACATACAGTCGTGGAATGCGTAAATGTCATGCAGTCGTTTTGAAAAAGAGTGAGATCCATTATTAAAAAATTAATTTCTTTTCATGTGGGTCCCATATTTATTCATTTTTTTCAAAACGACTATACGACGCTTACATACTCACGACTGCAAGTATCATTTCTCAAAAATAAAAATAAAAAGAGATAATCTCTTGGACGTTTTGTACGTAGAGGTTAAGTCATATCCTCCTATGGAAGGTGGGTATGAGTTTCTATTTTAGGCAGAGTATTGTCTCTTAGACGGTTTGTCTGTAGAAAGGTATAACAATAGTTAAAACTATACCAGTCACAAATGAATTTGTATACTGTTGGAACTCCAAATGCAGTAGTTGGCTTGTGATATTGGAATTCTCATGTATCTATCTGGTCATGGATGTAACTTTTCTCTTATGAATGAATGAAGTCAATTTCCCATAAAAAAAAAAAAAAAGAATTAATGTCGGATTTGATTATCCTAATTCCATAAAATATAAAATACACAAATTTTCATGAGGAAAATAAAAGGTAATCACAATTCCATTTTGTAATGTGTATCTCAAATATCTAATTTTGACCAAATGAGTCCTCAAATATTTATCAAAAAATTATAATATATCGATTTAATTAAGATATAGTGTTAAGATAGACGAAGGGAAATTACGCGAACAAAATACTATTACAAACATGTTTTGTAATTCTTTATTTGAACCAAGCTTGAACAGTAGTGAATAATTTGTGAATAATATTGAGATTTGTAGGTTGAAATTTGTGAATAATAGTGAGATGAATTGAGATCACAATCCAAACCAGCTCTATAATCTTATTTGATGGTAAACTTGAACTTATATCTTAGAAAAATTAATTGTACTAAAGATTCAATGACGATTCTAATCTTTCCTTTTGTTGTATGAATCAATGAGACAAAATGACTCTTAACAAATATATATTCCAATAAGAAACCTTAAAGAGTTAAAGTGAAAGTAACTCCAAGCTAGCTACCATTTATTTTTCCACCTTACCATAATTAAGGTTTTTCATGACATAACATATATTTTTTGGGGTCGAGGACGTGACATTACATTAAAAGAAAGGGGTGGGGATATTGTGGCTCCCATCCACATACAATTGGAGATGAGGCTGCAACTATATATTGTGATCATGCATGGCCCCCGCATTACAAGAAACCAAGGGTTGAATTTTTTGCCATTGCACAAGTTGGATGCAAAATAATTTTGGAGTTTTGAATCTTTTGTACGTGTCTTTCTATTTTCTTGAAAACCAACGATGTCTTTAATTGGGTGATCTTAAGCTGATATATATGAAGTGGGTGGCTGGGTTTTGTTGGGTGGGTGAGAGTGTGAAATGATTTTATATAACATGCACCTTATAGCTACACTTATCATGTACATGATCGGCTGTCCCTACAGCCATCAACATGCACTGTAACCACGAATAGATGAACGTACATGCACCGGCCAGCTTGGAAAGAAAGCTAGCTAAGCCTTCCATATCAGTGATAAGTTGAGTGTATCAATAAGTAGATTTGCAAGTAAATTTTTTTATTGATAAGTAACGATTTTTGGGAAATATACAAATAAAGTTGATAAGAATTTTGAAGATCTCAAGCCTCATCAGTACTCCCATCTTTCCTCATGGAATAAGCCATATATTATATATATATATGGCTTGCTCCATGCATGCAAGAAGGATGATTACAAGCCACACTATTTTTCATGAAGGCTAGTTTAATGGAGATATCTGAGAAATTAGATATGGATTGGAAAAAATCAAAGGATGCAAGCTGCTTATCCGCAGGTGGGATCGAAGAGGTTGATGATTGCGCACTCTACTAATATAATTGCCTGTGTCACTTTACGCAAAATTGATTATATGTAGCATAACTTTTACAAAAATCATACACAACTAAGCTTCCAACTTTAAGTCTAGTATACATGGAAAATAAATATAAGCTATATACCGGGGTTGTAATTGAGCTCGAGATCTTTATCTTATTTTTGTTTGAGAAAATATATTTGTATCCATGAATTGTGACGTAATTGTTTTGAGAAAAGTGAATAAAACATGGAACTCACATGAAAAAAATTAATTTTTTAATAGTGGACCCCACTCTTTTTTAAAGCGATTACGCGACGTTTAGGCACTTCACGGTTGCATATAGAATTACTCTTTATTTTTTGTTGTTTGAATAAAACTTAATAATTAAAAATGAGAGAAATTGCAAAAAAATTCTAAATTTAATAGAATTTTTATGACTAACAAATATTAGACCATATGTTGAATTAGAAAATTGCAAAAATTTATAAATGACTAATATGTAACTAGTTTATATTTATCCGTAATAACCATATATTATATGTCTATATAAATTACTAATATGATACACATAATATGATAATATATGTCAACATTTCATATATGGTTTCTACATACTAGAATGTAAAATTATTTAGTCCTTTCGAATAACTATTGTATAAATTATAAACTAGTTACTATAATTTAATGATTAAAGTAAATAACGTATAACTATTAAGTATATTTAATATATAGGCATAAGTGACTAGGTATAAGTAATTAGGTTACATACCATATATTTGATTATAAAAGTTGCTTTGCTTATATTATTAACTAATGTATATACATTCATCGATGCATGAAAGAGTTTTAATCAAGTCGAGCTAATGAGTTGAGTCAGACATAAACAAGCAGGCCTTAATGACTTTTAACTGAGTCGAGTTGAGTTTAATAGGGTATTTGCCATTTAATAATCGAGCGAAAATTTACTTTCATGGGAGGGTTTTTTCTTACGAGTCGAGTTTAAATTGATTTAAACGTACAAGTGTCGAGCGGGGTATGGGATACTGTTAGAATACACAGCGGAAAAATACCTTAAGCTCAGGTTAAAGAATTGCTCCACAAGTTTTTTCAGACTGATAAACTCCAAGCGTTTCCTCTTAGTGGCGAAAGTGTACTACGTAGTATGGAACTAGAGTAACACTTAACAAATTCACAGCCTAAGTATTTTATCAAGAGAGAACAAAAAGAGAGAGAGTCTTTTTCTATTTTTCAGATGGTGCCAAAAACACAATTGAGGAGATAGTCCTCCTCTGCACGGCTGGCCTTTAAGGCCAGCCGTCAATATTCATGTGTAACGGCAGTAACGCATGGCTTTAAGCCATGCGTTACAAGCAAATAACGCATGGCTTAAAGCCATGCGTTATACTGCAGGAGGGGGTCAGCCCCATGTGGGCGCCCCTCCATTTAATATCTCCCACTCGCACACAGTGGGCATGACCCCAGGTCAGCATCTCTCTAATGTTCTCAATCTTGTTCATACAAATAAATACACCGTGCGACCACCAAGCACATTTGTAGAAAAGGAGGGAGTACTTACACCAAATCTCTCCCAGAGAAGACCAGCATAGTAACATCCCTAAAGTGTCTGGTAATGTCCTAGACTTATTCGATCGCATCAAGATCAAGCATTTTCGAACCCTCTTGAGTTTAAAAACTCAGAACAATGCTTGACTACCTCCAAATATTTCAATATGTTCACAACCTTTAGCCGCTACCAAGATGTAGCGTCATTTGTATGACGTCAGCAAACACTATCGAAGATACGATATTGAACAGTCTTCCCTTTACACTCATATCACTCAACTTTGGTTGAACTGCTTTCCCAACAATGCCTCTTTAGACCGTATCAATCATGGCCATAGACAGCATGTCAAAGTAGCAAACATCACAACCTCCATCTCGTGACATAGTTAAAAGTAAAGGACATTTTTTAAGAAATGAGACTCACACAGTGAGAAAGAGGGAAACATTTTACTCACTTACTCATATGGTCGTATAAGCACATATAGTATGAAACACATGTTACGGTGGATTTCTCTTTCTCAAAGAGCATATGTCTATATCAACACCGTACAGATCTCAGTCTAGCCGCTCCTTAAGCGTCTAATCCGAATTCCTCAATTTGCACGTCTCCAAGGCGTCAAAGAGGAACTCGCATCTGGCTTACTACAGGCTACATGGATGGTGGGGTAACCCATGCATAGTCCTATCAACGAACCTCATCTTAGCTCCCACTAAGGCGACATAACTTTGTGTCAACCAACTTATCCCTTTGGACAAGTACCTAGGGACACAATGTCTCATCTCTACTTGCTACTTAAGCGCTAGAGGCGATCGCTCGTGTGAGTGAGCCGATCTAAGCCTGTTGACATATCTTTTGTGTGTGTATTAAAAACAATACGATAAAGACAAGAACTGAATCATATTGTATTAATATCCCAAAGGAAATGTTACATCTTTATGTCATTTGAAACACAAATTACATTTATAGTCTACGCAGTCCTAGATTCCTAACATGTGCCTCGAAGACATCTCTTGCTATAGGCTTTGTTAAGGGATCAGCAACCATGCGACTCATAGAAAGATGTTTCAGAACCACTTCATTTTGCGCTATCATGTCTCTGATGTAGTGATATCTGATATCTATGTGTTTGGTTCTTTCATAATACTTTGAGTCCTTAGCATATGCGAGAGCTGCCTTGCTATCGCAGAATATTGTCACCGGATCTGATGTATCCGTGCCAATATCTAAATGCTTGAGGAACCTCCGTAACCAAACAACTTCTTGAACTGCTGCAGAACATGCTATGTATTCTGCCTCCATGGTGGATAACGCTATACAGGGTTGTTTCTTGCTGCTCCATGTAATGGCGCCTTGGTTGAGCAGAAAGACATACCCAGTGGTTGATTTGCGCTCATCTAGGTCGCTGCCCCAATCGGCATCACTATAACCTCTTAGCTGCAAATCTGAACCCTGATAGCACATCACATAGTCCGCAGTTCCCTTGAGATATCGCATAATCCTTTTGACCGCTTTCCAGTGAGCTAGTCCGGGGTTCGATTGGAATCTACTCACTAAAGCCAACTGCATAGCATATGTCAGGCCGAGTACACATCATTGCGTACATCAGACTACCCACAGCATTAGCATAAGGGACCCGGGCCATCTTTTCTTTTTCTTTTTGAGTCTTAGGACACATCATTTTAGACAAGTTCTCGCTCCTTGTAACAGGGGTGTCAATGGGTTTACATCCATTCATTAGGAAGCGCTCGAGGACTTTCTTTATGTAAGTCTGTTGAGACAAACACAAAAGTCTCTTTGAGCGATCTCTGTAGATCTTAACTCCCAGAATGTATTCTGCCTCACCCATATCCTTCATTTCAAAATTGAAGGATAACCACTCTTTTGTGGCGACTATCAACCCTTTATCATTTCCAGCTAGTAGTATGTCGTCAACATATAATGACAACATAATGAAACTCTTCTTAGACCTTTGACATAAACACAATGATCCTCTGTGATCATCGTAAACCCATTCGAGAGAATGGCTCGATGGAATCTGAGGTACCATTGTCTAGATGATTGTTTTAGGTCATTTATAGATCGTTTGAGCTTGCACACTTTGCGCTCTTGACCTTTGACCACAAAACCCATTGGTTGATCCATATAGATCTCCTCATCTAGTTCTCCATTGAGAAATGTTGTCTTAACGTCCATCTGGTAGAGTTCCAAATCCATGTTTGCTACTATAGCTAGAATCAGGCGAATTGAGGCAAACCTCACCACTGGTGAAAAAGTCTCCTCATAGTCTATACCCTCTTGTTGGGTATATCCTTTCGCCACTAAGCGAGCTTTATACTTATCTATTGATCCATCCGACTTGCGTTTGACCTTAAGAACCCATTTGTTCCCAATAGTCTTACGCCCTATTGGTAGATCAACCAGATCCCAGACCTGGTTAGTCTTCATAGACTCAATCTCATCATTAAGAGCTTTCATCCACTCATCTTTAGTAGAAGATGAGAGAGCCTCATAAATTGTCCTAGGCTCGTCATCATGATGCGGAGCTACCATAAAAGCTTCCACTTCAATCTCAAAACGACGACGGGGAATACTTTCATGTGTGCTTCTACGCGGCTGAGGTTGTTGTGATTGATTGACAAGTGATGTGCTCCCACTCGGATTCAAATAATTTGTAGGAGCTTGAAGAATTTCTTCCTCATTCTCAACTAGATTCCTTGGAGCACTTTCCTCTTGTTCCACAATCTCATGAAGTTCTAAACTCCTATCAACCTCACCTCTACTTGGAAACTGATCTTCAATGAAATCCACATCTCGTGACTCAATCTCAGTCACACTTCCATCAGATTGTTCACCTATTAATACATACCCTTTAGAGTGTTCTGAGTACCTTATAAAGATACACTTCTTCCCTCTAGGGCCTAACTTCCCATACTTATGAGAAAGGTTGTGAACAAAACCCGTTGAACCCCATGGCCGCAAGTTACTCAAATTGGGTTTCTCGCCGGTCCATAGTTCATATGGGGTGGAAGTTACTGATTTGGAGGGCACTCGGTTAAGAATGTAGGCAGCAGTCAAAAGTGCATCCCCCCAAAAAGAAATTGGTAGGTTTGCTTGCGCCATCATTGACCTAACCATCTCAAGTAGTGTTCGATTTCTCCTTTCCGCCACGCCATTTTGCTGCGGCGTACTCGACATCGTCAACTGTCTTTTGATTCATTTTTCATCACAGAGCCTTTTAAATTGCTCAGAGAGATATTCTCGTCCTCGGTCAGTTCTTAGAGCTTTTAAACTCTTGTCTAACTGATTCTCAACCATTCTTAGATATCGCCTAAAACATTCCAATGCTTCAGACTTATGGGAGATTAAGTAGACATGACCGTAACGTGAAAAATCATCTATAAATGTGATGAAGTAGACACCTCCGTGTCTTGCCCTCACACTCATTGGACCACAGATGTCTGAGTGGACTAATTGCAGTGGAAAAGATGCCCTTGTGGCTTTTCCAAACGGTTTTCTCTTAGCTTTTCCCATTAGACAATGTTCACATGTGGGCAAGATGACCTTAGCGAGATTGCCTATTAGGCCTTCTCTAGCTAACCTAGTCATTCTATCTTGCCCTATATGGCCAAGCCTAGCATGCCATTTATATGAATCCAAATTATCAGATGTAGAAAGAAAAGCAATAGACTCATTTATATTTGAATACTCCAAATTCAATATCATAAAACCGTCTTGAAGAAAAGCATTGCCATAAAACACATGGCCCAAATGAAAAGAAACATAATTGTTTTCAAATACAATTTGAAAACCAAGTCTTAATAGAGTGACTACAGAAAGTAAGTTTCGTCGGATCTCGGGAGCGTATAGCACATTGTGAAGGAAAAGAGTGCGGCCACCCCGCAAGTCCAGCTTGTAGGTACCAAGTCCCAGTACCTCCACGCTAGCTCCATTCCCCACTTTGATATCACAACTCCCAGCTGGAATCCAGCGATACTCAACAAATCCGACTCTGTCTCGCGCTATGTGTTCGGTCGCTCCTGAATCAACAGTCCACATAGGATAGGAGTCAACAACCATCACATGGCTAGTTACAAAAACAATGCGAGAAAAGTCAGAGTGTACCTTATTCAGCTCAGTGCAGTCACGAGCGAAGTGGCCATTCTTTCCACAGTTGAAGCACTCTAATTTCGACTTGTTCTTCCCGCGCTTGCCCCTCTTGCTGCGCCGAGAAGTTCCTAACGCCTTCTTAATTTGTCCAGCAGCTACCCCATTCTTGGACTTCTTGCGCTTAGGCCTTGATGCCTTACGCGAACCAAAATCAGCCACATAGGCCGTGTGATTGGGCTTGGCAGTCTCTAGGCGCTCAGCCTCCAATTCCAAGTGACGCGAGACATCATCAAAGTCTTTGATATTCTCGTTATGCGTCAGGTTCTGGCTCATATTCTCCCAAGAATTCGGCAGTGATCTTATCACTGCCTGGACTTGCTGTTCATCAGTCAGGTTGTTTCCTGCCGACTTAAGTTCGCGGATCATGGTTGACATAGCCCTAAGATGCTGCTTCATCGTGTGGTCAGAGCGCATCTTATAGGAGTCAAACCTCATGGTTAACCCACGCAACCTAGTGGCTGAAGTTCCACCAAACTTCAACTTCAAAGCCTCCCACATGCTTTGGGCAGTGTCGTAGATCTCGAACTCATACATTAGATCATTGTGCATGCTGCTTAACATTATTATGCGCACGCACCGACTTTTCTTAGCCCATTGAGTATAGGCTAGTTGATCTTTTTTGTATTGTTCCGAGGTCCTTCCCCGGGCTCAGTAAGGGAGTGAGATAAGGCCTCCAAGACCTCTTGCTCATCTAAAACATATTGGATCTTGTGATGCCAAATGTCGTAGTTCTCCCCATCCAATTTCTCCCCTTTGTTTAAATCGACAACTATACTCTTGGATGCCATTTCACTACAATACGCAAAGAAGGGATATTACACACACACCTAAGAAATCTGCCGCGTTCATCCAAGTTAGAAAAAAAATAATTTAGACATGTCGCAAGATTGAAAAATCGCTAGGCTTCAGAATCATCTCTTGCGCCACAATATCAAATTATTAAATTTCTAACTTAATTCCCGCGCAAATTCAAAAAAAATATGGGAGAATTAATCATAAATCTCAACCATACTCCCACTATCTTAAGTAGTCATCTAGTCCTAGTCACATGTAAAGACATAACCTACTAAAATCGCAGTAACCTTTTGGGCCAGTCTACAAGGACAGCTACTCCAACCATAGTAACCTGTTGGGCCAGTCTACAAAGATGGTTCATATAAGACCATTACAGTCTATTTTTCTTGTTCCATCAGTGCATTTACAGTTCTTACTGGGGTCACTGTGGTCTTTTGGCTATACAGTGCATTTACAGATCTTACTGGGGTCACTGCAATTTTTTTTCAGTCTATCATCTACACTGACATTTCTAACTAAGACTACTTAGTGGGAATTTTTCTATTTTATCAATAAAGACTAATATGTAAACATTCAAGCCTAACATTCATAGATGATAAAATAATCACATATCCACATGTTCAGTTCACATATACACGTAATCACATTTAATATAACAAATTAAATAAAAGATCACATGTAATATAACATAATGGAATAAAAAAAATAGCATGAATATAACTATATATTCACATGTGATCACATTTAATCTAAAACATTAAATAAAAAATCACATGTAATATAACAATATATCTTAGCATATATTAAGCCATGCAAATTTCATCCCCTCTTTTTATTTTCTGTTAAAAAAAAATTGCTTGAAAAAATTGGGCCTTTTTTTTTTTTTTTAAACACTGAAGGGCCGAATGGCCCAAAAAAAAATGGGCCAAGCCCAGCCAGAGTCATCAGGAAAACAAAAAAAACATTTGGGCTGGGCCGTGAGGCCCAAGCCCATGGAAGGCAGATGACCTAATGGTCATCTCCTTCCTCCCTTCGACTACTGTTCACGTGAACAGTAGCCGTTCGAAGCAGCACCCCCTGGAGCCTCCCACGCAGCACCGCAGGCGGCGGAAATGATCGGTCCAAGCAGCAGGGTGCTGCCGACCACCTTGCCGGTGCGCGCTGCGCCTCCGTGGTGCGCGCAGCACCTCTCTGGTGCACGCGGCATCGTAGGGGTGTGCACTGCACCGCAGGGGTGCGCGCTGCACTGCGGTGGTGCGCGCAGCACCTCTCTGGTGCGCGCTGCACCGCGCTGGTGCGCGCAGCACCTCGCGGTGGTGCGCCTTCTTTTCTTTCTTTTTTTTTTTTTTTTTTAAACAGATAATAAAAAAAAGAGGATGAAAAAAGAACACCATATAAATCTCAAGCATATGCGAGAAAAAAAATATAAACTGGAAGCAATTTAAAAAAAAAGCTCTGATACCAATGTTAGAATACACAGCGGAAAAATACCTCAAGCTCAGGTTAAAGAATTGCTCCACAAGTTTTTCCAGATTGATAAACTCTAAGCGTTTCCTCTTAGTGGCGAAAGTGTACTACGTAGTATGGAACTAGAGTAACACTTAACAAATTCATAGCCTAAGTATTTTATCAAGAGAGAACAAAAAGAGAGAGAGTCTTTTTCTATTTTTCAGATGGTGCCAAAAACACAATTGAGGAGGACTATATATAGTCCTCCTATGCACGGCTGGCCTTAAAGGCCAGCCTTCAATATTCATGTGTAACGGCAGTAACGCATGGCTTTAAGCCATGCGTTACAAGCAAATAACGCATGTACTGCAGGAGGGGGTCAGCCCCATGTGGGCGCCCCTCCATTTAATAGATACTAATTCATTTACAGTCTTAATATGCTACATAGAGTATGACTGTTCATTCGGGTTCCGGCTCGGGAACTCGGATATACCTAGACTGAGTTAGCTCGGGTCAAACTCGGGTTGGAACTTGGATGAATCCGGATTTTAATTCTCGGTTCCTGTTTTTTTTTTTTTTAACCCGGTTGCACTTTTCGTAAGTATGTCCTCTTTCATTGCACTAAAGCCAGGTTTGGTTAATATGACTATTGTAGATGGGGTTGCACCAAGAGCTAAAATGAATCAACAAGGTCGTTCTTGGAGCTTCAGAGCTGCGAAAGATGCGGCTGAGGCAGTAAGATTCTCATGTTATATGAATGGCTCCTAGTAAATGAGTCATGAATTTAATTATTAAAAAATATGTAAATGAGTATTACATTTATTGTTCTTCTAAATCTGAAATGCTAGGAAGCTGAGGAGGAAAGGTTAAGGAAAGAATATGAAGCTGATGGGAGAAGTTTGACCCCAAAAGAAACGCCTGAAACTTTTGACTCAAACGTTATTACTCCTGGAACTCAATTAATGGCAGTGCTCTCAGTAGCATTTCAGTACAATATACAATCTAGATTGAACCACAACCCAGGTTGGCGATATACAAAGAAAGGAAAAAAAAAAAAATCAAAACATTGAAAAAAAAAAGGGTTTCCAGGTTTAAAATCCAGTATCTGGACAGGGTGTATCCGGATTTTGCAATCCAAATTCCGATTTCTCATCTTCCGTCCCGAAATCTACTTTCTTGAATTTTAGACTAGACGGAAAAAAAATTCAATCCAAATGAACAATCCTAATATAGATACTAACGGATAAAACAATATTTACAGTAGAAAAATCAGAGATCTAGAGGATTTGAGTAGCAAGACTATGGACAACATGAGCCTTGGCCAAGAGAGATAAAATTTGAAGCTAGGGGATGTCATAGGTGAGGAAATTTTCGCTAAAGAACAAATAGAAGAGCTGAAAAGGAAGAAGAGATAAAGTTTGCAATTATTAATAAAGTTGGCTTTTCGCACTTCGCAGCCCTGTTATTGTTGGCTATAAACTTATCTGACCTTTTTATTCGTCAATTAACTCTGGCAACACAATTTCGAATATATATATATATATATATATATATATATATATATATATACTCTAGTTACAAAGTAATTATACAAAAAGAGTAATACTACATACAATCGTGGAATGTGCAAATGCCGTGTAGTCGTTTTGAAAAAGAGTGTGGTTCACTATTAAAAAATTAATTTCTTTTTATGTGAGTCACATATTTATTCACTTTTTTCAAAGCGACTGCACGACGCTTGCACACTCACGACTGCAAGTATCATTTCTCATACAAAAATAATCTCATAAACTGATATGGCTTGATGTGATTCGTCAGATTATAAAGTTACTTTTATTATTAAGTAGATCTAACGGATTATATGAAATCACATCAATTTATATGATGAAACTACGTCAATTTGTATAATATATTAAATATAAAAATTTTAAAAATTTATTTTTTTATTTAATCATTACAATTTTTTCAAACTCTTAAATAAAATATAAAATATTAAAAGCATAACTATTTTTTTAAAATTTTAAAACAAAAATTATATTAAAATAATATTTTTATTTTATAACTTTTTTATTTAATTTTATTTTAATTTAATAAAATATCTTAAATCAAACTATTTCAATATTATTGATAGATATATTGAGATATTTAAATATCAAAACCGCCTTAATTTACAGCTTTTGCATGTTACATCATGTGATGAATATGTTAATAATATCCTTCAACAAATATCATTTAAAGTTGTCGTGTAGTATTAATATTGCTATAATATATGGGAATATAGATTATCTTTGATTCCCAGGAGTCGAAAGCTGATCTCCCTCCTCCTACATTAATCCTCGATATTCTTATAAAATGAACAAATTAATCAACGGTGAAAGGTCATGTTTAAACTTTAACCAGGCCCACTCAGCACTCCTGGGTCGTTCTTGGTCCTATATACATATATATATATGGACCTTTAAATCTCTAAACTTGGCCCTGTTTTGCTTGCCTCTTGTATGTGTTATATTGATCATATACAGTAACGAGAAATGCTACTTATTATTTCTACACGACACATCAATATATGATTTGTTATTTTTATTTTTTTATTTAAACATATATATTTATACATCAATACGTGTGCTTACATAAAATGAAATACTAATTGACAGCAATCCAATGAATTCAATTCCAATCAATTTCAACTTGAACTTGACTTGAGATCCAGGCTACTAGGTTTTCTAGGAAAATGACAAAGAAATGAACAAAAAAAGGCTAGGGACAGTTTTTCTGTTTGGCCTAGCTAGGAAGGTTTGCCTTCTTCTGTGGGCATCGAAATTGGAAGCTTCATTTTCTTAGACCTGCAGATTCTTCAAAACATCTACTACGAAGGAGTCCTGATCCTTGACCATATTTCATAATCTAAGACAGCTTGATCCAGCTGAAGTTTGGAAACTTTGATTTGACTCAATCAAAGCTAGGGCAGCCATGCAGCAGATGAAACTTGGAATATTTAGCCTTTTTTTTGGGTGGGGTTTGCTTAATTAATCATTTGACGGGGTCGTCTTCTAGGCGGCTGCTGCTGCATGCTTCAACCTACCCAAAATTTGATACCCAAATTGAAGAGTAGGATTGCTTTTCTTTATATTATTTCGAGACATCATGTGTTAATTGTGCACATTTTTCATGTTGGATGCATGGTTACTACTTTTTATTATTATTTTGGAATAAGCATTAATAGATATAATTAATACGACTATCTTGATTGCTTGAAGTTTCTTTCTAGAACCATTAATTTCTGTCATTATGGAATATTCTTAGAAAAAAAAAAAGAGTTATTGCTAGACCAATGAAATGAAAATACTGTCTTGATATCAAATAGAGCACATAGATTATTGTTATGATATATAAGTAATCATAAACATTATTTTATGGACTTTAGTTGTAGTTTATGCTGAACAACCAATTACGCACATGTGAAATCACCACTTGTCACGAAAGGTTAAACTGATGGAAATAGATAGATTTCATTATTTATTTTATATCTTAAATCTCCCCCTCACGTGCGGGCTAGACTCTCCCTTAATGGGTGACCCAACACGTGGAATATTTAATTAAATGTGATAGAATGTAGAGTCAGAGTTAGAACTCAAGAACTCTGCTCTGATACCATGTGAAATCATTACTTATCTAAAAAAAACTTAAGTTAATAGAAAAAGATAAATTTTATTATTTATTATTTATTTTATATTTTAATATTGCTTTGATCTCATAATTAAACTCATCCCTATTATTTATTAATGTTATGATTAACATTTTAGACAACTTGGCTGTTGTTTAAAACGTATTTATTTAAAAAGCAGAAAAGTAGAAAGTTTCAAAGTCCTACGCTTGGGAAGTCGTTTAGAGAGAGAGAGAGAGAGAGAGGGAGGTATCGGGATTCGGGATGTTAAAACATTGGGCTGCAGCCTGCCGTGTCCCTCCCATCAGTGCTTCATTTCACTTCCTTCCAAATTTTTGTTCTTTCTCCACAATGTTTGCAGATCATTAGGCCATCTTTCAGGGCTTCAACCAGAACTTGGTGGAGTTTACACGGCATGAAGCTCTCCGCCTGCATCAGTTGCTTCTCTTCATCATCAGGAACGGACGTGAGCAGGCACGGTAAACATCTGATACTGCTTTTTCATCATCATCATCTTCTTTGTTTTCATGTTTTTAACGTTTTATACAGGCTGTTTGTCTTCTTTTCCTCGATTACGATCGAGAACCAAACATGTCGATTCCTGTTCCTTTTATCTATTTATTTTATCCTTCTCGATTTTGATTGGCCTCTTGTTTGCTTTCTGCACATACCCAACAAATCCAGCAGAACAAGATCAAGGTAATTTCCGGGTGTTCTCTTACAACGAACTAAAATCTGCCACTACCGACTTCCATCACTCGAAGAAGATTGGAGAAGGCGGCTTTGGGTCTGTTTACAAGGTCAATACCTTTTTCTTTCATTCCATAGATGGATAGATAGAGCATAAGACTTTTAGCATTTGAGCCTAAGGCTGTTTGGTTTGACTTTTGTAGGGCCGGCTGCGAGATGGCTCATTCGTGGCTGTAAAAGTGCTCTCAATCGAACTCGAATCGATGCGAGGTGAGAGAGAGTTTATAGCTGAAATAGCATCACTTTCCGACATCAATCATGAAAATCTGGTTACCCTTCGAGGATGTTGTGTTGATGGAGCTAAAAGATATGTTGTCTACGACTACATGGAAAACAACAGCCTTGCCCACATCTTACATGGTGAGCATATTCATCTTTCTTTTACCATTATGGTTAGAATTTTTAGAAAAGTTGTATAATTGTTATGTATTGATCTTGATTGAAAGGTGGAGATCAGCAGAAGAGGTTGAGCTTTAGTTGGGAAGCAAGGAGGGATATTTCGTTAGGAGTGGCTCGAGCACTATCCTTTCTACTTGAGGAAGTTGAACCCCACATTATCCACAGAGACATTAAGGCCAGCAATATACTTCTTGACAAGAACTTCACACCAAAAGTCTCGGATTTTGGTTTATCAAAGCTACTCAGAGATAACCATACCCATGTTAGTACTCGTGTTGCAGGGACATTGTAAGTTTGGAATCTCTAAAAAAAAGCTGAAAATCTCTATGGATTTTACCTTGTTAAAATGCTGTTGCTAATGGGGTTTCTTGTAATCACAAAATACCAATAATAAAAAAAAAAAAACAGAGGGTATCTTGCTCCAGAATATGCCATCAGCGGACATTTGACACGAAAATCAGATGTTTACAGCTTCGGAGTGCTGCTCTTAGAGATTGTCAGCGGGCGGCCTGCCGTGGATTTTCGCGTTGACTATAAGGATCAGCTGCTAGTTCAGAAGGTAAAAAGTTCAGAGCTTTTTAATGCATCATTTTCAAATTTCTGAATGAATCCCTTAATTTTCTCAAATTTCTGCTATCTATATATAAGTACGTGAATTTTGCAGGCATGGGAAACCTACGAGGCTAAAGAACTTATAAACTTGGTGGATCCGAAACTTGAAACGAACTTTCCGGAGGAAGAAGCCGTCAGATTCTTAAAGGTAGGACTGCTTTGTGCGCAAGAAAACTTAAGGCTCCGGCCACTGATGTCGGCGGTAGTCAAGATGTTGACAAGTGAGACGGATCTCCAAGATGTTCAGATTTCAGAACCTGGGAAAGTTTCAGATTTCATGAATATCAGAACGCGGCAAACGCCATTGTCGGAGGGGTCAAGTACCTCTTCTGGGATGTCCAATATGTGGAGTTCGGTAAATCTTGGCAGATGAAATCAAATGTTCTTATGGAGGGCATTTCGATCGATAGGGAACAAAGAAAATATTAATGGGTATGTTTTTTAGGGCGATCAGATTATTTGGTCAAACTCCAATTAAGATTAAGCCCACCTACGAACATGCTTTTTTGGACAGCCATCACACTCGTTCTTACCCGTTTATAAGAAACGGGTAGGTTTGGAAGGCTACTTTGAGATTTTTCATTTTTTAGAATTCTTTTTTTTTTTTTTCTTAAGAATCACATAAAATTTTTTTGGGTAGTATTAAATACTCAATAAATATTCTGAAATTCGATTGATGTATTTATCTTTTTCTTTTCTGCGTAATTAGTGATGTAATTAATATTCAATAATTTTCAATTTAAATCATCTTGTAATAACACAAAGGAGTTGTCATTCTTGAATAGAAATAGATCATGTTTGATTTTTGCAAAGATAGGGATGTTGAACCTCTAATTTCTTATAAACTTTATTATATATATAAATATATATATTTATATTATATATTATGCGAGCCCGCCCATGTACGTATTTGCCGTAGTGAAGACATTCCATATAAGACCGGGGTAGGAGGTCAATTCAAATTGCAATGCCGTGACCTTGAGTTGGCTTGAATTTATTCAGTGTGACAAATTTGAATGTAAACCTCCATATTTGTATTAATTGTTTATTGGTTATTGATATTTTATTTAAATAAATTATCTGATTTTTAAGTCTAGGTAAATGTAGAAATGCATATCCACGCTGGTTACGTTCAAAATCAACATTTCCAAAATGATAATCGTTATTACGTGAATATACGTCAGTTTGTGAGTTTACTTTTATAAAATTTATTTGTAGTTATAGTAATTTTTTTATAAAAATTACTGATACTTGACCATCTGGACGCCCAGAGTATGCATGTCTCGTGTACATCCCTTTTGGATGAGCATCTACAACATAACCATAGCGGTGTTTGTCCAGCTTACTTCCAACAAAAAAAATTTTGATTTCTTAATTATTCGAAGAAAAATTCTACTGATCAGCAGCCTTGAACCACACACCTATTTTTTTTTTTTTTTTTTAACATATGTTTGGTGTAGAGCTACTGAATAAAACAACTCTTATATGAATGATATGGATGAAAAATAGTTTTTCCAAATATGATCCCATAGTTCCTAACAGGAACACTTAACAAACTCATCATTAGAAAAGGTAAAAACTGCCCAACGACCCTCAAATAATTCCTCTTTGATATAGACCGCCCATGAATGCTTATTATTCCTCTACAGGAAAACATCAATTTCAGCAAATTTTTCCACACATTTTAGCCAACATAACCCCACACGTTTAGGCCAACTTTATCTCTTTTTTTTTTTTTTTTATTAAACAGAAACCTTCATTCTATATTTTATCAAAAACTAACTATTACACAATTTGTCCTGTAATACAGAGGTATATATGCCCAAAGGCCCTTCTTCTATCCAAATCTTATATTCCCTAATAGTAAGTGCTATCTTAGCTAGTGTGTGAGCTACTTTGTTACTTTCTCTATAAGTATTTTGTATTTTCCAATCCTGTATATTGTATAAAATCTGTTTTATATCTTCAACTATCTGTCTATTCCATTCTCAGCAGCTTCTTGAGCTATTTACAGATTTAATCACTACCAATGCATCTCCTTCAAATATGGCCTTTGTCCAGTTCAACTCAGCACAAAATTTTAGAGCGCTTCACAAAGCAGGTAATTCTGCAAGAGTTGGGTTACTGATACCTTATATTGCCTTGTACATGGATACTAACACTTCTCCCTCTTCATCCCTCACCACTACTCCCATACCCATTCTCTTCTTTGCTGAATCCAAAGCCGCATCCCTGTTTATTTTCACAAAACCAACTTCTGGCACCTTCCAACTAGCCTCTCGTCTTTCCACTACCCTGCCATTTCTCTCCCTACTACTATCAACCTACTCTTGTTTGAACTCTGAGAGGTTTTTTTGAGCTTGTATAAACAACTCAATAGGCTCTTTGACTCTGCCCTCAAACACATAAGTATTTCTTCTTAGCCAAATATTTCTTATAACTGTTGCCACAACATCTAACTCTTCACTTTGTAACTTTTCCGCCATCAACTGCCACAGACAAAGGAAATTCCCTTCATCTCGATGCCACTTTTGTACAGGACTGGAATTCTTAGCCCACACATTTGTAGCTGCACTACAACTCCATTATACATGACAGACAGACTCCTCTTCCAGACCACACACTGGACATTTCAGTCTATTAGCTAAAGTCTTAGCAATAATTTTGTAGAGCATATTGCATAAACTATTTGGCCTATAATCTCCCACTATTCTAGGCTTCTTAACTTTGGGTATCAACGCAACAGATGTATGATTAACAGAGTTCAACATACCTCTACCTCTCAGAAAATTAAGAGCAGCATCACACACATCCTCTCCCACAATCTTCCAATATGTTTGATAAAACCAGGCACCATAAACATCTGGCCCTGGAGACTTCAAATAACCAATTTGGTGTAGAGTAGCTTCCACTTTCTCTTTAGTAAACTCTTTCTGTAGTGGTTCATTCATAGCCCTTATCACTCAAGGTTCCATATATTGCAGGCAGGTTTCAATTATTGTTGTCAGTTGTTCTATATACTTCTAAGTAGTGATTATTAAAAGCCCCTACTATGCCTTCTTGATCCTCCCACAATCTAGTTTGAGAATCCATCATTGCTTGAATTTAATTTATCCTTCTTCTTTGGGTTGCACAGGTATGAAAAAATTTGGTATTCTTATCGCCTAGTTTATACCAGTTCCTCTTAGCCCTCTGCCTCCATTTGACATCTTCTTGTACCAACAACACCCCTACCTCCTTTTGTAACTCTCTAATTTCTTCAACATTTTCTGGTCCTTCATTATCTTGCAGCTTTTGGATCTACACAGCAAATCTCTCTATCTCTTTCCCTCTATTACTATTTTTATTTTTAGCCCACTTCTTCAAGATCTCACTGCAAGAATGTGACAGCTGTTGAACCTTTTTCATAGGATCAGTACTGGACTCTTGACCTGACCAACCTCCTCACTAATAATTCACACTCTTCATCTTTCAACCAGCTGGCTTCGAAATTAAACTTCTTTACTCTACTCACATTTTTGCTAAAAACTTCCACGATGGATAGCAAAATTGGTCTGTGGTCAGAACTTCTAGTAGTGAGCCCCTCCACCTTCACATCTTTAAACTTTTCTCTCCATATCTGATTTGCAACACACCTATCAAGTCTCTCCTTAGTGAAAGTATGATCAGTGTGCCTCTTACTCCATGTAAAGGGACTCCCCATAAATCCCAGATTAGACAAGCTATTTTCCTCTAATGCTTCTCTAAACTACCCCATCAACCTCTCCTCACGCTGTCTTCCCCCTTCTTTCTTTGACTAGAACAGTATTTCATTAAAGTCTCCAACCACACACCAAGCCTCCCTATTTTTAGGCCTCAATGTGGACAACAACTCCCAAGACAACAAAAGTACAAGATGCATATGGTCGTGGCAAATGAGCTTTCAACCCACAGTTTAAACTGCACCTTGTTGGCAAGATGCTTTGAAAGGGAGAAAAATGTCACGAGTCTACTAATAGGTATAGGCTGGCGACTAGAGGTGTAACCGGTTCGGTTCCGTCCGGTTTTTAACAAATATTGGAATTGCACCGATATAAATAGATTTTAGAAATCTAAGAACCGATACATACCAATTCATCACCGAAACTGGAACTTACGATTTTTTCGGTTTTGGCCCAATCCGGTTCGGTTTAACCAGTCTTTCAATTTTTTTTTCACCCATTACTAACGTCTAATTTAATTCTATACTAGACTTAAACTATAGTATCTAATTACATATTATTATATTAGTGTCTAACTTATTTCTATACTTGATTATGTTTGGTAGTAATACTATAATGTTTACATATACTAAACTATGAGTCAATTTATGTTATAGTATAAGTAAATTATTTTAAAATAATTAACACATGCTAGTATATTATTGAATTTACCTATAGTCTATATAAGTTCTAGACTTTTTATACGAGTACATATGATCTAATGTGTAAAAATGTACTTATCAAAAATAATATATATTATAATATATTATATAAAAAATGTTTTATCCTTGATTTATATATCAAAATTAAGTTTATATTAATAACTTAATATTAATATTCATTTTTAAGATTAAGATTTCATGTTATATTAATTAGCATACAATATACAAAATTATATAAAATATTATTTTATATATTATATAAAAAATTAAAATATCTATATATTTCGGTTTAGTTTAGTCTAAATTGATTTTCAAAATATGAAAATCGAGATCGAACCGGGTTAGATTCGGTTTTGGGTCTTAAGAATCAAAGACAAATCGAACCAATTACGAATTGAACCAAACCCACCGGTTTGGTCGGTTCGACCCTTTTTCAATTTTTTTTTTCACACCTACTATCGACTATAGCGAAATATTTATCACATGGGTCTGTGGGCCTTGGAGTGGTCATTGGGCTTATTAGTTGGATTGTGGCCTAATATTTGTTTTGGCCTGTGGGCTGTTTATTTGTTTGTAGCTGCTCATGGCCTGAGAGCGATGAAGGGTCTGAGAATACTTGTACTGCCAGGGAAATTTGTAATTGCATATGAATGAAATAAAATTTCCCTACTTTTTTTCTTCTATCATCTTTCTTTTTCTTTGGAGGAGCTCCTCTTAAAGAGATCAATTTCTCTGTGATTTCCTTTTACAATTGGGTGTGTTACATATTATGAACCTAACTATCAATGGTGGCTTCGTGATGATCCAGTAACAAGGATTTACAATGTGGTGAGCTATTTTAGATCCTCCGAGTAAGGATATAAATTAGCCAACCATTTGATTCTCACTCTGCTTTGCATAGCGACACCACCTCTCCCCCAACTGAAACTATATATATTTGAATATAGATAAATTCAAGAATTCAACCATCCAATAGTACATTTCATCATATAAAAGGCATCCAATATCATGCGGCCTAATGCAACAAAGAGTATCAGTGATAGATAAAGTGCTATTTTAGGAGTATCTCTTGGAAACCCAATTCTTGCTCTCTCCCTTTTCTCTCTACACAGCCCCCCTAAAAAAAGTCAGACCAGAGGAGGGGGTTGGAGCTTTGGCTCCTCCCTTCCTCCCTCATCCCTCCTCCCTCTTCTCTCTAGTTTTTCTTTAATTTTTCTGGTTTTGTTTATTTTTTTCATTCACAGTAGGGTGAAATGCAGATATGTTGTTCTCTAGAGCCAGTAACCACCACTTGCCCCACCGCAAGATTTCCAAGCCACCTATCCTTCAGAAGGACGAATAATCTCATTGAACGGAAAGGCGCGTGAGCCACACGCGCGGCCCAAAGTGCGTGCGTGACATCCACGCGCCACTACAAGGGGAGCTCTATCGCCACCATGCACGACTTTTCTAGGACCAAGGCTATCGATTTTTTCAGACCTAACATTCCGTTGTACTTCCAAGGTGGCGCACGCCACCACAGTCTCGATGTTTACATTTTTTATTTCCTCTAAGGTTGAAAATTCGGATCTACAGCTTTCCAAGCTGTAATTCGCTATTTTCCCATGTATCTTTTACGTTTTCTGTTATTTCTTTTGTTTTATGTTAAAATTAAAAAAAAAACACATAGTCTCTTGGATTTTGTCCATAGAGTGTGTTAATGACGTGTTTCAGACCACCAACCGTACGGAGGTCCTGCAATCACAGAGAAGGTGGCGCTCTATGCCCTGCGTAAACTCCGATACTTAAGTCAGTAACCATATAAGTGTTAAAGTGTATATTAAGAGTTTACCTTTTTTTCGTTACCTTTACCGATCTATTTATAGAAGAATGTGGTCTGATGGCTATTCGCCTTGGTCCATGGCCTCTTGTGCTTGTCTCCTATGATCTCATATTAACCGGAATAGATGTCTCCCATGACACTGGGGTCCAGTTTAGGATCTCATCCCTGCAGAACCAGGGATGTCTCACCTCGAGCTGCGGGCCTTTTGTCTGAGGGAATCTTAGATGAAGGCCTTCGACAAGCGTTCTGGAATGTATTGGTGGGCTTGGCCTTTAGAGATGGGTTCAAAGCCCAGGGGCCTAAATATCACCGCCAGAGTGTGTCATCTACTATTTCTTAGACAAAGTGTAGGGTTGTTTAATTCTGTTTTAGGATAAAATGTAGGGTTTGTTAAATCTGTCTTAGGACAAAGTGTTGTCTCTCAAACAGTTTGTCTGTAGAGAGTTACAACAATAGACTAGACTATGCTAGTCACAAAAAAATTTGTGTATTGGGAAGGCTTAAAAGAAGTAGTTAGCTTGTATTTTGAATGTCTCATGTAAAAGTTGTAATGTCTCGTTATGAGTGAATGGATTTTTTTCTACTTAAAAAAAAAAAAGAGTAGCAATGATAGTGTTTTAAATTTCGTACCGTACCGGCCGGTACGGCCGAAATTTTTCGTTTCGGCCGTCCGACCGGTACAGGTACTATATCTGTTCCGTACCTGCTAAAATACTGGCCGTACCGGCCAGTACCGACCATACCGAACTAAATTTCGGCCTGTACCGGCCTATATTTTGGCCGGCACCGATTTCGGCCTGTGTTTTTTTTTTCAAACTACAAACTTATTTTTTAACCCCTAATTCAGACTAGCTATTTCTAATTTATATATATATATATGTATTTATATATAATTTATTTATATATAGACTATTATTTTGGAATATAATTTTTATATATATTTATATATATAATTTATTTATATATCGACTATCCCGAAACATTATCCTGAAACGCTATCCCGAAACGGTACCGGTACCGAAATATTTCGTTCCAGTGCCTTGACCGGTACGACGTCCGGTACGGTATTCAAAACATTGAGCAATGATCCAGAATACGGTATTCAAAACATTGAGCAATGATCCAGAATACATAAACTAATATCACAAAAACAAAAAACTTTATAAGTATCCCAGTATGTATGGTTTATGCAAAGCTGAGTCCTTGTCATCCTAAAAGAAACTTAAAAAAAAAAAAAAATACAGTCCCATTGCTAAGTTTTGTGTCATAACTATTGGAGGAAATGGTAAAGGTAATGGGCTACAGTTGTCGCCGAAAACAAATACATCAACGATAAAAGACCTTGAATAGGTGCTCCAAAAGGACGAAAAGACTAGAAAAAATAATAATCTTGAAAAGTCGTTTTTTCTTATTGTGTTGATGTGACATTGTCGAATTTATTATATTATAACATAAGAGCTAATTTAATGGTTGGTGAATGAAATAAATATTCATTCTTTATCATAACCTTCAAGACATTTATTTCCCTTCAAGATAACAGCAACTAAAGTGGAATCATTTCTACTCTTTTAACACCAGCTGCATAAATGAGTATTAAAAGTCATAGCCTTTAATTTCTCAAGCCCAATAGTGATGAAGGGGATTCCTCCCCTCCACCCAGCTAGTTTTAATTCTACAAACTCCTCCAGCCACCCTTTCCAACCT
Source organism: Juglans mandshurica (assembly GCA_022457165.1). NCBI lineage: Eukaryota > Viridiplantae > Streptophyta > Magnoliopsida > Fagales > Juglandaceae > Juglans > Juglans mandshurica. The sequence goes on from CM039626.1 coordinate 7,236,722, forward strand.
TAGAATCAGATTGACGCCCTTTTCCCCTCTTCTTTCTACACATCTCAAAATGGTATGCACTTCTCACACTATAGATCCCATATTTTGTGAATGCTCAAATCCTTTTATCTTGAAAATTAGCCTGACTAATAGGAAGACCACACACAATTTCTGTTTTATCTTCCAACAAAGTATCCCTTACCAACTTGTAATTCCACATAGCATTTTCTATCAATTCTTTCATTTTTGCGTCTGCATTAAAATTCTTAATAGGAGATTGAATGCTTAATAAAGATGACTTAGGAATCCATTTTTCTCCCCAAATACTAATCTGCTCACCATTCATAACCCTCCAAACTAACCTCTCCTTCAGTAGCTCTAAAGAACCTCATAGACTTCTCTAGATTTTTTAAGGCCCACCACCAAGCTTGGCTTTTAAAATCTCAGTATGTCTGAAATATTTTTTCTGTAGTACCTTTGCTGCAACTGAATTAGGCATGGTAAGCACTCTCCAACATTGTTTAGCAAGTATAGCTTAGTTGAAGTTTTCGAGCTTTCTGAATCCCAGGCCTCCATCAGACTTTGCCATCCCCAATTTTGTCCAACTCTTCCACTGGATCCTTCTATCATTTTGTTTAAAATCCCCAATTATGCCCATCAAAGATGCTATCTCCTTACATAACCTTTTAGGAGGTTTAAAGACATTCATATGGTATGTAGGGACTGCTTGTATCACTGCCTTTAACAACACTTCCTTTCTCGAGGGAGAGAGAAATTGATTTTTCTACTTATTTATCTTATACCACACTCTATCCTTTATCCCTATAAAGGTATTATATTGAGACCTCCCCACCATTATTGGCAGCCCCAAATACTTCTCACAATTATTTTGCACCCCTACTCCAACATCCTTAACTATTTTAATTCTCTCATCTTTTTGAGTATTGGAACTGAAAAACAGGGAAATCTTCTGTCTGTTTAAGCTCTGCCCCGAGGCTTGTTCATATAACTCAAGTACACTCTTGATCCTCCTCCATTCCTGCTAGTTAGCTTGTCCAAAGACAATGTAGCCATTTGCAAAGAGCATGTGAGTGATTTTTGTACCCCCTTTAGCCATTGACACCCATTTTAAATCCCCTATAGCTGCTACCTGGTTAATCAAAGTACTCAACCCCTCTGCACACATAAGGAACATATATGGAGACAAATGATCTTTCTGCCTCAAACCCCTTGTTGGTAGGATTGTAGCTCCTGGTTTCCTATTCACCAAATTTCATACGACACAGATGACACACACTGCATTATCAACTCCACCCATCTATCCCCAAAACCCATCTTCACCATCACTACCTTCAAATACACCCACTCTAATCTATCATATGCTTTAGAAATATCAATTTTTAAAGCCATACTCCCTCTTCTACCCTTCTGCCTCGTTTTCATAGAGTGTAGAATTTCATAAGCAGATATAATGTTGTCAGTGATGATTCTCCCAGGAATGAAAGCACTCTAATTCTTGAAGATGACTTCATTGAGCATCAATTTCAGTCTATTAGTTAGAGTCTTAGTAATAATTTTGTATAGCACGTTGTATAAACTAATTGGCCTATAATCTTCCATTGTTTTAGGCTCCTTAACTTTGGGTATCAATACAACAAATATATGATTAACAGAGTTCAACATACCTCCATCTCTCGGAAAATTAAGAGCAGCATCACACATATCCTCTCCCATAATATTCTAATATGTTTGATAAAAGCAGGCCCAATAGACATTTGACCCTGGAGACTTCAAAGGGCCAATTTGGTGTAGAGCAGTTTCCACTTCCTCCTTAGTAAAATCTTTCTGTAGTGCTTCATTCATAACCCTTGTCACTTTAGGTTCCATAGATTGCAGGCATGTTTCAATAACTGTTGTCGATGGTGCAACTATTCTATATACTTCTGAGTAGTGATTATTAAAAGCCTCTGTTATGCCTTTTCTATCCTCTCACAATCTGGTTTGAGCATCCATCACTGCTTGAATCTAATTTATCCTTCTCTGGGTTGCATAGGTATGAAAAAACTTGGTATTCTTATCACCCAGTCTATACCAATTCCTTTAAGCCTTTTGCCTCTATTTGACATCTTCTTGCACCAACATCACCCCTACCTCCTTCTGCAACTATCTAATTTCCTCAACATTTTCTGGTCCTTCATTATCTTGCAACTTCTTGATCTTCACAATCAATCTCTCTATCTCTTTCTCTCTATTACTATCTTTATTTTTAGCCCACTTCTTCAAGGTCCCACTGCAATAATGTAACAGATGTTGAATCTTTTTCATAGGATCAGTACTAGACTCCTCACCTGACCAACCTCCCCTCACTACTAATTCACACTCTTCATCTTTCAACCAGCTGGCTTCGAGATTAAACTTATTTGCTCTACTCACATTTTTACTAGAAACTTCCACAATGGATAGCAAAATTGGTCTGTGGTCAGAAATTCTAACAGTGAGCCCTTCCACCTTCACATCTTTAAACTCTTCTCTCCATATCTGATTTGCAACACACCTATCAAGTCTCTCCTTAGTGAAAGTATGATCAATGTGTTTGTTACTCCATGTAAATGGATTCCCCACAAATCCCAGATCAGACAAGTTATTTTCCTCTAATACTTCTCTAAAATATCTCATCAACCTATCCTCACGCTATTTTCCCCCTTCTTTATCTGATTGGAGCAGTATTTCATTAAAGTCTCCAGCCACACACCAAGCCTCCCCATTTTTAGGCCTCAATGTGGACAACTCCCAAGACAACAAAAACACAAAAATACAAGATGCATATGGTCGTGGCAAATGAGATTTCAACCCACAATTTAAACTGCACCTTGTGGGTAAGATGCTTTGAAGGGGAGGAAAATGCCACAAGTCTACTAATAAGTAAATGCCGTCAACTAGAGGTGTAACGAGTCAAGTTCCGTCCCCTTTTTGACATATTTGAGAACTGCACCAATATAAACCGATTTTGAAAATCAAAGAATCAATACAAACCGATTCATCACCAATACTGGAACTTATGATTTTTTCAATTTTGGCCTAATTCAGTTTGGTTTAACCAGTCTTTCATATTTTTTTTTCACCCATTACTAATGTCTAATTTAATTCTATACTAGACTTAAACTATAATATCTAATTACATATTATTATACTAGTATCTAACTTATTTCTATACTTGATTATGTTTGGTAGTAATACTATAATGTTTACATATACTAAATTATTAGTCTATTTATGTTATAGTATAAGTAAATTATTTTATAATAATTAACACATGCTAGTATAGTATTGAATTTACCTATAGTCTATATAGGTTCTAGACTTTTTATATGAGTACATATGATCTAATGTGTAAAAATGTATTTATCAAAAATAATATATATTATAGTTTATTATACAAAAAATGTATTTATCTTTGATTTATCTATCAAAAGTAAGTTTATATTAATAACTTAATATTAATATTCATTTTTAAGATTAATATTTCATGTTATATTAATTAGCATATAATATATATAATATAAAAAATTAAAATATCTATATATTCTGGTTCGGTTTGGTCCAAACCAGTTTTCAAAATATGAAAATCAGGATCGAACCAGCTTAGATTCAGTTTCAAGAATCAAAGACAAATCAAACTAGTTACAAACTTAACCAAACCCACCGGTTTGGTCGGTTTGACTGGTTTTCTGATTTTTTTTTCATTGGGTCTAGGGGCCTTATAGTGGTCATTGGGCTTATTAGTTGGATTGTGGCCTAATATTTGTTTTGGCACACGGTCTTTTTGTTTGTTTGTAGAGCTGCTCATGGCCTGAGAGCGATGAAGGGTCTGAGAGTATTTGTACTGCCAGGGAAATTTCTAACCGCATATGAATGAAATAGAATTTTCCTACTTTGTCTCTTCTATCATCTTTCTTTTTCTTTGGAGGAGCTCCTCTCAAAGAGATCAATTTCTCTATGATTTCCTTTTACAATTGGGTGTGTTACATATCATGAACCTAACTGTAAATGGTGGCTTTGTGATGATCCAATAACAAGGATATACAATGTGGTAAGCTATGTTAGATCCCCCCCAGTAAGGATATAAATTAGCCAACCATTTGATTCTCACTCTGCTTTGCATGGCGCCACCACCTCTCCCCCAACTGGAACTATATATATATATATATTTGAATACAGATAAGTTAAAGAATTCAAGCATCTAATGGTACATTTCATCATATAAAAGGCGTCCAATATCATGCGGCCTAATACAACAAAGAGTAGCAGTGATCCAGAATATATAAACTAATCTCACAAAAACAAAAACTTTATAGGTATCCCAATATGCATGCTTTGTGCAAAGCTGAGTCCTTGCCATCCTAAATGAAGAAATTCATGGGCCTAACTATTTTATAAAACCAGTTCTACAAGAGATGATTGTTTATTCCTTATAAACATACCCAAGACGTTGTCCACAAGCAATATGAGATTATTCATCAACACCCTTCCTCACGTACATACAATTATTTTTTTCTGGTTCTTGTCACAGGATAAGTAGTGTGAGCCCCTATTCGTCTTATGGCAGACTCCGATACTATGAAAAAATTCATGGGCCTAACTATCTCATAAAACTGGTTCTACAAGAGATGACTGTCCATTTCTTATAAATATGCCCAAGACCTTATCCATAGACAATGTGAGATTATTCATCAACACTAAAGAAACTTAAAAAAAAAAAAAAAATAGCCCCATTACTAAGTTCGGTGTCATAACTATTGGAGGAAATGGTAAGATAATGAATTGCCTATAGTTGTGGCCAAAAGCAAATACATCAACGATTAAAGACCTTGAATAGGTGCTCCAAAAGGACGAAAAGACTAGAAAAAAATAATAATCTTGAAAAGTCGTTCATCTTATTGTGTTGACGTGACATTGTCGAATTTATTATATTATAACATAAGAGCTAATTTAATGGTTGGTGAATGAAATATATATTCATTCTTTATCATAACCTTCCCGACATTTATTTCCCTTCAAGATAACAGCAACTAAAGTGGAATCCTTTCTACTCTTTTAACATCAGCTGCATGAATGAGTATTAAAAGTCATAGCCTTTAATTTCTCAAGCCCAATAGTGATGAAGGGGATTCCTCCCCTCCACCCAGCTAGTTTTAACCATCTCATGGATTCTATAACCTCCATGGACACATCCTTGACAGAGGCTAATGACAGACAGAATCATGCGCCAAGGAAAATGACGCTAAAAGACAGTAAATTGGTAGCCTATCAAGAGTCCCACCAATTGAATGGTGACATGTGACCTAAAGAATGTACTCTTAACCAACGTCTCTATATATACCAAAGCAAGCATTTTCAAAGAAAACCTTCCCTCACTCAACTATTGACTTTACAATGAAAGGACACCTCCATGAACTCCAAAGGGGTCACTCTACTTCCTCTCTTGCATGTTATTTTCTCTTGAAAACCAAATATCCAGTGCTCGAGATTGGACTAGAGGACCAACTGAACCATCAGTACAAAAAATCAAACTAATAGGACAATGACAATGATTCTGCTGATAGTCTAAAATCAAAGCAATACTGCACTATAAAAATCGCACTATGATGCCGGTCCGGAACTGAGCCCTGCATAAGCATTCATGAAGATTTGAAGTGATCAGGAAATGCTTTTCATTATAGAACTCCAAGATTATCCCCAAATCTTATATTTGCAAGTTGGTGGGGAGGATACACCTCTCCACTGATATGACACAGGACTTAATTTGAGAAAGAGTTTGATTTTATACTTCTCTGGCAAATTAAATCATGGTATGCCAACAGTACGAAGGGTGTGTGTATTCCACACTGGTTTGCAAGTAGGACTCTAAAAATAATAGCTTTCACATGTTTACATGAAAGATGAATATTGTGGAGTGAACTTGCATAGAATAGAAAAAAATGAAAAATGGTGTAACAATTGCATCTTCTTTGCTTTGTAGTGACAAAGGGAAATAAGCACAATGGAGGGAAAAAAAAAAAAAAGAAACTTGGGATAGGGTCGCTATGAGGGTGGCTACCGGCTCTTCGGTCAAAAAAAAAAAAAAAAAAAATCACAACGGAGAAATAGATTAACGCGGAAGCAACCCCATGTAAAAGAAGCTCTTAAGAAATGTACAATTGCATAAGAGCAGTACTCACTGAAGCTGAAGTCACATACATAGAGATCAATTCTAGTTTGTGCAAAACTTGAAGGACTCAGTTCTACAAGGTCAATCCATCTTTGACAATTTGCTCCAGCCGAGATGCCAAATCTGACATGGAAGGACGCTCACTAGGATTTTCCCTCACGGTGAGCTCAGCCATGTCAGCGAGTTTAAGCAGAGACTCAACATTTCTTGGAAGCGTCACATACCGATCAAATATGGCAGCTGCTTTGCCATGTCTAATTAAGGGCACAGCCCACTCGACTATACTTGGAGGTGTGCAGTCCCTGTCATATGCTTTCCTTCCGCTGAGAACTTCTAGCAGTACAATCCCAAAGTTGTAAACATCACTTCCTAAATCTCCACTGAGATCCTTATCATTTGAGGTAATAAGCCCAAAGTCCGAAATCCTCGCCCCCCATTCTGAATCTAAAAGAATGTTTGAAGTCTTGACATCCCGGTGGGCATTTGGAGGCACAAGTTCCTTGTGCAGGTACTCAAGTCCCTTTGCAGCTTGCATTAAAATCTTCATACGGAGACTCCAATTCAGAGGAGAGAGCCCACCATGGAGATGGTCATGAAGTGTCCCATGTGGCATATACTCGTATACGAGCAGCCTCTCTCCCATCTCTGAACAATAACCTAACAAGTTCACAATATTACAATGCCGGATTTTGCAAAGTATTTCCAACTCCATGTCAAAGTCACGGTTGTTTGAGTGAATTATTGTGGCAGCATTTGCCCTCTTGACCGCAACCTGACGCCCATCTGCTAGAACAGCTTTATAAACAAAACCATAACTTCCCCTGCCTAGCTCATTAAACTCCTTGAACCCGTTAGTTGCATCTTTTAGCTCTGAGAGCCGGAAAACTTGAGCCATCCCTGGACAGGGAACCACAGGAAGAGGCTGTGAATCATCAATAGCGTCAGTTTCGAATTCTGGTTTGCCCATGCAAGATTTAAATTGTCGTTTTGTTCCCTCTTCTTTCCGGGTGGTAATCGCACGGGGAAGAAGACACAAGCCAACTGATATGAATAACAAACCTGAAACAGAAGACCCAATGATGAGCACTAATTTACGCAGGTGATGCCAATCTTTTTGCTGCATCTCACGAGATGATTGAAGTTGGCAAATATCCCAACAAGAGCTATTCTGGCAAAGAGAGCAAGCAGTACATACTCTGTCAGCATTCTCAGTACATGAACTAGACAAGAAGAAACCCTCAGAACAATTCGATGCACAAGGTGAACAAATCATTAGATCTTTCCGAACACATAAGCTTGTCAAGTCGAGCTCATTAAGAACGCTTGCATTGTAAGCAAATTGCCCTTCACTACAAGGACCGGGAGTACAAAGACCTGGACTGCACAATTCCAATGGAGGATCATGATCAAGGGGCGAGGGGGAATTAACAAACCAGCAATCAAGAACCAAATCATCCTCTCTAATACCACAAGTAAGGAAATCAGACGAAGCTATTGTCATAAACCCAGAACCCTTTGGCACCGAAGACGAATTAAAGATTCCCCAACACTCCACCCCATGATTGTCACCACGAATACCGCAAAAATGGTTAGCACCAGCAGTCAAAGACACAAACTGGATCCCGACGGGAGGAGAAACATGTGAATCATTATCAGCCCAACATTTCACCTCATTAGACATTTCCAAAATCCCACAAAGAGAACGTCTCCCTGAAGCTAAGAGTAGGAAATTCTCCGATACACCAGAAATGCCCACACTTGCTGAGTTTGGCCCCCAACAAACAATCCCTCCTTCTCTAACCCCACCACAACTGAATCCTTCACCGGAAACAACTTTGTTAAAAACAAGGCTGCTAATAGACTGGTCGTAGAACAGGGTACTCTGTTTAGAAGTCAAACTATTATTGGTGTTTTTCACAATTTCCCAACAGTCAACTGTACCCGAATCGTGAACAGAGTAGTAAGAGCCCCTAATGGCACAAACATGATTCTTGCCCGCGGCTATATGCGAATAAGCAGTGGTTCGATATACTGCAGGTACGAGATCTATACCTGAATCGGTTGGGCTCCAACAATACACTTGTGAAGTGTTAGCTAAAATGCCACATAGATAACCTTCACCACCGGACAGAGCTGCCATTGCGGGAATGCTGTTGAAGTAGGGAGAGGTTGAAGACGATGATGGTGATGTAAAAGAACCGTTCTTTCCCCAACAAATAACGTTCTGCTTGCCGCTGGCGTCAATGGCGCAAAAGAAACCACCGTCGCCGAATGAGGCGGAGATGGGTCCCATTGATCCGAACCCAGATGCAGTAATGGAGCAAAGAAGCAGAAGAAGTGGGAAAAGGGGTAGAGATTGAGAAAGCCCAGAAAGGGTGGGAAGAATTTGCATGGTCGGAGGGGGTTTTGATGGTGGGTTTGGATCGGTGTTATCATGAACTGGAGTGAACGTGATGGTGCTTGGTGTTTGAGCCGTTGTTTGCTGAATCTAGAGCTGGAATGATGATGGTGACGACGATAGAACGTGGGCGTTGCCATTTTTACGGTTGTGGTTTGGACAGTCAGAATCTGGAAGTACTGAAGTAATAACTGTGGAACTCTATTTTTCCTAAATATATATTTGGTTTCTTGCTTCACTTTACACTTTAATGAATGCTATCCTCTGTAAGAGCTACCATTTCATCATCTCCATCATATTTATTTCATATTTCAATTATTTGGATCATAACTATATAAGATATATCAAATAATAAATAATTTTTAATAACAAAAATTCAAATGAAAATTCAAATTTCTCTTTAATTATATTACAACTCTGTAAAATTTCATTTATAAGTAGGTGTGGATAACGGACATAACAAAACGCTTATACGACATGATTTGATATGAAAAATGATATGTTGTAAGCATCCGCTTATAAATAGAAGAACTCATTAGTCTAATAATATTTATTTATTTCCTTTTAAAACACCTAATTTCCTTTATAAAATATAAATGAATAAAGAAATGAGACCTCGTACTTTACATGTAGATTTGGGTAAAAGATGGTAATTTTGTAGCTTTTGTGAGATATTTAATCCCAAAGTCAATATCATGGTTAATACATTCCACTTTCAATAAGATATTGTTTTTTTTAATCAATCATAAATTGGACCAATGGGCAATTAGAATTGCTAAGAAAGTGGATTGTGCATTTGTAAAAGCCAACTGAGTGTCTATTCACAAACAATAAGAAATAATGAAGAATGATCTGTCAAAGATCTCAAATAGATTACTAAAAGAAATTAATAATGGGTTAGGTTTTGGACATCATCTTGACTTTGAATGGACAGTGCAGTGTTTTTAATCCCATGTACTTTTATATATCCATTAAAGTATTGATAGTGGCCCACTTGCCATGCAGATACTTCCTACATTCATCCATTAATTAACTAATTGAGATGTCTCTAATTTTTATTTGAATTTAGAATTTTAAAATAAGAGCTCTATAAATATTGTTGTCTATAAAGATCCTTAAGACAATACAATTATTTGACCTAAACACCTTTTATATTTCGGATAGAGTAATGTTAGATACAGTCATAGGATGTGCAAGTTCCGTCCACTCCCTTTGAAAAAAAATAAAGTATACTATTAAAATATTTATTTTTTCACGTTAGTTTTATATTTATCTATACAAGACTTACACACTCTAAAACTATAAATATCATTACTCCTTTAGAGAGAAATATGCTTAACATGCAGGCCTCACAACATTAGATATTATATTAAATGCTGCCCACAAAAAATTAAATACAATAAGATCCATGTGTTGTGTCTACCTCTCATCGAGTTATAGAAAATGTTTAGAGCATAAAATTATAAAAAGATCACGAATTTTTGAATTATTCAAGTTAAAATATTTGAAATCACATAAATAAATACTAGATAATTTTAGATTTTAGAAGTTTTGACACTTCATATTCTTTTCTCTGTCACGCTTCATTTTCTTTCTTTATATCTTATATATTTACTACTACAATTCTAATGTCACATTGAAAAATTAAAATTATAAATTATATTATAAATAAAATTAATAACAGAAAGATTGCCAATGAAATATTTTCAAACTTGCCATTGTAATTTTTTAAGTAAGAAGGGAAAAAAAACAAGTATTTTATGTTAAAGTGGCTTAATTTATGGAGGTACTGTTAAGAGTCCTAGAAGTTCGAAACCGGCGAATGCATGCATGGATGGCATCACGTGGCTGACTCCGGAGCTGTCTCTCTGCACTTTCGGCCTTTTGTTTTTCTGAATGATTGAGTCGATGACTCTGGTCAAAATCACCACAAGGCAAGTCTCTTTTTGGCTCTCTGTTCTCAGTCAAAACCTGAGCTTATTGGGACCGCCCTAATCTTCCCAAAGCCAAAAAGATCTATTGGTCTGTTTGTGCATAAAAAATGGTGGGTCCTTTTGCAAGATACGATCTGTCTATGAAGAGAAATGGAGAAATCCAAATCCAGTGTATCTTAACATAAAACTTAAATGCATGTATGTTTAATGATGGAGTCCAACTCCACCCTCCTGTGTTCATTAACATGAGCAATCATGCAAATCTTCTACTAAATTTGAAATCTTCTTTTAGTTTTGTTAGAAGAGAAATACTTTAGTTATAAAGATATTTCATAAAAGTAAACATATAAACTGACGTGACTTAATGTGATACGTTAGATTGTAAAACTATTAATTTTATTATAAAATTGATTTAGCGTATTATATAAAAATTTTTGTCAAATTTTGTATTTATTTTTATTTATAGTGAAGCACTTGATCTCTTGTTACAAGATATGCACATTTTCGGATAAAAAGTTATGGTTCCTGTCTCTCTGTATCACATCATCTTGTTGATCATCATATTGTGTTCGGACCGTTGGTAAGATTTTGGCTTCATTGACCTTAAATATGGATGCACACGCGAATCAAAGTTGCAGAAAGCCTGATCCAAAAATACAGAAAACTCGAGTATTAGATATGGGTTCCTTGTTGTAAGGTGCCCTTTCCAGATTTGGAGTGTCTCGAGACACGTGATGGGAAACGGTTGGGAGAGTTCATGAATTATTAATTATTTTAAATAGGTTTATTACATCAAACCATATCAAAGTTTTAAATAAAAATTTGATATTATTCTTATTGAAATATAACAAATAGAGATTTAGGATCGGTTTGAATATAGAGATGAGATCTGATCTTATTTCATCTAATTTTAATTAATAATCTCACTACTATTTACAAACCATCTTAACTCATCTCACTATCTAAACGGACATTTCTCGTTTAGATACAGAAACGGTTTTATCTCATTTCATATCATTATTACAATTTTCTCAAATTTCTATACAAAATATAATAAACAATTTAACTTTCTCAAATTTCAAAACAATAATAATATTAAAAAATAATATTCTAATAATATTTTATTCAACTTTAACTTTCATCTAAAACCATCTCATCTTATCTTACTATCTAAATGGAGTCTTAAATGTCCTAAAATAAGAAATATTAAAATGATGAAATTTCAATACTTTGATTAAAAAAAAAGTTTATACTCTTTTATGTAGACAATGTTATCCTAATTTGAAGCCACCGGCTTGTCTCCTTTCTCCAACATATATGAACAGCCAGATCCAGAACACAAGGGAAATTTTTGAGGGAGTACACCGCATGGGGGAGCCTCTATTGGCAAGGCCGCAAGAGATAATGATGTTGTTCGCCAGCCGGGCCCACACCTTTAAACGACACTCTTCTTGCACGTGAGCTGTCGTGAATGAAGATTCAGCTTGAAGCCAACCTTGGATTTTCTTTGTTTCCACCATCTCCAGAACAGAACACACACACACACACACATATATATATATATATATATATTCATTTTGGTTTGGATGTATTTAGAAACAGTGCGGTACACACCAGCTTCCTGACGTGCCAAGCATGTTTACTTTGGCGTTTTTGTTTAAAGCAATAGATAGCGATATAGATGATGAGTGGGCAAGCAGAGAGTTGCAGTAACTCTTGCATTGCACTGCCCTGTTACTAAAGTTCTATATATGGCATTTCTCTGCTTTTAACAGTTGCACTCTCAATTTCACCAATAAACCAGATCTCATGAACAATATGTTATATAACCCATTTTATGTGTCACAGTCTTTTCTACTTGAGGCAAGAATTTGAGAGAATCCAGGGCATGACAATATAAAAGCTCAAGGTAGCCTTGCCCTCTTGCTCTCTGCTGCCCTAAATGGCTAAATCCCCCATGCATGGGAACAATTCTAGCTGTTCTTGTTGGCAGCTTATTAGGGTTGGGTCGATAGCTAAATTAGTGCAAAAAGATTATAGACTGCAGGTTCCATGGATTGGCATATTCTACCACCCTCTAGGCCATTGTGCTTGATCAAACACAGTGTTGTGCATTGTTTCTCCATCTCTGATAAGAGTACAATCATGTGGGCAACTTTGCTGATGCTTAGGGGACAGACAGAAAGTGAACATGTCCACCAAGAGTAGTGCAACACAAACCAGGTGGAGCAAGGAAGAAGGAACTCGATGTTGTCCATAATGGGTTTGGTCAAATCATATGTGCATTGTTAGGCTATGCGAGATGGATGATATATGAATAGTAATAAAATAGTTTATGAATAATAGTAAAATAATTTGAATTAATATATTTTATATGATTTTGTGAAATGAGAGAAAAAATTGAATATAAATATTGTAAAAATAAAATATTGTTAAAATATTATTTTTTTAATATTATTTTTATTTTTATATTTGAAAAAGTTGAATTGTTTTTTGTGTTTTGTTTGGAAGTTTGAAAAAGCTGTAATGATTAGGTAATGATTAGATCAAAAAATTAAAAATTTGAAATTGAAAAGTATTTATTTTTGTGATATTTAGATATTGAAATAAGATAAGATGATATTGCAATCCAAACAGGGCCTTAAACTTTAGTGCGTCTTCCAACACTTTAAAAAAAGTTGTATAAATATAAGATCAAAAATTATTTTTTTACTGATAGATCTTATTTTTTTTTCAAAAAAAAAATATGTAGAACTTGTACACCTTAACTTTAGGACTGTATCTATCATTTACACGTGCCAAAAGATATCATTTTAATTAAAACACCTTGCCTGCGCTCAAAGCAGCCCTGGACAGCAAAATTGGCAAGATTTTGCAGTCCCTATAACGTTAGTTTGAAATTAGATTGTTTAGTTTTTTTTATCATACAAACGTCTACTATCATTAAATCATTCTTAATTTTACTTAATTTGGCAAGGTAGTTATCCGTTTCAAAACTATAAAAGTATCTTTATAAAAGGTCAAAAGGATGATAATTTTCTAATTATTTCATTAAAGCTATCCTTGTCATGAAGGACTGTGATGGACCCTACAAGGGACCCTGATAACCTATGGTAGGGTCCAAGCATTATCAGATACCTTATTAAACACTGCTAATGGTATGGACCACCAGATGGGGTCCATCAAAATGGGAGCAGATACGCTAAATCAGGAATAGGTAACACTGTAATTCCTGCCCACCTCATGGAAGCATATATAATAATCTATGATCACGGATATAACTTTATTTCCTCTCTACGTGTAACAGTCCAACATGTGAAAAGATATGTACTTGTGGGCCCTATTGTTGTTTTGCTATGTTATTTTTCTTAGCCTGCTTATAATTTGTTGGACTTGAATGTGGTAACGGGCTAAGCCCATAGAGTAGGCATACGTCCTTGGTTTGTTTTGTTCTGTTCTAGTTTGCTTGGTAGTCGGCCCAAGTCCAAGTTAGGGATAAGTCATCTTTCTTCTAGCTATATGTACGAGTCTCAATGCTCCAGAGAAACTATCCAGAATCATTAATGAGAATATTTTCCTATTCTCTTTTCTCTCTTTTTCTTGGAGACTAGGTCAACCTTGAATCTGACAATTTTCTCTCATATTTTCTAGTTATCCAAACACTACCCATCAGGTGTGTTACAAGTGGTATCTAGAGCCAGCCTTTCCTTGGCATCGACTTCATCAATCAATGGAAATGGAAAAAAGTCTCTCATCCTTACTCCGCTTCAAGGAGCTAGTTGAACAATCACAACAACGTTATGAAGTCATTTTACAGACATTGAAATATATGAAGAATAATTTTGAAGAATTCAAGAACAACTTCAATGAAGAGTTCAACGATCTGGAACACTAACTTTGTGCATTACAAGAAGAGGAAGAACTTGGTGTGTTGCAGAAAGAAGAAGAACTTGCTAAAGAGGTTGATCCAAACGAGATCTCTCTTTGCCATGTTCTCATAAATCCCTTCGAAAATTTGGTAATCTATTTTCAATTCAAAAGAGAAGCAACCATCTGCTTGGAAAATATCCCAAACAAATGGCTATGACTCGTATGGCATTCGTCACGACCAAAATGCACCACGTCTGCACTGAACCTTCATCCACCCACCTCCCATCCCCAATGTTGGCGAAATCGTATTATGGAATGGATCCCCCAAGTACCAGTTAGTGCCTCTAAACTTCAATGCTTCCCCATCGTCCAAAGACTCCAAGCCTTAAGCAAACCTACACAAATCGTAAAAAGTGAAACCCTAACAATTCTCATAATCCGCCATTATCCCTCTCGTTCTCAAACCATGGATTCCTCAAGGCCACCTACGAATCCTTCCATAGCTACTCACATTGTGTTCAAAGAGTCCGCATGGCCTTCATGGACTAATCTATTCCCTTCACCTCCACGAAAGCATTTCTTCGTTGGGGCAGAAAATTTTGGACCCAAGGAAGAACTGGCTCGACCCATGCCATGTTCGGAATGCGAAGGAGACCGTGATGAAGGAGGTGGTCAATGCTACCTTCGTAAGGGCCATGAGTTTAGTTCTCATTTTCTATTCCTCGGGGACTCAATGGCGCAGCAGAAGGTCCATAACAGAGGAGCTGCTAAGGGCACTGTCACTGACGCCTGGGGTTTTACAGCGATCAAGCTATTGTTGGTGGAGGTTCCCAATGCAAGCGGTGCTATTCAGTTCAAACAGGAGTGGTTCCAGCCATAGGAGGAGGAAGAGGAGCAAGTGGTATCAGCTGTGCCACCTTCTGTTACTAGCCGTGGTGTTGGCTGGTTGGGAATAGGAGTTTTGCTCAATGGCGTGTTTGGCTCTGTAACTGGCGCTTCTACATCAGTGGAAAATGTTGGTTTATTGGCGTCGACAAGAGTTGGAAGTCGAAGAGTCATTCAAATATCAGTAGTTTTTATGATTTTCTTCTCTATATTTGGAAAACTTGGAGCATTTTTTGCTTCTATACCCAAACCAATCATAGCGCTTTGTGCTGTGTGTTCTTTAGCTACGTTTCTTCTACAAGTCTTGGTTTTCTCCAATTTTGTAATCTGAACAGTTTCAAAACAAAATTTATTCTGGGTTTTTCTTTCTTCATGGGCATTTCAATACCACAATACTTCTGAGAATATAATCATATAGATCCAAGTTCTCTGCACATTCACACCCACTCTGGATGGTTTGATGATATAGTGACTGTCATCTTCACGTCTCACACAATGATGGTTGTACTAGTTGCTTTGATTTTGGATTACTTAAAGTCCACCATCAGCGGCTATATCGTTGAGAACAGGCTCTCAAGCTTGACTGCACTTCATATGGCAACAGCTAATGGACATCTTTACATCATAGAATATCTTATCGTCAGAGGAGTGTTCTATGAATGCTTGGGACTTTTGTCCGATCAGGATCTTAATGCTTTTAATGAGGAAAAGAATACACCTCTTCATTGGGCTTGCCTCTATGGGCATCTTGAGGTGGTTAAGAAACTGATATTGACAGGAGCAAATGTGAGTGTATTAAACAACTATGAGAAGACTCCAATGGATGAGGCCGCAAGTAGGGGTAAAATGAACATCATTAATGCTATTAATGAAGCAGTGGCACTAGTTGAAAAGACTGGTAAGCACATTTCTCATGTCAGTATTTTCAATTTCTGTCAAAATTCATGTGCACAACATACTATGGAAGGTAATTTAGAGATATATGAAGTCTTGTATACTTCGTTTGTAAGCTCTGGGGGAGGGGAATGGAGAACTTGTATAGAGTTGCAAGTTTCAGTAGATACAAAACTTGCCCCTCAACTGCTTGTTGTTTTGCCCCTTAAAGTTGTTTTTTGGCCTTTTGATAGAGGAAGAGAAATGAATCTTGTGGAAACAACAATGGGTTGTACTGGTCCCAAGTCTGTCATTGAAATTCAAAATCGGTTGACAATTCTCGACTTAATTGTTATCCAGAAAGTGAGTCACCTGGATATAGGGGACACATATTTGAATTTTCTTGCTCGCTGTGAACTTCACAAAGCACTTAGACCAATTTTTCTCGAAAAGAGTAATTACTTTTATTTGGAAGCGGCGAAGACTGAAAATGATGTAGATATTAAGACGCCCCAAAAGATGGGTTGCATCTACTTGTTAAAACTAAGATTGTATCCATTGTTTATCCAAGTGGCGATGATGCTATCTGAGATGGAATGCTAGCAGAAGGCAAGATGCTCTTCCAAGATCAAGAAACTTACCCGCACCTTGTGGGCAATGTGCTCTGATGGGGGAGGATTTGTAACAGTCCAACATGTGAAAAGATATGTAACAAGGTCTTGGGCTCGTGGACCTTATTGTTGTTTCGCTATGTTATTTTTCTTAGCTTGCTTGTAGTTGGACTTGAATGTAGTAACGGGTTGAGCCGATAAAGTAGGCATACGTCCTTGGTCTATTTTGTTATGTTCTAGTTTGCTTGGTATTCAGCCCAAGCCAAAGTTAGGGATAAGCCATCTTTCTTCTAGCTATATGTACGAGTCTTAGTACTCTAGAGAAACTATCCAGAATCATTAATGAAAATATTTTCCTATTATCTTCTCTCTTTCTCTTGGAGGCTAAGTCAACCTCGAATTTGACTATTTTCTTTACACTTTCTCCCATATTTTCTAGTTATCCAAACACTACCCATCATGTGTGTTACACTAGGTTTCCAAGGGTTATTTACGTAGAGGCCATTTTCCATTGTCGTCCATGCAGTTTCTATTTCTTTGGCTTAGGTTCTTGGTGTTAATGGATGATTCTCTCCACGATTTCTATCAACGTCTTTCATTGACCGAGAAGAAAAATGTGGAGGTGGTGGTGGAACCTGAGAAGTTAGCAGATGCTCTTCTAAGTGGGGTTAAGTGTCTAATTATGAAGTTATTCACTGCGAGGCACTATAATAAAGAAATTTTCAAGAGTACAATAAAGAAAGCTTGGTACCTGGTGATGGGGGTGAAGTTTAGAGATCTGAATTCCACTCTCATGCTTGCCGAATTTGAAGATATAAAGGATAAGGAAAAGGTCCTCCGAGAGGGTCCTTGGTCTTTCGATAAACATTTGGTCTCAATGTCTGAAGTTGACAGTCGGAGACAAGTTCAACAGATTCAGTTGACGTCGGCTACATTTTGGGTAAGGCTTCATGACTTACATTTAATGGCACGTACTGAATATGTGGGTCGTTTACTGGGTGAGAAAATTGGAATTGTTGAGGAAGTGGATGTGGATGTGGAGGCAGGGGAGATGGAATGGGGTGAATATTTGCGGGTACGTGTTACTTTGCCAGTTGATAACCAGTGTGGGTGGAGAACCAGTGTGGGTTTGTTTCTTTTATGATAGACTCCCAAATTTCTGTTACTGGTGTGGATGTTTGGGACATGGTGAGAAAGATTGTGCAAGTGCTATTCGGGGATATGAGATGCATGCAGTGAAGGATTTTCCTTATGGGATGTGGCTTCGTGCAGGTAGTGGTTTTGGTGATCGCCCATCTGCAGGGAAGAACAGAGGAACTGGTCCGCTAAAACACACTTAAGTTTCTATCTCTAGAGATCAACATGTACCTGGGTCTAACGATTTCAAGGGGAAGGAAGTGATCGAGATTAGGTCTGATACGATGGTGGAAGGAGGCAAGTCTTCTCCGTAAAAAATCCAACTTGTTTTGATGGTAGTTACGGTAGGTATGGGTGCAGATTCACAGGAACATGGCAGTTTCGATAGTTATGGGAAGTCTGAGGTGGGCAAGAAGTTAGGGGTGGCGGCTAATGAGATGGACTTTCTGAAAGAACCCAATATAAAGTCGAGTAAGGCTTACAATCCTCTTGTTAATGGGCCTGGTGGGCCACAATAGGTGATAATCAATGATAAGGTGGATGGTCAGGAGAGGGCTACTATGAAAAAACATGATGGGCTTAGTAGCAAGAAGTGGAAATGCACATCTACGCTTAATGAAACGACATCATTTTCTTCTCTAGAAGTGCTTCCTGGGTGAGATTCGTTGCAAGGGGTTTCTAAAAAAAGAAAGGGGGCTTCGGAGGAGGGTGTTCTCAAAGGGAGGTCATCTAAGCGTATTCAAGTGGCACAATTTCTTGATGATGGTGCGGATTGTGTTACATACTCTGAGAGATCAGTGGTGGTTGTGGATCAGCACCGTAGGGAGCCATGAAACTTTTCAATTGGAATGCCCGTGGGCTTGGGAACCCACGTGGCATTCGTACCCTCTGTGACTTAATTCAAAAGGAAGGACCCGAACTAGTGTTCTTGCAGGAGACCAAACTCTCCACTCGTGAATTTGAATCCTGTAAGTACAAATTAAATTTTTAAAACTGTTTGACTATTAGTTCTTATGGTAGAAAAGGGGGCATTGCATTGCTATGGGGAGCTGATGTTGATTTGTCTTTCATTAATTACTCTGCTAATCATATTGATGTTGTTATTAAAGATTCAAATTTGAGTATGGGGCACTGGTTCTTAACTGTTATATATTGTTTTCTTGAGACTCACTTGAAGCATAATATTTGGAATTTGCTTAGATCTTTATGTATAGCTAATAATGAACCTTGGTTAGTGATGAGAGATTTTAATGAATTGATGTATACTCAAGAGAAAAGAGGGGTAAACCTAGGCCTGAAAGACAACTTTATGCTTTCAGAGAGGTTATTGAAGATTGTAATTTGAGGGATTTGGGTTTTTCAGGTCCAAAGTTTACATCGTCTAATAAGAGAGCTGGGGATCAATGCATTAATGAAATGATTGATCGTTTTTTGGTCAAGTCTGTTTGGTGGGACAGTTTTCCTAATGCTTGAGTAACTCATGGTGTAGTAGTTTATTCAGATTATTTACCTATTTGGGTAAATTTGGAGGGTGCAACTTCTTCCTATCATATTATAAAGTCTTTCAAATTTGAGGTCATGTGGGTTGGTGAGAAAGATTGTGAGGATATTATCAAAGGTGTTTGGGGGAGGTGTGTTGGCCCAGCTACTATGGATGTTGTTTCTGTTTTGATAAAAGATCATGGAACTCAGTTACAAGGGTGGATAAACATTGTTTTGGGCATGTTCAAACTCAGCTCAGTAATCCACAGAGAGCTCTACACAGTCTACTTGAGATGGGACCAGAAACAGTTCCTATGGAAGATATGAATTTTGCAAAGGGTGAGATGCAGCTTTGGTTGGAGAGAAATGAGATCATATGGAGACAACATTCAAAGGCTTTGTGGCTCAAAGAAGGTAATAATAATACTAAGTATTTTCATATGAAGGCATCTTAGTGAAAAAGAAAAAATTAGATGTTAAAGATCCAAGATGATAATAGATATTGGCAAGAAGGATTTCAAAGGGATAGGGTTATACTTGATTATTTCCAAACCTTTTCACAAGCTCTTCTCCGTCTGTTGATGTTGATTCTTTGGCTATTTTAGAATCATTGTCTAGGAAAGTTTCTGAGTAGATGAATCTAGATTTGATGAAGGAGTTCACAGTTGACGAAGTGAAGGAAGCTTTGAATCAAATGAATCCTACAAAGGCCCCTGGTCTTGATGGCATGTCTCCAATATTTTTTCAAAAATATTGGCATGTTGTTGGTGACAACATTACTTCTGCTTCAAGCCCTCAACTCAGGTTTTTTTCCATCTACACTGAATCATACTCATATTACTCTTATTCCTAAGAAGTGTGATGTTAGAATGGGAGACTTTAGGCCCATTAATTTGTATAATGTGGTCTATAAACTTATTGCAAAGGTCCTTTCTAATAGACTCATACATGTATTGACTAGTATTATAAGTGAGAGTCAAAGTGCTTTTGTCCCAGGGCATCTCATTTCTGATAATGTATTGATTGCTTATGAGTTGGTTAATTTCATAAAGCACAAAAAGAAAGGTAAAAAGGGTTTTATGTCCTTGAAATTGGATATGAGTAAGGCTTACGATTGTGTTGAGTGGGGTTTTATAAAGTCTGTTATGGAAGTGATGGGGTTTCATCCGAGGTTTATTGAGCTGATTATGTATTGTATTGGGTCTGTTTCCTTTTCTGTGTTGATCAATGGAGAGCCAAGAGGTCCCATTATGCCAACTAGATGATTAAGGCAAGGGGACCCATTGTCCCCTTATTTATTTCTCATTTGTACTGAAGGGCTGATTTCATTGTTAAGAAATGCTGGGCTGAGGAAAGATATTTCTAGTATAAAGATTTGTAGAGGGGCACCAAACATAGATCATCTGCTTTTTGCAAATGACAGTGTTGTCTTTTGTCGTGCGGATGTGGAAGAAAACAGAAGGATACAAATGTTGTTGGAGAGATATGAAGTTGTCTCAGGCCAAAGAATTAATAAAGAGAAAACTGCTATTGTGTTTAGTGGCAATGTGAGTGTGGATACTCAGAATGAGATTAAGGGTTCGTTTGGATAGTGAGATGAGAAGAGATGAGTTGAATAAAATATTATCAGAATATTTTTTTAATATTATTATTGTTTTGAAATTTAAAAAAGTTGAATTGTTTATTATATTTTGTTTGAAAATTTGAAAAAATTGTAATTATGAGATAAAATGAGATGAGATGGATTGAGAGTGTTTCTATATCCAAATGGGGCCTAAGAATCTTTGGAACAATTGTGAAATACAACAATATGAAAAATATTTGGGACTTCCACCTGTTATTGGAAGGTCCAAACATCGTGCTTTTCAGTCTATAAAACAAAGGGTATGGCAAAAGTTTCAAGCTTGGAAAGAGAAGTTGTTGTCACAAGGTGGCAAGGAGATTCTTTTGAAAACTATTGCCCTATCCATCCCAACATATACAATGAGTTGCTTCCTTCTACCTTCTAGTTTTTGTACTGAGTTAGAAGGTATGATATCAAGGTTTTGGTGGGATCAAAAAGGAAATGAGAGGAAAATTTATTGGTTGAGTTGGACCAAATTGTGTCAGAAAAAAAAAATATGGAAGGGTGGGATTTAAAGATTTAAGAAGTTTTAACATTGCTTTACTAGGAAAACAAAGATGAAGATTATCTAAAGATGAAAGCTCTTTACTGCACAAATTACTAAAAGCTAAATACTTCCCTCACACCAGTTTTATGAAGGCAGGTTTGGGCAAATGTTCATCCTATACTTAAAGGGGCATTTAGGAGGCACATAATTGGCTAGAGACAGGTTGTAGGTGGAGAATAAGGAATGAGAGATTTGTTAATATATGTCAAGACCAGTGGATTCCAGGGCATCTCTCCTTGATATCAGAAGGGCTAGTTGGAAGGGATGGTTCCAACTCTGATTTTGTTGATTCTTTATTTGTTTGCAATGAAAGTATGTGGGATGTTCAAAAGCTGGGAACTCTCTTCAATCCAAATATAGTCTCAGATATTCTCAAAGATCCTTTATGTTAAGATAATGTAGAAGATAGAAGGGTATGGGCTCATGAACGTAATGGATTGTTCAGTTTACGAAGCTGCTATAGATTCATCTATGCTCAGCTTGGTCACCAGTGTGCTGAATCATCAAATATGCAGGCTCAATAAGTATTCTGAAACATTTGTGGAAAATGAAAGTGCAAAATAAAATTAAAATCTTTGCATAGCGTGCATGCCAAGATGGACTACCTACTGTTGTAAACCTGGTAAAGAAACATGTGCTGACAGATGATACTTGTAGATTCTGTTCAACAGCAAAGGAAGATACCACTCATGCAGTGGTCAATTGTGGGGCTGTTCAAGGTATGTGGCATTTTTATCTACCTGAGTTAATACTTGATAAACAAATGTCCTTGTTTGAGATGGCTTTGCAACTTTGTGAAAGGAATATGTATGAGAAATTGTCTGTTTTATTTGCTTTGGCTTGGGGTTTCTAGTATCGAAGAAACAAGTATGTGCATGATCAAGAGCTGCTAAGTCCTAAAACAGTCGCCAAGAATGCCTATGTTCTATTGAAAAGTCATGATCAAGTCAGGCAGAAGACAAGAGTTCAGATTCTGAGACACTATAAGTGGCAACCCCCTCAATCTGATTGGCTTAAACTAAATGTTGATGCTATAGTTTTTCCTGAATGGGATAAGGCAGGTGTTGCAGTAGTGTTGAGAGATGCTACTCGTAGAGTCCTTATGGCACTTAGTAAAGTAGAAATTCCGATGGAGGGTTCAGAAGGTATAGAGCTACTTGCCATCTTCAGAGGTTTGCAACAATGTGCCACTCTGAGTGTCTCAAATATTCTTGTGGAGAGTGACAGTTTGTTAAGTATTGAAGCTCTCACTGATGATAGCATGACTAACTCCCTGTTAGGTGTGCTATGTTATGAGAAAAAGAAGCGTGCTACATGTTTTGCTACTTGTATGTTTTCACATGTATATAGGGAAGGAAATATAGTAGCTCATAAGATGGCTAGAAATGCTTTCAAGGTTGAAAGTATGGATGTTTGATAGGATTGTATTCCAGACTGTATTTCTCAAGTCTTATGGCTTAATAATTGTCTGTAATCGTTTTTTCCTGTTGATTAATGATATTATAATTTTCTATCAAAAAAAAAAAAAAAAGGAATAGGTAACACCCCTATACGTGACCATCATATAGGGTCCATAAGAGATAGGTAACGGTGCCTATGTGATTTTTTGGTGTTCTGATGACATGTTCATCCAGCCCAAACTGGCGTGCCACATTTGACGTTTAACAGCCCTGGGAGAGAGTTGGAGTGGAAGCCATACAAAGACGTACAGACATGTTTGACTGCACTTTATGTATGTGGGGTCAGCCTCATGGCTTGCATGAGCATATATTTCGGGGCAATCAAGTATCTCATTCTTGCACAAACTTCTTCGACCAAACAGGATGTCATTTATACTCATTCAATTGACCAAACAGGAGAACCCTACAATTTCTGGGATGTTATTCTTTCTAACAATGAAAACAAAAGTTATTCGTTAAATAAAGTGCAGTGCACAACATCACAATTACAAGTCCAGGAATCCTACCCACAGCATATAGTAAAACCAGTAAAAAATTAACAAGATTTAGGAGTTTGCAATATCACCTTTACCATCTACAGACCTACTTTTTCACAGTTGTCACATGCTTCAGAAGCATGTTAACAACGTCTTGTGATATCCTTGCATCTTCTACTTTCAAGTGATAAATCTTTGCCTCTGTCTCTTGCTCGAGCTGCTTAACATTTGCAACTGAATCTCCACTGCTCTGTTAGATAGAGAGTTGGGGGGGGGGGGGGGGGGGTGTTAGGGAAATAGACAGGGTTTATAAGTAGAAGTAGCTGACACTATAATAATTACGCTAATTCACCGTTTAAAGTCTTTAGTTCCTGCCAAGGATCTTGACCGTGTGAAAAATATGAATAAGTTTCAACAAAACATCATCCCTGTGCTACTTTCCCCTGGAACTCAAGCTCCGTTTGGGACCTATATTCAGCTCTCTCCTTTTCAGCCTCTTCTTGGGCTTGTTTTAGTCTAGCCATTTTTGCTAACAGCATAAAAACAAAATCCCAAAGCAATCAGGAATCTATCTTCGGAAATACGTGGCTGATTTTGATTAAGAGAAGTATTTCTTACATGTGAGAAAGCAAATAACCATGTAAAGATCAAACTTATGTACAGGTGTATATAAATAAAACTTGATGATAAAGATATACCCACGGAACAAAACATGGATAACATCAAAGAGTGCATATATCTAGATAAAGAATTGCAAGATTACCACTTTTGGCAGAGTTGACTATGTGTTGAGCTTTCTTGTTCTGCAGTCAGCAACTGTTGAATTCCACCTTGAACCCTATTGGCTGCCATGCTTTCCTAAAAACAATATACTGCTCTAAGAATCAGATTGACAGATGGGAACAAGCACCAAAAAATAAATAAAATATCTCACCAATAGCATGCAACTCACTTTACAACTCCAAACTACTAACAGTTTTGTAATTTGCACCCTATAGTCCAAAACATGACAATATCCACTCCAAACTACCAAATTAAGGCAATTTGCATCATTGGTTAAGATCTGACCCTCAACATATTTTTTATCCATCTTAATTGTCAAATCTTATCCAATGGTGCACATTGTCAAAATTTGGTACTTCAGCGCACAAATTCGTTAAATTTGGTAGTTTAGGATGTAAACTGATTGACAATTCAAGGATACAAAATGTAATTTTCCCATAAACAAGTTGCTGCCAAAAGTGTATCAACCCAACTAGTTATTAAATCGACAAGATGGACTCTTGTCATGAAAATTCACCTGTGCCAAATATATGGTGAAAAGAGAATAGTTTATAGTCTCTACATTATCAGAAAATACATAGAAATCAACCACACAAAAAGAAAAAAGGAAACTGGAGGCATGGGGGCAAACTTATAAACAGAATCTCAAAATCCAACTGGCTTAGAGCATGGGGGCGAACTTAGGTTGGTGTGAATTTTGTTGGGAACTGGAACTTCAAAACCAAATGCCAAACTGAGGAAACTGAAGGCATGGGGGCAAAATTATAAACAGTATCTCAAAATCCAACAGGCTTAAAGCATGGTGGCAAACTTAGGTTGGTGTGAATTTTGTTGGGGAATGGAACTTCAAAACCAAATGCCAAACTGAGGGTGTTGGTTTCGCATTGCACCATCAGATCATCAAAAACAGATCAAGACTGATCAGCATGGTGTAGCACAAATGATTTAGTTGGTATCTGCAATTCCATGAACACCCCCAACCAAAAAGGAGAATGCCACAGGGCAAACACTATTAAAACAAGAGCCCACAAGAAAATATTCTACATGAACCTGAACAAATCCAGTCGATTATATCATCTTTGAAGTATATTTCCATATCTCGGTACAAGCCTAGAGAATGGAGAACCAAAACCTCTTCAACCAAAATCAGAAAAAGCATTATGCCACGGATTTCAAGGTAATTCTACAAGCATCCTCTATATAGTTATAACACTACTAACAGCTCAAAATCTGCAAAGAGACTATTATTCTGACAAGTTAAGGACAATACTAAATACATTGATGGAAAATTCAGCACATTATATATATCCGTTTGAATTTGTAAAGCAAATCACAGAATTAATCAATTTACTGAAATAAACCCATACACAAAAATATAACATATTGAGCTCGTGAAATGATCGATCTAATGAACATTACAGATACTGACAACGGAAAATTCAATAGTTTCAGATCAACCAAATTATTTAAAACCTAGAAAAAGAAAGACCACAAACAACCAAACTAATGACTGCTTGGTGACAGAAAATAAAAAACACAAGTCAAATTTAAAACACCAGACTAAATGAAAACAACAGATTTTAAGCAAATTGTTTGAGGCAGGTCTCTACATTGCAGCTTCAACCACGATCATCTATCGGGCTAAATGAGCATAGATCAGATCACCTACGAAGTCCAAGAAATGGGCATAAAACTTGGGCAAGAGAGGGCATATATGACGGAATGGACAGAAATAAAACGAAAAAAAGGGTATAAATCTACGAAATCTGTTCGATAAAAAGCTAAATAAACGTTGCACCTCAAGTTTCAAGATAAAGTCATCTATGGATTGTCTCAAAGTTTGAAAAAGTATAGAGGGTTTTCGTATGCTTCTCGATTAAAATCTGTGAAAACTGGTGTTGAGTGACTTAAGTCCTCACGGCATTGCAATTAATCAGGGCACAATTTTGTTTTTTAGTTTTTTGGCAAAATAACAATTTCTAGTAGCGCCGAGCAAAAATTTCAAAATTCGCTCTGCTCCGAGTCGGACTTTGCCAGCCGACTCCGACTCGTCCCAACTCCAAATACAACTCTGGTATTGTCTATGAATAAATATAGATAGAAGTCACTGTTAGGAATAACTATTTTGCACACATGATGTGACATCATATAGACCATACATCTCCCAAGTCTAAAAAAAAGAAATAGAGAACTAGAAGCAGTCATATAGTGAGTGCAAAGTGTGCACTGCTACAGTGACTTCTCTCTAGCATTACTCATAAAATTAGATAAATTCAATAATGATATAAGCTAATTATTATAAACATACTTATACTATAATATAAAAAGACTAAATTGACTAACAATAATTTAGTATATGTAAACATCATACTATTATTACTATGTAACACTAATGTATAATAACATGTTATATTACTATTAAAAAAATAATAATAACATGTTATATTAATGTATAAACACTAATGTATAATAATTTTTTTTTTCTAAACAAGCAAATTTCATTAGAAACGAAAAAGATAATACATGAGGAGGGGGTGGAGTTCTCCAACAAACACCTCAGTACAATAATCACAGTGCAAAAGTGATGGAAAGAAATAAAATAAAATGAGTTTTGGGAATAATTTCTTGGTCCCACCCATGCCCTACAAAGAGAGCGTATATTAAAATATGATATTTTAAGTAAGCCACCGCTGGAAGTGATGTAAGCTATGGATGCACTGCAGTATAAACACTAATCTATAACATTTAAAACTAATGTATAAATTTATAAATACTAATATATAATAACATGTATAATAATATATAATAACACTAGTATATAACATATAATACTAAGTCTAGTATAAAATTAGGTTAGAAATAAGCTAAAAACTAATATAATAACATGTAATTAAACACTATAGTACAAGTCTATAATAGGAATAATTTAGACATTAGTATAAAATATTATAATGAGTTAATAACATGTAATATTATAGTATAATAATATGTAGCATGTAATTAGACACTAGAAATAATATATAATTTTAGTATAATAAAATGTAATTAGACATTATAGTATAAATCTAATATAAAAATAAGTTAGATATTAGTATAGAAATAAGTTTAGAATAATAAGTTAATAACACGTAAATTGTAATACTATAGCACAATACATTTAATTAGATACTAGTGAATTAGTATTTATGAATAATCAATAAAAACAATTAAATTTAGTGTACATTCTAGAGTAATAGGTAAGAGTTGTATCATGATATACATATAATTATAATTATAAATTTTACAAAAAATATTTGTTCATTAATATGCTTTCAGTAAGTATAGTTATTAATTTGATGATTTCCATAATCTGTTAATCATATAGGTACAATTTTAAAATCTAATTAGCTAATCATCTATGATCATATCCTATAAATATGCTTACAAATCTTAACATATTAGCTACGGACCATACAAAGTCGTTTTGCATCTTTGTTCTAAATAAACCCTAAAACATTGCCCTCTCACTTTCTCAATTTCAAGCCGTCGTTCTTTTCTCTTTTATCTCTTGTTGCTGCCCTGCTTGCCACCAAAAGCCCCTAAAATTATTTAAAGCATTCTCTTGTCGTCGTTTCCTCATTTGCTGAAGACGATAGTCTCTAGATTCCTCAAGCCCGTTGTATCTCAATTTCTTTGTGTTATTCTTGGCATTTCCTTCGGTTTCTCTTGGCACTTCATTCTCAGATGTACCCGAAAAGCAATGATTGATTTTGAAGGAGCTTCAAGCTTGAGTATAAAGTTTAATGTAAACATTATATCTTCTATTTTGTTTGTATTGTATATCTGTTCTCTATTTGCGATGAAATGCAAGTTTTTCCCGATCGATTGCTTCTTGTAATTTTTCTTAATTTTGTTTGGATTTTGATTGGGTTCTATTCTTTTTTCATCATCAAAAGTAAGTTATAACGTATAAATCCGACTCCGCTCCAATAAATTGGAGTCGGAGGCGGTTGGGAACCTATAAAAGTCGGAGTTCAGAATCAAACTTTGACAAAGTCGTAGTCAGACTCGGATTTATGGAATACCGACTCTAATTCAGTCGATGTTTGTTAAGACCTTGATAATGATCTTCTTTCTTGCGGGTGGGTTGTATGTAGGATGATAAATGGATGAATATGCAGTGTATTGATGGAATGAAAATGTTGCACACCAGATGTTTGAGTAAATGCCGAAGGATATTGTATTGATACGGGAGTAACTTCGAGGGCTCCCAAACCTCCAACAGAATCCACTTTCTTACAAAATATTCGTCGATTCCACATTCCACTACCTTCCCTGCCTTAAGACGTTTTCTCTAACAGAATTCCAATTAAACTAACTTGACCTCACAACATGAAAGTAAATGACAGACCAATATGAAAACAACTAGTTGATAGATGAACGCACTGTTTGGAACAATTCCAAACGCTGCATTTACAGACTCCATAATAATAAAAGACATATTAAACGGTGCGTAGCACCCATCTCAGCTAATAAAAGAACACCTATCATACGGTGCGTCTTTTTCTTCAAGTCCCAGACTCCCACGACGTCGTTCCAGCTTCTTCGAATTACTTCAAGTCTCCCTTCTCCATTTTGACAGATCCTGCACCTTGACTTCCGTAACTAAGCTCCTGTCTTCCTCCTTAGCATCTTGCCATAGACGGAGCCTTAACAATCTTGTCCTCTTCAAAAAACCTTGCCCACAAGGTGTGGGTAAAGGTCTCGAAGCTTCCACAACATTTCCCAGGTACTTTCTTCTGTTGGTAACCCACTCCATTTGACTAACACCTCTGTAACCGCACGGTCCCCCAGTCTTCTCACTCTTCTTTCTAAAATTTCCTCACGATCCGGTTGTATCTCTCCCGAAGAATCAGTGGGAGGAAGGGTCTGAAGTATGGGAACTCGAGATCCCAATTTCCTCTTCAAACAAGAAACATGAAATGTTGGATGGATCTTGGAATATTCGGGGAGTTTTAGTCTGTAAGCCACGGATCCGACCCTATCTTCAACCTGGAAAGGCCCGTAGTACCTCGGAGAGAGCTTCAGATTCCTACTCAAAGCTAGGGTTTTTGGCGATATGGCTGAAGCTTAAGGTAAACCCAATCCCCTTTTGTAAATTCTCTTTCAGTTCTTTGCTTGTCAGCGTAATGTTTCATTCTTTGTTGTGCCTCTGTTAAGTTCTGCTTTAGTACATTGATAACTTGATCTCTGTTGTTGAGGAATTGATTTGCTGCTTCATTTGCAACTGTGCCGGGTATGTAGGATAGAAGAGTGGGTGGCGGGTGGCCGTAGACAGCCTGGTAGGGGGTCATTTTAGTGGCTGTATGATAGGTGGTATTATACCACTACTCAGCCATTGGAAGCCAATGAACCCATACTTTAGGATTGGAGCTAGCATAGCAACGTAGGTAGGCTTCCACGCATTTATTCACTGCTTCTGTTTGGCCGTCCGATTGCTGGTGGTAAGCTGAACTGAAGTCTAGTGAAGATCCTTGTGCAGTGAAGATGGCCTTCCAGAAATTACTTAGAAAAATTGGATCCCTATCTGACACCACAGACCTAGGGCACCCGTGTAACTTAAAAACATTCTTCATAAACTCTTCCGCTACTACTTGAGCAGTATACGAATGGGCCAGGGGTATAAAATGGCTATACTTAATGAGTCGATCCACCACCACCAATATTACACTAAAACTCTTCGACACTGGTAACCCTTCTACAAAATCAAGTGATATATCAATCCAAGGTTGATTGGGAATGGGAAGTGGTTGGAGTAACCCAGCTGGATGTACTGTCTCATTCTTCATAATCTGACAAGTATCACACTCTTGAACTAGCCTCTTTATGTCATTTTTCATCCCCTTCTAGAAAAAATCCATTTTGGCCCTCTTATAAGTTTTCAAGTACCTTGAATGGCCTGCTTGTGGGTTTTTATGGATAAATTGCAACACTTTTTTCTTAAAATCAGAATCTTTAGGTAACACAATACGCCCCTTTTTTAGAATCACCCATTGTCTTAAGGAATACCCCTTAGGCACATTCAGGTTTGCCTTGAGTTGATCAAGCAACATAATCATCTCACATGATTCTTGATAACTATGTTTTAACTCATCTAACCATGAAGGGGTAGGGAAAGAGAGTATAGTTGCACATTCCCCCTTGCTTAGGCCTTCCATCCTTCTTGAGAGTGTATCTGCCACCTTATTTTCTTTTCCCTTCTTATACTCAATAGAAAAATGATAGCCCATCAACTTAGCCACCCATTTTTACTGCATTTCAGTCCCCATTCTTTGTTCAAACAAGTATTTCAGCACTTCTTGGTCAGTTTTAATAATAAAAGTTTGACCAAGCAAATAAGTTCTCCATTTTTGAACTGCTGTCACAAGGGCCAAGAGTTCATTTTCATACGTTGATAGCAACAAGGCCTTCCCCTTAAGCCCCTTACTCATATAGGAAATGGGTTGCCCCGCTTGCATTAACACGGCACCCAACCCCGTTCCATACGCATCACACTCAATAGTGAAATGACTATTAAAATCAGGTAATCTCAACACGAGAGGCTGTGATACAGCCTGTTTCAGCTCCTCAAAGCCTTCTTAGCCTTGCCATTCCACTCAAAAGAATTCTTTTTTAATAATTCTGTCAATGGGGCTACGATGGTCCCGTATCCTTTTATGAACTTTCGATAATATCCCGTTAGCCCTAGGAATCCCCTTAGGGCCTTCACGTTCTTAGACTCGAGCCATTCTAACATAATGGCAATTTTAGATGGATCGGCCATTACCCCCTTAGCATTAATGACATGGCCTAAGTATTCGATTTCTCCCACAACAAACCTACACTTGGACCTCTTAGCAAACAGTGAATTCTGTTCCAGCAGTGATAACACCTGTTTCAAATGGTTCAAATGTTCCCTTCGAGACCAGCTGTACACCAATATATCATAAAAAAAAACAAGCACGAATTTCCTCAAAAAAAGTTTGAACACATCATTCATCAACCCTTGAAACGTGGCCAGGGCATTAGTTAAACCAAAGGGCATTACCAAGAACTCGTAATGCCCTTCATGTGTTTGGAAAGCTATTTTGGGAATGTCATCCACTGCCACTCTCACTTGGTGGTATCCGGACCTTAAATTAAGCTTAGAAAACACTACTGAACCAGCCAACTCATCCAACAGTTCATCAATCACAGGAATGGGAAATTTTGCCTTCAGAGTTTATTTATTAAGTGCCCGATAATCCACACAAAGCCTCCAACTCCCATCGGTCTTTCTTACTAGTAAAACAGGAGATGAAAAAGGGCTCATACTTGGTCTTACAACTCCAGATTTTAACAACTCTGCAACAATCTTTTCTATCTCAGTTTTTTGGTAATACGGGTATCGGTATGTAGGGGTGTAACCGGTCCGATTCGGTCCGGTTTTGGATAAAATCTAGGACCGAACCGGTATGTACCGGTTTTGTATTTTTCAAAACCGATTACGCATCGGTTATCCTCCTAAACCGGTATTTCCGGTTTTACTGGTCCGGTCCGGTTTTCCGATTTTTTTAAAATGTAAGTTTCACAATTTGTCATTAAAAATTTGTTTATAAAAAAAAAAAACTGATTTAAAAAAAAACTGTTTTATACTTTTATTAATATATTAGACTATATAATAGTATTAATATTAGACTATTGATATAATTATAAGTTATATATTAGTATTAGTTATAAACTTTTAGTGATTTAGTATTAACATTTTATGTAATAATTTATAAGTTATAATAAGAAATTATTTCATATATGAATATATATAATTATATATATTATATATATAAATTTCACATTAAAATTTATAATTATACATTATATATAAAACTTATATACATTAATATTTAATATATATAAAAAATATTTTGTATAAAACTTATATATAAAAATATTATGTTTTATTTTTTTTAATCAATCCGTCCGGTCCGGACCGGTTTTCCAGTTTTCCGGTTTGAGTTTACACCCCTATCGGTATGGCCTATTAGCAATGGGTTGAGTGCCCTCCTTGAGGACAATTGGTCATATTTTATGGGTGGTGGTAACCCCTCAGGTTCCTTAAAACCCCCTCCCAACTCAGCCAATAGTTTGGTAAATTCAGGATCTAACACTTCTTCTTTTTGCTCTTTTACTTCTTGGGCCATGATTTGTAACAAAATTCCCCTGCTCTTAACCGTGGTGGTCTTGAGCAGCTTGTGTCCATCTTCTATCACATATGGGTTTAATTTTAACCCCTTCAATTCCACACTTTTTCCTCCATATGTAAAACCCATCAACAACTTAGAAAAATTCCACGTTATAGTATCTAAAGTGACCAGCCATTGAATGCCCAACACAATATCACAACCAGCAAGATTTAATAAATGACGAGAAGGTTGGAACAATATACCTTGCACCTTTAACCTCACTTCCTTGCATACCCCATCGCTCCTCAAACTCTGTCCATTGGCCACCCTTACATTCAAGTTGCTGGAAGCATCAATAGGCAGCTTCAACTTAGTTATCAAAGTGGACTCCACAAAGTTGTGTGAGCTCCCTGAGTCCACTAAGATTACGACAGGTTCTCCCATCAAAGTTCCTAGTAAACGCATGGTACTCATGGTGGGTGTTCCTGTAATGGCTGTTAGAGAAATTTCAGGTGCTTCCACACTAGTCTCAGCCACTCGTATTTCATCTTCAGTGATCTCTACCACTACTGGTTCCTTTTCAGCTTCAGGTAACTCTTCATCCACTTGCATCAAGTAGATTCTAGGATTCTTGCACGTGTGCTGTGGGTTCCATTTCTCATCACAGTGGTAGCATAACCCTTTTTTTCTCTTTTCATCCATTTGAATGGACGAAACCTTCCTCGTTCCCCCCCCCCCACGGCTTTTGCCATTTAGTGCTGTTTCCTTCCCTCAAATATGGTCCACGGCTGTAACTTCCTCCTACCATTGGACTGATTTTATCTACCCCCACCTTGCTGGATTTCTTGGAACTTGCAAGGTATTCTTCTTGTATTTTAGCCAATGCGTACGCAGCACTTAAACTAACAGGGTTGAACATGCGGATAGGAAGACGGATCTCATCTTTCAACCCATTTAGGAAACAACTTAGCTTGTGCACATCGGATAATCCCCTTAACCGATTAGAAAGGGCCTCAAACTGTGCTTGATAAACAGCTATAGAATCTGTTTGTTTCAAACGAGTCAGTGCCTCCATGGGTTCATCATAAGCTGCTGGTCCAAACCGAATTAGCAAAGACCTTGCAAAGGTATCCCAATCTCGAAACTGACCTCCCTCCAATGCCTCTTGGTACCACACAAGAGCTTCTCCATCCATATAATAGGAAGCCATAAGTAAACGGTGAGGTAAAGGTGTTTGATGAAATTCAAAATAGTGATTGGCTTTAAAGAGCCAAGCTGCTGAATTATCACCATGGAAATGGGGAAAATCCAGTTTAACTCCCCTCAGATTTGGCCTCCTGAGGTCATTTTGGTCATGGTCATTTTGGAAATGGATGTGTTCTTGGTGATGGTCTCTGTTTTGGGGAACTTGGGTATTTTGGGCTATGACAATGGTACGTATCAGATCATTTAACTGTTGTATATATGCTTTCAGGTCTTCCATTGGTTGATGATGATGAATGTTCTGCTGCTGGATATCCTGAACCTGTTGATTGAGGGCATCATATTGCTGATTTTTGGAGCATGTATTATCGGCCATAGGAACTGCTGCTTGCTGATACCACTGTTAAGACCTTGATAATGATCTTCTTTCTTGCGGGTGGGTTGTATGTAGGATGATAAATGGATGAATATGCAGTGTATTGATGGAATGCAAATGATGCACACCAGATGTTTGAGTAAATGCTGAAAGATATTGTATTGATACGGGAGTAACTTCGAGGGCTCCCAAACCTCCAACATAATCCACTTTCTTACAAAATATTCGTCGATTCCTCATACCACTACCTTCCCCGCCTTGAGACGTTTTCTCTAACAAAATTTCAATTAAACTAACTTGACCTCACAGCATGAAAGTAAATGACAGACCAATATGAAAACAACTAGTTGATAGATGAATGCACCGTTCGGAACAATTCCAAACGCTGCGTTTACAGACTCCATAATAATAAAAGACATATTAAACGGTGCGTAGCACCCATCTCAGCTAATAAAAGAACACCTATCATACGGTGCGTCTTGTTCTTCAAGTCCCAGACTCCCACGACGTCGTTCCAGCTTCTTCGAATTACTTCAAGTCTCCCTTCTCCATTTCGACAGATCCTGCACCTTGACTTCTGTAACTAAGCTCCTGTCTTCCTCCTTAGCATCTTGCCATAGACGGAGCCTTAACAATGTTCACCCCTAATTTCTAGGTTCTAAAAATCATTATTACGCGTGTATAAAACTTTTTAATGATATTTTACATTTTTCTACTTTTAAAGTGATTTTTTTAATGTTTTATTATTTATACATATGGCGCAAAGCCGCAAACACAACCAATGAAGTGACACTCTTGAACTACTATAAATACTAATGTGGTGTTTCTTAAGATTTACTAATGATATTTTCACGAGTCACAAATATTTTTATTTGAAAATTTTTACGTCACACATCATTTATATACAAATAAATTAAAAGAACTTATATAATATTTAAACTCGAAAAAAATCTCACGCATGTTTCAAAAGTTTTTAAAAGTAAAAGTTTTATTTACAAGTCAGTATAGATAATACAATCTCTATATCGTAAGTTTGATGTCATTTGATTTAAAAAAAGAAAGTTTAAAACTCACATCTTTTACAAAATAAAGTTTTAGTAAAAAGTACATCATGCACACCAACTTTCTACTCGCTACAAATCAAATCTTACTTTCTTTCCGTCTTTCATTCCCCATACTTTAGTTTTGATTACCTTAAAAATTTGGCACCCAACTTAAAAGGGAAAACAAAACTATATAAATTCACAACATACTGAAATAAATTGAAGAATGATGGGATTTGGCAATCTACCAACCCATGAGTATATTGATGTATTTATAGAAGTACATATGAGGAAGACCAGAGTAGTTACAACTCATTTGAATTTGGATAATGATACAACTAGTAGATAAGCGATAACTAACAGATATGTTACAACTAATAGATAAGCCACTGTTATCTAATTATCTAATCTTCTTGGAGTAAATCTAGTTTTACATTTAAATTGGAGATAAGAATATTATCTTGAACAACAGAGTCCTGTGTAGATACACTAACAGCCCCCCTCAAGCCGATGGAAGGAGCAACAACCATTAGCTTGGACTTCAAAAGAGAGAAGTGAGCAGAACTAAGACCTTTGGTCAAAACATCACCAACTTAATCATCACTAAAGATATACTTAAGCATAATATCACCATTCAACACCTTTTCTCGGATGAAATGATTGTCAACCTTAATATATTTCATCCGAGCATGAAATAGTGGATTGGAGGCAAGACAAAGCAGTAACATTATCACACCATAGAGTAGGGGTTGATGTAAGAGGGACCTAAATTTATTTGAAAAGCATGCGGATCCAAAAAAGTTTAGCAGTTGTAAGTGCAAAGGAACAACATTCAACTTCTATGGATGATCGAGAAATAACTGATTATTTCTTTGAACTCCATGAAATGAGGCAAAGGCCAAGAAAAATGGTCAAACTAGAGGTTGATCGACGATCATCAAGGCAGCCAATCCAATCAGAGTCACAGTAGCCTAATAATTGTAGCGATCCTTTTGTATAAAAGTAAACCATGATGAAGAGAACCTTTTAAATACTTGATAACTCGTTTAGTTGCAACCTAATGAGTAGTTGTGGGATCATGCATATGTAGACAAAGTTGGTTGACAACAAAGGTTGTCTCAGGTCTAGTGATAGTACAATATTGAAGAGGACTAACAAACTGTCGATACTAAGTAGGATCTAACAAAGTTGTGCCATCATACTTGGAGAGCTTAGAACCATAAGTGCATGGAGACTTAGCTAGTTTGGCATCAGACATGTGAGTTCGATGCAACAGATCATAGATATTCTTGGTTTGACATAAATGAATAGCAGAGCAAGTCTGAGAGGCTTGAATGCCAAGAAAAAAACCAAGACTATCCAAGTTTCTCAAGGGAAACTCTTGTTGAAGCTGCTTGATCAAAGATGTTATATAGGCAGGATGTGTTCCGGCGAGGAGGATGTCATCCACATAAATCAAGGTATAAATTGCAACATGATGGTGATGATAAATGAAGAGTGAAATGTCTACCAAAGATGCTGTAAAACCAAGCTCAAGTGAAAAGGTTGATAAACGTATTGTAATGATCCGGTCCAATAATTCTAATGTTGGAATATTGATAATTTTTATTGGGCATAAATTATATTTAATTGGCCATATTGGATAAACCCACGAGCGATAAATTATTGAGGTTGATTAGGAGTTTTAATTAGGTTCAATAACTAGGTTAAATCTCTTTTAATTAGGTTCAATAACTAGGTTAAATCTCATTCATTACTTATTGAACGAGTTAGACTCTTTTTAGAATTTAAAGATTGATCATTAGAAATCTAATTCAATTTAAAAACATCACTGATGGAAGTCCCTTACGTAGTCTCAGTCACTGCAACCCTACATTGAATGAACTACCAGATCAAGTTTTTAAATTAAAACTCTCTTCTTGAATGATCGCAACCGAGTCCAACTCGAACTCGCCGGCACCCTCTTCCAAATCTCTTAGTAAATGGAAAAATCATAAACCTCTGTAAGTGCAGCGACCAAACCCAAGATACCCAGTCTAGCACTGTGCGTGTCCCACGTTCACCACGCCAATAGCCGACTGCCTCATTCCTCTCATAGCATTCCTCACGTTTGTTTTCTCTCAAGCTCTCAGTTAATCTATTTATTTCTCTTGCCAGTATTGAGCCCAGGAAAGGAAATAAGTCACTCCTCAAAAAATTGGATTAGGTTGATCATAAAATTAGGATTAGCATACGTTAGCTAGTTATATATATTAAAGTCAGTTCTTTGGAAGCAAAGGTCTATGTACCACGCATGTTATGATATCTGCAAGCATGTCATTCATCATAATTCATGATCATGTTTCATTCCACATATTATAGTTATGTATCTTATGCTGTTGCATAAGACACGTAGGTTTACACAAAATCAAGTGTAAGATAAAGATCATATTAATTAAATGGCCATTCAGATGCATCATACTAATGCAATCAGGGTGGATGTGCAAGTTACGGACTCAAGCGTGGTCCACCATAGTATTTTATCATATCAGATCAACGGTTCCCCTTGTGGCCACAGGATGTGAGATCGGTGCACAACATTTCACACAAAGTTAAGTGTGTTGGTCAGTCAGATAATCAGATAATTTAGATCTGTCAGATAATTACGCTAATTCAGTTTAGTCATATAAGACATGTCATGCATGTCATAAGCATATGTATGAACAATCATAATTTTAAGTTCTCAGCATGAAATATTTTATGAAAGAACTTTATGCTAAGTATGTTTACGTTATGATGAGTTTCTTACTGAGTCATTGACTCATTTTAGTTTATTTTATTTTTTTAAATCACCCAAGGTCAGAATATTTATGAAAGTAGAGCTGCAGGACGATACTTAGTCTAGGGAGGCGTGACAGTGGCCTAAATCATGTACACATATTTTAAGTTATGATTTTTATGGCACAGATTTTGAGAAATTTTAATAAATATTTCAGTGCACTCCTTCTTATGATGTCAGTTCGGTAGTAGCACACCTTTTCCCTGACATTTTCTAAAAATGACTTTATTCGTAACCATGGGAAACAGGGTGTTACACCTATAAACGAAGCTCATGGAGTTTGTTTAAGACCATAAAGAGCATTTCGTAACTTGCAAACATAATCAGGAAAAGATTTATCCACAAATTCTTGATGCTGCTCCATGTATACATCTTCTCCAAGAACATCATGCATAAATGCATTAGAAATATCCAGTTGATAAATTGGCCAATCAAAATGAACTGCCAAGCTGAGTAACACACGAATGGTAGAAGGTTTAATAACAATACTAAAGGTTTCATTATAGAGTGAGTCTACGTATAGTCCCCGAATATGACTGCTCATGTAAACTTGAACAATTTTGTCTTTAATTTTTTTTAAAAATTGCAATAATAACCCTTCCAAAACGGTGCTTTTTCCCATTTAATGAAACACATCAATGGGTCTACACACGCACTGCAAATATAATTTCTTTTCATTATAATCGATACCATTTTGTTGTTCAAACCCCTTAGCAACCAACCTCGCCTTGAACCTATCAATAGAGCCATTCTGCTTCTGCTTTATTTTAGACATCCATTTACTTCGAATAACATTGTGGTTGAATGGTCGTGGACACAGAGTCCAGGTGCCATTGAGCTACAAAGTTAAGAATTCTTGACTCATAGCATCCCTCCACCGTGAATCATGGACAACTTTAGTATAGCAAGATGGTTCAACATCTTGGCGAATAGTATGAAATGAATGCAAAGGATGGCGTGTAGAGAAGAAAAGCTTATAATCAGGGAATGACGTAGAATGCAAGGAACCAGTTTGTTGGTTAAATTTCTAAATTTGGCTATATAATTGGTATTGATGCTCTATTAGTTCTGATTGGAGCTGATCATGAGTTGAAGTGTCTCTAGTTTGGTGATGACATTGAATGAATGCCATAAGCTCAGCTGTAGGATTATGCAAAAATTCAAGAGGATTTTCATCAACTTGTCCATACTCGAAGTCGGGATCACCATTATCATCATGCTCGTCTTCGATAATCATGTTATGTAAAATTACGTATGCGTTCATTATAAGTTCAGATCACTGATTTTGAATATTCAAGCTGGTCTATGAAAGATTAAAAAGCATTATTGAAGGAGCCCAAATGCACGCCCTACATCCTTTCTTGTTGATTTTTGTGCTGGTGCAAAATATTTCTTCTTGTTCCTTTATGGAAATGAGATTATTTTCACAAATGTTGACTATTTTTGATAAATGTCATCGGCAAAGTAATACCTCATTGTGTAGTCATTACTATTAATTGAGTAATTGAATGGAGGAGTACGCCTTTGGGCGAGCTTAATGAAAATAAAAGATCTCTCTAACATATTGATATCATTATAAGAACTGGGTAATCCAAAAAAGGCATGTTATATCCAAAGATCATATGATGCCATCGATTCTAATATAATAGGTAGTTCTTGACTGTGATTGGAGTAAATATCTTTATACGCAGATGAGCGATTTTTTCAATTCCAATACATGCAATCAATACTTCCTAGCATCTCTGAGAATGCACGTTGTTCACCAACAACGAGCAATAGAGCAATATCATTGGCATTTTGAGATCTCAAATATTCATTAGAAAAACTATTTACGACCACTTCCACAAATTGTTTTAATCTCTCCATTGTGGTGATTTCTCCAATCTGTATGTATTCATACATGAAATCAGCAGTTACTTCATACACAAGTATTGTAAGTTCAACAATTATTTTTGCCAATGAAGATAGATCGAGTCTTCTAGCATTATCTCTTATTTGGATGAAGTATGACTCATAAGCCTCTACCTCATGCTGAATATGAAGAAAAAGATAACGATCCACACATAATCTTCTTTGAAATATGTTCGAGGGATATATTGGTGATTTTGCAAAATAGTTTCGAAATAGCCATTCGTGCCATTGTCTATGATCAGGCCTAATGTACTTACGACGTTGATGAGTACCACAACAAGTAAATGATGATCCTCCATCTTCGTTAAGAACTATCTCCAACTCATCTTCAAAGTCTAAGTGAAGAACTAATTGTGAAAGAAAGAAAGAACAAGCCATTTGACAAAAGTGAAGAATGAGGTTGGAATGAAAATGTTCTCTTAATTTCAAATGCAACTTAGGTTGCTCTTGATATCAATGAAAGAGTAAATGCTCTTATTTATACACCAAAATATTACCCATTGAAAATATGACCATTAGGAAAATGACAAAAAATATTATCGTTAGAAAAAGAACAAGTGTTACTGTTGAGAATTTAAATGTTACAAAATATTATC
Source organism: Juglans mandshurica (assembly GCA_022457165.1). NCBI lineage: Eukaryota > Viridiplantae > Streptophyta > Magnoliopsida > Fagales > Juglandaceae > Juglans > Juglans mandshurica. The sequence goes on from CM039626.1 coordinate 7,277,113, forward strand.
GTTGGAGAGGACAAGTTTTGAAAACAAAAATTATTCTTAAAAACGTAATCCTCTTGAAATTTTTATCGTACCCTACAAAAATAATTTAAATTTTTATTTAAAATATTCACTAGAGACTAATAGTTCATAAAAGAAGGAAAATGACAAAATAGTGAGTAGTTAAGATTGTAAAGGGAAGTAAGAAAAAAATAATAAAGAAATAATAGAAAAAGATTATTTTAATAGAATATAAAAATGAGAGGAAATATGATTTAGGATATTTTGGAATGAGTAGTTAAAATAGTAAAACATGATTTTTGATTAAAGTTTAGGGAGATTTTGGTTATGCCAACGTGGATGCTCTTAATTTCTAGAGATTTGGCGCTGTCATTCCCTTTCCAATACAAGTTGTGTAGCCTACCCCCAAAGTAGGGCAAATTATCTTTTTGACATTTATTTGATATGGCATCAAAGGTATCCTAGACCAAGGCCAACGATATTTTGGCTATGTTGATGGCACTTTGACATACCCTCCCGATTTCTCCATGCTCCTTCTGGTAGCTACAACTCCAAGAGCCTTGTCACCAATCTAGATTATACAACTTGGTTTCACCAAGATAAACTTATTCAAAGTGTCATGCTGTAACACCCTTTTCCCTTAGGTTAGAAATGTTACGTATATACACGTAATTAAAGCTAGACAAGAGACTTTGATAATTAAATAAAACATTGCTTATCCCATAAAGAAGATTTAAAAATAAACCATATCTAAAACATAATCTTGTCAAAGTTTCCAAACCCAACTAAATGGAAAGGATAATCGTAAAATAAAATCAAAGGTTCATCGGTCTGCTTTTTCTAAGTTTGGTCCGCCTGCTCATTATCCCCATCCTCCTCACTTGGGTGGTTAAAAACATGAAATAAAACTAAAATGAGTTGAAGACTCAATAAGAAACATCATAATGTAAACATAATAAACGTAAGGCTTAACATAAAATTTTCATGCTGAGAGAGTAAAAATTCATGACATTTCATACTAATGCTCATGCTATGTATGACATGTCTTAATTGTCTAAATTAACTAAGTGATTTGACTGGCCAACACACTTAATCCTGTATGCAAAGTTGTGCACTGACATCACATCCTGTGTCCGCAAGGGGAGCCACTGAGTAGTATTCTGGCATACTACATTGGACCATGCTTGAGTCTGTGGTTTGCACATCCACTCATGAAACTAAATGGCCATCTTGTTAAACTGTTTTGAACTTATCTTGCATTGGAACTTAAGAAATCTTACGTGTTTTATGCGACGTGAGATGCATGACATACATAATACGTACATAATTATAAATGCTGAATTAAACTTGATGTGGAATTTCACATGGTCATGGACTATGATGAATGACATGCTTGCATATTAACTCATGACATACGTGGTACATAAAAGTGACTATCAATAAATGGACTTTAATAATAATAATCTAACTATATGCTAATTCTAATTTATGATCAAGCTACTTATTTCAAAATGCTGATTTTCGAATATTCTCTTTGTAACTTGTTACCTAAAAGAAATACAATAAATCACTAAAAACTCTAGGAATCGTATCATAACGTTCCATTTAATAATTAAGCTCATAATGTAGAGAATACTAATTTTTAATAACTATTCTGTTTTAGTACTTTATCTATTATTCTAAATCATAACTCAGTAGCAATTTATATTAAAATCTATCAAAACAATTAGTGGAAAATCGGCCTCTATCCTTATAGTCTTCTCTCCCAGTCTCCTTTAATTTGGTATTGCTTTCATTAGTGAACATATTTCTCACACACAATGGCCTCATCTTCAACATATAAGTTCGTCATGCATTATCCTCCTTCAAACTTCCAGTCTCCTGCAATAAATCGGCCTCTCAGATTTGCTGATCCTCCTACAATTCTACCACATAACGTAGCGTTGTGGGCATCTTCCAATACTTGTCACCTAAACATGAACTAGACGTTGCCTATGCAATCAACAATGCTTCCAAATCCCTACTACTTTGAAGCACATTTTTCGTTACTTGCACATCAGTTGACAAGAAATCAGTGATCTCTAGCTGCTTACCATGTATTCCTTGGTCATAATCTACTATCATGGAGCTAAAAAAAGTAGCCCATTGTCTCCAAATGAAGAACATAAGTTTAGTACAAATTCCTTGTCAATGCCACTGCTGAATTACTAAGGTTGTTGTCCCTTCTCTGAGAACTTGGTCTTTTCCTTCCCACATGTAGCACCTATCCCTTTTTTTATGCGACAACATTGGTGCCTCGATCCTACTTGTCCTGCAATTTGAAGCCCAATAACATCTTTAAAAACATAAAGCCAAATAACATCTTTCTAACGTCCCGTTTTGAAGTTGGACTGAACTGAGATCAGTCAAATTTTAAGTTGAATCTAACATCCAAACACCCAACTCTCAAATCACTAAACTCATATCAATTCAAAACCTCTTTACACGTGAGACTCTCAACCTTTTTCAACTCAACACATCTTCCCATAAATACATCTAAACTCATCTTAACATCCAAACACATCTAAATTTATTTTAGGTGGGCTCCACAAAATGTACTACACCATCTTAACTCACTATTATTCATAAAAAACTTAACTCAGTTCAACATCTAAATGGGGCCTAAATGTCGCTATAGATTACCATATATCAGTAATTCAAACCAACTTGCGTACACAAGCAAGCAACAACAGCACTACTTTTCACAGTTTTTAATTATATAATTATTTGATAAATAAAAATATGGAAGCATATAATATATATGATTGAGTGTTAATAAAATTATATTTTATAAGAACCATATGTTAATTGTTAGTAACATTATGTTTCATAAAATGTATAAATACATTCAGATTGGTTTGCAAATTAATTATGATCGCTACAAATCTCTAAACAAAAAAAAAAAAAATTAATGATCAACACTTTACTAAGATAACACAAACCCAAGTAATATTAAATATAAAATAAGACAAGACTAACCCAAGCACTACCACAAACTGCTAGAGCTTCGACTAATTAATAATAGACTTTTTCCCATTTAAAATGTTCCTTAATTTTGTAAATTCACAAAGTTGTACTATTCTCCGTTCCAAATAAATGAATATAGCATGTGAGTTTTGTCTTCGAAGGTACGCGTTACGTGTGGGTTTTGTCTTTGAATTAGGTTCTTGACTGAAAGGGATCTATTGATAATATAAAATTTTGTATTTTCAAACCTAAAGAATTCAAACTTATAAGATAGAGACTTATTAGTTAGCTATTTATTATCTCTTCTATCATTAGCTACCCTTCAACGATTATTGATGTGACATTAAATGATAAATCTACAAGTAAAATATAATAAATAATCTCTAATAACGTCGTCATGATATGATAAAAAGATGATAATAAAATGAATGATGAATAATATACTCTTATTATAAAATTTGGGTTCCCTATTGTTTCTCGAATGAATTTTTCGGACAGTACGAATGCTCAACAAATGTTGTAAAACCCCTTTATATGTATATTTCTTCCGAACTCTAAAGAACTAAATTCTCTATATAATTTGTAAGAAGGAAAAAAAAATACAATCCAATAAAGCGTTTGGATATGTAATAAAATTAGAGGATAGTGCTATTTAGAGTTTTGTTATGTACAAGCAAGATTGCGTACCAATCTGTGTACTAATATTGTTGCCTTCATATTCTAAATTCAAATTAACATTGTTTTCAATAAAATCTACTTTTTGATTAATCATATTGAGTGAGTGCGTGTATTAGTACGTATAATCGCTTACAATTAGATTTTTCCTGCTATATTTATATATGTTTATTCATATTTCCTATATATGAAAGTGCTTGGCATAATGCATTCCATCCAATTGTTTCTAAACCTATCATATGAAGGAAAACCACTTTTTAAAATGTGTGAACAGATCGAATATGTACAAATCATAACGTTTTCATTAAAATCTTTCAAAGTTTTAATGCTCTGCCCAATCTCTAAAGTTGATGTGGCATGCATGTAAAATGATATTGAAGACCTACCACTCTGCATAATCTAAAGTTTTAATGCTCGGCCCAAAACCTAATTAAAGTTGATGCTGCAAAATGATATTGGCCAGGGAGCTATCATGCACCTCATGCGCATCCTATGATAAGATGAGAAGACACTTACTCGTTCTAAATAATTACCTTTTAAAGTTACCGCTTGGGTATTTTATTTTATTTTTCTTAATAGTTAAGAAAGTGACTATTAGTAAAATTGTGTATTTTTTTCTTAATAGTTAAAAATGTTAAAAAAATCTTTTTTAAAAAAAATCAAATGCACTAAGGGCATGCTCGCCGGAGGTACATGCTGGACGGCCCCCTAGCATTATCCTTTCTAATAAAATCTCTTGATCACTTCCTTGTTCAGTGCAAGGTTGATGTAATTTAATCAACTGTGTTTTCTTTTCATTTGTGTTCTTATAACAATATTTGAGTTACCATTAATCAACATTATTTACCATGAGTAGCCCATTGATTCTCTCATTTATATGAAAATTTATAAAAGTGGATCATTGTATTTATCATTCAACCATATTATAATCATTATCTTAATTAATTCGGTTCTTAATAATATATGGAATATTTAATTAAAATAAGGGTAGGCTTGGAATAAGATTTGAATATAATTTACCAATATATTATTATCCTAAAAAAATTAATCTAATGAGAGGTTTGGATTGCGAGTTGAGATTAGATGAGTTGAGATGAAAGTTGAAAGTTGAAGAAAATATTATTAGAATATTATTTTTTAATATTATTATTATTTTAGGATTTGAAAAAATTAAATTATTTATTATATTTTATATAAAAATTTAATAAAATTGTAAGAATTAAATGAGTTAAAAGATGACTCACAAAAAGTAAAAGTAAGAGGGAGTTTTTTTTTTTTTTTTGAATATAATCTCAGTATTCATTCATTGATCTGAACCAGTATTACAAAGTTTTTCCTTAAGCAGTATACTCTCAATACAATCTGGAACCTCTTCTATCCAAACATTTTCATAGCACAAAGATAAGGCTTCTTTAGCAAGACAATGTGCTGCTTCATTAGCTTTTCTATTAACAAACTTGACACTCCATTGACATCTTCCCTTTAACAGTTTCTTAGCATCTTCAATGACACATCCATATCTGGAAAAATCTTCTTCTTCTTCATTGACAGCACTCACAATGACTTGGGCATCACCTTCAAACACAACTCTGCTGAAATTAAGATCTCTACAAAATTCCATAGCTTTCCTTAGTGCATAAACTTCTGTTGTTGTAGGATCAGAAACGAAACTTCTTTGTTCACCAATAGCAGCCATAATTTCACCTTCCTCATTTCTAATTACTACTCCGAGGCCTACCTTTTTCCCTTCTTTATCAACAGCTCCATCCCAGTTTGCTTTTACAAAACTCTCCCTTGGTCTGCTCCACAATGACTCTCCTTCTATTACTCTTGGTTCTGTGTTTTGCCTTAAGTTCTGCTGAGCCTGGTAATAAGTTCTCAGTTCCTCTTTAGCTTGTATCAACACTTGGCTTGGGCTCTTGAAAGTGTCTTTGAAGACAACTTCATTTCTTCTCAACCAAATGCTTCCCATTACCATACTGATCTCTTCTAATTCTTCTATACTGACCCTTTCCTCCAACCTGTCAAGCAAACTTGGCATATCCGGTTCATTGGTCCTCCATTTCTGTATCACCAGAATCGAATCAGACCAGACATCTGCAGCTGCAGGACAGGACCATTAAGGCATGTATTGTTGTTTTTGTTCCTTACAAATTGGGCACAGTTGCTCTTTTATAATACTCTTTTTGTAAAGGTTATTTCTGGTTGCTAACATCTCTTTAGCAGCTTTCCACAGGAAAATTTTGGCTTTCCTTGGAATATTCAAATGCCATAATACCTTCCATCTGTTCTCCCCTTCCCTTCCATTGGAGCACTCTCCTGTTGCTGTCTCCCGCCTCTTCATTTCCAGATGGTAAGCACTATTGACAGTGAAGACACCTTTTTTAGTATGCTCCCATATTAATTTATCTTCAACCTCTATTCTACTTATAGGTAAGCTCCATATCTGCTCTGCTTCTTCTTTGTAGAAAATACTCTTAATCAAAGGCTCATTCCATTCTCCACCAGTAATCAACTCAGAAACTTTGGCTTCTTGATCTAAAATTGTGCAAGGAGATTGGACACAGAAAGAGGAGGGAGTTGGTAACCATTTCTGTCCCTATAGTTTAATATTTGTTCCATTTCTTACTCTCCATCTTAAACCTTCTTTCAACAATTTTAAAGCTCTCCAAACACTCCTCCATATGTAAGAAGGTATGTGTCTCAATTTTGCATATATAAGAGGAAGGTTTTTTTTTTTTTTTTTTTTTTTTTTTTTTTTTTTTTTTTCTAATCAAGCATATGATATATAAAAGTAAAAATTACAGAATTTGAGGAGGGTCCTTTCCACTATCAATATACAAAAACCAACTAGGAATATTAGCTATAGGTATGCTACCAAAAACAAGATTGATAGTTGCCCATTGCGCAACAGAGTGCGCACATCGATTTTGGGATCGATGAATCTTGACAAATTTCCAGTTTTGATGAAGATTTGATAAGTGCTGGATGTCCTTAATGAAAGTTGATATGTTCCAAAATGAAGAGATATTTGGGTTTGCGATGGAAGAGATTATAGATTGAGAATCCCCTTCAATGATTGCTAATTCTTGAGTTGATGCCATATTTGCTGCTAACAGCGCTGCTTTTGCTTCAGCAATTAAAGGGATTGTAGTTTGTATCTTTTCTGTTAAGATTCCCAGAATATCTCCATTGTGGTTTCTTTGAATTGCTGAGACTACTGAAAATTGATCCCGTATTGCTGCATCAAAAGAATAGCTTTGATAGTTTAGAGGAGGAGGATGTCAATTTTCTTCTTTGTTTTGTTGATCAACTTTTCCTTTCCATGCAGCTATATAATCTTCATAGATGCCTTTGATCTGAATGCTTGCTTCTTCAATTGATAGAGAGGTGTGATTATGAACGATATCATTTCTTTTTCTCCAAATCAAATCTATCATTATGACTGCAAATAACTGGAATTGATGTCGCTCCTCTTTTTTAAGTCTCAGTTCTCTTTCCGGATAGATGATCATTTTGATCCAGTCTGATATAGAATCTATAGGCAAGTTTGCAAAGTTTAGAGGCCAGCTGCTTTGTTGCCATAGTATTCTATTGAATGGACATTCAACAAACAGATGCATTAATGTTTCTTTCTCAAAGCTACAGAAGACACATTCTTCAGTTTCCTGGTTTGTTATGACTTCACCAATTCTTGTTCTGGTAGGAAGAATATTTGATAGAAGTTTCCAAAGCAGTAACTTATGACGATCATGGATTTTAAGACTCCACATAGGCTTGAATAGTACCATTGAAGAATGTTGTTGAAGTGGATCTTGATCTTGAATTAAAGCTTGGTATGCTGTTTTGACTGAATATTGCCCATTGTGATTTAACACCCAAACCACTTTATCCTGCTCATATGCTCGTATTGGTATTGGTATTTTTTGAATTTCTAAAATGCTTTGATGATCAATAAGAGCTTGCATTTTTGGAATATCCCAAATCCTAGAATTATGTATGATAAGATCAGAAACTGTAAGATTTGGAAATTCTAAATCCATACCTCGTAATGGCTTTGGTTTGAAGTTGATCAGTGTAGGAATCCATGGATCCGACCAAATATTTACTGATTCTCCATTATAGATTTGGAAACATCGGCCTTTCATAAGTAATTCTTTAGATTTGAGAATTCCCTTCCACATAGATGAGTCTGTTACTTTCTGCGAAGCTTCCCAAAAAGTTGTGTGCTTCAGATATTTTACAGTTAACATAGACTTCCATAAATTATTTGTCTGTTCACTTAGTTCCCAGCCTGTTTTTGCGAGCATAGCTTGATTCATCTTTTCCATCAATCTGATTCCAAGACCACCTGCTTTCTTCGGTTGACAAATAGATTTCCAGGATTTCAATGTCAAATTATGCGTTTTATCTTTCGAAAAACCCCACCAAAAATTTTTGAATGCTGTATCAAGAGATTTACAGACTGACTTGGGTATCAAGAATGTATTCATATGGTAAGTTGGTATCGTACTCACTACAGATTTAATTAACATGGTTCTGCCTGCCTGAGCTAGTAATTTTGACTTCCATCCTTCCAATTTTTTACCCACTTTGCCCAGCATTTCACTGTAGTTTTCTTTTTTTTTTTTTCGAGAAAAGTAAGTGGGTAATCCTAAATATTTCATTCTGGCTGATGATGCTTTGAAATGTAGCCACAGAGAGATAGAAGTTTTTGTTGCCTGATTTGTATTTCTGGTGACAAACATTGAAGACTTGCTCAAATTTACTTTCTGCCCTGACCAACTTTGATATTTTGTAAGACATTCTGAGATATTTCGAGCATTTTTTTCTGTAGCCTTAGCAAAAATGATTGTGTCATATGCAAATAATAAGTGGGATATTATAGGACTGTTTCTACTGATTCGAATCCCTTCCAGTTTATGTTGCGCTTCAGCCTTTAATAAGATCCTAGAAAGTGCTTCAGTAATCAGTATAAAGAGAAAATGTGAGATTGGGTCTCCTTGTCTAATGCCTCTTTGAGATTTGAAGAAACCTCTTGGTGATCCGTTGATGAGAATAGAGAATGACACTGTTGTTATACATTCCTTTATCAGATTTATCCATTTGTAGTTGAAGCCCAGATTTAGCATAACTGTAAAGAGGAAATCCCACTCCACCTGATCGAAGGCCTTTTCCATATCAAGTTTAATAGCCATCAAACCAGATTTGCCCGTTTTTTTTTTTGAGGTGATGGAATAGTTCGTGGGCTATGATGGTATTTTCCTTAATGTTTCTACCTGGGACAAAAGCAGTCTGAAGTGGAGAGATGATTTTTGGGAGAAGGATTTTAAGACGATTGGCCATGATCTTGGTTATGATCTTGTAGCTGACATTTGTAAGACTAATTGGACGATATTGGCTTGGATTATTTGGACAGTTTGTCTTTGGGATGAGAGCAATGTTGGTATGATTGATCTGTTTTAAGAGCTTTCCACTGATAAAGAAATTCTGAACTGCCAATATAACATCTTGTTTCACAATATTCCAATAGTGCATGTAGAATAAAGCTGTCATTCCATCTAGCCCGGGAGCTTTGTTGCTGGGAATTTGTTTTAGAGCCTCTAATATTTCCTCTTCAACTGGTATTGCACTTAGAGATTCATTCTCTATATCCGAAACTTGCTTTTCAAAGAGATTATCCAGTTGTTCCGGGATGTTTGGATTTGAAGAGGAATATATAGATTTAAAATGATTGATAAAAGAAGTCTCTATAACAGTAGAATCCATTGACCAATTACCTGGCGCCAACTTGATTGAGTCGATAGCATTCCTTCTTCTCCGGATGGTGGTTGTTAGATGATAAAATTTGGTATTTAGATCCGTCGATGTAAGCCATGTGAGTCTAGACTTTTGCTTCCATAAGATTTCTTCATATTCTCTTTGCTTGTGAATTTTATGTTGCAAAAACCTTTCTTTTTCTTGATTAGAAGGAGTCATATCGGCTTCCTGTACTTCAAGAAGTTCACTTTCAAGTTGATGTATGTTGTGGTTGATCCTCCCAAAGTGATCTTTATTCCAGATCTTGAGAGCTTCCTTGGTTGTCTTGATTTTCTTGCATAGAATATAAGATGGACTGCCGAGGTGACGTTTATTCCATGCTTCACTGATTATTTGATGACTTAAAGGTTCTCGAGTCCAGAATTCTTCAAACTTGAAAGAGGGAGCTTGACGAATATTAGCTGTAGTGTATAACAGAATTGGATGATGATCTGATGCTGAGGATGCAAGATGTTGTAAAGTAGCATCTGAAAATAGTAATCTCCATTCTTGATTTGCAATGGCTCTGTCTAATCTCTCTCGTATGAGCGCTTGACCTTGTCTATTATTTGTCCATGTAAATTTTGGTCCCATATAGCCAATGTCTATAAGACCATTCCTGTCCATAAGAGCTTTGAGGCCCTTATTAGGATTATAATAGATAGGTCTGCCTCCAGATTTTTCGTTTTGATCAATGAGATCGTTAAAATCTCTCATGCAAATCCAAGGCCTTGGAAAAGCTTGATATAGTGAGTCCAAATGATTCCAAAAGCCAGCTTTATTGTTCCATTGGTCCGGCGCATACACAAAGGTTATCATCCAAGGTTGATGAGTAGGATCAGAGTAAACTAAAACAGAAATTGCATTAATATTTATATTTACAGGTTCGATTTCTACACCCGATCGCCACAAAAGAAGCAGTCCACCTTTTTTACACACTGCTGGGTAATGAACAAAAAGATTGAAACCTAAACTATGTACAATAGAAATGGTGCGTTCATCCGACACCAAGGTTTCCGACAAAAAGATTACATCCGGGTTATATTTCCTAATATTAGCCCTTAAGTTCCTGATTGCTTTGGGTCGGGCTAATCCCCTGCAATTCCATGCCATTGTCCTCACTTGGTCTGTGGAGGCATTTTTAAGCTTGCCTCGCTAGCTGTTTTGGATTTTCCTTTCGGATGGGTTGGTGGTCTACTATAAAGATTGAACTTTTCTTTTCCTTTAGATTTTTTTTCTTTGCTTAGGGAACCCGACTGTAACTCCAAAAGAGCAAGAGCCATTGAAGTATCCTCAGAGTGTGTCTTTGGTTCTGTTTGTTCCACTTTGAGAAGACGCTGTGATTTTCTTTTTGGAGCTTCAGAAAATTCAACTTGATGCTGTCTTTTGGTAGAAATATTGACTTGAGAATGACGATGAGTATTAGTGGTACATGCAGCTGATTTCTCATTGAGTTCACATGGAATACTTAAGTCTTGTATCAGTCGAGATTTCTCTTGTTTTGGAAAATCCATAGCCTTTCCAGACTTAGTGTCAGAAGGAAGTTTGGCACAGAAATTATAAGGAGCTGTTGGAATGGAAGTATTGAGTAGAGGAACAACTGAGGCCGATTGAAGATAATCATCATCATTCTGAGGCCGATTGAAGTTGCTGGCATTAGAAAGTTGCTGAGGCCGATTGAAGATAAGATCCTGAGGGCCCATGAACAAAGGCCTGACTCAATTAGTGGGTCAGATATAATTTCGGGCCCTTCATCCAGACCAAGCCCAAGCCCAATGCCAATATCCATATAATTTTGCGGTTTAATATAGGGCTGCAGTGTCGTGTATGTCTGCTGCCATTGAGTTCTCCATGTCGGTTGGGGATGAGATGATCCTATGGCTGTGATGGATGGAGCCGAACCTGCCATGCTTGATTTTGGTACCCAAGAATTAATTTCCTCTGCCACCTGCTCCTTCAAACTTGAAGACAAAAGGGATATTTTACTTGGATTTGCGGTGAGGTTGCTAGATTCGGCAGATGGCTGAACAGTGAAGAAGTTAATGGTTCTTGGTGAGGAAATTAATGAGTGTTGATCACTGTTGTTGTAAGGATGAACTACAGTATTCCTCATGGATGTTCCGTCCGGCTAAAGAAATTGCGATGGACCAAACAGAGTTTGCAAACTCAAACTATTGGAAGGAATTTCGTAAATTTGATCTCTGGTAAGGCCGATTGGTTCTTTGAAAATAATCCCCTTTTGATGGCTTGCATTGAGTGTTTTCTTTCCTTTATTAATCTTGACCGAAGTATCAATTTTGTGTAAATCCTCTGTTTCTTCAAGTTGCCCATCACCCGTTTGACGAAATGCTTGTGTATTGTCAAGAGTATTTTGAAATTCTGCTCTTATCCATGGACCATACGGAAGTTTTGTTGGGGGTGAACTAATGAATCCACAAAAGATTTGTGAGTGACCGAGCCTCCCACATGCATAACAAAAGTCAGACAGTTTCTCATATTTGATGGCAATCCATATTTCCCCATTTTCAGTCCTCGGCATCGTGAATCCTTGCTGAAGTGGCTTTGTAATATCTAATTCAACTTTAATCCTGATAAACTTTCTGAAGGCTAGACCATATAGAGGATCTTCTTCCACTTTAATAAGATTACCGAGAGCTTTTCCTATTGCCATGGCATTGTTGAGTGTGATATGATCAAGTGGTAAACCATGAATTTGCACATTGAAAGTGGCATGGTTTAGACTGATTTCATTGAGTGTAGCACTCGGAGACCATGGTTTAAGAATTAACAAATGTCCTTTGATATTCCATGGGGCTTGATTAAGCACTCTTAATTTATCATGGGAAGTTCGAAATGTGAATATAAACTTGTTTATATCCATCTCTTCTATTAGGAAATGTTGGATGAAATTCCAAGAGGCTTTAATACCAGATGATATTGCATACTTATTCAAAGGTCTGTCGGCTACTAACCTTCCTATCAGGATTTTGTCTGATGTTGCTTGTGCTATTTCTGGAGCAGGTTGTAGCTTGAGATCATGCCATGATAAAGCTTTGGTCTGGAGGATCAGCGAGTCAATATCCATTTGGTTAATAAGAGGGAGCAGTAACAAATCTTCTGGTGTAGAAAATGTATTCTGATTGTAGTTGGAAAAGTTCTCTTGAATGTAAATTGTTTGCATGTAAAGGAGCAACAATAAGTGCAGAAATGTGAGACCACCTCTTAGAGCGAGAAGCTCTGACTTCTCTCTAGCCGGTCGGGTAAAGCTCAAGTTAATAGAAAAATATATATATAAGAGGGAGTTGGTAATGAAAAAAGTGGCAAGAGATTGGCCCACAAATAAATCCAATTGATTTTGTGTCACTTTTTTCATATTATTAAATCGCCGCATACCTACATCCAAAGAATCTATTACGTAGGAGTACGTGGAATGAATATCACTACCTTGATTCCTTGTCAATAAATAAATATAATTATCTTAATTATAAACCACAAGCGTCCCTTCATGCATGTCGTAGTGACTGCCGACTGGTTCATGGACCGCTCCCTAATATAGAAAATTCTCAAGCGTGATTGATAGGGATGCTTGTTGATAGATCTTTTTAGGTTCCGTTTGTATATTGAAAAATGGTAGTGATAAGCTTACTATTTAATCATTAAATAAAATTAAAAATTAAAAAATATAAAATATAAAAAGAGTAGTAGATATGTAGTAGTAATGTAGTAACCCTATCATTATTCTATTGAAAATATTTTATTTTATCTCATTTCATTATTATAATTTTTTTAAATTTTCACATGAAATATAATAAATAATTTAATTTTTTTAAAATTTTAAAATAATAATAATATTAAAAAATAATATTCTAATAATATTTTATTCAATTTTCATTTCAACTTATCTCATCTCAATTCACTATCCAAATTACACGTTAATGTAAAAAATTCAAACGGAGTACTTTCTTCCATTTTCTCATTTAAAAATTTTGCAATCCAAAAATATAAATATTACACGTACCTCTTATATTAAATAGTACTAGCTAGATGGTAATGTAAAGTGTAAAATGAGCGCAAATGTAAAATCAGGTAAGGTTAGGTTTGACAGTGAGTAGGATGAAATGGTTGAGATGAAAGTTAAAAATTGAATAAAATATTATTAGAATATTATTTATTAATATTATTATTATTTTGAGATTTAAAAAATTTAAATTATTTATTATATTTTATGTGAAAATTTATAAAAATTGTAACGATGAGATTAGAATATTTTTCAAAGTTCATGAAAGATTGAAAGAAAGCTTGGCATGCAAGGTTATATAAAACGGGAATGGAGGATTTGAGAGTCGTCGACTAAGGCTTGACTGGGCATAAAGTAAAAGAAAAATGATAAACATACATTATTTTTCACAACATTTTATGCAATAATATTTTAAAAATAAGGTTATTTTTGTTGTAAAATATGTTATGTATGTATAAATATTCTAAAGTAAAAATAGGATATAAAACTAGATGACATGACATAAAATAAGAGGAAAAAACTTGAAGAGAAAAAAAGCAGCAACGAAGCAGGGGTTCTGGATCCGCTTCCAGTAGAGGGAAATCAACTGCCGCGGCAGGTTAAAGAGAACAAGAGAACTCTATGGGAAGTAATTTTAGAGAGGTTTGCCGAATCATATAAATACTTATCTTATTTTCTTTCAGTCATTTATCATCGAGTAAGTTATAAATGATCGTTCCAAACACACCACTATCACGAACGGTCGCGTGAGAGGAGATGATCATCCGAACATACTGTTGCTATTCACCCGTGACCAGAAAATGCACGAATATAAAAGCTTTGAGCTTAAACAATATATACTTATATATTTTGATTATTTGTTTATAAACTAAAAAAACTAATTAAAAAAGAAACTATAGGAAAGCCATGCATGAATGGACAGAGGTAATACAGAGCACTTAGCCTTAGCCGACAAATTCACCCATAACATCACGAGTACACAGTGAACAGAAGGAGAAGGCAAAAATTACATAGGAAAATGGGACATTAGGGCACATTTAAAACAAGTGCCCAGAACATAAGAAGAAAGACAGGACATCCAGCTTGCTCTAAACACTCCCAAACCACATCAAAGTGCTGCTTCTCTTTCCAGAAATTGGTGAGGAGAGACACTTTTACTTTTCCTTTTTAATTTATATGGTGGAAGAGCTTCTGAAGGATCCTAGAGCTTTAGCAGCGCCAGCTCTCAAGATGTACTGGTGATAGAATGCGGCAATAGCAGCTCCAATGAATGGTCCAACCCAGAACATCCACTGAAAGATTACAAAAAAGAAAAGAAAAAAAAAACCCAAATTTAAGTTAGCAACGATGTTTCATAATTCAAGAGAAAAGAAAATATAGATGGCTCTAGGTGCATACTTGGTCATCCCATGCCTTGTCCTTGCCGTAGATGACAGCAGCTCCGAAGCTTCGAGCCGGATTGATACCAGTTCCGGTGATTGGAATAGTAGCCAGATGAACCATAAACACAGCAAACCCGATTGGAAGTGGTGCCAAGACCTATAATTTGCATACATAGAGACGAGATTCCTTCAAATTAGTTTAAATAAGCTTAATTTTCAGCTAAACCATTAACATTTTAAATATTTTTTATTTATTTAAGTAATCAACTTATAAACCCATTTAAAATATGATATAGTAGCTATTAAAATTCAAGACGAAATACTATCCTCTGTCATGCTTAGACTTTTTGTAACATAATTTTACTGACAAATTAAGCGAAGGTTGGAGATGGAGCTGAACTTACAGGTACATGGGAATCTCTGGCATTTCTCTTGGGATCGGTGGCAGAGAAGACGGTGTAGACAAGGACAAAGGTGCCGATGATCTCAGCGGCCAATCCAGTGCCCTTGCTGTACCCATCAGCAAGCTCGTTTGCTCCACCACCGTACTTGCTGTAGTAAGCTTTCTGGAATGCCTTCACCAGCCCACATCCGCACACGGCTCCCAAGCATTGAGCTGCCATATAGAAAACCGCTCGGACCAGCGACACCTTCCTCGCAAGAAACAGCCCGAATGTCACCGCCGGGTTAATGTGTCCTCCTGCACAGCTTGGTTTTAGTTGAATCCGAGCCATTTTTCAACAAATTCTAAACAGAAAAACAGTCCTGAAAGAACCCAATGACCCACCTGAAATGCCGGCTGTACAGTAAACGAGGACGAAGATCATGCCACCAAAGGACCAAGCTATACCGAGAATCCCAACGCCGCCACAATGGTCGCCGCCCTTGGCCTTGTCGGTCTGGCTTTTGTATCCAATCACGGTCAAAACAGTGATGTACAAGAACAAAAGCGTGGCAATGAACTCGGCAATGATAGCCCTGTAGAAGGACCACTGGGTGAACTCTTCGGCATCGATCAATGGCGCCGGCGGTGGGTCGTGGTAGTCCTTGGCGGAGAACCCACCTTGACCGCCAGCTTCAATGTCCTTGGCCATAGTATTTATCACTCGCGAGGAATCTGAGTAATCAAAGTGAAAGAGATCAGTTCTGTTATAGAAGATGAGAGAGAGAGTGATAGGGTGATTGATGAGAAAATGCAGAAAGGGTGAGGGGGTATTTATGCAAGGAGGAAGAGGAGTGTTGGGAGTAGTGTACCGTTGCTAAAAATTAATTTTTTAATAATAAATTCCTTTATTTTTTAAAATAAAATATTTACGCATTTCAGGTAGTATTACTTCTAAATTAGTAATCTCAGCTTTGCCGCCCCCCACCTCAGCATGCTTCGTTTCTTCCACTTTCTGTGACCCCACAATTTGGTAAATGTCTTCCTACTCTCGCCTCTTCTGATTCGCCACATGATTCCAGTAAGTTCCAAGAATCTCTCGTATTTTCTTAATAATATATATATATATATATATATATATATATATATATCATGTCACACTTTTAGTTGGGTTTTTTTCTTTATTCATTTTCGGTTGTTTTTCTTTCCTACTACGAGTTTCTTCGCTTTCCTATGAGATTCATAACGGTAAACAAGACTTTCTTTTCATTCAACACAATAAATTAACGCCAGTTTCAATAGTGAAAGCTACGGCCACCAAATTCGGGATCCAAATTTGGGTCGTATTTCATCTTTTCTATTTTTTAAATTTTTTTTATATGTATTTTTTTAATATTTTTTTTTTAAAATTCATAATATTATTAAAAAAATACTTCCTTAATCACTAAATTAAAAAAAAAAAACCTCGGGACCCAACTTCAATGGGTTTAGCATTTCTGATAGTGAAAATGTTATCTTATTTCATCATTATAATTTTTTTAAATTTCTACACAAAATATAATAAACAATTCAATTTTTTCAAATATCAAAACAATAATAATATTAAAAATAATATTCTAATAATATTTTATTTAATTTTCAATTTTTATCTAAAACTATCTCATCTCACTATCCAAACCGCAATTTAATATAGTATTTCTAAACTTAAAATTAAAAAAAATACAGTAATCATATTTATTAATCAAAATGTGCCCATAATACAAACTTCGTGCCAATGCTTTAAAAACAAGTTTGCATGATATCGAATTTCATAAAAGATTTGAGCATTCATGTGTTTCTTAGTTCAACAATCTAACAAGTTGTATTAGAGCCAATGGGCATGGATTTGAGTCACGTAACTGTCATCACTAGGAAGCCTGAATGAATTGTTGGAGTGTGCTTTACGTAACAAACATGCGAGATATGATATGTTGATGGTTGATTGGCTGCTTAATAGTTTGACACTATTCAATGTATTCTTGTTTTATCTTCTTCTAATTTTTTGTCAAATTCTTATTGAGAATTTATTTTTCTTCTATCACTTATTTGTTAATCATTTGATTTCCTATTAAAGATAATGATTAAAGATATTATGATTGAAAATAGGTTTTGAATAGAATTTAACCCTCTCAATAAATCTTTATCATTACATAGCTGGATTGATAAGATTGCATTTCTTTGTTTTCTTTATTAATTTTTGCTCTCAAAATGTATATCTTTATTATAATATAGAAGAAAACAAAGGAAACAATATAAATAAAAAATAATATTTATAGACATAAAATGCGTAAACGTCAAATATTTAAAAAAAAATTATAAAATTTATATTAAAAAAATTAATTTTTTAATATTAAATCACGCCTTTTTTTTAAAAAAAATATACTATACTTGTACAACTTGAACTACTAGCATTTATCCAAAAAATATATATATATTCATTTCTCATTATATATATATATATATATGAGTAATACTACATACAGTCGTGGAATACATAAACGCCGTGTAGTCACTTTGAAAAAGAGGAAGATCTACTATTAAAAAATTAATTTATTTTCATGTAGGTCTTATATTTATTTATTTTTTAAAACAACTGCATGATAACAACATACTCACGACTGCAAGTATTATTTATATATATATATATATATATATATATTCAACCAACGTGGTGGAGAATAAGATGACACGCGTGGGCAAGTGTAATGGGGGAGGGACCCAGCCAGCATAAAGAGATTGTAGGCGAGACCGACATCAAAGTCACATGAGTAGTGTGACTTATTATAGCGAGGCGTGACTCAACCGACTATGTCTCATTCATTCCCTCCGTCACCACCACCGACCCCAACTTGCATCCTTTTTCTTTCCTTTCCTCAGCACAACCAACCACTCACGTCCAGCCACGTTTTCTATATCTGCCAGCCCCACCAATCATTGTTCTTTCCTTTTTTTTTAATATATTTATATAATTTCATTTTAAGAAAAATATTTAATACTTTTGGCACGATAATACAAATTCTCAATCCTATTAGATTTTCATTTATTTAAAATAAGAAAAATCATAAAGTATAACATACGTAAATCAATTTATTTATTTTTATTTTATTTTTTATTTTTGATAAACATAAATCAATTTATTTTATTCGGCAATCATCGATCGCTATCCTACTATAGAGAAAACTCTCGGCCTTTTTAGAGACCAAGACGAAGAAAATTCAACAAAAGACATTCTTGGCTGCCATGATGCCACGTGTCCACGCACTTATGGTCCATGCCACCTCAGTCTTCTTGGGCAACTTACCGTCCGTGGCCATCCGTATTTTGGCGGCCTGCGCCAGCTGTGATCTACTCACGTGTAGAGTGTTTTTTTTGGAAAAGAACGTAACTTCATTACTTCAACGGGAGTTATGGCCTTCAGCCATTACAAAATGCAAGTTGCTAGTATCTACATAATCTACATCAAAAATTTCTTGAGCTAATAAAATAGCATTTTTAGCGAGTTGATGTGCCACCTTGTTAGCATGCCTACCCACATGTTATATTGTCCAATTTGTATCTAGCAATATGGTCTTTAGTCCTCCACCAAATAGCTTAGTATTTCATTTTGTATTGTGCTTTGTCTCATAACATTGACAACCTGAGTTGAGTCCCATTTGAAAATAACATCTTGTAGGGTTCAGTTCCTTACACACTCTTGTAGCCGTGAGTAACCCCTAACTTCTGCAATATCTGGTTATGAACATAAATGAATTGGTTGCATTAAGGTGGCTAAAACTTCCGCCTCACTGTCTCAGATAACCACTCCAATTCCAATTCTGTAATCTTTATTCCTGATAGCAACATCCCAGTTAAGTTTGAGACATGTCTATGGTGGCGCAATCCATTGTCTGCTAGTTTGTTGCTGCATTCTACTGTGCATACCTTCTTGCTGTATTTGTATCTGTTTGAAATCCTGTTCTGCTTGCTTAGCTCTATTGGTTATTGCTTTTGGGGATAGGAAATTGCCTTAAAAAATCCATTTGTTTCTCCTATGCCATATTTCCCTTGTTGTTTCCGCAAATAAATTGATCTCATCTTGGTTTGTTCTCTGAAGCAAGCTAAGAAAAATGGAACCAAAGTTTGCATCAATAAAAGCAACTTTTTGAACTTTCCTGCTTCCTAACCCCCAAACATCTTGTGCAGATGGGCATGACCAAAGAATATGAGCAGATGTTTCAATTGCATTCTGACAGATGGGGCATAATGGGTTAGTTGTAATCTTCCTTTTGTGCAAATTCTATTTTGTTGGTAAAGCATCAGTAATGACATGCCAAATAAATACTTTTACTAAATTCTTTGTTTGCAACTTCCATATTTGTTTCCATAACTCCATTTGATCCCCTTTTGTAGAAGATTCCCCCCTCTGATTTTGTTGTTGCTACTTATACAGGTGGTATGCACTTCTCACAGAAAAATTACTATTTGTTGTGGCTTTCCATACCAGCCTATCTTTTTTATCACATTGTGACACAGGTATTTTAAGAATTTCTTTAATCTTTGCCTTATTAAAAGCCTCTGTCAGTAACTGTATGTCCCACCATCCCTTGTTGTGATCAATTAAGTCTGCCACTTTTGCATTACCTGACAGAACTCTCATTGGTGATTAAATGTTGCAAAGTCTAGTTGTTGGGATCCATTTATCAGTCCACACTTTAATTTTTTTGTCCATCTCATACTCTCCATATGCATCATTCTTTAATTATGTCAATGACTGAGTATAAGCTCCTCCATACAAATGAGGGTCTTGATCTAAGTTTAGCCTATAGAATAGATGAACTAGGAAAATAAATTGCTTTCATTATTGTGGCTACCAATGATGAAGACTGAGTAAGAAGTCTCCAAACTTGTTTAGCTAGTAGAGCTTGATTGAAACTCACTAAGTCCCTAAATCCCATTCCTCCTTCTGATTTACTCAAACTCAAACTTTGCCAGCTTTTCCAATGAACTTTGGAATTATTTTCATGGAAACCCCACCAAAAATTTGCCATTAGAGCATTTAGTTTATAGCATAGTGTATTAGGTAATGAAAAAACACTCATACTATATGTGGGAATAGCCTGGATGACAGCCTTGATTAAAATCTCTTTTCCAGCTTGTGACAGAAACTTGATCTTCCAATTCTCAATTCTCTTGCTTACACTTTCAATGATGCCTTGGAATTCCCTGAGTTTTGACCTTCCAATAAAAGATGGTAATCCCAAGTACTTTTCCAGATTAGTAGAAGCTCTTAAACCAGCAACTTCCATGATATAATTTCTGGTCAATTGTTTAGTGTTTGTGCTGAAAAACAGTGAGGTTTTCTATCTGCTGAGTTGCTGTCCAGAAGCCAATTCATAACCATGTAAAATCTGATTCAATCTTGCCCATTCTTGTAGAGAGGCCCTACAGAACAATAGACTATTATCTGCAAAGAACACATCGTTCATCTTTATTCTCCCTCATGCCAATGGAACCCCTGAAATTAAACCTTTCTGTTCTGCTTGGATTAGCTTAGCAGTTAATGCTTCAGCACAGGTTATGAATAAAAAATGGGATAAAGAGCAGCCTTGTCTTAATCCCCTTGATGGTTTAAGAACTTCTTGAGATGCCCCATTAAGTAAAATTGAGAATGATGAAGAAGTTATACACATTTGAATCAGTTTAGTCCAATTTTGATCAAAGCCCATTTTAAGCATTGCTTCTTTGAGAAATCTCCATTCTACTCTATCATAGGCCTTGCTCATATCCAGTTGCATTGCCATATATCCTTTATGACCATTCAACTTTGTTTTCATAGTGTGAAGAGTCTCATAAGCTGCTAAGATATTGTCTAAAATTAGCCTTCCTAGAGTAAAAGCACACTGATTCTGTGATATGATGGTAGACACGATTTCCTTCATTCAGTTGGCTAAGATCTTTTGTAACAATTTTGTGCAACACATTACGTAAGCTTATTGGTCTGTACTTAGTAATATTCTTTGGGTTGTTATGCTTTGGTATCATCACAAGGTATGTGTAGTTAATAGAAGACATGTCTTGCTCAGAATTTAGAAAAGATAAGATGGCTTCACATACCTCATCAGCCACAACAGACCAATATCTTTGATAGAAGCAAGCTCCATATCCATCTGGCCCTAGAGCCTTGTATGGCCCCATTTGAAAAATTGCATCTTTAATTTCTTCTTTGCTAAAAGGTAGAAGTAGCCTGTTATTCATCTGTTGAGTTACTTTTCTTTCAGTAGCATTAAGAAATTTGTCAATGTGAGTAGGCTCAGAAGTTGTAAACAAGCTCCTATAAAACTGAGTAAAAGCCTTCCCAATTTGTTCAGTATTTGTCAAAGTAAGTCCAGACTCATCCACAAGTTGCAAAATTGTGTTCCTCTTTTTTCTTTGGCTTGCACAGAGATGATAGTATCTTGTGTTTCGATCCCCTTGTTGTAGCCATGTTACCTTAGCTCTTTGCTTCCATTTCATGTGTTCCCTCTCAAGTATATCATCCACTTCTTTTTGAGTCTGTTTAAACTGCTGTACTAATTCTACTGTAAGAGATTGCTGTAGTTGTTGCAGCCTGTTGGTTTTATGAATTAAACTGCCTTTTTCCTCCAATTCCTTTCTATAGCTCCATCTCCTTAAGTCAGTCATACAATTCTCTAACTTTTCCTTGATCCTTTGTAATCCAGCAACATGACCTTTCCCTTGCTGCCATGCCTTCTTTATCACATTTTCACAATCTGAGAAAGATGACCATCTATCTTCATATCTTCTTACTTGAGTAGGTTTGATTGAATTGATATGTTGCTGACTTAGTGACACTAAAATAGGACAATGGTCAGATGTGGATGAAGTCAATACTCTCACCTCTCCTCCTCCAAAAGTTGCACATCATTCAAAGTTTGCAATTGCCCTATCAAGTCTCTCTTTTGTAAAAGTATGATCTGACCTGTTATTAGCCCATGTATATTTACCATATGTTTAACCCAAGTCACTAAGCTTGCAGTCTTGCAACACTTCCCTGAACCTTTCCATATGTTTTTCCTCTCTTCTAGCCCCTCTATACTTCTTACTTTGGTATAAAATCTCATTAAAGTCTCCTAAGCAAAGCCACCTTTTAGGATGTTGAAATTTAAGGTGTTTCAAGAGACTCCAACCTTTGTGCCTATTTTCAATTTCAAGATGACCATAGAAGCATGTCATCATCCAAGAAAATTTTTTAAAATCAATCCACGAGTTGATATGCCTCTGAGAGTAGCTATGTATTATGAGTTTGGCTTCCTCTTCATAAAATAGAGCCAACCCCCCCCCCCCCCCCCCCTTCTTCCTACTCCCTCCATAGTAAAAAGACCTTTAAAACCCAACTTTTATTTAACAGCTTCCAATCTATTTTTATCCATCTTGGTGTCCATGAGAAACAAGATGTTAGGCTTGTGAAACTTAACCAAATGGCTAAGGTCCCTAACTGTCCGAGGGTTGCCAAGCCCTCGGCAGTTCCAGCTTAGAAGCCTCATTTCTCCCGGCGGGGCTGAGTTGATTAACAGCCTCCGTCGATAAATTCACAAAAGATGCCACAACTTGTTTCTTGCCCCTAGCATCCTGATTATTCTCCAAGGTAAAGGGAGTATTGTCTTCTTCTGTTTTCCTTTTTCTTGTAGCATAAGGAGTATTAGCCAGCACCTCAATATTAGCATGCCCCCTAGCCCTTCTTTTCCACTTGTCTCAACAGCCTGTTGTGGTATGCATAAGAGCAGTTGATCCTTCTCTATTTCGCTTCCATTCTCCTTAGTATTTGCCTTCAAATCTGATGAGGGCTCTGGAATTGAAATGTTTAGGCAATTGTGTGTCATATCTAAGGCTAGCTTAGGTAAAATAGTCATCTTCAATAAATCTATCTTACTGGTCTGCTGATCCTCATTTGGTACTGTCTTCAGTATAATCTTGCTACTCTCTTCTCTTATCACCTCTTTATTTCGAGTAAGCCTTTGTCTTTCTGTATCCTGGCCAACCGACTTAGTCATATTGATAGATTGAAGTGGCTTTCCTGAACTGCTACCATAACTTGAACTTATTCTCGAGCTATTTGTACTAGATCCTGAGTTTGTAGCTCTCATCCAAGTCTCATATTGATTGGTACTAGTCAACTTAGCAGTATCCACTTGATTATTCTGGCCAATACATCCACTGGAAGCATGTTTTACAACTCCACAAGTAAAGCAAAACTTAGGAAGTTTTTCATATTTGAAGTTAACAAACCCTCTATGTCCTAGTAGATCCACCACTTTCTCTCTTGCTAGTGGTTTCCTCAGGTCTAATTCAACAAGAACTCTCAGCCATCTCCACCAGCAGTTCTCATTGGTATCAGCATCCACTGTTATTACAGTCCCAATCGATGATCCAATTCTATTCCCAATTTCCTTATCCATACATCCTAGGGGTAAATTATGTAACTAAACCCAAAGATTTGTATGTGTAAAAGCCAGGTCAGTTATAGGAGTATAACACTTAAATTTTCTCAGACACAATAAGTTCATGTCAAACAACAAAGGTTGTCCCTCCCATATTCTATTCAAGTCCGTCTCAGTTAGGAATTTGAAGATATATGGGTTTTCACCTATTTCAAAGATCTTAACATCAGAACAAAATTTCCATATCTTGCACATGGTAATTTTGAAGGCTTCTTTATTTATCTTCTTATCAGTTATAATTTTTCCCACTAGACACAGCTTACCTCTTTCCATGGTCTCCTTGACATCCTTTCCCGTGATTACAATCTCATCTTTTTCTTCCTGTGTTAATGAAAATCAATTCTATCTTTCAGTTAATTCTTCTATCATCGTATACTCCAAATCAATAAATTTATTCTTGTTCACTTGTAGTCACTGAGTTCTACTATCTTGCTCTATCGAATTGCCCTTGGCAAAATACCCTTCTAGTGAAGGATGTTCCTCCTCGCTAGAGAGCTCTTGAAACGAGAGAAAACTACTCACGTGTACAGTTACTTTGAAATTATAGTTTTCCGGTCTGTAATGTTTTGTCACTTTGTTTTATTTTATTTTTATTCGAATTGGGTGATGCAATTTGTTTTTTGAAAAATACTACTTTGCCCACTCATCTTGTCTCCTCATTTTGACACCTTATATATTTTATTTTTTTTATTTACTTAATAGTTAAGGAAGTGGCTATTAGTGTATTGGTTTTTTTATTTTTATTTTTTAAAAGTATTTTAAAATGATAAAAAAATGAATAAATTTAAAAAAAAAATGAAATGGCTAATTTGGCCTAGCGGTCACTTGGAGCAATGCTACTCAGGTGGCAGAGTAGCACCACTCTTATTTTTTTTATTGTTTTTAAAAAATCCCTGAATTTCAAGAGAGCAACAAGTTTTCTCCTAAATTGTGCATATTGAACGGAAATATTCCTTTAGTCGATGCTACTTTATATCCACATTTACGATAAATACCATGTCAGATAAAAAAAAAAAAAAAAAAAAAGAATGAACAAGTAGATTATGCCATAAAATAATTGTACTTATTTGTACTTATTTGTAAATGACGTGTTTCACATCGCCAACTATTCAGATAACTTGTAATAGATGAGAAGGTGGCACTGGGTGCCCAAAGGAACTCCGATGCCTAAGTCAGCAAGATGTAGTCTCAATATAAGTATGCAAGTAATCATAACTTATCTGTTACCTTTAGGTGTTATTTATAGAGGTGCTGAGGACGTAGATAACCATTAAATCTAAGAGCTCATCATGAATAATCCCTTAAAAAGTGGACAAGATAACCACTTTGATCTATCGACGTTATCATATCACGCGGTTTGTGCCATGAGCTCTTGGGCCGTGAGTCTCTCAATCTTGGGCCCATAGGCCCAATCTATCCTCTAGTCGTGGACTTATTGCCATGGTACCTAAACATCCATTCCAATTACCCCACTAAATTTTTTTGTGCTAGCACATAGGAAATTAATTTGTTTTATATCCTTTTAATTTGCGTGAGAATACTTTACCCTGCTAGCTTGAGGCAAGTAGGCAGCCTCTTAGATTTTCTTTTCTCCTACCCCTGAGGTCCATCTTAACTAAAATATGGGTCTGAACTCCCCGCCGTACCCCAAAAAAGTGGCCCACGTAACTGTTTGCGCACTTTTGTTCTCTCATATTCAAAAGAATGGTAACAGACCATTTGGTTTCTCAAGAACCTCCTCATCATTACTTTTCCCCCTCTTTCATCTTCTTGATTCATTTCCTTTATTCCATTCGTGCCACACTTCTTGTTTTTACTTTCTTATGTTCTCTCTCATTTCCCTCCCAGTTTTTTGTTGTTACTTTCCCACGTTCTCTCTCATTTCCCTCTCAGTTTCTTATTGTTACTTTCTCGCTTTCTTTCTCATGGCTAACCACGGCTCCTCACGTACTCCTAACCAACCTTCAGCCCAGGCTCCTGTGAGGGCCTCCTCCCAATTTGCCGCAAAGCTTTCCGATGGCCAAACTCTTCCATTCTTTGAAGGATTCACTTGGCATTTCACCTTCACAGAGCGGGACCTGACGAAGTTGAGGTCCACCTATCGCATCCCAAATTGTGTGGAGCTCTCCATTCTAAAGGGAGGATGCGTCGATAAGGAAGGGTACGCGGGATTTGATGCTCTCCTAATTTGTGCCCTAGTGCACGCATGCGATTCCCCTTTATTCGCCCAGTCCGTGATGTCTTTGACTTTCTGGGGTTGGCTCCATCCCAACTTCATTCACACGCGTGGTGTGTTCTACTGTGCTCATGTGTGGTCTTCCGCATGACCTTGGAGCCTTTAGGGGAGACATACCCAGACACCTTTTGTATGGGTGTGTCTGGGATGGCCACGCCTAAAGCTGTTGATCCCCTAGTTGGTGGCACCCAGGTCAATGTCGAAGGTGACGATGCTGAAACCTGTGGGGGGCAGGATTTCATGCCAAGTTCCATTCCTGCGACCATCTCGAGGGGTGAAACCCCACCGACAGATCAAAAGAGGGTCTCTATTCCCTCCCCTTCTCCCTTTTCCTTCGACGGTGATGGGGACTTCATGACTCCCCGGGAGGGGGGTGGTTCATCCTTGGAAGAGGTGAGGGAAGAGGAAGATGAGCTGATCAAGATGAAGTTGGTGACGAGAGTCCTGAAGACCATGGGGAAGGGGGCCAAGGTGAAGACCAAACTGTGTTTGTATTTGAGTTGGGTCCAGCCACCCCTTTCTTGCCTTTGGTGCATTCCTCATTAGGAGAAACTCATACGGTAGCCAGAGTTGAGGGGCTGCGCCAATGTTTTGAATACCGTACCGGATGTCGTACCGGTCAAGGCACTGAAACGAAATATTTTGGTACCGGTACCGTTTCGGGATAGTCGATATATGAATAAATTATATATATAAATATATAAATATATAAATTATATTCCAAAATAATAGTCTATATATGAATAAATTATATATAAATACATATATATAAATTATAAATAGCCTGATCTGAATTGTGGGTCAAGCAATAAGCTTATATTTTGAAAAAATGAAAAAAAATAAAAATAAAGGCTGAAATATCGGCCGGTACAGGCCGAAATACAGGCCTGTACGTCCGGTATTTGGGCCGGTACGAAACACATATGATACCTGTACTGGCCACTAGGCCGGTAAGGAAAATTTTGGCCTTACTGGCCGGTACGGTATGAAAGAAAGGACTGAACATTTAATGTATGAAAATACGTAACGGCCATATGAATGAATGATAAGGGTACCAAAGGAATGAGCAGATTGCAATGTCAGGTAAGTAGTACTGGTAGTGCACCCAGTGCTGTCTCCTGACTAAAAAGGAATTCCTAACCCGTGGCCACGGGAGGAGTCTGAGTTTAAAGGAAGACCGCTAACCCCAACACACGGGGCGTAACAGTGTGTACCGGCCAATGAAAGTGATAAGAAAGAATGTATGAATGCATTAATGTATCAAACTTTTGATGAAATGAAGGCACTGACGGGGGGACATGTTTTACGAAAAGAAGCCCATTTTTAAAGAAAAATCATGTCCAGTGGTGTTTTCAAACAAACGCACGTATGCATGTACATATAGTATGCATGGCATGATGATTGCATGAATGAAAACCTAAATTATTATATTTTAACTGTATGAAGTAATGCTTACGAGTCATCGACTCATTTTAGTTTTTATGAATGCCCCTCCCCCCATAGGAACGGAATGAGCAGTACGCATCAGGACGGACAAGGCCCATGGGGAAGAGCACAAAATTCTAGGCATGATAGTTTAATTATATGAGAGGCCTTTTATTTTAAAGATTAATGTTTTCTGTTGTAAACCTCTTTTATTCTCAAAGTACATTTTATTTCATAACGTAGAGTCTTGCACCCTGAGTATGGAAGTGAAAAGTTTTAAATCGAACGGTAATTCCCGTCGTCCTTTCTAAAATCATTTTATAAAAAGTCCCACCACAAGGACAGACGTTACAGACGTGCACCTCTGGGCCTTTGCGTGTGCGACCCAGGGCGGGACTGAGCCCATGGGATGCTTCCGGGCCATCTAATGCCATGGCGTTAACAATAACTCCACACGGACTGAGGAGCGTTGCACGATGGCGAGGAGAGCCACATGGTGGCAGGCAACATGCCCTCCACCGAGTGGCATGTTTCTTTGGTGAACACTACGTTCCCGGATTTGCCTTGGGGTCAAGGGTAGCACATTGAAGGTGGAAATTGTCAACGATTGCGAATGGTGGCCACCGGTTGCCTCGCTGGCTTGTGGCCCGTTAGTGAAGTGGTAATCGGTTGTGTGCATATCTTTTGCACGCGGTGTGCAAAATGCCAGCAGTCCACGTGTCAGTTGCCGGCACTTTCCTCGAGCTCGAGGTTGGCCGCCGCGAGCCTCATGGTTGCATAGTAATGTGCACCCGCTGTTTGCACTATGCACGTCCTCCATGGTCGGAGATCGGCACGAAGGGGACAGAAAACGTTGGCGACCCAGGTGGTGGATGCCGGCACCTTCATCAAGCTCACGGTTGGCCATCGCGAGTGTCTTGCGTGCATGGTGGCGTGCACCCATTATGCACTATGCATGCCATGCTCAGTCAGGACATGCTTTACGCACACTTGCACTCTAAGTGTGTAGGGCATGGCCGGCATGTACTCATGATTACATGGCAATGTACATGCCATGCATAATCGGGGCATACTCTAAGTGCACAATGCAGATCCGAGTACTGGGTTCTCGCCTTGTTATCTTCCAAGCAGCGATATTAATAAAAATCATAGATGGAGATTCGAGAATACTTATATGAGAGGAAGTTTATTTGCTCGTTTGGAGTTGATTTCGTAATCCAGAACGTCGTCTTTCTCTCACTTCTGGTGTAGAAAATAAATCAATCCCATAGACGGAGTCGACTGTTAAGGACGAAAGTCACCCGACAGGCTGTAACAGGAGAAAAAGTCATCCCTGACCCATGGTGGCATCTCGGGCCCCGATAAGTGTCTTCTGAAACCCATATTGGCAGTCCGGAACAACGGGACGGTGTTCGTACATACATCCATAGTTGTGAATCGAAAGTAAATACAACATATGTAAATAGAGAAAGAGACACATATTTACGTGATTTGATATGGGGCCTACGTCCATGGGTTGTTTGGAGGGCAAATCCATGAAGAAATAAGTAATTACAGTGTCTCAGAGTTTCTCTCTCATATCTCGCACTACAATGGGATCGAGACCCCTTTAGCCTAGAGCAAATAAAAATGGCATCTCGCCTCCTATCGTTTAAGAAGAAGCCAATGCCCTTTCTCAGATCTTAGATCCCTTTTATTTAACCCAAGGGAATGGAGAACACGAACCTTATGTCATCTCACCATCTACTTTTCATGTCTCACACCATTCCTCCCTTTTCTCTTTTTTTTTTTTTTTTCATCCTTTTTCTCTTGAGTGTTTGACTTTCCTTGTTATCTTGTTTCCTCATTGTCTTTTCCTTTCTTACATCCTGAATATAGCCCTTTGGTGGGCTGAGTCTAATGAGCTTGGGGTATATTTATCCCACACACATATGGAGGTACAAGTAGTTATGAAACTAACAATTCGAAGAGAGCTTATGGTAATTGAGTCTAACGGCAATTAGGACTGTTCATCTGGGTTGGATTTTTTACCAGTCTGGTCCGAAACAAATCTAGGCCGGAACCCAGATTGTAAAATCTGGGTACACTGAGTTCGGGTAACGAGTTTTAAACTCGAAATCTGGTTTTTTTTTTTTCTTTTTCTTTTCCGTTTGAATGTTTTGATCTTTTTCTTTAGGTCATATTAGTTTGTTTTTTCCAACCAAGATCATTCTAAACCTTATTTACCTTATTTATTAGAATGTCTCTTTTATACAGTAGCTGGTTGTTTTTTTGCTGTGGACTCGGTGTTGTGGCCATCGCCAACACAGTCATCCGTGTTCACTTACAAATACCACTTCTATAGTTATACAATATACTTAGTGCGGTAATAGCTGCTGTAGTTTCCGAAATTGGTCTTGGTTCTGAACCAGCATTTAAGGTTCCAGAATATGACTTCCGCTCACCTAGTGATAAAATACTAAAATTAGATTTTTTTAATTGTAGATAAAACACAATGAATAAATGTACTTTTTCTTTAATTGTCAAAACGTTCAAACTGAAAAAGGGTTAATTACATTTTACTCTTTCAAATTTTTACTCAATTCACAATGTATCTTCAAAACTACTAATTGCATCAAAGTGGACGCTCGAACTTTCAAAACTTCTCAATCTCTCATTCCGTCTACCAGCAGCATTAAATCTAACGGAAATTTACTGTAAAGATGTAATTTTTATCTAATTTATTATCATTGACCATATAAAATGTAAAATAATATATGTTATCAATTAATAATAAATCATTAATCATTAACCATATATAAAATTATTTTATACCTAAGTTGCAAGCAAGTATGAATAATCTATGTGCACAATGAAATTATTTGATATTCATTAACCATATATAAATTAATAAAACAAAATTATTTAATGATTTATGATTTATTATTAATTGATCTCATATATTATTTTATATTTTATATGGTCAATGATAATAAATGAAATGAAAATTACATCTTTGCAGTGAATGTTATGCACATGAGTAGCACGTGTGGTGAGTTTTCGTTTGAGTTAACAATGCTGGTAGACGGAAGGGGGGATTAGGAAATTTTGAAAGTTCGAGAGTTCACTTTGATGCAACTAGTAGTTTCAGAGATATATTGTAAATTGAGTGAAAGTTCGAGGGAGAAAAATGTAATTAATCCAAAAAATAAAAAAATCGGGTATCAGATTGTAACCTAAGTTCTGGATTTAAAACCCAGATTCATCCAGGTTCCGACCTGAGTCTGACCTGGACTAACCCAATCTAGGTATACCCAAGTTCTTGGGTCAGAACCCTGATGAACAGTCCTAACGGCAATAGGACAAACTCATTTAAGAAGAAAATAGTTGAGGAATGCTATAAATTACAATCATATTTCACTCTCATCTCATTATATAGAATGTGACACTTTTATAAACTTTAGATCATATTTTACTTTTACAAAAAAGAAATTTAAAGGTTGATGGACAATATTAGGATGAAAATGAAGTTTATAGAATTTTACAACAGTTATATGTTAGGTCAATATTCAGTAAGGTAAAACCCAATAATCCCCCATGCAACGACCCATTAAAAAAGTTACAATTAAGTACCTTTACGTGCAATCAAAGAAATCCCAACTCCCACCGTCCCATGTCACAAATAAGGATGACGATGATAAAACTCATTACTGCTAACTAGATGGCAGCAAGGCATGATCTCCCAACAAAATAGAAGAGTGAGATGGGAGAAAATGCTATATATCTAACATACTCTTATTAGACCTTTATCCCACTCTACACACTCTTAAATCTCTTTCTGACAGCATGCTGAAAGAGATCGAACATGAGAATATGAAGCAAGTTCACCTTCCTTTTTCATTATTTTGTTAGAAAGGGATGGAGAAAGTTGACAAAACAGGAGACATTGCCATCAATCTTTAATGTTTCCTTTAAAAAAAAAATTAAAAGTTGATTCAAGAATGATAAAAAATGACACATTTTACGTAGTGGGATGAGAGGATGATGGTAAATAACATTACTCTTATATAAAAGGGGGTTGCTAGACACACAAAAAGATCCCACACATTGATGTAGTGTGCCACGCGTCCCTTTTTTTTTTCCTTTTTTTTTTTTCTTTTTTTCTTCCCTCTCCCCTCCTCCCCCTTTCCCTTCTCCCTGTGCCGTCACCGTCGTCGCCTCTCACCAAAGTCGCCGACGTTGCTGCCACACCCCTCACCTTCCTTGCCACTTGCCAACATCGCTCTTCACCCTTGCCTCCATCATCGTCGGCTACCCCCCCCCCTCCCCCGGGGCAATGTCTTCGCCACTCACCGATGTCCTCGCCTCTTTCAATGTCTCTTCTCTCGGTCGAGCTGGGGGGGGGGGGGGGGGTTGGGGGAAGGGGTTGGAAAAGGGAGAGGGAAAGGGGGATCCCCCGGAGGAGGGGAGAGGCACAGGGGAGGGGGGAGAAAACAGAGAGGGAAAAAAAGAAAAGAAAAGAAAAGAAGGGGAGACATGACACATCAGTGTGTGGGATACCTTTGTGGGATCCTGAGATCCTTTTGTGTTTATAGTATTTTCCTTTTCAATTTATCTAAATAAAACTATCTAACTTAATAATCGATGTGTCCTTCCGATGAATTCCCAACAAGTTCTTTTAGTTAACAAATTCTAATTTTAACAGGTTATGGTTTTCAAAATTCAAAACTTTCAAAACCTCGTGCCAAATGAATTGACACTTAAAATATCAGTACCTGATTACAATGTTTGCTCGTAATAGGCTTCTATTTATGTGCTTCTCCCGCGGTGCTCAACGTAACTCGTTGTAAGGACCCCAAAAACGTTCAGATTTAGTTCGTCTAGCATTTATGGAATTCAATTAATTAATACTCATCTAGCACAATATTTGAATAGAGGTCGTGTTTAATTGCCTAATTTAATTATACGGTCAAATTCCAGATAAAGAGACACGTCATTATATATATATATATATATATATATATATATATATATATATATATATTCTTACAAAAATTTAATATATATTGTTCGTGTATGATTTTCGAACTGTTTCATGTACCTTACACGAGTATGTAATATTATGTCTATGAGCCATCCAAATTAACGTACTACGCGATTGGCCGGAGATAATATTGATCTCAAAGTTAGTAAATGTAAAGAAAAAAGAAAAAAAGAAATGATCTTTGAATCGGTGCCAAGTTTATGATTCTAATGGCTCATAAATCTTTTACAATCTGACGTATCACATCAAGTCACATCAGTTTGTAAGTTTATTTTTGTGTAATTATTTTGTGACTAAAGTATTTTCCTTCATTTTTTTTTATTCTCTGCAAATGTCAATACGAGAGGCTTCAACTTTGCATAATGCTACGTACGATTCTCAAGTAAGGAGCAAGAGAAATATTAATTGCTTTATATAGGAAGAAAACACGAGACAAGATTGGAATGACAGAAAATAATTTCCATGTCCTTGCACTAAACATCGATCAGTAGCTAACTTTTGTTTGGATGAGCTGCAAAACTTAATTCAAATAATCACTCATTCAAAGGCCGATCATGATCTGCACAATAAACGGCAAAACATTTTACTACTCTTGGTCGTATCCCTCAGCCTTCTCCTCCTCTTCAGTAATTGTCTCCAGGACAGTAGAAACGGCCGGAACCACCTTGGTCTTTGAAATGAAGGGCTGGAGCAACCTCAATCCAGAAACTCAGGTATCTGGTCTCCTTTGCCATTTGCAGTACTACGAGAAACGCTTTGTCTTGCTACTAATATCTAGATCTTGCTATCTATGCTTCAGCTATCAAAAAGCTAAGTTTATAAAAGATATTAGGAGTGGAGGGTAAGGTTGAGAGTAAAGGTAGGTGAGATATGGTCTTTCTTTTTATAAGTGTTCAAAAGCTTAGACGACCAGAAAAAGAGAAGGATGCGGTACCAAAAAAGTTACAGAAATTAATAAATAAAAGCTCTATACACAACACCAAAGAGTTACTCACATGTGAAAAATATGCATAGAACATAGAGAACAAACATTGTTCATGGTGTATAGCTATAAAGGTAAATAAAGAGAGAAGAAAGAATAATAATGAGTTGTATTTTTTCGTATATAACAAACATTTCGTACGGTAATCGTTCATATTTGTATTGCAATGAAGTGTAATATAAGCAGTGTTTTGTATGAGCAGTGACAAATCTGACAAATCTTTATATATATATATATATATAAAAGAATGTATAAAAATAAAATAGATACCTAACTTTTAAGTACTATTTAGATAGTGAGATGAGATTAGATAGAATTAGATATAAATTAAAAGTTGAATAAAATATTGTTATAATATTATTTTTAATATTATTATTGTTTTGAAATTTGAAAAAATTGAATTGTTTATTATATTTTGTGTGGAAATTTAAAAAAATTATAATGATAAGATGAGATTGTTAGACTTAAATAAAATTCTCTAATGCGGAATATCACTTTAGAAATGAGAATTAAAGGGTTTAATGCCAGGAAATCTTACCTCCAACCATTGATGCAATTCACTGTAAAAGTTTCGGTCCTCACTGTGTTTGGCTCTTCCAAACTCTTCTCTACTCTATTTAGATGGTGTATTACCGAAGGGAATTGAGTGAGTGAGTTTGGGGACCAAACACATGTATTTATAGCCGAAATCCCCATCAAATTTCGGGTTTACGTGTCCCACGTGATCCTATTTTCATGGGATCAGTTTAAATTGATGGAGGAGTGTTTGACCACTTAAAGGACTCTTAAGATGATAGACTCCCACTCACGAACGTCTTCATGAGCAAGAATCGGTCAACATTCTCCCACTTGGTCAACACTCCTGATCTTAAACCCATCAATAATCTTCATTTAAGTAATAAATACATGAATCATGGTGATAGGTCCTCTAATGACGAGTATTACCTTCCATGTATTACTATGTATTCATTCTTTACAATTTATGTGGGAACAATTTCTTAATGAATAAACCCTATGTTTATTCTTGGTCCAATACAGATAAATTTTCTCAAAAATAAATTAAGGTGCACATTAATATGAGAAAAGAACATCAAAATGATTAAGAATTTCATTAAAAATAACATTGTTCATACAATGAAAAACTACATAATGGAACCAAGTCTCATATTCACTATATGATCCTTGAATTTCAACGGCGGCATGCCCTTAGTCAAAGGATCAGCGATCATTAGTTCAGTGCTTACGTGCTCAATGACCACTTTATTTTCTTTAACACGTTCCCTTATGGCTAAATATTTAATGTCGATGTGTTTACTTCGACTCCCACTTTTGTTGTTCTTAGCCATAAAAACAGCAGCCGAATTGTCGCAATACATTCTCAATGGCCTAGAGATTGAATCCATAATTCTAAGCCCAGAAATGAAACTCTTAAGCCATACACCATGTGAAGTAGCCTCAAAACAAGAGACGAACTCGGCTTCCATAGTAGAAGTGGCAGTCAAAGTCTGCTTGGCACTCCTCCATGATATAGCTCCACCGGCCATCAAAAATATGTATCCTGATGTTGATTTGCGTGAATCAACACAGCCAGCAAAGTCAGAATCTGAGTAGCCAATTACTTCCAGATTGTCCGTTCGTCTATACATAAGCATGTATTTTTTGGTCCCTTGAAGGTACCTCATTACTTTCTTTGCAGCTCTCCAGTGGTCTAAACCTGGATTACTCTGATATCGTCCTAACATTCCCACAGCAAATGCAATGTCAGGTCTTGTACAGACCTGAGCATACATTAGGCTTCCGACAGCAGAAGCATATGGAATGTTCTTCATTTGTTCTCTTTCAAGGTCATTCCTTGGGCATTGATTCAAATTGAACCTATCACCCTTCACAATGGGAGCTACACTTGGTGAACAATCCTTCATCCGATATCTCTCCAAAAATTTATTAATATAGGTTTCCTGAGACAGACCCAAGATGCCTCGAAATCTGTCTCTATGGATCTTAATGCCAATGACATAAGATGTCTCACCCATATCCTTCATATCAAAATTTTTAGATAGGAATTGTTTCACTTCATGCAGCAAACCCTTATCATTGGTTGCTAGCAAAATGTCATCCACATATAAAACAAGAAAACATATTTTACTCCCACTGACCTTCTGGTATATACATTGATCCATAACGTTTTCTACAAAACCGAATGAAGAAATTACATTATGGAATTTCAAATACCATTGGCGAGATGCTTGTTTTAAACCGTATATGGATTTCTTGAGCTTGCAAACCAATTGCTCACCATCACTAGAGGGGAATCCTTCAGGCTGCTTCATGTAAACCTCCTCCTATAGATCTCCATTGAGAAATGCTGTTTTCACATCCATTTGTTGCAATTCAAAGTCAAAATGGGCTACTAATGCCAAAATAACACGCAAGGAATCTTTCTTAGATACGGGAGAGAAAGTCTCCGTGTAATCGATTCCTTCTTTCTGAGTGAATCCCTTAGCAACGAGTCTTGCCTTGTATCTCTCAATGTTGCCTAATGAGTCTCTTTTGGTTTTAAAGACCCATTTACATCCAATGGCTTTTACACCATTAGGCAACTCAACAAGATCCCAGACTTCGTTACTCTTCATGGAATTCAACTCTTCCTTCATGGCATTGTACCATAATTCTGATTCTTTGCAACTCATGGCTTGTGAAAATAACTCGGGATCATTTTCGGCTCCAATGTTATAGTCAGATTCTTGTAGATACACAACATAATC
Source organism: Juglans mandshurica (assembly GCA_022457165.1). NCBI lineage: Eukaryota > Viridiplantae > Streptophyta > Magnoliopsida > Fagales > Juglandaceae > Juglans > Juglans mandshurica. The sequence continues at coordinate 7,313,319 of CM039626.1, forward strand.
ACTAGGAATTGCTGATCTTCTTGCTCTAACAGATCTTCTTAATGTTGCACCATCATCTTCCTGAGAAGTAGTATGTGGTTCAACTTATTGTTCAAAAGTTGTTGGCAACTCTTGAACTACCTGATCTACTAGAGTGTCGTCAGCAACTTGTGGAACATCAATGATTGGTAGTTCAACACCAGTTGGTACTTGAGGGGTGTTGTAAACAATAACCAATCTATCACTTGAAGTGGAAGGTTGAGATTCTGAATGATCATTCTCAGAAACGATGTTCCTGGTTTGATCGCTCCCACTGATTAAGTCATTCTCAAGAAACTTTGCATTTCTTGATTCCACAATTCTAGTACTGTGAGATGGACAATAAAATCTATAACCTTTAGACCTTTCAGCATATCCAATGAAATACCCACTAATGGTCCTTGGGTCTAGTTTCTTCTCTTGTGGATTATAAATTCTCACTTCAGACGGGCATCCCCAAACGCGCATATGTCGCAAACTCGGTTTCCAACCTTTCCATAATTCAAATGGCGTTTTAGAAACAGCCTTGGTTGGAACTCGGTTTAATATATACACTGCCGTCTTAAGTGTTTCAGCCCACAATGATTTAGGAAGATTGGAGCTGCTAAGCATACTCCGCACCATGTCCAATAATGTTCGGTTTCTTCTTTCTGCTACACCATTCTGGTTCGGTGAACCAGGCATGGTGTATTGGGCAACAATCCCATGCTCTTGAAGAAATTTTGCAAATGGCCCAGGTGCTTGTTCATTCTCTGTGTATCTACCATAATATTCTCCACCTCTATCTGATCTCACGATCTTAATTTGTTTACCGCATTGTTTCTCTACTTCAGCCTTAAATATTTTAAAGGCATCTAATGCTTCGTTCTTGTTATGAAGCATGTAGAGATACATATATCGTGAGTAATCATCTATAAAAGAGATGAAGTATTTCTGACCATGTGAGTCCATGTCTGGACTACATATATCAGTATGTATGATCTCTAATATGTCTGAACTCCTATTGGCACCTTTCTTTGACTTGTTGGTCTGCTTTCCCTTTATGCAGTCCACACAAGTCTCAAAATCGGTAAAATCCAGAGTATTAAGTACTCCTTCATTTACTAATCTTTTAATTCTATCTATGGAGATATGACCTAATCTCCGGTGCCATAATTTAGAGGAATCCTCATTAATAACACATCTTTTAGTGCCAGTATGAACATGCATTGAATCATAAGTGGTATTATCTTGTAAATTAATGCAGTAAAGACCATAAGACAAAGTACCATTCCCAACACAATCAGATTTATAAAATAAACTGAATGATGAATTTGAAAATTTAAAGGAATATTCAAAAGGTACAAGTCTTGAAACTGAAATCAAGTTTCTAGAAAAACTTGGAACATAAAAGGTCTTTTCCAACTTTAAAATAAAACCACTAGATAAAATTAAATAGCAAGTTCCAATAGCTTCCACATGTGAGCCCATCTTGTTTCCTGATAAGATGCTTCGCTCACTTCCCACTGGCTTCCTTAGGTTTTGCAAACCCTGCAAGGAATTTGAAATGTAGATTGTTGATCCAGAATCAATCCACCATGTGTTAATATTGACATTAACCATATTAGATTCATAACAAACAAGTGAGGTCGAATTACCTTTGTCTGCAAGCCATTTCTGGAATTTGGCGCATTCCTTCTTCATGTGTCCCTTCTTTTTACAGAAGAAACACTTGGAATCTTTATTAATACCACCTTGGGGAGGTATTTTGCCTTTTCCCTTCAGTTTAGCTTGATATTTGCCCTTTCCATGCGTTGCTAGCATTGCACTTTCACCCTGTTCCATCATCAGTCTCCCTTCCTCTTGAACACACATGGTCATAAGTTCATTAATTGACCATTTATCCTTATGTGTGTTGTAAGAGATTTTGAAAGGTCCATATTGATGCAGGAGGGTGTTCAGAATGTAGTGCACCAGAAAGGACTCCGACATTTCAACCTCAAGTTTCTTCAATTGAGCCACATTGTCCCTCATTTGCATGATGTGCTCACGCACACCTTTCACACTGGTGAGCCTTAGGGATGAGAACTTCATAATTAGGGTGCTTGCTAGTGCCTTGTCTGAAGTGACAAATTGTTCATCAATGGCTTTTAGCAAGTCTCGGACCTTTTCATGCTGATCGACAGAACCACGAATACCAGCTGATATTCTAGTCTTAATGAACATCATGCTTAGGCGATTAGATCGCTCCCATCGCTCATAAAGTGCGATAGCTGCTGCATTGCTGGTATCAGTTATAGCTGGTGGTTCATCTTTCCTAATAGCATAATCTATGTCCATCCACCCTAAATGAAGAAGAATTCTCTCCTTCCAGACCTTATAGTTATCTCCCTTAAGTTCAGGGATTTCATAACGAATATCAGAGAAATTTGCAGGTTGTGTAACTGCATAGAGATTACATGCTTACGTTAAAAAAAAAATTGAGGCCTAAATAAATATTCATGTTTTACCAATGTAAATCATGCTTAAGAATTGAATCTAATGACATAAAATTGCCTGTGGGCTAAATTTTTAATTCAAGTAGATCCAATTAATCTATATGATAGAATTTTATCAATTTACTTAATTCATAATTCTAAGAGTATACTATGATTTGATGTGTATTCTATCTTAAACTTTTATGATAAAACTATCAAATTATTTACTTCATTCATAATTCCTGTGGGTAATTTATGAATAACTTGATATTTTATCCTAATTAATAATATAAATATAATAAAAATTCCTGTGGGATAAAATTTATTATATTTATGTATAATTAATTACAATTAATGTCTAATATTCCTTATGTGATCCTAATCAATCATTATAATTTTACTTAATTAAAGATGTTGTGGCTATTCTCTAATTAACATAAAACTATATGGATCACTAGACATTTAAATTGCATAAGACTATCTTAATATTATGAATTACATAATTTTAACTAATACTCACATGTTATAACTATGCACAAAAGATTCATAATATAAGCATAAATATTGCACAATCTAGATTATAATATTATGCATAACATTTAATCTCATGCTCTAAACTATATACTCATCAAAAATTGCATGTAAACAGTAAAAAATTAATAAATTTATGCAAACTAAATATGAGCATAATAAACAAATATCCTCATTGCATATAATTAAAAAAAAAATTATAAGCACAAAGGGCATAGACCCAAAAACCCACTATTCAAGCCATTTAAAATGGGAAAAAAAAAAATTCTTTTTTTTTTTTTTAATACACTGCACCAAGTAAACGACATGTCGTTTTTCTAGAAGGTAAAAAACGACCTGTCGTTTTTCCCAATTTCTTAAAACACAGACAGCCTCTAAACCGACATGTCGTTTTACTGAAACTCAAAACGACATGTCGTTTATCATCAGGCTTGATAAACGACTACCGAATAAAACGACATGTCGTTTTCATCAATTGAAAAACGACGTGTCGTTTTTGTCATTACACACAGAACGGGCTCCGAAACAAAACTACATGTCGTTTTCATTAAATTGAAAACGACGTGTCGTTTAGTAGTATACGAGAATAGATACTTATGTAAAACGACATGTCGTTTTCATCATAGTTGAAAACGACCTTTCGTTTAGCAGAACCGAATGAAACAAAAAACTGCTAAAAACGACATGTCGTTTTCAACATGCCTGAAAACGACATGTCGTTTGCGTCGTCTCCTACCTCCAGACACAGCGCGATTTTCGCATTTGACAGTGTTTTTCACGTCAAAAAACATGTTTTTAATCACATAAAGCTTAGAAAAAATATTTCTTTATGATTTCTAAACTTCTTTCAAATAAAAAACGTCCAAAAAACAAAACCCAAAAATTTTTTCCAAGTCACGGCCAAAAACAGAGGAACTCGGGTTTTTGAATTTAAACATCAAGACAGAGGATTTTAATGCTCTGATACCAACTGTTAGACTTAAATAAAATTCTCTAATGCGGAATATCACTTTAGAAATGAGAATTAAAGGGTTTAATGCCAGGAAATCTTACCTCCAGCCATTGATGCAATTCACTGTAAAAGTTTCGGTCCTCACTGTGTTTGGCTCTTCCAAACTCTTCTCTACTCTATTTAGATGGTGTATTACCGAAGGGAATTGAGTGAGTGAGTTTGGGGACCAAACACATGTATTTATAGCCGAAATCCCCATCAAATTTTGGGTTTACGTGTCCCACGTGATCCTATTTTCATGAGATCAGTTTAAATTGATGGAGGAGTGTTTGACCACTTAAAGGACTCTTAAGATGATAGACTCCCACTCACGAACGTCTTCATGAGCAAGAATCGGTCAACAGAGATGAGAGGAGATGAAACACTTTCACTATCCAAACGGAGCCTTAATAGCAAACAAATAGATTAGTGATAGATTCAAGTGCTCAAACTTACAGATTCACGTGTTCAGTGCAGTGAACAATAATGTTATTGTCCTCTGAGTGCGAATCCTATATATTTGAGCACGTATTTTTATCATTTCTCAAACATTAATACCACTACTTAAAATTAATTTTTCAAATGGCAATCAGTTTTTTTTGTCAAAGAAGTGGACAATATCTCAATTTTATTGTTTACTCTCGTTTCGTTTATAAAGGATGAATACCTTGTACAAGAGGGAGCTTGAGGGTTACATCCAGAACTTCAAAACTAAACTCCTAAAAACTAAATGGAAATTATTAAAGCATCATTGTCAGTCTCCACGATGCCATCAAAGCACGAAGAACAATTTGAGATAAGGGGAATTTCACACTGTTGGACCTTGTCATCGAGGGCGACACAATACGAAGAAAAAGATCTTGGTGGAGATCCCAAGACACCAAATAAAAGACACAAAAGGGAAGATAAAGGAGTGGTCTCTAAAAGGGTTCCAAGCAGATTTTGAGGTAAAGTTTCTATCTCGAGTATGCTTCCAAACATTAGTATCAGAACTCGGTTTAAGGATGATAAGGGAATTGCTAACTTCCTACAGTAAAGAGCTGCCACCAATGCTTAAGAGATTATTAGTGATCCAACCAGAGGTAGAACAAACATTTATAAGAGTTAGGGTAGGGGTGGAAATCGGGAAACCTTTCTAAGCTAAAGAGCCGTTGCTGGCCCAATTGTCATGCCAGAAGTTTAAATCACCCTCTCGGATGTTACGACTTTCAAGATGGATAATAGAGAGAAAATTACAAATGATTTTTCAAGAGTAAGAGTGGATAGTTTTGGCCACAAGAAGGTTTAAGGAAATGAAGTTAGTCATATACTTCTAATGCAGGATTTGGGCCCAAGGAGAGTTAAAACGTAGAAGTCTCGAAGCTAATTTACAATGGAGTGCTTAAATGACATCAAGCAGGTTCCTGATACCCAAACCACCTTCCAAGAGAGGTCAACAAATACGATTCCAAGAAATCTATTTTTCTTTGAGTGTACCTCTGTTTCCCACATAAAAAATTAGCAGAATCTTTGTGAATGGAATCAATGGCCTTCAGGGGATTAAGCACAAAGAGGATATGAATCAGGATGGAGGATAAGATAGATTATTAAGAGTAAGTTCACCTCTAATAGATAAGAGATTATCTTTCCATCCAGCAAGTTTTCTTTGAATCTTGGAGAGAATGGCATCATAGGCAAAAATGGGGATCTTCCCATAAGAGAAGCGAGGGCCCAAGTGGTAGGGAAGTAGCCTTCCATAAAAGCCTGTGGTAGTTGCAATGATGTGCCTACGAGATCTAGGGAACTCTTGTGTTACAATAAAATACTTTTGGACAGATTAATCTTTCGTCCATACATGTTTTCATATTGAGAGATGAAGCCCAAAAGGTTGGTAAGGCTCTTTTTAGAGCCATTAGTGAAAATTAAGAGGTCATCAACAAAACGAATATGAGAGATAGGACTACAACCACGAGGGGCTGAATAGGGGGTGATATGACCATCCACCATGAGCTAATGAATATCACTACTGAGAGATTCTTCACTAAGAATGAAAGTAGAGGGCATAACTGATCTCTTGCCTTAAACCCCTAGTAGAAGTAAAGTGCCCAGAGTGAGTACCATTCAAACAAATTGAAAACGTGGGACCCAAAAAACAAAACTAGAAAAGAGTGACAACACCCTCACTTAAACCGAATGAGGAAATAACAGGAGAAAGATAGCTCCAATTGTAATAGCCCGCCATAAATTTAATGGATGAATTTTTTTAGGCTTTATGAACATTCTGAAAATCCCAAAAAGGTTTCACGATTTGAGCAACCGCTGAGTTTTATTTTGTTAGCTTAGTCAATTTCTTACCCTTTATGATGTTAGAAACGCAATTTTATTTATTGAGGTACTTAGGAGTATTAGATTGAGAAAATGTTTGCGCCATTAGTCTTAATTAATTATTTAGGATTTTGCAGCACCATACTACAGTTTTCATTTTTCGGATGATAACTACTTGAAAACGCCTTTTGATTTTTTCAAGGCACTTAGAAGTCAAATTTAGCAAAACAAATTGCACAACTAGCTTCTTAAGATTATTTAGGATTTTATGGTGCAATGTTATTTTTCCTTTTTCGGAGTGAATAGTAACATCAGTGATAAGGCCATGTGGCACCCAATCCAATCGATTTTCAAATCACAGTGTGGATTGTCCAAACCGGTCTAGAGAATTTATATTTGGACACTTGGCAAGATCTTAACCACACTTAGTAAATAGTGTAAGACACTTGGCACTAAGATGAACCATGAGATGGAAATGTGAAGAAAATAAAGGAAAATCAAGCATTATGATCATGCCACTTGAGCTAACGACTACCAACCAACTAATAATTTTTGTGCCAAACCCTCTTTACCCTAGTGCAATCCCAAACGTTTGAGATCCAATTGAAACCCCAAAACCTTGGTGGAAGCCGAAACCCTAAACAGTTTTTCAAACCCTATTTTGGTCGATTCTAGCTTAGTGATTAATCACTTTATTAAATCACTTCTACATGCCATTAGCCACTCAAATTCATGTCATTACACCCTTAATTATTCTTTATACCTTGGAAATATCATTGGGGCAAGAAAATTTAGATTTGGGCTTGTTAGAAACAAAAAATCTAAACCAAACCTTCTTTAAATCCTAAATGAGGCACAATCGGTTTATGCCCATTAAGGCCACCGAAACCCTCTTTAAACCCTAAATCAGGCCCAAACAATTTAGGCCCATTAAGGCCCACTGAAAAGCACTACCAAGCATGCTTCTTGAGGATTTTTCCCCCACTACCATAGGTGTACTTTTGATACACTTTTAAGGCCAAATAGTAACTGTTGGGAGGCCAAACAGCCACCTCAAAACCCCCATCACATGGAACCTTCCAAGGTTGAATACCATGGGCTATTGCCCACAATTTTGCTCATGGTTTTTGCTGACAAAACCACCATCATTTGTTCATCTTCACAGCCCCTCTAAGCCCTCTAGTCCTATATAAGTCTTCAATTTCATCATCTTCATGTTTTTATCACTTTCATTTCACTTTCTTGGAGAGAACTCGAGAGGAGGTTTCTGGTAGTGTTTCTGGCCGATATTGTTTAAATTGTTTGAAGCCTTTGTAAATAGATTCTCACGAAATAAACTTCATATTCATTGTTTCTATTTGAGTCTAGTTTCCATTGATGTATGTTTTCTGATTTTTCATAGAGTTTTGGTTGGTGAAAAGTAAGTTTGAACACCCAGAGGTAATAGTGGGTGATAGATTAGATTATGTTGGGAGATCTTGATGTTTTGATGCACTTTTGGTTAAAGTCAGGACTTGGTATTGATATGATGAAATGAAAACACATTTTTTTATACATTTTATGAGTTGATCCAAAGCATGTTAACATTTTTATTAATGAGTTATACATATTTTCTTTGGAGTTGAGACTGTAACACAGAATAGTTTCTGTTTTGAGGTTTTGATGATGTTTGGTTCTTAGAACCTAGTCCAATGGCTATGAAATTCTTATATGATGATTCTAAGACTTTCATTTAGATGATAAGATATTGTTCTTGAAGATAGTTGATTTGAATAATTATTGGAAGTATGTTTTGCTTGAAAAGGTTCGGATATGGCTAGATGTGAAGCTTTCGGGTTGCTTGAAGCTTTTATGAAACTTTTACCATATGATTTTAGGATTTTATGATGAGATTATGTTTAGGACTTGATTACACAACATGTGTTTTTGTTCTTTGCGGTTTAGTTGTAGAATATTTTAGATTGGGAGTGTGTGTTCTAAGTTAAGAACACATGGTACTCGGTTTGGACCATAAAAGCATGCCAAGTAGTTTAAATGTTGATTTTGTGTTCTTGGTTGATGTTCAGGGTATGTTTATCAATTAAGTCAAACTTATAAGCATGATAAGATTGATTTTATGGACTTTGGGAGTCCTTGGAGTTTAGTGGAAAGAAAATAGTCCAAGTGCATCAAGGAGTTGTTCTAACACTTAGTTTTAACATTTTTTTAGCTTGAGGAGTTTATGCTTTTTGTGAAATTTATATTTTGTGTTCTTAGCATGATTTTTTAAAGCATAGGATGTAATCTTTAGATGTTGCATAAATCGGTTTGAGTATGTGGTTTGAGGTTTGAAAGAATTGCAACAAAAATCAAAACTTTTGCCTTAAGTATGTTTTGGCCATTGCTTGGTTTATATGGTTGGGTATTGTTTTAAATTTTTCTGATTTCATATTTGGTTTTAAGATAAAATTTACATGAGGAATATAATTTTATCATGAGGAATATAAATTTTGTTAGAACTTGGAGTTTGTATATGAAATCCTTATTTTATGGGCAAAATAGTCATTTTTTCGCGTATAGAATGGTAAAATGGTAATTTTGTCATGAGCCGGTAAGTTTTATAATTCTAAGTATTTAATGGGATATTCTAACTCTTAAAAATATTCATTTCCCCATAAAACTGCTTAGAATTCTACAAGGCTCCAAAAGAGAATAGACTAACAGGAACAGAGGGATACAACAGTTGAGAAACTGGACAATCTGCTAGCAATCTTAATCAACAATGCTTAGGCATCCTCTGCCCAACCATGAGTCCAATACATGTAAGAAAAATGAAAAGGATCCGTAGCCAAGACAAATCACAACAAAGATCACTTAAAAACAAACAATCTCCACCAAACAACAGTCACTCAAAAGAAAATAACTCTTTCAAACAAGAGTCATTCAAAGACAAACAATCTCCATCAAGCAAAAATACTCAACAGAAAACAATCTCTATCAAGTAAAAATTTAAAACAACAGCTAAATAGCTTAGGTTTGCCTCCCTCAAACTCGCTATTTGAATTTTATTTTCATTAAGAAAATTAGTTTTGGAGATTTTTCTCATAAAATTCTTCGGATATTTACAAGCACACCAATGAATGGATAAGTAGGAACACAAAAATGGATAAGCGACAAACTTTTTTCGTTGGTCTTTACAAAAATCAGGTTTCGAGCAATCCAAATCTCAAGAAATAGCTAGAAATAGCTCTAAGGCAAATAAATGGAACAAAGAGGACTTGCAATGGTGATCAACCCCCACCAGACAAAATGTTCAAAAAGCAGTCACCAGACCTTGAGCAGTCAAGAGCTGCTCAGGCATCTATTTGTCTCCACCAGAACAGACCACCCTCGAGTGCTTGCTTGGGCACGCTTGATCTTGATTATCACTAAAGCAAGTGCACCCAATCCAAACGAAGCTTTCCCTGAGCAACTAGCATGGCGAGCACTTTGCTCCCCCAAGCAATCAAGCTCACCCAAGAAAATGAGCAAGACGAGCAATGAAGCTCCCCGCTGTCCCCCCCCCCCCCCCCCCCCCAAAAAAAAAAAAAAAAAAAAAACACACATTTGAATCTCAGGATGCTTAGTTAAAGTTTACACATCTCACATTGGTAGCTTGGTTTATTTACTCTCACCAGCCTAGTTTTTTCTAAAAACTTCTCAAGAAAGACGGGCAGCCCTAAAGTCAACTACTCAAGCCTTTGTGGGGCTGCCCTAGAGTAAAGAACTTAGTCCCCTTGTAAAATAGCTAAGCCTAGCAACATATGCTAGCCAAGCTTTGGAGACCAAGCCTAACACGCCTTTGGCACAATAGCAGTCGAGCAAACCTCCTCCCACAATAGCAATCGAGCATACCTCCCGCATTCCAATAGTTAAACTTAGCAACATATATGGGTTAAACATAGGCAGCCAAGGCTAACAGGCGCACATGACCGAAGTTAGCCTTTGCTATAATAGTAAACAAACAATCCTACCACTGCCTCAATGAGAAATCTTAGCGTACACGCATACGATCGGGGCTAATTCTCTCACCATAACCATCGCCAGTAGGTCACCTTCGGGAATGAGTTTGATGGGCTTGACAACTACCTATGATGGATCCAGGGGTCAATTGGCTCCCCACCCACTTAGCACAGGTTTACAACAAACAGACTCTAACTAAAATGCTAAAACAATAACTTGAACTTGAAATCAACTCAAAGTACAAGCAATCCACTAGCATACAAGAAAAAAAAAAGATCACTAAATATGAAATACGCGCTTATGCACTCTTTGCTAACTATGAAAAATCGAATGTGATTATTAGTCATATGCTAGCAAAAACAAACAACCCAGAGACCCATCCTCAGGGGCCCTTACAAGGGATTTACAAGTCTCCTCAACATCCACCCTCGAAGTTCTTCGTTCCATCACACAACAATGGAAAATCAAGGAAAATACGAGCTTATTCTTCTACAGTTCTTGGAGACTTTCTCTCTCATGGTTGACTTGTATTGAGAACTCTCAAGACCTTATTGTTAGACAAGTCAACTTTAAAAATTGCAAGCATATGTTGGATATACAATGAACTAGGGTCCAACCCATTGGAAGCTCATTGTCAAGAATAAAAGGAAGAGATAAGATAAGTGAGAGATAAGGTCAGAAGAGATTGACTGACATACAAAAAACTAAAAGTGACATAAGGCAAATAGGACTCAGCTACTCAAAAGAAAGGAGGCCTTTGTAAAAGGAGGGAGCCACTACAAATGTGGGATCAGCTAACAACTCTCCAGGAAAAGACTTCTCTACCATCTCGAAGGACTTTCTCTCTTCAGAAGGAATGCTTCTTTTTCAAACTCTCCTCAACCTTATTTTCTTCATTGTATTGAGAGACGTTATGTGCAGCCATGAGAAACTGTATAGTCATCAAGCATAATGGATTTTGCCCTGAAATGACCCATGAACGTAAGCTTTTATGCAAAATAAGGGTGTAATCAGTCTGATTCAATCTAGTTGGTCCATAAAGAGATTTTTGGCCCGGACCAAAAATTTCGGTCCATTCTTTTCCGAATCGAGACCGAACTGATTACCCTAATAGAACATATCGGACCGTTAGCTATCGGTCTGGTTGGTCCATTCAGTCCAATTCGGTCCAGGCTAGTGTAAAATGGACCAAACATACAAAAAATCCAAAATCACTTATTGTGTGTATTTTCTGCCCAACTATACAAAAAAGCGCACAATTTTTATATTTTTTAATATCAACTATCTAACTTTATTTGTGCATTTGTAATTGAAAATAGCCTTAAAAAAGTTGAAAAAATTATCAAAATTATCCATATCCATCCATGAGAATTAGAAATCGCCATAGTAAAGTTAAAAACAAAAAATAAAGAAAATGAAATTGAAAAATACAATATCATCCAAACACCAAATACATATGGTCAATGGTGATAGGTTAGATGAAAAATTACATAATTAACTTGTACAACTACTATATAAAATGATATATATATATATATATATATATTTTGAAAAACTATATATATACATTGGTCAGTCTGGTAAAAAAAAAACCACACCTCGAGATTGGATCGAAAACCAAAAATTTAAGATTATATAGACCAAAACTGACCAATGTACTCATCGATCCGGTTAGATTTTCCGTTTCGGGCTGGTAAACTTACACCCCTAATGTCGAATCACGTAAATCTCTATCTCTCTATTTAGACTTTATATGCTATTACGTATTATGCTTTACGTAGTAGCAAACCGAAATTACAGCTCTCGTGGTCTATCATATATTTAGTAAACTGAAGTTGCTACTCTCACATGATGGAGCCTTCAATTAGAGTTTTGTGATAGTCAAGTGAACTATTAGGTTAGGCTATTTTTGTCACCCTCGTGTGATTTCTTCTATTTCCAAACCCTTATTTTCCTTAAGTCCTTCATCTCGAATGATTTTGAATGAGATAAAAATGTGAGAATCCTATTTCGACTCTGACTCTCACACCCCAATTGTTGCTTTTCTTTCGATTACTTCAAAAATAGTTGCTTCAGTTTGAGCCACTAAAAGTTTTATAGTACTTTTTATTTCTTAACAAACGAACAACATATTCTTCCAAATATCCTAGCTATTCTGAGCATGATATTTGGGAATCTCATTGTTATTATTCAAACAAGCATGAAATGTATGCTTGGGTATTCATCTATAGGTCAAATCAAATTTGTGTTTATTGGAATAATTGTAAAGCACTTAAATGGTGAATATGCAAGCATAATAACTTATATGCTGGCCAGGTTTATGTTATTAATTTCCTGGCATGGATATTGGCAAAAATTGAGTGAAACTTTAGGGCCCAGTTGGATACTTTGAATATCTCAGTATATTAGTGAATAGTAGTGTTGTCCAGATGACTAACTCAAGAGGGGATGAATTGGGTTGTATTTAAAAATTAACAATTATAAACTAAATACACAATATAAAATATGAATAAAATACGAAACAACAGTAAATATAAATAGTAAGGGTAAGAGAGAAGCAAACTCAATATTTTAACGAGATTTAGCCACACTACCTACGTCCTCGTCTCAAACTACCCTTTGAGAATTTCTAAATTCACTATTCAACAATCTTCAGGTGGAGATAGAAACCTATTACATCTTTGAGCAGTACCGCTACAATGAATTCGTGTAGAACACCCTCTACACTTACACGTGGTGATTCATCTATCCCCTGCACAAGGGTTATACACATTCTTTTACTTATACAAGAGCTGATTGTGGATAGGTTATCAGAAAACACTCTTCAATTAGTTAAATGAAAACAATAAAACACAAAACTATATATCTCTCAAAATGAACAAGGGTTAAGGCTCAATATAATGCTTAGAGAAAAGAGATTAAAAGTTTTGAATAAATGTAGTAAAGCTTGCAATGGATGTGTGTATGCTCTTGTTATAAATTTGAAGATCTCAATTGAGCTATTTATAGGCATAAGAGACTTCATTTTCAAATTTATAAAGATTCACATGTAAAAAATGAGCACCACTCACTTTTCAAGACTTTCAAAAAAAGTTTCTCTATTTTACAATTGTTAAAGATAACATCATTCACTTTTCAAAATTTTCAAACCAAATCTTCTACTTTTCAGATATGACAAAAGGAGCCTTATTTACTTTCCAAAATTTTCAAACAAAATCATCTACTTTTTACATATGTCAAAAAGAGCATCTATCACTTTTCAAGTTTTTCAAACTTATCATGCATATGTGAGAGATGACAATCAATCCTCTTTCAAATTTTTAAAATTCAAACTTTTAATCATGTCATGCACATGTAAGAAATGACAATCAATCATCTTTAAAAAATTTAAAATTCAAACTTTAATTTTCAAATATATCATGCACAAGTGGAAATGCAATTTGATGCTTTATGAGAAAAGATTAATTTTGAGCCTTAATTCAATTTCGAATTTTTTAATAGATGTACAAAATTACTCTAACATCTTTATTTGTGAGCTTGTTTCTTTTCTTGCTCATATTTGGTTTATTGATGTACTTGACTCCATTGTGTAAACAACTTGAGATTGAGACTCCTTTATGCTTGAATTAATTTATTATCATCAAAATCTATATGTAGATATATAAGTATATGAATCTTGAAATCTTGGGTTCAATAAGTAGTGAAATAGTTTGAATTAAGATATTTTATTGACTTTTGAGAAATGAGAGAGCAAAAGTTGAATACAAATATCATAAAGTTAAAAAATTGTTTGAATATTATTTTTGTTTTCAAATTTGAAAAGTTCTATTGTTTCTTGTATTTTGTTTGGTAGTTTGGAGAAATTGTAATGATTATGTAATAATTAGATGAAAAAGTTGAAGATTTAAAATTGGAAGTGTTTTGTGCTTGAGTGATGTTTTTGAATGAAATATCTGAAAATACATGAGAATACTTGTGTTCTAAACGCACCCTAGAGTGGGCTAGCTCATGAACACGACTCATTCTATTGTGCAAGCAAGATTGGTTAGATTAGACCACTTTTAGTAGGTTATATCTTAGTATCAAGCGCTTACCACTAGGCCAAAAAGCAATTACTGTTAGCAGAGGTGCAACTTTATTTTGTTATACACTTTGGCAGTGTAGAGCCCCACTTCTATACGTGTTGCAGGCGGGCATGAGGGGCTTTGTGCACACAAGGTGCACTGGCGGGTTGGGCTGTCAAGCACCGATAGACTCCCATAAGTCTAGCGAATCCCTAAGGGAGATCGCTGGATCCCATAATCCAACAATCTCCTCCCCTGCGACACCCAGGGGACTCGAACTCATATCCTCGCTCTGATACCACTTGTTAGGATCAAGCGCTCACCACTAGGTCAAAAGCAATTGCTATTAGTAGAGGCACAACTTTATTTCCTTATACAGTTTGGCAGCGAAGAGCCCCACATCTATACGTGCTGCGAGCAGGCATGAGGGGATTCACAGTACACATAAGGTGCACCAATGGGTTGGGCAGTCAAACACCTGTAGACTCTCATAGGTTTAGTGACTCCCTAAGAGAGATCGCTGGATCCCATAATCCAACATTATATAGTCACTTGCATGCCTTCAATAATCATGTCAACAGCATCAAGGATTATAATATACGAACTGGTTTACAAAGAAAAAGAATTAGGACAAACAAGAATATCATATTCCTTATAAATAGATTAAATTTACACTGCAATATACGAACTTTCAGAAAACTGATGTTTTTATAATATATATATATATATATATATATATATATATATATATATATATATATATATGCAGAATATACGAACTTTCAGAAAATTGATGTTTTTATAATTATATATATATATATATATATATATATATATATATATATATGTTCCTGCAGTTGTTCCTATTACAATATCACCATCAGCAAAACGCCCATCATCTGAACTATTATTGTTCTTCTGTAGGCCTTCTAGAATGAAGAACAACATGAATGGTTTACATGCATTTGGGATTCAACACCACTTCATTGGGATCAAATGCATTAAATTAGCTAAGACTGGGAATCATCCTGATCGAATTCCTCGTCATCCTCTTCGGCGATAGGCTCCAGACTCGGTGAATTAGAAGGCTTGTGGGGATAAACAATGAGGGCAGGAGCTACCTCAATCCAAGAAGTGATCATATTTGTGATCTCCTTAGCCATAGATCAGATGTTTGGATCACTTTCCACCCACCTTTCTAATCAAAGAAGGGAGAGATGGCCGGGGATGGAGTTCTTTCAAGATCTTTCCAAGAGACTTTTGTTATCCGATCGATCGAGATGATTCACATGTGAATATTTGAGGCAATTATATATATATATATGTGTGAAGAGGGAGGAGGGACTGAGATCACATGCATGCAAGAGAGAATATCAGAAGTAGTTATCAGGTACTGCCACTTGATCGGTAATCCGCGCATTCATGTGGATCACATGAACATGCTGAAAATGGCTTCTTAAACCAGAGTCTTATAAATTGACGAGAGACCAAACATATCACGAAATTTGCGAGGAAAATGTTTGGACCGCACAAAAAAAAAAAAGAGTCAAAGACATGCACCTACCTGAAAAGTTTCGTAAGAGATCCCTCAAATATCTCCAAAAAGTCCAACCAATTCAAACTGCCCAATCTCGACTTCTCCTTTTCTAGTATCAATTAAAAAAAATGATAAACACACAATACTTTATATATACAATACTTTATACAACAATATTTTTAAAAAATTAGTATTTTTGTAAAATATCTTATAAAACTAACATCATTTTACAAAAATACCCTTATTTTATAATGTGTTGTAAAAAGTGTTGACAATTAAAAGGTAAAAAAAAAAACAAAAAACAAAAACAAAATGGCCTACTTGTGCTTTAGGTGTGAACTAGATTTTCAGCTTTAATTTATTTCGAAACTTCTCCTTTTGCATATATAGATGGATGGTGCTTGCCAAATATAGAGAAGTATTAACAAGTTTAACTTGTCATATTTTGCATAAATTGACGATGGAGACCTTATTTTAACATTTTGTTAGTCATTTTGCATTTAATGGCTAACCCATTGGAAAATGATTCACTTACAACTTTTTGCAAGTTTCATACAAGTTCTTTAAAATATATATATATATATTATAAAAAATAAATTTTCTCATGTGGTCCAACTTTTTTTTCAAATTGCTTATGTAAAACTTGCGTGCCTTGCATGTACTTTCAGAAATTATTTTTATATTTCAATAGTAAAACAAGCATATCAACTTGATGAGATGAAATATTCAACTTAGAGCTTGCTAAAAAATTGATTGAACCTTCTTCTTTTTAGTTAGTGGACTGAGTTGTTTATAGTCTTCGAACCAATGTACAATATCTAACAAACACTATCTTTTTAATTATATGCCAATAAGTGAAAGCAGATGGAAAGCTGCCTAGGATCAAATGCACCCCACTAAGGCCTTTGGACCTGATGGCATGTCCCCCATGTTCTTCCAACAATATTGGCATATTGTTGGTGATGTTGTTACAGCTGCTGTGTTGCAGGCTCTACAAAGTGGTACACTCCCATCTACCCTTAATCACACTTTCATTACTTTGATTCCAATGAAAAGGAGAACTGAAAAAATCACTGAGTTTGTGCCCATTAGCTTATGTAATGTTGTGTATAAATTGATTTCAAAGGTGCTTGCTAATAGGCTCAAACTTATTCTTAATGATGTTGTATAAATTGACTAATCAGTGACATTGTGCTAGTTGCATATGAGATGATTCATTTTCTGAGAAACACGAGGCAAGGAAAGGAGGGATACATGTCTATCAAATTAGACATAAATAAGGCCTATGATAGAATTGAATGGGGCTATATGGAGGCTGTGATGGGAGAATGGGTTTTCATACTAGATGGATTCAGTTGGTGATGATGAGTATTAAAACTGTCTTTTTCAGTTTTAATAAATGGGGAGCCTAAGGGACCAATAATTCCTTCTCGAGGTATAAGGCAAGGGGACTCCTTGTCCCCATACCTCTTCTTGCTATGCACTGAAGCTCTAATAACTTTATTGAAACAAGCTGAAGCCTCAAAGCAAGTGTTTGGTATCAAGGTCTGCAGAGGGGCACCAAGAATTTCTCATTTGTTGTTTGCATATATGACAACATATTATTCTGCAAAGCCAATTGTGCAGAAAACCACCATATTCAGCAACTACTTGGCTAGTATGAGGAGGCTTCAAGGCAAAAGGTGAATAAAGATAAAACTGCTATGATTTTTAGTAAAAACGTGGATTCAAAGAAGCAGAAGAAGTTGATGGATTTTTGGAGTGTGCAACAATTCCAGCAGTATGAGAAGCACTTGGGATTACCTCCATTAGTTGGTAGAGCCAAAACAAAGGCTTTTTCTGACATTAAGCATAAAGTTTGGGCCAAGTTGCAGAGTTGGAAGGAGAAAATGCTATCACAAGGTGGCAAGGAGGTACTCGTTAAAGCTGTTGCTCTCTCAATCCCAACATACTCTATGAATTGTTTTAAACTACTTGGAAGTTTATGCCATGAACTGGAGCAAATGATGGCACATTTTTTGTGGGGTCAGAGGAAGGAGGAACACAAAATTCATTGGCTTGGTTGGGCAAAAATGTGTGACCATTAGCAAGCTAGAGGCATGGGCTTTAAGAACCTCAAAACCTTTAATGATGCTCTCTTATCCAAGTAGGGTTGGAGAATTATGCAAGACTCTGCTACCTTGTTACACCAGGTGTTTAAAGCAAGATATTTCCCTAAAGCCTATTTTCTGGATTTCAAGCTAGGTTATAACCCCAGCTTTGTATGAAAGGGTATTTGGGAGACTAAACAATACTTGGCTATAGGATGCAAATGGAGAGTTGGATCAGGACAATCCATCAAGGTATGGAAGGACAACTAGATACCTGGCCATCCAAAACTAGCCATTCATGTGAATTCTGCAGAAACCTGTGATGATGATGCAACAGTTGATAGTTTAATTGATCATCACACTGGTGGGATGTTGAGAAGCTAAGAACCCTGCTACCTGTACAAGCAGCAAATGAAGTCCTGAAAATTATTCTCAATCCAAGCAATTCTGAAGACAAGATTATTTGGGCTCATGAACCAAATGGACAGTTTACTGTTAGAAGTGCTTATCGAGTGTTCAAAGAGGCTAAGAAAAACAGGATGGAGGGTGAGAGCTTGAGGAATATGGCTCTACAGAAACTATGGAAAGACCTATGGAACACGAAACTGCCAATCAAGATTTTTGCCTGGAAAGCCTACAAAGAAAGTTTACAACAAAGCACAATTTGATGAAGAAACAGGTGATACATGAAGACTTTTGTCTATTTTGCAAAACTGAAGTTGAGGATATGGCTCTTGCCCTTTGTCTCTGCCCTTCATTAAGAGAGGCATGGGAAAGATATCTTCCTACTGTTCTCTCAACAGGTTTACCAACACATTATGGAGGTATTGCAGGTTACTTAAGTGGATTAAATCAGAAGGATAAGCTGGAGTTGTTCTTCATGATTTCATGGAGCCGCTGGTACAAGCACAACTCAGCTACTTTTGAAGATAAGTGCATACATATTGAGTAGGTTATTAGTCATGCCATGGCAGTACAGAAGGCCTACAAGGAAACAAGAGGTCAACCCCTCAAAGTGGTGAGGCACCATTGTAGATGGGAGTACCCTCCTCCAAGATTGTTCAAATTGAATGTTAATGTGGCTATGTTTCAAAACCAACATAGTGCTGACATTGGTGTTGTTTTGAGGGATTGTAAATGTGAAGTTCTAATGGCAATTAGTAAAAAGGAAAAAGAAGTGAGTGATGCTACAGGAATCGAGATGCTTGCAATCTTCAGAGGCTTGCAGTTAAGTGTCCATCTGGGTATTCATCATCTCATAGTCGAGAGTGATGCATTAACCTTAGTACAAGAACTGCAAAAATCAGAACCATCTCTGGCCTTGGTTGGAAATGTCATTAAGGATACTAAGGAGCTTATGCACTGTTTCCAAAGCTGCTAAGTGAGATATGTTGGAAGAAATTGCAATGAAGCTACACATAAGCTTGCAAGGCATGCTTGGAATGTTAGTGATATTAGCTTTTGGTGGGGATCTTTCCCTAATGTAATTGCTCCAGTCATTTGGGCTGAGAGATTAATGTAATGCTGATATCTTTTAATGAAAGTCTTTCTATCAAAAATATAAAAATAAAAATATATGCCGATAAGATTGTACAACCATATTCATTAAGGCTCCGTTTGTTTTGCTATAAGATAGTTTTGTAAACACTTTATATGACTTTAGGCTACGTCCAAGTTAAGATGAGTTGAGTTGTATTCTAAATAGTATTATTTTCTGGGTCCTACTGATATGAGTTTAACATTTTTAGGTCGAAATATATAAAATAGGTTGAGATGAATTTAATTTTTTTCTATAAAAAGTTGAAAAATTAATAATCCTATCAATAATTAGTTTGAATTGAGGCAAACACAACCTAACTGTTTGGATGTGCCTGGAAACTTCCGACAAACAAAAAAATTATTTTAGTCAATAAAAAATCTAAGCACCTTTCTTTTCCTGGATGTTGGTCAAGAGTAGGCCTTTAGTCAACCTTCAATGTGGTCAATTGCATTTATTTTTTATTTTATCTTGCACCAAACTAAAATTAGACTAAACTTTTTTCTAAGAATATGCCAATACAATAATTTAGTCATTTACATACGTCTCCTATTTATATTTTATAATGACACAAAATTGATGTGACTAAAAATAAATATATAGATTAATTAGAAATCGTTACATAATATCTTATTCTATACCAATCATTTAAAAAAAGATTACAAAGTCCAAGAATTTAAATACAATGCATTTTGATAGGTTCACGAGTGCACTTCGGGTCGACTTCGTACCATTAAGAAATTATCGAGAATTGGTTAGAATGATTTTTTTTTCTTATATAGAATGGTAATCAAATTTTTCTAATATACTGATCTAGAAGAAAAAAAAAAAAGGGAGGGTCGGGTAAAAAAACCGATACTTTCGACAACACATTTCAATTCGGGTAATCGGTTATTCGAAAACCCTTGTTTTCGAAATCTCATAATTTGGATAGAGTCAGAATAAGCTTTTTCAAGTTGAGTCGGGTGAACAGTGCTAGCTGTCGAGTCTCTAATAACAATTTATTTTTTCTTTTCCAATCTCTCTCTTGCATTCCTTTTAGAAAAATGCTAAGTAGCCTCCTGATTTTTCTTCTCTCATTTTACTATTTGTGTGTTTTAATTTTTTTTATTTTTTTTTCTTAATGGTTAAAAAAGTGATTACTAGTAAATATGTGTATTTTTAAAAAAGAATATTTAAATATGTTTAAAATTTGTTTGAAAGAAAAAAAGATTTAAAAAAAATTAGAAATGCACTAGAGGGCACACCGAGCTTTACATGTTAGGCGGCCCCCTAGCATTGTCCGTCCTTTTATATCCTTAATCTTCCTCCCCTTTCTCCCTCTCTCTCCTAGTTTTAGAATTCTTAGTTTAATATTTTTTAATAAATAAAGTTATGCATCACACTTTTATTCTACATTTATCGGACTTTGTAAATGAGACACTTTCTATTTCATTTGGACGGTCTCTTTTTTTTAAAATCAAAGGTTAATGGGCAGATAACACCTCATCATAGTGAGATAAGAGAGACAATAATAATATACTATGTAGCCTTTCCTATTTGAAAAATTACTATTTTGATTTTTTTGGTTGCATTTTTTCAATACACATACCCATGTTTTAAAAAGTTTAGAACTAGGACCTATAGTTATGGTCAAGTTTCAAAATAGTCCCTCTGTCAAGGCTCTAGTACTCAACCAACTAAAAAGGGTAATGATATCCATATACTTAATTTACTATTGTTTTATTATTTAGCTATTTTTTTTTATTTTTCTTTTTGAATTTAGATTAAAAGTCCCAGATCATGACATTCTTGCATAATATAAAATAAAATAAATTCAATCAACCAATATAATCATGTAATTTAATTAAAAATAAATTCAATTTTACAAAAATATCTTCTATTTTAATATAAAATTATAAGAAAATTATAAGCTTGATATTCTCCTTATAATTTACAATACGTTATCACACTTAAGTGCTACGAAAAGGGGTCTCTTTCTTTCTGATAGTGTTAAAGAAGGTCAATTTTTAACATCAAGGAAGATCAACACATTAACATCTCGTCTCATACCTGGAAAAATTATGAATAAGGAAAATTATCAAAGTCAGCATATATTTGATTCAGATGAATGCAGTGTTTGGATATTGTATGATCATGAAGTATTGTAGATCTGTTTGTTACACAGATGAGATGAGATTAAAAATCACAAGATTAAACAAATTTATCAACTTATTTAAAAAATAAATAAAATATTAACAAATATAAAACAAAAATACAAATTTTTAAAAATCCAACTAAATTAGAAAAAAAAACTTTAAGGAAAAATCATTATGTTAAAATTGTTATTAAATATATAAAAAAACTAAAAATCAAATTAAGGTAAAATAATTCAAAAACTAACTAATTCCTCAAATTAAAGAAAAAAGTCAAATTGGCAACCAATGAGGGGTGATTGTGGCCGGGCCACCAAGTGGTAGCCCTTGATGGCCAGTCCTCTTAAAGCATCAGTATTGGTCTATATATATGTATATGCAAAATCATATTTGCATAATATGACCCTAAAATCCTCCATATTGACTTATGCATATCTAAATATTTAGCTACCTATGAACAGTACTTATCCAAATTTGGATAACCACTATTCATCCTACAAATCATATTTTAATAATTATTTCTCTCTCCTCCCACTCTCTCTCTCACAATCCTTTCATTTTCTCTCTCCTTCAACAACACAACAAACCTTCACTTGCACATTCATTTTATTATTATAATATATTATATATATTTTTTTCATTTTATCATATTTTTAATATAATATATAAAAAGGTTATATTTTTTATTATTGCATTTGTATTATTAATATCAAATGTATGTAGTGGATGCTAATTGTAAAATATATATAAAAATTTGATTTTAACAAAAAATTAATAATAATAAAATAATAATATTTTATTATTATTTTGTCTCAAATATGCATAAGTCAATATAAGAATTTTGCTTGAATGATAAAGTAAATATATAAAAGTGATAATTTTACATATGCACATGCATAAATGAATACTAATGCTCTTAGCGGTACAAATCGGTTCTCTCAAAGTGTAGTCAATAGGGTCATCGCTCGGATGACCCTATTCGGCACCTGCCAACTGCTTGGACGGCCCGAATTAGGGGACCCAAGTAGTTGATGGCTGGGTACGCCACTGACAGCCACATCATGACCAATTAGAAGACGACACATGCCATCTTATATACACTCAACATTTAAAAAGCATAAGAACTTAAAATAGCACAATAATGTTAAATAAAATAAAATTACAAATATTTACAAAAATCAATTATTTAAACTGAGAAGTTTCTAACAAATAAAAAATTATTTAAAATCTTGTATTAAAAAATCAATTATACAAAAATGTAATAAACTGAAAAGTTTCTAAAAAAAAAAGTTATTTAAAATTTCTAGCAAAATTAGAATATTAATTAACACAAACTTGGTGAGAATGACCATCGTTATATGTTTGAGGTAAATTATCCGTTCTAACTCCTTTGGTGATTACGAGATGGAGTCGTGTAGATCCTTAAGGCTAGTTTGGCTACCAAGTAGGGGTGTGCAAAATTTTGAAAATTCTGACTCCGTCCGACTTCCGCTTCGACTCCGACTCGGAGTCGGAGTCATCGGAATTCGGAGTAGCTCCGAATTGCTATTCGAAGTCGGAGTCGGAATCGGAGCTCCAAGAAGCTCCGATTCCGACTCCAAATTTTTTTAAAAAAAACCCAACTGTAAAACGACGTCGTTTTACAGCTGGGTTTTAAAAAAAAATTATGAACGACACTTAAGTGGAACGGCGTCGTTTCATATTAGAAGGGGGTCCAAAACGCGTCACCCCCCTTCTTCTTCCTTCTTCTTCTTCTTCCTTCTTCTTCTTCTTCCTTCTTCCTTCTCCCTTCTCTCTCGCGTCTCACTGAACCAGTGAAGCCGTCTCGCGCCTCACGTCTTTCTTGCCAGTGTGCCGCCGTTCATCGTTGCTCCTCTGTGCCGCCGTTCGTCGTTGCTCCTCTATTCAGCTTCCACCTACGGTGAGACTAAGGTTCTGAGCCGTAAATTTAATTCAAGTAATTTAATTCAAGCATGTCTCTTATGAATTGGAGCCAGCAGTTGTGATTCTTGTGAATTGGTTGTATTGTACATTGTATTGAATCACTGTCGAGCGAGGTATTGAATCACGGCGCTCAAAACCCTGAATTTTACATTGTATTGAACACTTGCGCTCGAGCGAGGTGTCGAGCGCACGTTGTATTGAAGATTGGCTCGAGCGACATGTCGAGCGGAAGTCGAGCGAACCTCTCTGGAAGAGTTCTGCTCGAGCAACATGTCGAGCGCACATCGAGCGAATCTCTCTAGATGGGTTCTGCTCGAGCGCCACTTCGAGTGCACGTCGAGCGAAGCTCTTTGGATTGGTTCTGCTCGAGCGCCACTTCGAGTGCTCATCGAGCGAACCTCTCTGGATGGGTTCTGCTCGAGCGCCACTTCGAGCACACGTTGAGCGAAGCTCTCTGGATTGGTTCTGCTCGAGAGCCACTTCGAGCGCTCGTTGAGCGAACCTCTCTGGATGGGTTCTGCTCGAGCACCACTTCGAGCGCACATCGAGCGAAGTTCTCTGGATTGGTTTTGCTCGAGCGCCACTTCGAGCGCACGTCGAGCGAATTTCTCTAGATTGGTTTTGCTCGAGCGCCACTTCAAGCGCACGTCAAGCGAAGCTCTCTAGATGGGTTCCGCTAAGTCGAGCGCACATCAAGCGAATTTCTCTAGATTGGTTTTGCTCGAGCGCCACTTCGAGCGCACGTCAAGCGAAGCTCTCTAGATGGGTTCCGCTAAGTCGAGCGCACATCAAGCGAACCTCGATGTAATAATACATCATACAATAATATATTATGATACAATAATACATGCCTATACAATAATACAATAGCCTAGTTTATTTTTAAACTAATTTTTGCTTCTAATTTTATTTTTTCAGCTTCATTGATTATGATATGGATCCTAGACATAGTAGAGATGATTGTCCACAAGGAGATCCGGCGGATGCCAATGCTACAACTCCTACACCAGTGGGTACTTCCACCCCTAGAGCCATATCTAGGGCAGTTACATCTAGAGCAGCTACATCTTGTGCGAGTAGTCGACTCCCACTCCCAGTTGATATAGAGGATGAGGATATGTTCAACGAAGAGGAGGAGATGCCCATTGAGCAAGATCAACCACCACGGCCTTCTAAAAAGAGGTCGTGAACATGGGAGCATTTCACCAAAATTCCTAGTGATATTGCGAATCCGGTAGCAAGATGCCATTACTGTGGATCATTTTGTGGATGCCATTCGAAGAAGCAAGGTACCAGTGTGTTAATAGCACATCTAAATGGTTGCCAACGATATAAGATAGCGAAAGGATTGCAAGCCACTGATCAGACCAACCTCAATTACCAAACTTCTACAGCCACTGATGGTACACAGACTAAGAAACTGGTCATCCCTCAATACAGTGAGAAGATGTTGAGGGACATGCTTGCAGAGATGATAATTACTGACGAGATGCCCTTTACCACAGTAGAGAAAATAGGCTTTCGAAAGTTTCTAAATTTTGTTGAGTCATGATTTTCCATTCCATCACGGTATACGGTGATGCGAGATTATATGAAGAGGCATGCGAAATACAAGGCGGAGATGAGGAAGATGTTTATTACCACTGGCCAGAGAGTGTCATTTACAACTGACACATGGACTTCCATACAAAACGTCTGTTACATGTGTATCACAGCACACTACATTGACAGTGAGTGGATTTTGCATAAAAAAATTATTGGTTTTAAAGATATTGTAGATCATAAAGGTCCATCCATTGAGGCCCAGATGGATGATTGTTTAAAGGACTGGGGAATTCGAAAAGTGTTGTGTATTACAGTTGACAATGCCAGTGCCAATGAAACAGCAATTGATTGGTTTAAACGAAACACGACGGTGAGAGATGATGTCATTCGGGCCCACTAGTTTATTCACGTTCGATGTTGTGCTCATATCATCAACCTCATAGTTGTTGAGGGGTTAAAAGTGGTTGATGATTCCATAACCCGAGTCCGCAACATTGTACGATGTGTGAGGGGTTCCCCTCAAAGACTTGCCAAGTTTAAGGCAATAGCAGTGGATCTTAAGATTGAATGTTTTAGTATGTTGTGTTTAGATGTTCCGACTCGATGGAACTCTACATACATGATGTTGGATGTGGCACAGAAGTACCAAAAAGCATTCGAGCGGATGGAGGTCGAGGATGGGGGCCTGAGGTATGCTTTGTTGGAGCCAGCAGTATAGGGGCTCGGTGCGCCGGACGCACATGATTGGACTAGTGTGAGCTACTTTGTTGAGTTTTTAAGAATTTTTTATGACATAACCATGCGACTATCTAGATCCAAATATACGACTGCGAACTCATTCTTCAGCGAGCTCTCAGAGCTTCACTTTCAGTTAGAAAATAGTTGTACTGACTCTAGTGGATTGTTATCTGCTATGGCTACGAGGATGAAGATCAAATATGATAAATATTGGGAGAATATTGAGAAGATAAATAGATTGTTATTTGTGGCTGTGATCCTTGACCCCCGAGTTAAGTTGGTCGTTTTAGAATTTTGGGTAAATTCTGTCCTCGGTGCAGTGAAGGCTACAGAGTTTATTAGATTGCTAAAAAGTGATGTTGATGACTTATATAATCACTACAATAATAGTTGTCAGCCTTCATCCGCAGCTGGTAGCTCCTCACATTTGAGGCCGACGGGATCGTCAGTTTCCTCAAGTGATACTGACACTAGGGCTGATATCGGTCCAGTCCGGTCCGGTCTTGGGCCATTTTGTGGATCGGACCAGACCTATTTGGTCTACAATTTCTCCACCTTGGACCGGACCGAGTCACATATAGGTCCGGTCCATTTCGGTTTGGTCCGAACCAGGGTCGGTCCAGTCGGTCTGGACATGCCTAAAATGGGCCATTCAGCCCATCTAAATGTGATTTTTTTTTTTGCCCAATTTCAATTATTTTCGGCCCATTTCAAATTTGGTACATTTTTTTAACTAAAACTATTTAAAAAACTTGATTTTGAAAAGTACAATGATAAAAAAAAAGTTAAAACTAATCTATATAAAAAAAAAAACCAAAAAAAAAATAATAATACAGAAGTTATTACAAATTACAAATTATAATCCAAAATTAAGAACTTAAACACTTGACATATAACGGGACCAAAATTCTAGTTGTTACTTGCTACATCCAGTTTACTAATCTTCAACTCAAACTTCAGTTACTCAGGAGTTAGGACAAGTAGGGCTGCGACAAAAAAAGAAAAAAGAAAATTATCAAGTAGGAATCAAAATTCTAGCTGCTACATCCAAACTAGCATAATCAACAACTTCGATAAAATTTAGAGATTATAATCTTCTCACCTCTTTAGTCTTTAATCATCGTTGGTTATAGGGCCAGTAGGCATTGAATTTGACCCCTCCACAGAATTAGCAAAGCTCGGGTCCCCAACAAGTTTTATCCATAAAAATTTAAAACAAAACAAGTTAAATAAAGTTACATAACATAAAAGATAAAACAAAATAAACTACAAAATATATCAAAATAATTTTATTACATACCCATATCCAGCTGCTTCTCAAATTCCTCAACTTCATCCATTAAAGTCCTAAGGCTTATTGGAGTAGAAGAAGAACGAAGCCAGTTTTGTGCACATATGAGACCCTCAACACTCATTGGATTTAAACTACTTCGAAAAGGGTCAAGTACACGACCCGCAGTGCTAAATGTAGATTCAGAAGCCACAGTAGATACCGGTATTGCAAGAACATCACGTGCAACCTTTGAAAGTACGCGATATCTAACTGAATTCACCTTCCACCAAGTTAGAAGGTCAAAACTATCATCTTCATCCTCACATCTTTCAGCTAGATATCTATCAACCTCTGACTTACTTCCCAAACTATCTTCTGACTGCAACTATTGCTTAAATTCAGCCATAATTTTTGCCTTTCTACTAGCCACATTGTCAGCTGAAAGACCTACATCTTCATGTTGGGAACTTATGCGCTGAGGAGAATGCCCTTCTTCATTTTCCATGTATGCATCATATATGCGGATTAATGCATTTTTTACTTTTCAACTAAAATCAAGTTTTTTTGCATGGTCATGTGCATACATTTTCCCCAACCCAAAATCAAGATATCGCATTTTGTAGCGAGGATCAAGAAGAACACCAACATAAAGCAACATATTTTGATTTTCCAAGTTCTCGCAATACTTATCAAACTTTCTCTTCATATTTGTGGCCATTAATCCCACCACGGGGTTTCGTTCTTCACACTCCATATTAATGGCATCTTTAATAATAACCAACTCCGGAAAAAAAAATATTACAAGTTACATATTCACCACCCGAAAATTTTAAAGTTGCATCATGAAATAATGCAAGGAACCTCACAAACAACTGTACCTTCGCCCAATCGGATGCATTGGGAGGCCCTAACTTCTTTGACTTTCTCGTATTCACCAAATGGTCTACATTTTCATCATCGACATCGTCGTCATCATCATCTCTAATACTACTAAGGAAGCATGGATCTTCTTCCTCCAACTGATCAAAAGCCCTTTTAAATTTTGAAGCCCTCTCCAACATAAGATAGGTGGAGTTCCACCTAGTCGGTACATCTAGGCAAACTTGACTTTTAGATTGAATATCTTCCAATCCCACACATTTCTGATATGTACTCCACATTTGAGGAGATAATTTAACATACTTCACAACACCCCTCACCTTTGCAATAGACTCATCATATTCTTTTAACCCCTCACGAACAATTAAGTTCAAAATGTGGGCACAACATCGAACATGCAAGAATTCATGTTCCAAGATCGTGTCTTTCCTATACTTTGTTTTTTTTTCAAATAAGAAACATCTCCATTATTAGAACTTGCATTATCAATTGTCAGTGCAAGTATTTTTTGTCGCCCCCAATCATGCAAACACATCTCTATGCCCTTACCAAGGGTATCACCCTTGTGATTTTCAACCAAACAAAATGAAAGAATCCTCTTGTGTAACTTCCAACCATCATCAATAAAATGTGCTGTGAGACACATATAGTTTAAGTTTTGCACGGATGTCCATGTGTCCGTGGTGAGAGAAACTCGCTGCCCTCGAAGAGCATTTCTCAACTTTTGTTTTTCTTTTAAAAACAAATTAAAGCAATCATTGGCAACCGTCATATGTGATGGAATTCCTACCCACTTAGGGCAAACCACAAGCATAAACTTCCTGGAACCCTCCCCTTCAGCATGCCTAAAGGGCAACTCATCAAGAATAATCATCTCTGCTAAGGCTTGTCGGCAAGCCTCAACACTAAATGCAATAGACACAAGTCCCCCACTACCACTACCACTTCCTCCCTCCACCTTCCAAGCTAGAGTCGTCTGAGATTTATCCGTCTTCTTAAACGGACATTTCTTACATTGGTGCTCAATGTGATACTTCATGTTTTTCGTACCATTGGTCTTCGTATCACATGCGTACGAAGCACCACAATAATTACATGCAGCGCTAGGTTTAGTTGGATCACCTTTTGAAATTTTTGTAAAATGATCCCAAACAAAAGACCTAAATCTACCTCTTTGTGACCCACCAACTGATTGATCACTTACAATGGGTGGGGGTGGCCCAGGTGGGGGTGGGGGTGGAGGTGGAGGTGGAGGCATGTTTGGTCTTGACTCTTGCACATCACTTGTAGAAGACTCCAACTATAAAATGGAGTCGGGACAAACAAGACAAAAGAATAAAAGAATTAGAAAACAAGCATTAATATATAGTGTTAAAGCCTTGTAAATTCATGCATCTCAGATTATCAAGTTCTCAACTATATGAGTTATATTTTTCTACAAATTATATGCATCACAGATTCACAACTCACATATATATATTATACATAAATAATTTCCAACAAAGCCTAAAATGCAAGACAGCAAGAGTGCCAAGAGTGTCAAAATTTCTACAAATTATATGCATCTCAGATTCCCAACTTATATATATATATATTATATATATATATATATATATTACATACATGATACATATATTGATATATATGCTCATCTCAGATTCCAAATTTCCAAGAAATCAACATAACACAAAAAACATGATACATATTTGATACAACAGTCTACTGTCTACCATTGTGCTTCGAAAGTTCGACCAACAAAACAAAATTTTGCTTCAACCAAAAATAAAATAAAATTTCGGAGTCCCTGACCTGTATGTAAACCTAAAATCAATTTTTTGACACACATAACACAAGCTCACAACAACTTCACAAATCATAACTAAAGTCAAGAGTCACCGTCTCACAGAACCAAAATCGGCGTATGGAGCCGATAAATACCAAAATCAACAGTCAAGAGTCAAGTCTCAACATTCAACATATGCGAAGATTAAATACCAGAGAGAGAGAGAGAGAGTGCCAAAATCTCGACGGAGGGAGGCGACCGAGGGCTGGAGGAGGGTGGATGCGAGTCGCGACGGCTAGGGTTTTCCGAATCGCGGAAAGGGCCAAAATCGCCTTTCGAGGGGAGAGGGGGGCGAAATGAGGAACTGGGAAGTGGGGGGGGAAGGGGGGGAAAACTAATGTTGAAACGGCGCCGTTTGGATTGAAATTGGACCCAAACGGTGGCGTTTCAACAGACGGTTTATTAAAAAAAAACTGAGTTGCGTGAAACGACGCCGTTTCACACAACTCAGTTTCAAAATCTTGCCCCCTCCTAGACTTAAACGGCGCTGTTTAGGTCCTATTTTATACTAAACGGCGCCGTTTCGGCTTCCTAGCAGTGGGCAGTGGCACTTGAGTTATACAGTACGTATTAATTTTAATATTACATAATACATTAATAATTTAATACTATAGACTTATAGTGATTAGTATAATTTTTTTTTAATACCATAGGTCCATATTAGAGTGATAGAGTCTATTATTATACTAATACTATATAGACTTATAGTATGTGTATATAATATATATATATATTAATGATATAGTGATACTAATACTATATATTATTTAATAATACATTAATATTTAATACTATAGACTTATAGTGATTAGTTATTATCAATCATGATTAATATAAGTTATAAGTTATAACTATATAATAGATTAATAGTATTAGTACTAGACTATTAGACTATTAGTATATTTTTTTTAATACCATATTAGAGTCTATTACTATACTAATACTATATATTATATAATAATACATTAATACTATAGACTTATAGTGATTAGTTATTATCAATCATGATTAATATAAGTTATAACGATATAATAGATTAATAGTATTAGTAATTTAGTACTAGATTAATAGTATTAGTACTAGACTATTAGACTATTAGTATATATTTTTTTTAATACCATATTAGAGTCTATTACTATACTAATACTATATATTATATAATAATACATTAATACTATAGACTTATAGTGATTAGTTATTATCAATCATGATTAATATAAGTTATAAGTTATAACTATATAATGGATTAATAGTATTAGTACTAGACTATTAGTATATTTTTTTTAATACCATATTAGAGTCTATTACTATACTAATACTATATATTATATAATAATACATTAATACTATAGACTTATAGTGATTAATTATTATCAATCATAATTAATATAAGTTATAACTATATAATAGATTAATAGTATTAGTATTGGACTATTAGTAATATAGTATAGCTATATGTTAGTAATAAACTAATATTAGTTATAGTGATTTAGTATAAGTTATAATTATATTACTATAACTATAAGTCTATAAGTCTATAACTATTAACTATTGTCTTAAGACTCTTACTCTATGTTAGACTATTACTAATTTACTAATATACTATTAGTATATATATTTTTTTAATACCATATTAGAGTCTAGAAGTAGAGTCTAGACTATTAATAATTTAATATAATACTTGTATTAGTATAAATATTAATAATTTAGTATTACTATAAAATTATAAATATTACTATTAGTATAAAATTATAAATATTAGTATTAGTTAATAATTAATTAATGATGAATTAGTGATAGGATTAGGTTAATTAGTCAAATGAAAATTATATACTTAATATATATAAATTATTAAATTATATATATATATTTAATTCGGTCCGGTCCGGTCCGGTCCGGAAAACTGCTGGACCGTGGACCGGACCGAATTCATTCGGTCCTTTAATTTTTGGACCGGACCCACTCTCGGTCCGGTTCGGTCCGGACCGAATTGGCCGGTCCGGTCGGTTTTTTCGGTCCGGACCGCCCGATTCTCACCCCTAATACTGACCCATCTGTACGGGTTAGAGGCAATCGTATTATACAGCAATATCATCAACTCATGTCAACAAGGAATATTATGCATTGTACATATGAGTTTGATCGATATTTTATGGAAGCTGTCGAGGCACCTAGTGATGTATTTCAGCTATTAACTTGGTGGAAAGTTAATTCCACCAAGTATCCAGTCCTTTCTCTTGTAACCCGAGATGTGCTAGCCATTCCTGTCACTACAGTTGCCTCAGAGTCGGCATTTAGCATTGGAGGTCGCGTGTTGGATGCTTATCGAAGTTCATTGTCACCTACAACCGTAGAGGCCCTCGTTTGCACAGAATTGGATAAGTGAAACGCCCATTGGACTAGATACCGTTGGCGTTGATGCCAAGAGCTATAGGCTTGAATCGGGTAAGTTTATATGCTTTTATAGATCTAAATATTTGTTGTAATGTTTCTAACTTCTACTTTTTATGATTTTATAGATCTAATTGTAAACCCTAACATAATTGCCGATGATTAAGAGTCTGGAACGGACGCCGCTTAAGAGTCTTGGTAAGAATCAGTTTGACTAGTTGCTGATTTTTGTTTTAGTTCATTTTTTATACACTGTGATTGAGATCTAATTTGAGCCTTTTGTTATTTGAAGTTTGAATTATTAGTACAGGTATAAACCACATAATGGCCGTGCATTATGTGTATGTGTTTGTCAAATCAGATATGTGCGTGCGGAGGATTGATGCTTTCAACATACAGAAAATGAAGATTGGGCGCGCATTATGTATATATGTGTTTGTGAAATCAGTTATAAACCAAACATGTAATATGATATGTAAAGTGTAATATAATATTTTCTTAAAGGTGGTCTGTTTCTATACAGCCAACTCACATGCATGCATGGCCCCAAACAAATATTTGCTATTGTAAAACTAAACAACTAATTGATGTTGTCACGCAGGGTTGAAATTGTGTTTGTGTAAAGAGGTTTGGATTGAAAATTTAAAAAAACCAACGCTTTCAGAATTTTGCCGTCTAAATACATTTCAATCTGTTAGAAATGCAGATAAATAAATGGTCCGAATCCGAACGGAATTCGGAGTTCCGATCGGAAGTCGGAGCTCCGATCGGTAGTCAGAGTTCCTATCGGAGTTCGACTCCGATCGGAGGTCGAAGCTCCGATATTATGTCGGAGCTCTGATAAGAGGTCGGAACTCCGACCTCCGATCGGAGTCAGGATAATTTTGACTCCGACTCTTGTCGGAGTCGGAGGTTGGAAACGAGCACTCCGACTCCGTCGGAGTCGGAGCCCAGGCCTACTACCAAGAGTACCTCAAGTACTCTCACTACTATTCTTTTTTTTATTATTACTTTTCACTTACTTTTTATTACTATTCAATATTCTATTATTACTTTTTCATTACTTTTTTTATTACTATTCATAAATATTCTCAACACTTCTTAAATATTCTCACTATCCAACCTTAGACTCCAATGACCCGATCCTCACCATTCTATGGGTTGGGCTTCCATGTTGCGCCCACTTCTTACTTAGGTCAACTCAAGTCCCTCCACCCGTCATCCCCCATAACCTACCAAGTCAATTACCAGCGTCTTGAAAACACTCATTAGTAAGTATTCACTCGAAAGTACTTGTTAATAAGTGCCTCGCCGAAAGGTGCTTGCTAATTAGTGCTTGCCAGAAAGTATTTGCTGGTTTGGAGTACAAGATAAAATATAAAATTTTCATCTCATTTCATCATTACATTTTTTTCAAATATTCATAAAAAATATAATAAATAATTCAACTTTTTCAAATCTCAATTATAAATTTTTCAAATTCCAAAATAATAATAATATTAAAACATAATATTTTAAATTTTAAAACAAAACACAAAACTCTCATCTCATCCCCAAACCCACCACTCTGAGAGCGCTTGCTAATAAGTACCCGCTAGAGAATGTCCATCAACATGAGCTCGCTACTCTTGAGGTTTGTAAAGTCACTCGTGGCCAGAGGTGAGGAGACAATTAGGTTTTGACCCAGAAGCAGGCTGGTTCACATATGATATAATAGGATCAACCCTAAGAACAAGGACAATTAATGTGGAATCGACCTGATGGCTCATTTAACTTAATTTTTTGGAGTGTTTTTGAAGCTGAATCGGCCGAACTGAGCTTTTGGATGTTGGAGGCAATAGAATAGGGAAAGGTTTTCTTGCTGGGGCTCGAAAACTTTTTATATGCTGTTTGTATTGAAAAGATGTGTTTGTGACTTTGTGTTGTGTTTTCTTATAAATTATATGTATATATAATAATATCATGTGTTTATATATATATATATATATATATATATATATATATGTGTATACATATATATTATTGATAACTACATAATCAGACAACTGCAGCCGTCGGATTATGGTTTCAATATACACGTGCACAGCTACAAACTGCAAAGTGCTGTCTTGTTTCATCACCGAGTCCCACACTGGAAAGATGCAGTGGAATCCCCGCAAGCAGATTACCATAAAATGGAACCAACTCTCCTATACTAACCACGCAGCCGCGCGGTGAGCACAGAGCGAACTATTCTTTCGCCTTTTACTAAAGAATACCGTGTGCTCGCCGCAGATAGCGGCATACGCCAATTTTTGGAGGGTGTTCTTCCCTATGGAAGAGCCCCTTTAGTCTCAGTCCCAAATTATTATTGTTTTCTAGTCTTGCAACGGAGTCACGCTTTAAGTAATCTGGAAATGGTGACAGACTGAAATATTAAGTTGTAATGATGAGTTGAGATGATAAAATATTATTATAATATTATTTTTTAATATTATTAATATTTTGAGATTTAAAAAAATTGAATTATTTATTATATTTTATGTTGGAATTTGAAAAAGTTGTAATGATGAGTTGAGAAGAGTGAAATAACCAAACGAATTAATTTTCTTGAATGTTGATGAGTTTCGTTCGAGTCCCAGATTTTCTTTCGGCTTGGTTGTTCTGTGCAGGTGTGTAAGACAGTAAGAGCATTAGTTATGGCCTCAACAAACTTTAGCCAGAATTCGACTAAGAAATTCACTTTTACAAATTTAGCTAACCACTTTTCATCATCATCAAATAACAGACTCAACAAATCTTTCACTGTTCTAATAAAATATTGATTTTGAACTTTTCATTTATTTTAGTTATAATTGTAATTTAAATATTTATTCGTTGTTAAAAAACTACCTATTAATTTTCTAACGTTCATATTATTTCAATGGCTATATTTCTTCAACGGATATATTTTTTTAACTTATATTTCTCCAACGGATATATTTCTTCAACGGTTATATTATTCCATTATAAAACATAACATTTTCTCAATAATTTTATTCACTTCAACTCAAGTGAATATTTTAGTCTAAAAAAATTATTTGACTAGCTCATTTGGCTCAACAAATTTGGCTAGTGATTTAACTTGAAGTTAAAATCACTGTTGATTTGTTGAGCCAATTGTAGCACATTATATTGCACTTTAGCTATTCTTTGGTTAGAATTTAACTTTGTTGAGCCCATAACTGGTGCTCTAATAGTCCCGTTTCATGTGATTGGTTATTTGTGTTTGAATTGAAAGATGAGGGGAACAGAAATAGGTAAGAAAATCAATGCCCTGACATTTGGAGGAGGTGCTCAGAATCTCCAAGAAAGCCATTACACTTTGTTACATTTCCTAATGGATATTTCATGCAGCTAACTGAGTTATATTAGATGAATATCAATCACGTGCTCACTATTAAGCACTTAGTTATTTAGTTTTTTCTGCTTTAAGTATGCACCGGTACATTTTTGCATGTTTTTATAGCTTCTGTTAGATTATATAACACAAACAATGTAATGCTACTTTACCTTTTGGAAAAAATCAGAAATATTTTCACAACTCGAGTCTCTCTATTTTACATGGTATCAACTTACGGTTTCCTCAATGGCATCTTCCTATGATATTTCCTTCGTTACTATGAGGATTCCTAGTGTTCGCTCGAGCAAATGTTGGTATATAGGGATCTGCACCATTTCAGTATAAATACATATTTTTATTTTCACTTTATTGTACTTTTGAGGAGCCAAAATACAGAGAGAGTGAGAGAAGTCATTTTGTGAGATTCCTGAGAGTTTAATGGGTGTATTGGGACTTTGGGATTGAGGATTTTATGATTGATTTCTTGTACTCCACCTTCGTTTGATAGTGAGTTCATTGAGACCGATCCTGCCAATGGACGTAGACTTACTTTGAGATGAACCACTTAAATCTTAGTGTTCTCTGTGTGATTGTCGTTATTTTTTTTTTGTTTGCTTCCGCTTTTATACTTCAAATTAGCTGCTGATAATCCGTTAATCCCTTCAAAATGGTATCAGGGTGCCAGGCTCTGTGGAAGATCTTGAGGGATGGCTATGGCAAAGTTTGAAGTAGAGAAATTTGACGGTCGGAACGATTTTAGTTTATAGTGCATCAAGATGAAGGCTCTGTTGCGACAACAAGATTTGTCAAAGGTCTTGGATGGGAAGGTGTCTCGTGATTCTCTTGCATCGACACGGGAAGAAAAAGAAAAAACACATAGTACCATTATGTTGTCACTATTTGATAGAGTTTTGCAAGAGGTTGCTAATGAGGAGACCATTGCTGGTTTTTGGAAGAAACTTGGGAGCTTGTATATGAAGAAATCGCTGACAAACCGTTTGTATCTGAAGCAAAGGTTATACACGCTCAAAATAAAGGAATGTACTTCTATCTCTAAACATCTAGATGAATTTAATAAGATTATTATGAATATTAGGAATATTGACATTAAGCCTGAAAAAGAAGATCAAGCCTTAATTATTTTGTATTCGTTGCCTATGTCATTTGATAATTTTGTGAATTCAATGTTTTATGGTAGAGACATTATTTCCTTAGCAGATGTGAAATCTGCTTTGAATTCTAAGGAATTGAGAACTAAATTGAATCTAAAGGGCATGGATAATCAAGCCAGTGGTTTGTTTGTTAAGGGTTCCCCTTGCAAGGGTAGATCCAATGAAAGGAGTTCAGAGAAGAGTATGGGTAAATCCAGGGGCAGTTCACAGTCAAAGTTTAACAAAAAAAATGTTAAATGTCATTACTGTCATAAGTTCAATCATTTCAAAAATGAGTGTCCTAGACAAAAAAATAAGGAGGAATATACTAGTTCCTCTAATACTGTTAGCTTTGCTGATGATAAGTATAACATCTCATATATTGTCTTTGCAATTAGCAGCTCTAACAATCGCTTTGGTGACAAGTGAATTATAGACTCAGCTTGTACTTTTCATATGTGTCCCAAGAGAGATTGGTTCACTTCCTATGAACTAGTCAACAGTGGTTCTGTTCTGATGGGGAATGATATGGCCTATAAAATTGTTGAGATTGGTTCGGTTAGGATTAAGATGTTTGATGGAATTGTCAAGACTTTGTCTAACGTCCGACATATCCTAGATTTGAAGAAAAATCTTATTTCATTGGATACTCTTGATTCTCTAGCTTTCCAATACACCAGTGAAGCTGGAGCTATTAGGGTTAGTAAGGGTCCCATGATTGTAAAGAAATGAGATAAGACTAATGGTCTTTATTTCCTTCAAAACAATACAGTGACAGGTGCATCTGCAGTGTTTGTTTCAGATGATCCAAACTCAGACCTTACCCGTTTATGGCAGATGCATCTGGGTTATATGAGTGAAAAGGGGACGTCTATTCTGAGTAGGGGTGTAAAACATTAACCGAAAAATCAGTTGAACTGGACCGAACCAGTGCGGTATCGGTTTTCATATTTTGAAAATCGGTTTAAACCGAACTGAACTAATATATATATTTATAACTTTTTAATAGTATATTATATGCTAAATTTATAATTAATATAAAATGGAATCTTAATCTTATCATTCAAGTCTATCAATCTTATAATATAAAATTAATAAAACATAAAATTTTAAACTTAAATATAAACATTAATATTAAGTTATTAATATAAATTTACTTTTGATATATAT
This sequence comes from Juglans mandshurica, assembly GCA_022457165.1. Taxonomy (NCBI): domain Eukaryota; kingdom Viridiplantae; phylum Streptophyta; class Magnoliopsida; order Fagales; family Juglandaceae; genus Juglans; species Juglans mandshurica. Next base: position 7,351,258 of record CM039626.1, read on the forward strand.
ATCAAGGATAAATACATTTTTTACATAATAAATTATAATATATATATATATTCTTTTTGCAAATATATTTTTACACATTTGATCATATATAATCATAGAAAAAGTCTAGAACTTATATAGACTATAGTTAAATTCAATATTATACAAGTATGTGTTAATTATTATAAAATAATATACTTAGATTATAATATAAATAGACTAATAGTTTAGTATATGTAAATATCATATTATTACTAACATAGATAATCCGTAAAACAGGAAAAGTTGAATCAGACTGGACCAAAACCAGAAAAACAGGAAGTTTCAGTTTCGATAGTGAATCGGTGCCGTATCGAATCATAAATTTTCAAAACCAGTGTATACAGGTTCGGTTCTAAAAAATGTACAAAATCGAATTGAACTAGACCTGTTATGCCCCTAATTTTGAGTAAGCAGGATCTACTTTGTGATCAGAAGATAGAGAAACTTGACTTTTGTGAGCATTGTGTTTTTGGTAAACAATCCATGGTTTAGTTTACTACAGGCGTTCATAGAACCCAAAGTACTATAGACTATATTCATTCTGATCTTCGAGGTCCATCTTCTATTTCATTAAAAGGTGGTATTCAGTATTTACTCACATTTATTGACGATTACTCAAGAAAGGTCTAGGTTTATTTTCTGAAACAAAAAAGCGATGTATTTGCTAACTTTAAACAATAGAAGGCTTTGATTGAAAATCAAACAGGCAAGAAGGTAAAACGACTTCAAACTGACAATGAAATGAAATTTTATGGAGTTGAATTTGATGAATTCTGCAAAGATGAAGATATTGCTAGGCACTGCACAGTTAAACACACTCCACAGCAAAATGGAGTAGATGAACAGATGAATAGGTCTCTCTTGGAAGAGCTCACAGTATGCTTTAAAATGCCAGCTTCTCTAAAGATTTCTAGGCTGAAGAAGTCAACACATCTTGCTATTTGGTTAACAGGTCTCTGGCCACAGCTATTGAATTGAAATTCCAAATGAGGTATGGTCTGGAACTCTTGCTAATTATTCAAATTTGAATTTTTTTGTTGTCCTGCGTATTTTCATGGTAATGAAGGAAATCTTGAGCCAAGGGCAAAGAAAACCATAATCATTGGATATGCTAGTGGGGTGAAAACACTCAGATAGATTGTGGTGTACTAATCCTAAATCACCCACATCATGACCAATTAGAGGACGGCACATGGCATCTTATATACAGTCAACATTTAAAAAACTTAAGAAAGTAAAATAGCATAATAATGTTAAATAAAATAACATTACAAATATTTAAAAAATCAATTATTTAAATTGAGAAGTTTCTAACAAATAAAAAATTATTTAAAATCTTGTATTAAAAAATCAATTATACAAAAATGTAATAAACTGAAAAGTTTCTAACAAATAAAAGTTATTTAAAATTTTTTGCAAAATTAAAATATTAATTAACAAGAAATTGGTGAGAATGACGAATATTATATGTTTGGGATAAATTATCCATTCTAACTCTTCTAGTGATTACGAGATGGAGTCACGTGGGTCGTCAAGACTCCCAACGATCCGATCCTCACCACTCTTTGGGTTGGGCTTCCATGTTGGGCCCACTTCTTACTGAGGGCAACTCAAGTCCCTCCACCTATATAAAAAAAGAAGTCTGATGAAAATTTGATGTGGCTTTACAGATATTGATTTTCTCACGAATCTATATGTGAACGTCAGAATATATATGATTGATATCATTCACACAACTGCATCCGTTGGATTATGGTGTCTATGTACACGTGCACAGCTGCAAACTGCAAAGTGCCGTCTTGTTTCATCACCGAGTCCCACACTGGAAAGATGCAGTGGAATCCCCGCAAGCAGATTACCATAAAATGGAACCAACTCTACTCTACAAACCACGCAGCCGCGCGGTGAGCACAGAGCGAACTATTCTTTCGCCTTTTACTAAAGAATACCGTGTGCTCGCCGCAGATAGCGGCATACGCCAATTTTTGGAGGGTGTTCTTCCCTATGGAAGAGCCCCTTTAATCTCAGTCCCAAACAATTGTTGTTTCTAGTGTTGCAACAGAGTCCTGCTACAAGCAATCTGGAAATGGTGGCAGACTGAACATTATCTCAATTTTCTTGAATGTTGATGAGTGTCAGTTGAATCGTTCGAGTCCCAGATTTTCTTTCGGTTTGGTTGTTCTGTGCAGGTGTGTAACATTACTGTTTCATGAGATTAGTTGTTTATGTATGAATTGAAAGATGAGGGGAAGAGAAATAGGTAAGAAAATCAATGCCCTGACATTTGGAGGAGGTGCTTAGACTCTCAAAGAAAGCCATTACACTTTGTTACATTTCCTTAATAGATATTACACGCAACTAACTGAGTTACATGTACAGGTAATATTAGATATATATCAATCACGTGCTCACTATTAAGCAGTTAGTTATTTAGTAATATTAGATATATATCAATCACGTGCTCACTATTAAGCAGTTAGTTATTTAGTTTTGTCTGCTTTAAGTATGCACGTTGATATAAACCCGCGTCAATGAATTCCCTTGAACCCACAATCAATTTGAAAACTCTCCAAGAAAGTCAAAAATCAAGTCAAGGATGGAGAATCTAGACCCAATGAGAACTCGTTTCAAGAACCTAGATTATATTAAAATCTAGACCCGTTGAAGAACACGTCTCAAGAACCCAGATTACAAAGAAGGAACGCCACAAAGGTTGTGATATACCTTTGATAAGTTCAAAAGTTCAATTAAGAACAAGAGGAGATAAACTCAACTCACAATGAACAAATTCATCAAATTTCATCAACTTCATAAACTTCTGAAAATGAGGCTACAAAGAGTATTTAAACCAAAACCTAATTAAAATCCTAGATAAAATAAAACCCCATCTTCCAAAAATACCCCTGAGTGAACAGTGCCGCGGCTACAGTACGGCGCTACAGTAACTCGGCTACAGTAACCCTAACCCTAGGTCAATAAAATAATAACTTTCCCAACATGCCCTTACATAGGCATAAACCCAATTATTCTAAGCAAATAAAATAGGTCCTTGAAATTAATTAAATAAGTTGAAAGCCTTCAAGTGTCCAAAGCCTATAAGTCAAGTTGTTGCCCTTTCCATAGCTTATGAAATGAATCAAAGCATAATCTTCATCATTTAAGCCCTTGAACTTGTATTTGGCCCATCTGGAACTTGCAACATATCTTTAAGACTAGGCCCACCTTGGTTCCCATCATTCCCCCTCTCTTCAAAAGGATTCGACCTTGAATCTTCACCTACATCAAAAGGAGAAAGATCAGAAACATTGAAAGTTGCAAAAACTTGATACTCACCTAGAAGATCCACTTTATATGCATTGTCATTAATTTTCTCAAGAATTTGGAAAGGTCCATCTCCTCGAGGATGCAACTTAGTCCTTCTATGAGCTGGGAATCTTTCTTTGAGCATGTGAACCCAAACCCAATCTCCTGGTTCAAAGATGACACGCCTTCGTCCTCTATTAGCTTGGGAAGCAACCCTTTCATTCTTTTGGGCAATTTGAAGCCGTACCCTCTCATGTAGTGACTTCACCAACTCTGTCTTTTTTTGTCCATCCAAACTACTCCTGCCATCAACAGGTAAAGACATCAAATCCAAATGAGTAAGTGGATTAAATCCATAAACAATTTCAAAAGGAGAGTATGAAGTAGTAGTATGCATCGTCCTATTATATGCAAACTCTATAAATGGCAAGCAATCCTCCCAAGTTTTTAAATTCTTATGAACAACAGTGCGTAAAAGCTGAGTTAAAGTCCTATTAACTACTTCAGTCTGACCATCAGTCTACGGATGACAAGTAGTGGAAAATAAGAGCTTAGTACCCAATTTCCCCCACAACACCTTCCAAAAATAGCTAAGGAATTTAACATCCCTATCAGAAATAATACTCCTAGGTACACCATGGAGTCGCACTATCTCTCGAAAAAACAAGTCAGCTATGTTTGTGGCATCATCTGTTTTGTGGCATGAAATGAAATGTGCCATCTTACTAAATCTATCCACAACCACAAAAATAGAATCTCTACCCCTTTTGGTCCTAGGCAGCCCCAAGACAAAGTCCATAGATATGTCTACCCATGGCTCACTAGGAACGGGTAAGGGTGTATACAACCCATGTGGCAAAACCTTAGATTTGGCCTTTCTACATGTAATGCACCTTCCACAAATACAGTTAACATCTCTCTTCATCTTAGGCCAAAAGAAATGTTCATGCAAAATGTCTAAAGTTTTCTTGATATCAAAGTGTCCCATTAATCCCCCACCATGTGCCTCACGCACCAATAACTCACGCATAGAACAATTTGGCAGACAAAGTTTGCTTTCTTTAAACAAATAACCATCATGCTTGTAAAACTTACCAAATGCCGCCTTATCACATGCCACATACACATTTGAAAAATCAGCGTCATCGGCATACATGTCTTTCACATATTCAAACCCAAGCATTTTAGCACTCATAGAAGTAAGAAGTACATACCTCCGGGATAGAGCATCAGCAACAATGTTCTCCTTACCTTGCTTGTAACGGATGACATAGGGAAATGTCTCAATGTATTCCATCCATCTAGCATGCCTTTTATTCAACTTATCTTGACCCTTGAGATGCTTCAATGATTCATGATCGGTGTGGATCACAAATTCCCTTGGCCATAGGTAGTGCTGCCAAGTCTCTAATGCACGAACAAGAGCATAAAGCTCTTTGTCATAAGTAGGGTACTTCAAGGATGCCCCACTTAACTTTTCACTGAAGAAGGCTATGGGCCGCCTATCCTGCATCAAAACGGCTACAATCCCTATTCCTGAGGCATCACATTCAATCTCAAAAGTTTTGTTAAAATCAGGTAATGCTAACACAGGTGCAGAGCACAACCTTTCTTTAATAGTGGCAAAAGCATTCTCTTGATTAGCCCCCCAATGAAACCCAACATTCTTTTTAATTACCTCAGTGAGTGGTGCTGCAATGGTGCTGAAGTCTTTAACAAAACGCCGATAAAAGCTAGCTAAGTCATGAAAGCTTCTTACCTCAATGATGCTTTTTGGCATTGGCCACTCCTTGATTGCCTTGACTTTCTCTTCATCCACCTCAATACCCTTTGTACTAACAACATAACCAAGAAAAACAACTTTTTCCATGCAAAAGGCACATTTCTTAAAATTAGCATACAACTTTTCACATCTCAACACATCAAACACATATCTCAAATGCTCAATATGTTCATTTAAGTTCTTGCTGTACACTAAGATATCATCAAAGTACACAACCACAAACATGCCTATGAATGCACGTAGGACATGGTTCATTAATCTCATGAAAGTACTGGGCGCATTTGTAAGTCCAAATGGCATAACCAACCATTCATAAAGCTCATACTTAGTCTTAAAAGCAGTTTTCCATTCATCACCCTCTTTCATTCTAATTTGATGGTACCCACTTTTAAAATCAATTTTACTGAAAATACATGAGCCATGCAATTCATCAAGCATATAATCCAATCTAGGAATGGGATGGCGATATTTTACCGTGATATTGTTGACCGCCCTGCAATCAATGCACATCCTCCACGTCCCATCCTTCTTTGGCACTAGTAGCACTGGTACTGCACAAGGGCTCATGCTCTCCCTCACGTACCCCTTGCTGATCAAATCCTCAACTTGCCTCTGAAGCTCCTTTGTCTCCTCTGGATTACTTATATAGGCTGGTCGGTTTGGAATAGCAGCCCCGGGCACAAAATCAATCTGGTGCTCAATGCCTCTAATGGGTGGCAACTCATTTGGCATCTCTTCCGGGAATACATCCTCAAACTCCTGTAACAAAGAAACAGCCAAACTCGGAAGAGACTGGTTAGTTTCATCAAGACTAAGATAAGACTCTTTATAGACAAGAAAAATCATAGGGCGATCTGCGAAGAAAGCCCTCTTAACCTCACTCTCTCTTGCATAGAAACTCACTTTTGCCTTTCCTTTTCTCTCGGCAGACTCTCTTTCTTTTTTCTCTTATGGCTCCACTCTTTTTTCTTTACTCTCAGCCACCTCTCTACTTTCTTTTTCACTCTTTCTTTTATACTCATTTTCATTTTCACTCTTTCTTTTTTGTTCAATCTCTTTTTCACTCTTTCTTTTTTTATCACTCTCATTTTCACTCTTTCTCTTTTGATCACTCTCATTTTCACTCTTTCTTTTTTGAGCAACCTCACTTTTCAATTTCAATTGGTCCTCATAGACCTGGCTTGGAGTTAAAGGAGCAAACTTAATTGTTTTGCCCTCCTTTTCAAAGCTGTACATGTTCTTGAACCCATCATGTGTCACTCTCCTATCATACTGCCACGGCCTCCCCAACAAAATATGGCCCGCATGCATAGGCACAACATCACAAAGCACCTCATCCTGATACTTCCCAATAGAAAAAGTGACTAACACTTGTTTATCCACCCTAACCTCTCCACAATCATTCAACCACTGCAATTTGTATGGTCTAGAGTGTTTTAAGGTTGGTAAATTCAATTTCTCAACCAAAGTAGTGCTAGCCACATTAGTACAACTCCCTCCATCAATGATCATACTACATACCTTATTGTTGACATGGCATCTAGTATGGAAAATGTTCTTTCTCTATTGCTCTGCATCATCCACCTTAATGTGTGCATTACGAGCACGCCTGGAAACAAGAGACTCACCTGTCATAGGGTATACCACTCCATCATCATCACTAGCATCATCCAACTCGGGCACCTCATCACTATCATCCTCACTCTCAGTCATCACCTCCCCATTGTCACGCATAATCATCACCCTCCTATTTGGATATTGAGAAGCAATGTGCCCTGAACCCAAACACTTAAAACATTTGATATCTCTATTCCGTGAAGGTTGGGATTCTACCTTGGGTTTGTTGCTAGTTCCCTCATCTTTTCCCTTAGGTGGTTCGGTCTTTCTCTTTGCTTCAGCTGGATCATTCCTATCCCATTTTGATTTCCATGTAGTGCTAGAAACCGAAGTGTACCTTGCTGTCCCTTTTCTCTTTAATTGCCTCTCCACCTTCATAGCCATGTGCACCATGTCCTCTATCTCCACATAATGCTGCAATTCAATTACATTGGCTATATCCCTATTCAAACCGCTCAAAAATCTAGCCATGGTGGCCTCTCGATCCTCTTCTACATTAGCCTAAATCATCGCCACCTCCATCTCCTTATGGTAATCCTCCACACTCCTAGACCCCTGTGTAAGATTTTGTAATTTCTGGTAAAGGTCTCTATAGTAATGGCTAGGAACAAATCTCTGCCTCATGAGAGCTTTCAACTCTCCCCATGTGTCTATAGGCCTCTCATAATTCCTCCTCCTATTGGTCACTAATTGATCCCACCAAATAATAGATCAAGGAAGCAATGTAAGGATTGGTGCAATCCACTTGGGATGAAGCCAGCAAGAGCCCAACACTCAAGATAGGTCTGAAAGAAGAAGAACCAGTTTTGATCCACTTGATTCAAGCTGTGGAAGACATGACTTAGAGATACGGCCTATTGTTATTGGAGGCTTCCAGTTTGGTTAAATGATTTATTTTATTATTTTAGAATAAGTGGGCTTGAAGATGCTTGGCTCACATGTCTTATTTCTTATGAACTATGTTTTTTGGGAAGGCCTTGTATTTTGGCCAAAGGCTTATTTGGAAAGTTACTTTTTAGGAATTAGGGTTTCATCAATTTATTGTAGGGGTTACTATAGCCGTGCGTACTGTAGCCGGCACTGTTCATCAAGGGTAATTTTGGGTAAAAGGGGCTTTATTTTGGCTATGGTTTTGATTGGGTTTGGGTTTAAAAACTCTTTGTAGCCTCATTTGACAGATTAGACAATATTGAATTTTATTTGTGAGTTGAGTTTTCTCCTCTTGTTCTTGATTGAACTCTTGAACTTATCAAAGGTAAATCACAACCTTTGTGGCGTTTCTCTTTTGTAATCTGGGTTCTTGAGACGGGTTCTTCAACGGGTCTAGATTTTAATATAATCTAGATTCTTGAAACGAGTTCTCATCGGGTCTAGGTTCTCCATCCATTGACTTGATTTTGGCTTTCTTGGGAGAGTTTTCAAATTGACTGTGGGTTCAAGGGAATTCATTCCCGCGGGTTCGTATCACACGTGTTCATTTTAGCATGTTTTATAGCATTATATAACACAAACAATATAATGCTACTTTAACTTTTGGAAAAAATCAGAAATATTTTCGCAACTCGAGTCTATGTATTTTACATGGTATCAACTTAGGATTTCCTCAATGGCATCTTCCTATGATGTTTCCTTCGTTACCATGAGGATTCTTCGAATCCATATTTTTTCATAATGGAACTCAACCTCTCACATGAGAGAACTATTATATTTGATCGCGATCGATGATAATGATGGCGCTACAGGCAAAGAATAAAGTTGGCTTTGTGAATGGTTCGATTTGGCAACCAAATCCTACTGATCCTCTGTTTCATGCTTGGGAACGCTGTAATAACATAATTTTATCTTGGATTCTTAATTCTATTGCTAAGGACATTGCCGCGAGCATGACTATGTTGAAACTGCTCATGAGGTCTAGTCTGATCTTAAAGAACGGTTTGATCAAGGTAATAGTCCACGTATCTTTCAATTAGAGAAGGATATTTGTTCTTTATCTCAAGAAAATATGTTTGTTAGTTCTTACTTGATACGGATGAAAGGGCTTTGGGATGAATTACAAAGTTATTCTCCCATGCCACTTTGTTCTTGTGGAGCTTTGAAGGTTTTAATTGACTACCAATAGTGCCAATATGTTCATTTTCTTAAGGGGCTTAATGAGAGTTTTTCAAGCATCAGAGGTCAAATATAACTCATGGACCCTCTACCTCCTATCAATAAAGTTTGTTCTCTTATTTTACAAGAAAAAAACAACAACAATAAGTGAGTCATATGACTATTCCATCTTTAGAATCTGCAGTTTTGTTTTCCAAATCGATGAATAATAATCTAGGCCCTTCTCGAAAATCATTTACTCGTAAAGATCAACCAACTTGTTCTCACTATGGTATGACTGATCATGTCATAGATAAGTGCTACAAGCTTCATGGTTACCCACCTGGCTTTCACACTAAGCCTAAATCTTTTTCAGCCAATCAGGTTTCAATTCAAGATCTGGATCCTACACCTTCTATGGCTTCAGATCCTCAGTTGTCTATCTCTGCAGAACAATGTCAACAATTGTTGGCATTTATCAATTCTCAATATCAGCATAGTTTTGAATCTTCTTTTGGTCATGTAACTGCTACTACTGTGGCCTCCAATAACACCTTGCACTCTACATCTTTCAAGTAAACAAATTTTGCCCCTTGGCATTACACATTTTGTTTTCTACGTAATTTTCAATTGGCTAATTTGTCTTCTGATCGTGGATCATTAATACAGGCAACTGATCATATAGTGTCTTCCAACATTTTTTTTCTACTTCCTTACCTTCTGTTGTTGATTTCACTGTCAAGTTACCAAATGGATCTTCTATTCCAGTTTCTCATGTTTTGACAAATGTCCTTTGTGTGCCTTCATTCTCTTTCAATCTCATTTATGCCTATAAACAGACTAGTTCTTTACATTGTTGTTTCCTTTTCATGTCTCAACATTGTTTCATTGAGGACCTTACTCAATAGAGGACGATTGGACTGGGTAGCAGACATGACAATCTCTACATTCTGCAGCAGCCAATGTATCAAAAGTCTTTCATTTATGCTGTATCTCCTACTGTTTTTCCTATCTTACACAATTATGTTGATCTTTGGCATCATCGTTTAGGCCACCCTTCATTTTCTAAATTTATTGGTCTTCATGATGTTGTATTTGAAATTCATTCTTGTAATAAGCAACATCATTACTCAATTTGTCCTCTTGCTAAAAAAACGAAACTATCATTTCCTACTAGTACTTGAGTTACTAGTTCAATCTTTAATTTTATCAATGTGATATTTGGGGTCCTATGTCTACTCCTACGATTGATGGATTCTAATATTTTTTTTATAATTGTTGATGACTACTCTAGGCATACTTGGTTTATTTGCTGAAATATAAACTTGAAATACGCCCATTGATTCATTCCTTTTTCTCTTTAGTTGAAACTCAATTCCAAACTAGAATTAAAACCATTAGGACAATGGTGCAGAATTTTCTATGCATAATTTCTTTGCTCTTAAAGGTGTTATTCATCAGTGTAGTTATGTGCAAACATCTCAACAGAATTCCATTTTTGAACATAAACATCATCACATTCTAAATGTTGCTCGTTCTCTCAAGTTTCAAGCTAATCTTCCTGTTTGTTTTTGGGGAGATTGTATACTTACTGTTGTTCATCTCATTAACAGGCTTCCTACCCTTGTTTTGTCTATTAAAACTCCTTTCGAAATACTCTATCATGTTGTCCCTTCTTATAGTCATCTTAGAGTTTTCGGTTGTCTTTGCTATGCTGCAACTCTTTCTTATAATCAAGCTAAATTTGAACCTAGATCTTGTCGATGTATTCTTCTTGGTTATCCTCATGGTATCAAGGGTTACAAGATTTTAGATCTTGACACTAACTCCATTTTTGTCCCAAGATGTTTTGTTCCATGAATACATTTTTCCATTCCATTCTTTTAATCTTCATACTTCTCACCATTCCCTTGTTTCTGGTTCACAGTTTCCTTCTTCTTTTTTACCTATCCCAATATTTGATTCCACTACTTCTAATTCTTTGCAGTTCCCTTTAGATTCTAATTCAGCTTCTGTTCCTTCTTGATCTTTAAGAAGATCTACTCATGTTTCTCGGTTACTTGGCTATTTGCATGATTATACATAATTGTAGTTATGTTTATGCTCCTACAGTACCATCTCCTCTATATTTATAATCTTTCTCTTACATTTTCATATTCCAAACTATCTTCTGCCCATTGAGTTTTTTCCTTATGTTTATGTTCATTTTGAGCACACCTCTTTTAAAGAAGCTATGCATTATAGTCGCGGGAGAGATGCAATGCACTTATTTTGAAAAAAATATATATATAAAATTTATACAAAAAATGATAATCTTTTAATAATAGACCATGATACCCTTGCATCCAGTTCAATACTCTTTCACTATTTATATTATATTTGAAATTTTTTATTTTTTTATCATTTTCTTTTAAGTATTTTTTTAACATCCTTAATCATTAAGAAAAAATTAAAAAAATATTTAATTTTATTAATAGTCACTTCCTTAACCATTAATAAAAAAATCAAATAAAAAAATTGTAGTAAGAGGATAGTAATCCTATCATTTTCTATATTTTTTTTTAAAAAGAATACAACATACAATTACTGTTTTTAAGATGGATACCTTTGGTTTAAAAAGTTTAGAAGTAGGACCTAGTTATGGTCAAGTTTTTAAATAGTACCTCTGTAAAGTCTCTGTTAGGTTGCGTTTAGATGTTAAATTGAGTTGAGTTAAGTTGAATTAATATGATAAAATATTGTTATAATATTATTTTTTAATATTATTATTATTATGACATTTGAAAAAGTTGAATTATTTATTATATTTTATATTAAAATTTAAAAAAATTATAATAATAAATTGAAATGAATTGAGATAGATTTAACAATCAAACCAAACTTACTCTCCTAACTGAAAATGGTGGCGCAGCTCATGTCGATCACCATGTCATGACAAATCAGGAGACGATGGTGTCATATTATGTACGGTTAGCTTTTAAAAACTTTTAAAAAATATACAGCCAACATGCTACATCCGTGTGAACAATTAAAAAAAATAGAAAAATAGAAAAAAAATTGAAAAGTCAAATCAAGTTATAAAACCAACAAAATAAGAACATATAAAAATAGAAAAAAGACATTACTTGCGTCTTGGGGAACACTCGGTAATAAGTGCTCGCCCGGGTGTGCTTGTTAATAAGTGTCTGCCTAGGAGCGCTCGGTAATAAGTGCTTGCTAGAGACTGTCCACCAACATATGTGAACGTCAGAATATATATGACTGATATCAGTCACACAACTGCAGCCGTTGGATTATGGTTTCTATATACACGTGCACAGCTGCAAACTGCAAAGTGCTGTCTTGTTTCACCACCGAGTCCCACACTGGAAAGATGCAGTGGAATCCCCGCAAGCAGATTACCATAAAATGGAACCAACTCTCATCTACAAACCACGCAGCCGCGCGGTGAGCACAGAGCGAACTATTCTTTCGCCTTTTACTAAAGAATACCGTGTGCTCGCCGCAGATGGCGGCATACGCCAATTTTTGGAGGGTGTTCTTCCCTATGGAAGAGCCCCTTTAATCTCAGTCCCAAACTATTGTTGTTTCTAGTGTTGCAACAGAGTCCTGCTACAATCAATCTTGAAATGGTGGCAGACTGGAACATTATCTCAATTTTCTTGAATGTGGATGAGTTGTTGAATCGGTCGAGTCCCAGATTTTCTTTCGGCTTGGTTGTTCTGTGCATGTGCGTAACAGTCCTCTTTCATGATATTGGTTAGGGTGTAACGGACCTGGTTTATTTGAGATTTGAAGAATTGATATCACGTTTCATCCTTAAATCAGTACTTCCGGTATGAAAGGTAAAATGAGTTTTGTTAGGTACAAGCGAGTTTGTGCACCATATCGCGTACCGATGATTTTTTTTATTTAAAAAAAAAATATTTTGAGAGAAGAAGAAAATCTCTTATATCATGAAAATTACTTTTATCTTTAATTCACATCGTTTCGTTAAACATATACATTATATATTAATATCAGTGCACGAACTTGGTTGTAAGTAGATTTTTCCGAGGTAAAATACACCAGGCTCAAAATGGTTCTTAAAGTCCAGCCATCGAGGTTCCATCACTAGAAGACAAATGAAGAAAGAGAAAAATAGGACATAGGAGGTGAGGGTGCCAGGAAACAGAGAGTTGTCAGGAGAAAGTTAGAAAGGAAAAGACAGTCAGACACGCAAAGCAGATATCCCTCACCACTACTAAGGCGCATGCAAGAAGAGGGTCAGATAAAAGGAATGCCTACGGTTTCATAAACTCTTTTTTTGAACGCTTGGAGGGATTTTTGGCGAGACTTCTTCTTCAGCTGCTTCTTCGAGCTTCAGAGAGAATATCTTCTCCAGCAAGTAGATCTTCAGCTCTCATTGTACAGTAAAAAATGAGAGGGTATGAGAGACTGTAAACAAGCATATTATAGTGGAATCTCCTCTCCCCAAACCCCCGTGGACGTAGGCCTAGTGCCGAACCACCCATCTCTCCTTATTTTCTCTATTTAAATATTGTTCACTGCCATGGACGTATGCAAGGACACCGTACAACTGCACCAGATCACCATCGGGGCTCCACACCTAACCGATCGAGGCCCAGCAACTTACCTCAGAGTGTCCGGGAATGGATCTTTCTCCCCTTTCTAGCTGCGACGTTTTTGGGCGTTAACAGTGGTGCTGTCTGTGGGATCAAGATTGTTTTTGCACCGAAAGCGAAAGAAGGACGATTTCAAGGCGTGCTAAATAATCTCTGAAGTAGCAGATGAAAATTTTCCAAATAAGTACTCACAGTTTTCCTGCTCTTATTTTTATTAATGACGCCATTGCAAAAAACGGGCGAGTAAAATCTTCCTTGCCCATGTAGTTGATAATGCTGTACATTTAAGTGCCTGCAAATGGCACTTGCAGCTCACGTGATCGGGCCACTCATCATCTCAACCCAGGGAGTGTAGTTTATGCACGGGCCACATGCACGTAGCATGATATGAACCCGCGAGAATGAAATCCCTTGAACCCACAGTCAATTTGAAAACTCCCCAAGAATGCCAAAACCAAGTCAATGGATGGAGAACCTAGACCCGATGAGAACTCGTTTCAAGAACCTAAATTATATTAAAATCTAGACCCGTTGAAGAACCCGTCTCAAGAACCCAGATTACACAGGAGGAACGCCACAAAGGTTGTGATTTACCTTTGATAAGTTCAAAAGTTCAATTAAGAACAAGAGGAGTAAAACTCAACTCACAATGAATAAATTCATCAAATTTCATAAACTTCATAAACTTCTGAAAATGAGGCTACAAAGAGTATTTAAACCAAAACCTAATTAAAACCCTAGATAAAATAAAACCCCATCTTCCAAAAATATCCCTGAGTGAACAGTGCCGCGGCTACTGTACGCGCTACAGTAACTCGGCTACAGTAACCCTAACCCTAGTTCAATAAAATAATAACTTTCTCAACATGCCCTTACATAGGCATAAACCCAATTATTCTAAGCAAATAAAATAGGTCTTTGAAATTAATTAAATAAGTTGAAAGCCTTCAAGTGTCCAAAGCCTATAAGTCAAGTTGTTGCCCTTTCCATAGCTTATGAAATGAATCAAAGCATAATCTTCATCGTTTAAGCCCTTGAACTTGTATTTGGCCCATCTGGAACTTGCAACATATCTTTAAGACTAGGCCCACCTTGGTTCCCATCATAGCATATGCATTGGCGGGCAAATAACGTGCACTTAAATGTACAATGATCCTTGACGCAGTACTCTATACACAATAGATACACACGTACACCGAAGGCGGGCACTGTGCACTTAAGAGCCCATGCACGTTCAAATTGTGCATGGCGCGCACAGTGCATAACGGGTGAACGTCGCAATGCACCCAGGACCCTCGCGCCACCCTGCCACTAGGCGCTCACTGACTCGCCGGAGGTCACTACATGGACCGTCAGCAGTTTCTGTATCCACCACGCCGGTCTCCAACCGTGGATGCCATGCTCACGTCGACCCACAGGTGCACGTCTCCATGCACCTGAGGAGCCTCCGGCCCACTATTCGTGGGCCCAGCTGCAGAGACCGATGGCAACCATGGCTCCAGCATTTTTTGCCGTGGCCACAGTGGTCCCTTGCGAGGAAGATCTTGCACATTCCCCCGTGCGCCCCGAAGGGAGCCCCACCTCTCATGGCTCCAGCAAGCTGGCTGCCCACCACCACCATGTGTACCGTAGGCAAAGTCTGTCCCGACCTGAGTGCCTCTAACACGCCTCGACGTTCGGCGAGCAATAGTGGCCTTCGGCTAAGTACTCCGTGCATGTAGCAAACTAACGGTAGACCGTCGTGAGACTCTTGATCTTGTTGGCGGTCACCACTTGGACTGTCGGCATCCTCTGCCATCTAAGGGGTGGCCCCCGACCACCAAGGCTGACCCCGGTCGCCCCTCAGCCATGCACCCAGTGCACTAAACATGCACTGGACTCCTCAGCCAACTCACGATCGAGGTCTCCCCTGGCCCTCCGAAGAACCTCCACTCCTCGACCATGCTCCATGGCTAAGATCTCCCCTCGTTCCATAACTTGCACGACCATGGTCACCCTGGCCAGTACATTTGTCGCCAAGCAACTCATCGGCCAAAGACCTCCACTCCGCAGTTATGCACCACGACCAGAGGTCTCCTCGACATGCCATCCGACGACCATGCATGCTCCTCGGTCAAGATGCTCCTCAAACATCTTCCTCACTTAGACAAGCTCCAACTTGTCACCCGAACTCCACGACCACGCAAACTCGTTGCCCAGCACACTTTTCGGCCATAAACCTCTCCTCCACGACAACAACATCAGCACATGACTCCATGGCCATGGGCCGCCCCTAAGGCACGTTACATGGCCCATGCAACGTGCTCACTTGCCGCGTTCGCTTAACCGCCACGTGCACGACTTCAGACGCCTTGCGTGTCACACGCACACACCACCACTACCCTGCATGTCACGTGCACACCTTGGACGATCGCCACCTCAGCCAAGTGAAAGCAGGCAACCAACACTAGATACCGGTCACCATGCACGAACCACAAACGAGCATTCACCTCGAAAAAGAAAAAAGAGGAAATGGAAATAAAAATAAAGAGCAAGGAAGAGAAGAAATGACAAACAGCAGCGGGCAAAAATCAGCCATAGTGGCTAAATACTCCTGTTTGTCTCCTTCAAAACTTGTGTGGATTTTGTTTTCACTAACATAATTGATCTCCGTAGCACGAAATCTCCATCAACAACTTACCTCCCCGCGAGGCAAAAGGGACGAGTGTAATGCCTAAGGCTGCTCTATTCCTCTCGTAGAGGAGTGCGGGTCAGCCTTCGGCTACCCGAAGAATGAACGAAATCTCCATCAACGAAATATCTATCAGCAACTTACCTCTCTGCTAGGCAAAGACATGAGTGTAATGCCTAAGGCTACTCTATCCCTCTCGTGGAGGAGTGCGGGTCAGGCTTGGACTACTCGAAGATGGAATCTCCACTAACAGAATCTCCACGAACGAAATCTCCATCAGCAACTTACCTCCTCGCGGGGCAAATGGATGAATGTAATGACTAAGGCTGCTTTATCCCTCTCGCGGAGGAGTGCGAGTCAGTCTTCGGATACCTGAAGACGGAATCTCCACTAACAAAATCTCCATGAACGAAATCCCCATCAGTAACTTACCTCCCCGCGAGGCTAAGGGATGAGTGTAATGCCTAAGGCTGCTCTGTAGACTGTCCCTCTGCCTTCGGCTACCCGAAGAGGGAATCTCCACCAACGAAATATCCATTAACTATTTACCTCCCCGCGAGGCGAAATGGATGAGTGTAATGCCTAAAGCTGCTCTATCCCTCTCGCGGAGGAGTGCAGGTCAGCCTTCGGCTACTCGAAGACAGAATTTCCACCAACGAAATCTCCATCAACGGAAAATTCATTAACGAGATCTCCACCAACGGAATCTCCTGCAATGAAACGCCATCTCCAGCAACGGAACGTCATCTCCAGCAACAAAACGCCAAACAGATAGCGCCTCAGACCTTCACCGCACCCCAGCAAGGTAGCTCAGGTTCACGAATGTCTCATTTGTGATTGGAAAATATTTGCACTAACAGGTTTCACTTTTACAGCATCTCCTACCCACCTTCCCGTGATGGTCAACAGGTGGGTCCAGCGGTAAGGCAGCCTGGTCTGCCCCACGGCGAAGTGCGGGTTCAATCTTTCAACTACCTGACATAAATCTTGAGACAACATCTCTACCAGCGAAAGCCGAGTGTCTGCACTCATGCCATAACCGCTACCAGCGGGTTACCTTCGGGAACGAGCCCTCGGAGTTAATGTGCCTCCGAGCTCCACAACTTCCTGAAGTGGATCTAGAGGGTCGACGGGCTCTCTGACCACTTCACGTGGGTAACAAAAAACATACCCTAACATTAACTGCAATTCACATAGGAAAATGAAAGTTCACCCACATCATCGAAAATAAAAACGTTGGAACAACATACACCTCTCGGCAAGACTTAAGGTGAGTCCAGTCTTATAAGCTACTCAACCCTTTTTTACCGCTTTTCTAAAAATTCAGCGAGCGGGAAAGGTCAAGGACCACCCGATCCTCCAGGTGCCCGAATGGGCGAGAAAGCTCAGGGACCGCACTACCCCCCAAGGTGTCCGAATGGGCGGGAAAGCTCAGTCACCGCTCGACCTCCAGGTGTCCGAATAGGCGGGCAAGTCATTTGACTTCCCGGCCAACTTTCATACACATCTTACGCGGTTGAGCCCATCTCTCGCCATAGCCAAGCTACGTGCTCACACCCTATGCATCTTACGCGGTCAAGCCCACCTCTTGATTATCTCACCAGGACGAGCTTCGCACTCGCGCTCCATGCGGTCAAACCTACCTCCTGCTTACCTCGCCAAGACGAGTTTCACCCTCATGCTCCATGCGGTCGAGCCTACCTCCCACATACCTCGCCAGGACGGACTTCGTGCCATACTCCACGAGGTCGAGCAAATCTTCCACCTAATCTCACGCCCGTAAATCTTTATTGCTTAACACGAGAGGAATAAATGACCAGGGCCAGCCCTCAGAATTTATTTCCCTACGGACGGGGGCAGATCAGGTTGATTGCATATTTTACCTTTGAAGATCCTCAAGGTCTTCTTTGGAACAAATCGCCCTTTAAGAATCACGAGCAACTATGAAGGGATAAAATACACCAGTCCCAAAATGGTCTTCAAGGCCCAGCCCATTAATGGGCCATTACTAGAAGACAAAGGAAGAGGGAGAGAAAGGGGACAAAGAAGGGACAATGAGGTTAGGGTGTTAGGAAAAAGTATAAAAGGGAAAGACAATCAGACACGCAAAACAAATATCCCTCACTACTAGTGAGGCGCACACAAGAAGAAGGTCAAATAAAAGGGATAGGGTGCCTACAATTTCGGGGACTCTTTTTTTGAACACTTGGAGCGATTCTTAGCGATGCTTCTTCTTCGACTACTTCTTCAACCTCTAGATAGAGAGATCCAAAAATAACATCTTCTCCAGCAAGTAGATCTCTAGCTCCATTGTACAGTGAGAAGTAAGAGGCTATGAAAGACTATAAACAAGCATATTATAGTGAAATCTTCCCTCCCCAAACCCTCGTGGACGTAGGCCTAATGTCGTACTACGTAAATCTTTGTGTCCATCTCTCCTCTCTGCATTTAAATACTGTTCACCACCATGGACGTACGCACGGACAACGTACAGGCGCATCGGATCACCGTCGGGAGTTCCACACCTCACCGATCAAGGCCCAACAACTTACCTCAGCGCGTTTGGGAATGAATCTTTCTCTCCTTCCGGGTTGTGCCATTTTTTGGCATTAACATCTGATTTTACCAGTTCCGATTCAGTTATTTCGGTTTTTTATATAGTATATATATATTATAGTATATAATAATATAGTGATAATAGTATATTATAACATATATTATAATTGTATTATAGACTATACTGATAATATATAGTTATTTATATAAAATTTTAAATTTTAATATTATATAATTAGTAATTTATCATATAATACAAAATTATTTTATATATAATTATATATATTATATAAAAAAATATTTTATACAATATAAAAATTTAAATATATATATATATATATATATATATATATATATATATATATATATAAATAAGTCCGATTTGATTCCGTCCACGAGAGAATTTCCGCCAACAAATGATTGCTTGGAACCACTCGTTAATAAGTGCCTGCCTAGGAGCGCTTGGTAATAAGTGCCTGCTAGAGAATGTCCACCATTAGCTCACCACTCTTGAGGTTTGTAAAGTCACTCGTGGCCAGAGGTGAGGACTCAATTAGGTTTGTCATTTTGATTCACAGATTTATAACTTTTTTCAATTGAGACCCTACCTAATCTTTCTATAAAAAAAAAAAAAAAAGTCAATGAAAATTTGATGTGGCATGCCGGGTATGGACAGATATGTAGGGTCAGTTTGGGGTTGTGTAGAGTTTTTAAAAGTGCATAAATAACCTTAAAAACTTTTTAATGAAAAAATTAGATTATTTAATTGTTACATATTAAAGTACTTTTAATCTGAAATAAGTTAAAAAAAAATATCATGTAAGAGTATTTTTTCCATTTCACAAAGCCACTGGGGCTCAGCCCAATACCTGGCCTAAGGGTTACCAGGACCACGCCTGAAGCAAGGGGTCAACTAAGGAAAGAGATCAAGTGACTGACATGACAGATCAACTTGACATCGCTCGGCCACGTTCTAAATCTGAGAACTTGTATAAAACGTAACGGGAAATACGTAGAACCCTCGATTCGCTGACATGGGAACATCTACGGCTTACAAAAGATAAAAGTAAGGCCAGGAAACCACGCCGCATTAATGGCACCACTACAGAGTTATACACCATGTACGAGAAACCTTCTCTGATCCCTAGACTCTTTCACTTATTTACAAACCTCCAAGAAAATTTACTAACTTTGGCATCAGAGACTTCCCAGCCCCAAGGCCACCCACTCCTAGTTACCTCTTTCCCTATCTTTTACAGGCCCATTCTTGAAGACCTGAATTGTCGAGCCTGGCCAAAAGGTATGCGAAACACGACGTTAATACATCGTTTTGATGATTTTCCTCAAAAATACTTTTTCAAATAATCTGAAATGTAATTCAAATTTTAAAAAGACTATCAATGGGCAAAAATACCCTTACAACTTTCAAATTTTTAAAGATATGGTGATAATTTTTAAAAAACCAAATGATTATCATTTCTACCTCAGAGAAAGCTTTTTTAATTTGTTTACAAACAAATGTAATATGTTTAAAAGTGCTTTAAGCATATGGTTACCAAATAGTCAATAACTTTTTAACAATAGAATTTTTAACTTAAGTTATAAATTATAAGCCCTAAAACTATAAGTTATATTTTCTACTGCAATCCTAAACATACACATTATATGTCATGCCTCTTTTTTTTTTTTTTTTTTTAAATAATGTGACCTGCACCTTGAACCTTTATTAATAAAAATCTCACTTTTGGAGGAAAACCTTATTTACAAAATAGCGATCAAAAGGACATAAACTATAAACTAATTACATAAACGTGTAAACTGTGTAAATCAAACTAAATCAGACCACCATTATTAAAACCAATTTCCTTAACACCTTAGAGCCGGCAAACCGACCTTGTCTATTTTCAGAATTCCTCTAAGCCTGTGCGGTAGCTCCATATACTGATGCCAGTTTTTATTAATCCCTTCTGCACCAAGGCGAGCTAAAAATCTGCCGCCGCATTACATTCTCTGTATACAAGCCAAATAGTAACAACCATTACTGCCAAATATCTCTGAATTTCCTCCCAATAGGTACCAAAGACCACAGAAACCATGCTTCAACCAGTTTACTATCAACAATGAATCAAGTTCAATCTCTAAGTTACAGATGCCAAGCTGTGCACCACGCCGAAGCCCATGCAAAAGGGAACATACTTCTGCAAATTTAGCTAAATGATACAATATGTAATCTTTATATGATAAGAACACAAATGGGGAGGGGATTGTGTTAATTTATACATCTATCTAATAACAATACTATCTATATATAGTGGGATAGTTGATGGTGTCGCTTTACAGATTGATTACAGATATTAATTTTCTCGCGATTCTATATGTGAACGTCAGAATATATATGACTGATATCATTCACACAACTGCAGCCGTTGGTTTATGGTTTCAATATACACGTGCACAGCTGCAAACTGCAAAGTGCTGTCTTGTTTCATCACCAAGTCCCACACTGGAAAGATGCAGTGGAATCCCCGCAAGCAGATTACCATAAAATGGAACCAACTCTCCTCTACAAACCACGCAGCCGCGCGGTGAGCACAGAGCGAACTATTCTTTCGCCTTTTACTAAAGAATACCGTGTGCTCGCCGCAGATAGCGGCATACGCCAATTTTTGGAGGGTGTTCATCCTTACCTGGAAGAGCCCCTTTAATCTCAGTCCCAAACTATTGTTGTTTCTAGTGTTGCAACAGAGTCCTATAAGCAATCTTGAAATTGTGGCAGACTGGAACATTATCTCAATTTTTTTGAATGTTGATGAGTTTCAGATCGTTCGAGTCCCAGATTTTTCTTTCGGCTTGGTTGTTCTGTGCATGTGTTTAACAGCCCTGTTTCATGATATTAGTTTGGGGTGTAACCCGGTTTTGGAAATATTTTAGAAGGAAAATGCTACTTGGGGATTTTTTATTTATTTTTAGTTAGTGATTAAGAAAATGTCTTTTAATAATATTTTAAATTTTTTATTTTTTAAAAAAATATTTAAAATTGTTAAAAATTCATGTAAAAAAAAAAGTAAAAAAAAAAAAATGCAAAATACACTAGCGGGAGGCGCCAGTGGTGGCTCTTGCCATTTTAGAACCGAATCAATATATACCGATTTTAAGATTTGAAAAACCAATATCATACTAGTTATACCCTTAAACCAATACTTCCGGTTTTACCAGTTCCGATCCAAATTTTCCAGTATATTATATAGTATATAATAATATAGTGATAATATATTGTAGTATATTATAATTATATTATAGACTATAGTGATATATTATAGTATATTATAATATATATAGTGATATAGTATTAATATAACTACTAATACAATATACTATAGTGATAATATATAGTTATTTATATAGGATTTTAAAATTTAAAATTTAATATTATATTTTAATAACTTTTCATATATTGCAAAATTATTTTATATATAATTATATATAAAAATCTATATCATATAAAAAAAATATTTTATACAAAATAAAAACTAAAATATATATATGAACCGGTCCGGTCCGGTGTTAGAAAAAAGAAAACCGGATGATGGGAACCAAGATGGGCCTAGTCTTAAAGATCATTTGCAACTTCCAATGGGCCAAGAAGAATAAGGAGAACCCTGCAAGAGCTCAAAGCATTTATGTCTTGTCGTTGCCCTCTTCCGTAGCTAATCAAATGAATTAAGAATGTTGAAGATCCAGTTTTAATTCATTTGATTAGCTACGGAAGAGGGCAACGACAAGACATAAATGCTTTGAGCTCTTGAAGGGTTTCAACTTATTCTTCTTGGCCCATCTGGAAGTTGCAAATGATCTTTAAGACTAGGCCCATCTTGATTCCCATCATTCCCCCTCTCCTCAAAAGGATTCGACCTCGAATCTCCACCTGGATCAAAGGAAACATTATCATTGATTTCATATTCATTGTCATTAATTTGTTCAAGAATTTGAGAACATCCATCCAAGCTACTCATTTTGTCAACAGATAAAAACATTAAATCTAAAGGAGTAAATAGATTAAGTCTATAAACAATTTCAAAAGGAGAATATAAAGTGGTTGTATGCATGGTCCTGTTATATTCAAACTATATAAATCCATCTATAACCACAAAAATAGAATTTCTACTCCTTACTTTCCTAGGCAGCCCCAAAACAAAGTTCATAGATATGTTTACACATGACTCACTAGGAATAGGTAAGGGCGTATGCAACCCATGTGGCAAAAGTATAAATTTGGCATTTCTGCATGTAATGCACCTACCACAAATACAATTGATATCTCTCTTCATCTTAGACCAACATAAATGTTCATGCAAAATGTCTAATATTTTCTTGACACCAGAATGACTACTCCAAATATATGCAAACTCAATGAAGGGCAAATGATAGTCCCACAAACGTTCATGCAACAGGTCAATATATGGCAAATGATACTCCCACAAACGTTCATGCAACATGTTAATGAATGACAAATGATACTTCTACAAACATTCATGCAGCACATCAATGAATGACAATTGATACTTCCACAAATGTTCATGCAACACGTCATTGAAAGGCAAATGATACTCCCACAAACATTCATGCAACACATCAATGAATGACAATTGATACTTCCACAAACGTTCATGCAACACGTCATTGAAAGACAAATGATATTCCCACAAACGTTCATGCAACACAATAAAAGTCTTTCTTACACCATGGTTACCCAACAAACCACCATATCTATCACACACAAGCAACTTACACATAAAACTAGTAGGTACACAAAATCTATTCTTTCTATACAAGTACCAATCTAGTTTATAGAACTTACCAAACGATGCTTTCTCACATGTTCCATACACACTAGCAAAGTCATAATCATTAGCATGCAATTCCTTATCATATTCAAGTTTCAACAATTTTGCATCTAAAATGAAGATAAGTAGCTAAAGCATCAACCACAAAAGTTTCCATACCTTGTGTGTATTTGAATACATGAGGAAAAGTCTCAATACAATCCTCCCGCTTAGCACGCATTATAGTCAACAACTTACATTTTCCCTTTAAGTGTGTCAATGACTTATGTTCTTCTAAGAAAGGTCGGTTAAGAATTGTTGCACCTGGCACAAAATCAATGTAGTGCTCTATCTCCCTAATGAGTGGCAATCCACTAAATACACCACTTGGGAAAACGACCTCATATCCCTGCAACAAAGAGACAACAATACTAGGCAAACATACGTCAAGTTCATTAGGATTAAGACTTGCCTTAGCATAAAAACTCACTTTTTTCTTTGTTTTTCTCTCACTTTCTTCACACTCTCTTTTCTTTCCACTCTCTTTTTCTTTTTCACTCTCTTTTTTCCTTTCACACTCTTTTTTCTTTTCACTCTCTTTTTTTCTGTCACTCTCTTTTTCTTCATCTTTTTTTGTACTCTCGACCTCACAATTATTTTTCAACTCATTCTCTCTTGTGCTTGAGGTCTTATTCTCACTCTCTTCTTTTTTCTCTCTTTCTCCATTTCGGTCTCACTATTTCTTTTCTTCTCAATCTCATCTTCACTCTTGCTTTTCAGCTCAATCTCACTTTCACTCTCACCTTCACTCTCACCTTCACTCTTGCTTTTCAGCTCATTCTCACTTTCACTCTTGCCTGTTTGCTCAATCTCCTTTTCACTTTTTCTTTTTTGATCACTCTCATTTTCACTCTTTTTTTTTTAGCAACCTCACTTTTCAATTTCAATTGGTCCCCATGGACATGTGTTGGAGTTAAAGGAGCAAGTTTGATTATTTTTCCATCATTTTCAAAACCGTACATGTTCCTTAACCCATCATAGATCACATTCCTATCATACTGCCATGGCTTCCCTAACAAAATATGACCAACATGCATAGGCACAACATCACAAAGGACCATATCCTGATATTTTCCAATTGAAAAAGAAACTAGCACTTGCTTATTTACCCTAACCTCCCCACAATCACTCAACCACTGCAACATGTATGGTCTAGGGTGTTTCAAGGTACGTAAATTCAATTTCTCAACTAAAGTAGTGCTAGCCAAATTAATACAACTTTTCAAATCAATGATCATACTACATACCTTGTTGTTGATGTGGCACCTAGTATGAAAAATCTTCTCACTCTGCTGCTCTGTATCATTTATCTTAATTTGTGTATTGAGTGCACGCCTAGCAACAAGAGACTCACCATACTCTTCTTTCTCATACCCATTCTCAATACTAGGCTCATGTCGCCTCCTACCTCTCTCACCTTGCAGATTTCTAATAACTTCTTCTTGATTATCCATTCTATCCCTCACTTCACCCAACACCAAGTTCAACCGCTCAAACTGTTGTTGCATGGCTTGCAACACAAAAGATGAGTTATCTGCCACACCGTTTGGTGATGAGTCACTTCTATGAGACATCATAATATGCTGCACAAAAAGAATGTTAGTGAAAAACCTCACACACTCCCTTACGTGTTTACACTAAAATAATGGTACTCCACTCGTGTTTCACTCTTAATGGCTTTTTCCCGATAATAGTCTCACACCCTCTTTGCCTTTTACCTCAATAGTTTTCCCGCTCAAGTTCTTTAAGAACAAGTTGAACTAAATCAAAACAATACAACCTTGTATTATTCCAACCAGTAATATAGATCAAAGAAACAAGGAATGAATAAAATGATACGAGACTCAAGGAATTTATACGAGGGAAAGAGTAATTATAAAACAAGATACCAACTAGAAAGATGTAATCAGCTCCTATGATGATAAAAGCTCAATCAACAAATACTTTCTTTCTCTTTGTTGAAACTATGTAGCAACTTTGAATATGCTACCTTCTTTTTTCTTCTTCTTCTTCCTCTTCTTCTTTTTTTTTTTTTTTTTCGAATTTTTTTTTTCTTTTCTTTTCTCTAATTCAATCACAAATAACAATATTCAATTGTGAAAATCAAGCAATTGAATTCAAGCACGACAATGAAGTAGAAGAGAATCAATGGAACGACACTCCAAGCAACAGATAAACTTAGAGATGTAGGAAACCCTAGAATTTTGAAACCCTAGGTGATGCAAATTTCAGCCAAACCCAAAATTCTAAGAATTTTGGAAGCTTACTTTTTGTTTCTATTTTTTTTTTTTTTTTGGCAACCCTAGAACAATGAAGTCCTAGAATTAAATTAAAGGATGCTATAATTAAAAGATAGAATCAGACCTAATTGGAAACCTTACTCTGAATACCAAATGATATGAACCCGCGGGAATGTAATTCCTTGAACCCACAATCAATTTGAAAACTCCCCAAGAAAGGCAAAATCAAGTCAATGGATGGAGAACCTAGACCCGATGAGAACTCGTTTCAAGAACCTAGATTATATTAAAATCTAGACCCGTTGAAGAACCCGTCTCAAGAACCCAGATTACAAAGGAGGAACGCCACAAAGGTTGTGATTTACCTTTGATAAGTTCAAACGTTCAATTAAGAACAAGAGGAGTAAAACTCAACTCACAATGAATAAATTCATCAAACTTCATAAACTGATTAGAATGAGGCTACATAGAGTATTTAAAGCAAAACCTAATGAAACCATAGCCAAAATAAACCCCCCATCTTCCAAAAGTGCCCCTGGATGAACAGTGTCGCGGCTACAGTACCGCGCTACAGTAACTCGGCTACAGTAACCCTAACCCTAGTTCAATAAAAGAATAATTTTCCCAACATGCCCTTGCATAGGCCCCCTTCAATGCTTCCCATAATAAACTCAATTATTCTAAACTAATAACATAAGTTCTTTAAATGAATTAAATAAGTTGAAACCCTTCAAGAGCGAATGAGGCTACATAGAGTATTTAAAGCAAAACCTAATGAAACCCTAACCAAAATAAACCCCCATCTTCCAAAAGTGCCCCTGGATGAACAGTGTCGCGGCTACAGTACCGCGCTACAGTAACTTGGCTACAATAACCCTAACCCTAGTTCAATAAAAGAATAACTTTTCCAACATGCCCTTGCATAGGCCCCCTTCAATGCTTCCCATAATAAACTCAATTATTCTAAACTAATAACATAAGTTCTTTAAATGAATTAAATAAGTTAAAACCCTTCAAGAGCTCAAAGCATTTATGTATTGTCGTTGCCCTCTTCCGTAGCTAATCAAATGAATTAAAACTGGATTTTCATCCTTCAAGCCCCATCTTGAATGTTGGGCTCTTGCTAAACTTGTCCCAAGTGGATTGCATCAATCCTTGCATTGTCTTCTTGATCTTCTTGGCCCATCTGGAAGTTGCAAATGATCTTTAAGACTAGGTCCATCTTGGTTCCCATCACCGGAATTGTACCGATTTTGGACTAATTTTGAGAAAAATGAAATCGGTACTGGACTAGACAGAACTGGTGCGAACTTTGTACCAGACCAACCCCACCAGTTCGGCCCGGTCCGATCCGGTTTACCCATTCATCGTTTTTTTTTTTTTTCACTCTTAATATTAGTCATTTGTATTTGAATTAAAAGATGGGGGGAAGAGAAATATAGGTAAGAAAATCAATTCCCTGACTGTTGGAGGTGGTGCTCAGAATCTCAAAGAAAACCATTACACTTTGTTACATTTCCAAATGGATATTTCATGCGGCTAACTGAGTTTTATGTACAGGTAAATAGGCCAAAATCCTTTGAAACTAACTCTGATAAGATTTCCTATAAACGCAGATGTTGGAAATAGAGTTAACCAATTAAACCCATAACAGAAACTAAACCTGTTTATACAAGAGAGTAATCGGTAATCCAAGGGTACATTACAGGCAAGTAGAGAATACTTGGTGGGGTTTGAATAGAAATGAGATGGTTTTAGATGAAAGTTGAAAGGTAAATAAAATATTATTAGAATATTTTTTTTAATATTATTATTATTTTGAGATTTGGAAAAATTGAATTGTTTATTGTATTTTTTGTGAAAATTTGTAAAAATTTTAATGATGAAATGAGATGAGTTGAGATGATTTTGGTATTCAAACTAAGCGATTGAGTACCAGTTTAGCCTGGTAGACTCCATTCACAATGCAAGCCTAATAAGTTCATAATACCTATAAGTTCATCCAAATATATATGCCTTCCAAGTTCATAATACTACCTTGTTAACTCAATTTCTAGTTCCTACAACATCTTTGATGATGAGAAATCTCAAAAACCGTATAAACACAACATGTCTTTCATCCGATTAAACCCTGAATTCGTTTAGTGTATCTACATCACATGAATTAGATAAATGATCAGTTTCTCGAAATGATGCATGGTGCCTAAAATTGTTTGCACTCAAGGGTCAAGAAGACCAAGACCCCTACCCATACCACTCAACGAGTTCCTACAACTTAAGCAAAAAGAAAAAAATGAAGTTAAATCATGCACCAGATGGCACTGCTACGATAAAGAACACATTATAACATTTAAGAAAGGTAGTGTTCCTAAAATCAATAGTATCTTCACATTCCTTCACCACCCCACTCTCCCTCTCAAAAAACTAGAGAAAAGACACTTAAAAAGGTTATTACAAGAGAAGAAGCTAAGAGAAGCATAGGTTCCTATGTTGTTTCCAACGAATCAAAAACCATAGTGGAACTCCCATATCTTTAAAGTTCCATATGCTGCCTGAAAAACTGAATCTATGCCAAGGAATGGATGAAGAAGGCTAGATGGCAGAGTTAGCACCAGCCCAGTTTCTTGCTCGAGTGAAATTGGTTATTCCACTAATAAAAATCATATAAACTAACTCAAAAATCATACTTTGTTCTCCCACTACTTAAGATGAGGCATAACATATCCGATAAGTTAGCGGACAAACGGAAGAAGTTCCAAGACTCGAACATTAGGCGTTTCCTTGATCCTTTAAAATGAACAACCTGAATCCAGGACATAAAAGACAGATACAAGTTGATAAAATCATGTTTAACTTCTCTTGTTACGGGACTGAAACCTTAAGTACAATGAATATTTAGCTGGTGATCTTGGTCAAAGGTAGTTATATTACAATATATACCTTAACATCCAAGGGCATGCCGTGAAATTGACCGCACCTTCTGGTGGCGTCCAATTGTATATAGCACATGGTAAAAATAGTACCGAGACACCACCAATTTTCTCTAGAAAAACTTGCTGTTTGGTAAATTTTCTTGTGTCGAAGGAAGGATCAGACTTTACAATCCATGCAAGTGCTAACTGATCTCCGAGCATTCGAGAGGCACTCATGTACTTTGAACTGTAAACTCTCAGTACTTCTTGTAGAAAAAGCTTTGCCCTGCATCCAACCTCACATCTTATTTTCTCCTTCTGTTTCCAAGAAAGGTAAGGAGAACAATAGAAGAAGAATGAAGAGAAATAAAACAAAAGAGGAAATCAGTTGTTCACTGAAGGGTAAAAAACAATTAAATGAAAAATAATAACAATTTCCATCAATGGTAACGATGAAGGTGGTACTGGCTATGATCTCCAAATTAATGTTGCAGCTGCTATACACGAAATGCAAAAGGTAGTCATCTCATATGAAGAGCACTACTGGACAATAATGAACAGATGTGTCATCAATCCGCTCCAAATCCTCTCTAAATCTTAGGTAGAAATTCGTCCACTTGACAGAAAAATTTGATTGAACCCTTCCTACCCCAGAATTTCCCAGATTAATTGATATGATCATTTATGCAACTGACTCATGCTGTTTAGCAAGGTCTAGATTTCAGTTTCCTATCTATACATTTTTCGCTGTTTAGTTGCAGCCAAACTCATCATACAAGGAAAAAAAGAAAGAAAGCAAAGAAAATTCCTTAGTGTACCTCACAATCCCATCAGCGGTACCCCTCACTGCTATGAATCCTGAATTTAAAGGTTGTGCTTTGTTGTTCCGGAAGGTGAGAGCCAGATGAAAACTTGAATAATCCTGAAATATCTGTCCCAGATCATCAACCACTGCTATATCTGAGTCAGTGAAGATGTAATGAGTGACATGCTCCGCATGAGAAAGCTCCTGAAGCCTTGTTTCTAGAAAAGCCTGAATAAAAAGAATGTATAAATAAAATCATGGGTACACTAAACATTAATCTCTTTTAATTTGACATTGTTTCATATAAACACGGACTTCCTTAATTGGGTCTCAAGTATAATAAAAACAGTTACAGCCAACAATAGAACGAGACAACAATAAACACAGACTTCCTTAATTGGGTCTCAAGCACTCCCTACCCTTGTGGAAATGAGAGGGAAAAATTTACGAAACTTACAATAAAATTGGGACAGAAAGCAAAAACTCATTGGAGTCACAAAATGACGATAAATATGGATATAGAGACAGAGCATATAGATCACTCAATCAAAGGGTAAATAAACGTTGAAAGTTCAGGATTTTTTAAACTATTGGAACATTGCTCAAGAAGCATAGCCATTGACCAACAACAGAATTCTTCAACCTCATGTAAATGCAATGTGTTCTTACAATGTAAGACCTGATTCTTTGAAGCATCAACTTGTCTCGCACATATTCACCTTGAACTGGATGAACAGTGACCCTATTTCTGCGCATGCAAAGGTCAGATGCTAGGTCGGTAAGAATAACAATGTTGCTTTGGGGCATTGTCACCTGAAGATACAACACATACTTAGAGGAATTAAAAACAAATTTAAATACCAAGGTTTGAACGAAAATTTTGTAAAGTTTCTTGGCAGTGTCTACAATATGTGCATATCAAACAAATAGCTAAGGTTTTACCAGAAATTACCTGAATGAAGTTAATGAAGATGTTCAACAAGGCCATAGACCTCTCCACCTTATTATATGAAGCATTCCCAACAGTAATCAAGTTTGATGATCTATCATCAGCAAGACTGTTAAGGGGAGGATTGTAAATGGCAAAAACAGTGACAAAGGCAATAGTATCTCTGCCTCCAGATAGATGGGAGGTTGAAAAGTGGGTCTTGTTCAGAGCTTTAATGCCTATAACATACATCATGTACGCAACATACAAGACATTATAACAATAGAGAAATGACCTTCATAAAGGAATTGAAAGCAACATTTTCTAATGGTTAGAAATAGTATATTTTGACCAATTTTTACACGGAAGTAGATGCTCTCTATATAGATTACTAAATTTTATCCCATGCAAAAAACTAAAAAATAACGACATTACAAGGCCCATAAACATTGTGTTCAAGATTATTAAGATTGAATATAACCAAATGATAGCTAAAAGGTTATTAGCTAAAAGGTAGGATTCTCCCATGCTCCTCAAGAATAGCCCAGAGTCTCACTCTCCCCTGACCCTTTGGGTGTTCCCATTTCGAGAATCTCCCAACCCCTTACAAGCCAACATCCCCCCCCCCCCCCTCCCCCCCGCGCATAAAAAATAAAAAATAAAAAATTCAGTTCCCTCTTGTAACCCCTAAACGCAGGAAAAAAAAAACATTGAAATTAACCACTTAGTGCTGTGTGCATGCCCAAAAGAACTTTCAAATGTAAGCAGAATAGTTAATGGTTATATGTCATTTAAACCTGCAACAAGGCAGATCAAAGTCCAAGCATTAGCAGGTTTATAAGACCTCAAGACAGTATTGGGGGCTATGAAGAGCATGTTCTAAAGAGGACTATCACCAACGAGCTGATTGAAAAATCTCAAAAAATAGAAGCTCAAGTGCAAATAAAAACCAATAGATATTCACTATCAGAACCATTCAAAAGATACTGCTTCACATTTATTCATATTAGTTAATGCAATTCTCTTTTTTTTTTACAAGTAAGAAGTTTATTAAATCATGTAATTAGGCATAGCCCAAATACACAGGAACTGTACAAGAGAAAGACACCTAATTACATGCTAACCCTGAAAAACAGTACAAAAGTCATTAGACTATTCCCCTCCATTACAATAACAGAAGCCCAAAGCAACAAAGTATGAAAAAAGAAAGCTCTAATCCCTTCCACTGATCGTTCTCTACTCTCAAAACAGCACCCATTCCTCTCATTCCAAATATACCACATAAGACAAAGAGGTACCATCTTCCAAACGGTTGCTATTTGACGATTTCCTAGAATCCCTCTCCAACAAACCAAAAAGTTCACCACCCTCTTGGGCATCACCCAAGCAATTCCCACCTTAGTAAAGACCTCATCCCACAAATCCTTTGACATTAATTAATGCAATTCATAAAAGCAAATCACAAACAACATATTATAAAGACGGACTGCAGGAACCTTCACATTGCAAGCGATTGGGCAAGCCTTGTCCAGCAGCAGGTCCAAGAACCAGATGATCATATTTGTTGCTACTTTTCTTCTGATGCAATTCCACAACTGAAATATGCAGCCAAAATATTCACTCTTGAGCCTATGCTAACCAATAAACCCAACAAAAAAAAAAAGGATAGAAAAAGAGGTAGAAGTTAGAAGCAGGAACAATCACCAGAAAGCAAATGAGAAAGGAAGAAAATGAGAGGAAGACAGAAGAGAAAACGACACCACCCACTGCATATCCTCATGGCTAACAAACCTCTCTGGAGACCTGCTGTCTCAAAGATCTGTAATATAAGGTATCCGATTGCTACACCTATGACCCTGTGCTTTATTAAGAATTCACGATTAATGGAAAAATTAAAACAAAAGAAAAGCTTATATTAATAACCCCCCTGATAATCAGAGCAATTTCATAACAACATAATATTAGAAATGAGAAAAAGAATGATATTGTTAAAGGTGAAGTGGAACAAGTTCTATGAGCAAATTATCTATTAAAAAAAGAAAAAAAAAGAAAAGAAAAGAAAAGTGGTATGAGCAAATTGCCAGGTTGTAAGTTTAACAGAATCCCCCTCCATAAACTGCAACTTCTATCTTTTTCCAGATAATCCCATAATGCAACCATGTGTATGAGGCTATGAGCTCTACATTAACCCAGAAGCAAAAAGTTTGTTCCAAATCAAACGAAAGCCTCTGCTCAAAGAATCCAAAACGGACTCATGGAGCATCAAATCAAGTTAATGGATATCGCCAACTAATAAAGCCTAAATATTAACCAGCCTCTCCTCGATTTCTTAGCAAACGAAGAAGATGACTCCAAAGTAGCACATTAGGATGAGATTACAATACGTCCAGAAAAGCATTTCTTTCTTCCTAGAAGTTTCTTGAGCATATCATTAAGAACCAGCTTCTGGGTGTAGAAAATATTCTCATCAGCCACTGTATCAAATCCCACGCTCCACACCCCACATCTCAATCGATTTTACAGTTTGAATTTTTCCCTCCTCATTGAATCAACCGATAGTTTGAAGTGAGAGAGAGAGCGCTTGAGAAGAGAGAGACCTTGAGGAGAGTGAGAGCTTGATGAGAGAGAGGGGTTTGATGAGAGAGAAAGTTTGATGAGAGAGAGCTTTAGGAGAGAGAGAGCTATCGAGACGTAGAATGAGAGAGATGATGAGAGAGACGTAGATGAGGGTCTGACATTTAAAAGAAAAATAAATATAAATAGAAATCACAATTGGGAGCATCTATTTTGTACACATGATGTGACATCATCTAGATCATACATCTTCCCAAGTGAGTGTTGGGAATAATCAACTAGAAGCAACCACGCAGTGAGTATAAAGTGTGTACTGCTATAGTAGCTTCTCTCTAAAATTACTTTTAAAATGAAATAAAAAATAAAAAGTGTGTGTAGTGTGGCATCCAAACAGTTACTGATGCATAGCAACTCTCTAGATTTTGTGTAGAAAAAATCATCTTCACACTCCATACACTTAGTGTATTTGAGTTTAAAAAAAAAAAAAATTTAGTGCATGGTGTGTGGAGAGTGTAGGTAGATATATAGAATTGCTCGTTTGTGTAAGCATTTTTTGTCTAAGATCTGAAGGGGATAGATTCATAGCATAATTGCAGAAATAGAAATCACTTGCAGGGTAGCCAAGTTAAATTGCTCGAAATATATTAGAAATGAGTCATTTCAAATGACTAAAATGGAGTAATAAGAGAGAAGTGTGACGCAATAGAGAAGAGATAACAACATACCGAGAAAGACAGAGAGAGAAGAAATTCTCGTGCAGATGCACCAAGAAAGAGTCGGTAGAATATTGATTTTCATCTTTTTTTTATTATATTTTGTTGGGATCCAATCTGTCATCCCTCGTCATGGGCAGGTGGGGTAATAGCACAAGAGCAATTTTAAACATCTATCTACACTCTCCACACACTATGCACTCAATTTTTTTTTTTTTTAACTCAATATACTAAGTGTGTTGAGTGTGTGATAAATAGTAGAGTGTGAAGAAGATTTTTTCTTAGCACAATACTATCTTATTTACCTAAGTCTCGGAATACTCTAAAATAGTTTTACATTCTGTTATTTGATTTCTTTTAACTACTTTGATTCCTTTGTAAAGTGTATTAATATACATTGACCCTACATATCAATATACACTGAATATTTAGAAATGAAGTGCCTCTGACATGGTACCAGAGCTGCTTGACTAGCAGTCTCCTTGATCCATGGCTACGCCTAATCCTTCTTCCCTTCCACAACCACCCTCCTCTATTCTCTCTTCCTTCTCTCATGTAGTAAGCATTAAACTCACAATTGAGAATTTTCTCTTTTGGAAAGTTCATATTTCTGCATACCTTAGAGGACAAGATCTCTATGGATATGTAGATAGAACAATCCCTTGCCCAAATCAGTTCCTACCCTCTACTACAGAGACTCCACCCAAAACCAATCCAGAACTTCTTACCTAGACAAGAACTGACCAGCTTGTTCTCAGTGTCCTCTTCTCCTCCCTTTCTGATTCCATTGTTGGTCATGTTCTCACAGCAACTACTGCTCGAGCCCTCTGGAATTCCCTCCAAACCCTTTTTGGCTCACAATCTCAAGCAAAGGAATTCCAAGTACGCTTGTAGCTCACCAATCTGTCCAAAGGAGACCAATCCATCACAAACTATTTTGGCTAGGTTCGCCACCTTGCTGATACTCTTGTAGCTACTGGAAACCCTCTTCCAGACGAGGAATTTGTCTCTTATTTACTCAATGGCCTTGG
Source organism: Juglans mandshurica (assembly GCA_022457165.1). NCBI lineage: Eukaryota > Viridiplantae > Streptophyta > Magnoliopsida > Fagales > Juglandaceae > Juglans > Juglans mandshurica. The sequence goes on from CM039626.1 coordinate 7,386,008, forward strand.
ACCAACCTACGAATCCTTTATCACTTCAGTCACAGCTAGATTTGATCCCATCTACTCAGATGAACTTTGTCAACTTCTCTTGATTCATAAAAGCCGATTCTCTCATTCACCCAAACCACCTTCTGGAATTTCTGCTCACTACAACTCTTATGGTGGTAATGATCAGAGAGGTCGTGGATCCTCTAGTGGTGGACGACAGGGTCGAAGCAGAGGAAGATTCTCTAGTCGAAGTGGACGTCGTCCTTCTGGGACCTTTTCTCAAACACCTGGTACTCAATGCCCAACATGCCAAGTCTGCAAAATACAAGGTCATGTCGCCCTCGAGTGTTGTCACCGCTTCAATCACTCCTACCAATTTGAACCACCTCAGTCTTTCTCTGCCAATTTTGCTGCACCTAGCTCGTACTCTGACCCAACGTGGTATCCCGACTCTGGTGCCACACACCATCTCACCCATGATCTTCAAAACCTCAACCTCACAATGAACCTTACTCTAGTACTGACACAGTGCGCGTAGGTGATGGATCGTGCCTTCCCATACAGAATACTGGTGACTCCTCTCTTATCTCTAACTCATCTTCTTTTAAATTGCAAAATCTCCTTCATGTACCTGATATCTTTAAAAACTTAGTCTCTATTCTTCAATTTTTTCTTCAAAACTCTTGTTTCTTTGAGTTTCATGGAACCTACTTTTGTGTGAAGGACACTCGGACATCGAAGTGCCTCCTCACCGGACCCACCCGTAACGGCCATTATGTGTTTCCTCCTGCAATAAACTTGTCGTCGTCTTCCTCTGCATCCACTCACTTGGGCGAACACACTTCTCTTCCCACCTGGCATCAACGTCTCGACCACCCATCTCAGGAAATTGTTTCCAAAGTCGTGAACACAAACTGTTTGCCAGTTTTCCACAAACACTGTTTCCAAATGCTCATCTTGCCCTCTTGCGAAGAGCCACAACTTCCGTATGTATCACATGGGCCTAGCTCTACTCGACCCTTAGAGATAGTTAGTGTTGATTTATAGGGCCCATCTCCTGTAATTTCAAGCAATGGCTATCGATATTATGTCTCCTTTATAGATCATTTTACTTGTTATACGTGGTTCTTCCCTTTAAAATTAAAATCGAATGTTCAACATATTTTCACTACTTTTCTACCATTTATTGAACGCCTTTTCAATGCCAAATTGCTTACTCTTCAAACTGATGGTAGGGCTAAATTCAAGCCCATTACCTCACAATGTGTTATACTTGGCATTAATCATCGTTTCTCGTGTCCATATGCTCATCAACAAAATGGGCTAGTAGAACGTAAGCATCGACATATTGTCGAAACTAGGCTTGCTCTACTAGCCCATTCCTCTCTTCCTCTCTCATTCTGGGTTGAAGCTTTTGAAACATCTACTTATCTCATTAATCTGCTCCCTTCAAAAATTCTAAACAACAAATCTCCACATTTTAAGGTTTATAGTAAAGATCTGGACTGCTCCTTTTTGAAAGTCTTTAGGTGTCAATGTTGGCCCAATCTTCATCCCTATAATAAACACAAATTAAATTTTCGGTCCATTTTGTATGTTTTTGGGTTATAGTCCAACTCATAAAGGGTACAGATGTCTTGAGCCCATTTCCAAACGGGTCTATATTTCTCAGGATGTTCTCTTTGATGAGACATCTTTTCCCTATTCCTCTATAGATCCGAAGCCCACTAACACTCCCACGGTCCAGGCCCCCACCCACGTCTTTCTTCCCCTTTTTAGTTCATCCATCCTTGGCCCAAGCCCACGGTGTGCCCCTTTTACAACACCGAGCCCCATTTTGTCCTCAACTAACCCTAATTCTCCCTCGACTTCTCCCTCTGCCTCCCCAGAAAACCCTAGAACTCCAGCCTTCACAACGTCTCTGCCTGTGTCTTCTTCCTCTCAACCAAATCTCACACCCAACAGACCTCTCTCCACCTCTCTGATTCCTCCTCGATCACCTATCATTACTCGGAGTCACACCAACTCTCTACGACCTCGTCACAGCACCGATGACACGGTTCCTTACCCGTGGCATTACTGTCTCAACACTATAGTGATGGTTCCATATGAACCCTCCAGCTTCTCTGTTGCCTCAAAATTCCCCGATTGGTATGATGCTATGTCTAATGTGTTTAATGCTTTAATCCACACGAATCCATGGACTCTAGTACCCCCTCATCTCTCCTATAATGTTGTTGGCTATTGTTAGGTATATAAAATAAAGTTGAACTCTGATGGGTCTTTTGCTAGATGGAAAGCCCGATTAGTAGCCAAGGGCTACCATCAACAATCTGGTTTAGACTATGGTGAAACGTTTAGTCCAGTCGTTAAATCGACTACTATTCGTTTAATTTTGTCTATTGCGGTTACACGAGGCTGGCCGTTGCGCCAAGTCGATATTCAAAATGCATTCTTACACGGTTCTTTGACTGACACAGTTTTCATGCAGCAGACACAAGGCTTCATAGATCCGAAGTTTCCACATTATGTGTGCAAACTCAATAAGGCCATCTATGGTCTTAAACAGGCTCCCCAAGCCTGGTTTGCACAATTGAGTACATGGCTTATTGGGTATGGCTTCTCTACCTCTGGAGCAGATCCCTCTTTGTTTATTTTGAATAATGGTGACTTACATATTTTTCTGCTGATTTATGTTGATGGTATGGTTATTACATCATCCAAACCTGAAGCCATTGACTCCCTTATATCTGAACTTTCCAATGCTTTTCCTGTCAAAAATCTTGGAATGTTCTCTTATTTTCTTGGGATTGAAATAGATTACTCTGCTTCTGGTATTTTCTTATCCCAAAGAAAATATATTATTGATTTACTGTTGTGAAGTAATATGCTTCATGCCAAACCTACGTCATCCCCCATGGCAGCTTCTCTTAAGTTATCAAAATTTGATGCATCTGAATTCAATGATCCTACATTATTCAAAAGTATTGTAGGAGGATTACAATACTTGTCCATCTGTCCTAAAGAACCTCATTGGTCTACCGTTAAAAGGATCCTTCGGTACCTCAAGTCTACACTAAACTATGGACTGTTTTTTAAATCATCATCCAAGTTCACTCTTCAAGCCTATACAGATGCTGATTGGGCAGGCTGTCCCGATGACAGACAATCTACTGGTGGTTTCTGCATTTTTCTTGGTAAACACCTCATTTCTTGGAGCTCTAAGAAACAAAAGACGGTTGCACGATCCAACACTGAAGCAGAATACAAATCTCCTACCTCTTCAGCTGTTGAGTTTATTTGGCTCCAGACTATGCTTCGAGAACTTGGCATATTTTTATCACAGCCCCAGAATCTGTGGTGTGACAACATTGGGGCAACGTGCCTTTCAGCAAATCCAGTATATCACTCTCAACCAAACACATGGATATCGACTATCATTTTGTATGTGATAGAGTAGTTGCAAATACTCTGAAAGTCTCTTTTTGTTTATCCAAGGATCAGTAGCTGATGTATTTACTAAACCACTTGTTTCAGATATTTGTTAGTCTTAGAACTAGTCTCACTGTTGTAGATACCCCACTGGACTCGAGGGGGCGTATTAGCACAATACCCTATGATTTACCTAAGTCTCGGAATACTCTAGAATAGTTTTACATTCTGTTATTTTACATTCTGTTATTTGATTCCCTGTAACTACTTTGATTCATTTGTAAAGTGTATAAATATACACTGACCCTACATATCAATATACACTGAATATTCAGAAATGAAGTGCCTCTGACACGGGGGATATCAATGTCTTCAATCCAAGTTTTGTTTTTTTAGCATAAATAAATCAAGAGTTAACATTAGTTCATTAGTTTTCCGTCTTCATCTTAGATTGTCATGTAGAAAATTTATTTATTTAATATAGAAAATTAGAAATAAAATTAATTTTAAAATATAATTTATTATAGATGTTGATGGCAAAAGTTGCACAACAGGCTGGAATGAGAGAAAGAGTTATTCTCGGCCCGCTGTGACGATCTGAGCCTCGATCGGTGTGGTCTGGAGCCCCTGGCGTGGACTGGTGCGGTTGTGCGTACATTCATGACAGTGAATGAAAAATAAATATTGAGAATGTAAAAAAGAGGAAGACACATAGATTTACGTGGTTCAACATAAAGCCTACGTCTACGGGGTGGGAATATCCACTATAATAAGTTTATTTACAATTCCTCATACTCTCTCATTCTCATTATACAATGGATATCAGAGGTTTATCTTCTGATGGAGAGATCGTCGCCAGAGTTCATCTCCTCCCCTTCAAGAAGCCAAAGTCGAGATTTCAAAAGAAGTCGAAGTCCCTTGGGAGTCGTCTGGCCGTTTCCTTTTATCTGTCCCCTCTTTTCGAGTGCTCCTAGGGAGTCTTGAAGATTGACAGCATTTCCCTTGCGTGTCTGACTATCTTTCTTTTCTCTACTTTCTCATTTATCTTCCCATCCTTTCCTCCAATCACCTTCTCTCCCTTGTCCCTTCTCCCTCTCTCTACTTTTGTCCTCTAATGAGGGCCCTTTGGTGGGCTGAGCCTATTCATATGGGCTTGGGATGTTTATCCCCTTCAATAAGAAGCTGATAGGAATACAAATGGATCTTACAAAAACAAAAAGATTCCAACACAAACACCCATTACATATTAATATGCTAAACATATCCCACATGTTAATATGCTTGACTTGAGGGTCATTCACTTTAGTGAGAGAAGCAGGCCTAATGCCTGATAGGAAATGAATGCCAAAAAGGAAAAAAATCACAACAACTATTTTTAAGAAAAACAAGAATGAGACATACTGTAGGTAGTTGCCAACTTACAGAGGTGACCTTCTTGTATATTTGAGCTGGATTTTTGCATTCATTATATGGATATTCACAAGTAACCATTTCTAGCATGCACATGCCAAAAGAATATATGTCCACAAGATCATTGTATTCCTCTTCATAAAGCTTGGGAGCCATAAATTCGAGAGTGCCTGTGCAGAAAAGAAAAAATGGATAACAAACCACAATTTACACAATTAGGCCAAAGTCATAACACTTTCAGAGAAAGGGATGTCCATACCAATAACACTTCGGGCAGTAGGCTGCCACAAGACAGTAGCCTTTGCCAATCCAAGATCTCCAATTTTAACTTTTCCATTGTTACCATTAACAAATATATTGTCACATTTCAGGTATTTGTAGATAATTGGAGGATTGTGCATAAATAGCTTAAACTTTGACGAACCTACCTTGCCCAATTATTGATGGCCTTCATATCAACATTCTTATGCTTCTTTCGATATCTAGAACACAATGAAACCATGTATGCTATAAATTATCATTGAACCCTGGAGGGGACGTTTAGACCTTTGGGCTTCGAGCCCATCTTTAAGGCTGAGCTCATCCATAAGTCCAGGAAGACCTGTTAATGGCTTAAGGCTAAGAGTCCTACAAATAGAGGACTCGTAACCATAACTACGGATGAGATAACCTCGAAGAATTAAGGATGAGGCCCAGGATTGGATATAAATATCCTGAGTGAGATAACTCCTACAAAACAGGAGACATCTTCTCCAGTTAAATAAGGGATCACAAAAGATAAGCACACATGACTGGTGATTAAAGTTAATCGCCATCACGCCACGTCCTTCTATAAATAACTCGGTAAAGGTAACATCATCTTCATCTTTTATTTTTATATACTTATTCTCATATTGTTACTGACTTAAGTATCGAAGTTTACACAGGGTGACCAGCGCCGTCTCTTCTCTTCATTGCTGCAGGTGTCATCCGTGCAATTGGTAGTGTGAAACACGTCCTTAACAAATCCAAAAAAAGAAAAAGTGAAAGAAAATATGGCTAACAGTACAAAAAAAAAAACTTACTGTCTTAAACTCACAAAAGTGAATAACTCTGTTATTAGGTTGATGTCTTGATCTTATCATCAACCCAAGAATTATAGAACTTGATAATATTTTCATGTTTCAAAGATTTCAACAGATGAACCTCTGAATATAATCTTTCCAGCTGTTCTGGTGACTACAATACATCATCAATGTTCACCTGGTTCCAAGCAACTTCTATTCCATCAACTTCATGAAATGCCTTGTATCTACAAATAAAAAGGGAACCACACGACAATTTTTGTTTTAAAAAAAAAACAAATTTTCTAGTTTAGAAAACCACCGACTTTAGAAACTAACTACTACAATTCTATCTGATCTCGTGTACACGATCCCATTTCATTTTTTTTCCTTTTGCCCGCCCAAAACTCACTCACAGCTAAAATGAGGCAAAACAAACCGTTTAATTTAACAAACCACTTGGATTGTGCCCCAGTTCGTCTCCCAAGTCTACTGCATTTAGATTTTTCCTTTATTTATTTAATATAGAGATAAAATTAATTTTAAAATGTTAACATTATAATTTTTTATAAGAATAATTCAAAATCTTTAAAAAAAATGATCAAGAAAAGTTTACACTTTCACACCACTGCGGTAGGGCGGCTAGATCAAATCATCTTGTGATAACCTAAGATCTAATCACTCACTTAATAGTTTGATCTGGAAAACTATCTTAGTATCTTTTGAAAACTTATCTTTTAGGTATCTTTTGGATAGTAAGATGAGATGATTTTAAATGAAAGTTAAAAGTTGAATAAAATATTGTTATAATATTATTTTTTAATATTATTATTGTTTTGAAATTTAAAAAGATTGAATTGTTTATTATATTTTGTATGAAAATTTGATAAAATTATAATAATGAGATGAAATACTTTCACCATCCAAACAAGACCTAAGCTTATGGCTCAACACAAATTTGATACTATATGAGCTGACTAAACAGTCGTAGGCCTTGCTTAGCAACCAAATTGTTTCTAAAGTCTAAAGTTAGAGATTTTTCAAGTAAAAAATGACTCCATTCCCAAATATTTAACATATGGTGTTAAAAATTTTCAAAATTCTCTCAAAGATCCCAACTCAAAAAAACCATCTCTAAAATAAATATTCTTAAAAAAAAAACATATTTTACACAGCAACCATCCGGTCCGTCCCTAGGTGGCCAGCTCGGCCCGCCGTGTGGCAGCCTGGCAGGTAAGGTTTTATAGTGGCCAAGCTAGCCACTCTGTGGCACACGGTGGTGGCCCCACCAGAAGGCGGTTGTACAAGCTTGTCTTTCTTCAAAACAAAAAAGTAAGCAAAATTTTAAAATTATTTATTAAATCGTTTTTCTTAAAAAAAATTCTATCTTAAAAATTCCTCACATCCAAACATATTGTTATAGGGTTTTGCTAGATACAAGCGAGTTTGTGCACCATATCACAAGCAATTTTGTGCACCAATTCGTGCACCAATATTGATATGTAATACATATGTTTAACGAAATGATGTGAATTAAAGATAAAAATAATTTTTATGATATAGGAGATTTTCTTCTTCTCTCAAATTTTTTTTTCATTTTTTTTAAATAAAAAAAAATTATCGGTAGGCGATATGGTATACGAACTCGTTTGTATCTAGCAAAACCCTTGTTATAATCAGTCCCACCACTTTTTTATACTCTATCAAACCATCATCTTAAAAAGATTCGGTTTGTTTTGCTTTCCCCAAGAAGAAAAGGACTGCACAAGAGCGTGGACCCTGGCTTAAGCAAAAATTACAAGGGTCACCTTAAATCCTTCATTCGATTTGTGTCTTGAATGTATCAGCCAGCGATATTTAGTTTGAGGCCTTTCAGGAAAGGAATGTTCGACAAAACTCTTGTGTTGGTTTAAACCTGATTCGATCAAACTGAGCCTGCTCAACATTAGTTCTTGCATCAATATAACCAAGTAATTTTAAATGCAACATAAGCAGCAACAAAGGGATACCCAAACAACAACCTGCACTCATCCTTTAGACAAACCAAGATTTTTATTGATCAAGTAATTGACCAAATGAAAACCACTACATATCTCATTGAATGGACACGAGTGAAGGAAAATAGACTCCTAATCTGATACAGGTTCAAAAGAGGATGGGTTTCCTGTCTGGCCATGATTCTATCTTTTCAAAGTACTTGACCGGCACAACCCCATCGAAACCTTCAGTTAAAATAACATTGTTGTCTGAAATGTAAAGCTTCATTCCCTCTGTAATAAAAGTTGTAAAGCACCACATTAGAAGCAAGAGTAGAAAATATATATATATATATATATATATATACATAGATGCTTGGATGACGATGAACAAAATTCAAGACACTTTCTGGAAGGGGAAAAAATTTGCCAAACTTGCCTTCCAAAGCTTTTCTGACATCAAGGAAGATCAACACATTAACATCCCGTCTCATACCTGGAAAAGTCACGAATCAGGAAAATTATCAAAGTCAGCATAATATTGGATTCAGATGAATGCATTGTTGGATACTGTATGCTCATGAAATACTGTAGTTCTAGATGACAGCCAACACAACCCCCTAAAAGAGTTATCTCGGGTCCAGCTCGAAATTAGTGCTCCAACAATGTTGAAGCCTGGTAGAACAAGGCATTAATGCCATAAGGGTCCAAAAAGAATGGCAAGTTAGATGCATAGGCGTAACGTAAATAATGGGCAGCATTGCCATAGACTTCTGATGATGAGAAGTTCACATGGTGGACAAGTACATATATATGCCGCAAAAGATGCATAAGGCTCCATGATGGCCACAACTGTCCGGTGATTCGAGAGCAACCTTGTATTTTGGCAGACGCTCCCAACACATCTCAAAGAGCATGAAACATCCAACACAAATGATGTTGCTAAAACAAGCCTAAATTACATTTGATGAGCATATCCAATAATTGGTGAGTACCTAAATAAACACCTGAACCTCTGACATTATTTTGGCTTAGTCACTGGCCAATTTGTTGTAGAGTAATGCTACAAGGCACACTCCTATCCCACTTTTATCCGACTATGTAAAATGTGGCACTTTTATCACCATTGGATCTTCCTGTATATATATTTTTTAAATTTAAAGGTTGATGGGCTATGCCACCTCAACATGGTGGGATCGGAGTAGGATGGGGGTGTAGTTTCTAGAAATTTCCCCTTGTATGAAATACACTTACCAAAAAAAAATTGTTGTATGAAATGCAATGAAACTTTTCAGGTCCAAGGACTTTCACATTGACCATATGCACATATCAAAATAAAAAATCTTTCGTCTTCCCCCTGACTGGTGCTCAGGGCCAAATTATTGTATGACCCATCTATCAGACCTAGAGGGAGAACGTCTTGGAGTGCACAAGATATATTGGAGTCTTTATCATACATTTTTGCAGGTGGGCTTGGGGGGTTTGGAGGGTACAATGTCATGCATCATAAATTCTAGATCCAAAAAAAACTAAAACTGACACATTACCACTTATTACTTCCCCATCTGTTGGCAAGCCACATGAAAAGTGAACATGCAATCTTTTCATGCGTTTCAGACCCGACTCCAGAATCAATTCCAAATTCTTCACATAGGTTCCATGTACGCACACTGCATATTGTCAGGAAAAAAAAAAGGCAGTGAAGCAAACAAAAATGGCAGAATAGGATAAGAAACAGTAATGACTTTTGTTTTAAAATCACACACATATATTTACCTGGAACTTCTTCAGCTAAAAGGATTGGTTTTAACAAGCTTTCAGACTCAACTGTCTGCCAATTACACCAAAAAAGAAATATTTAAAAAAAATATATGCATGATCAGTTGACACTCAAATGATTGCAAAATCATATATGATGGGAAAGGAACATTAGGAGGCACTCATAGGCTGGTACTCCAATAAAATGAAAAACAGATAGCATTTGAAACATCTGGTAGAAAACAAAATCCAATAACAGTATCAGTATCAAGCATTGTAAAAGTGATACAAACAATCTATAAAAAGAGTCAAAATGATTTTGATTTAAGAGTAGACAATTAAACAAACTTTGAGAAACATATCCGCTTAAGGGAAACAGCTGCAACTTAATACTACGGTTGGTGCGATAGAAGTAATAGAGAAGGGATAGGCTGAAAAGTAATGAGAGTTAACCTCCCCCTCGTCTTTTTCAGTAGGAAGAAAATTAGTGAGAGTGAACACATAGTTTAGTGTCTGCACTTATTTATGGTTTCACTCAAGACAATGGAACTTTCATAAGATTTTGCAGCGGAGATAAAGCTCCCTCCTCCAATCATCCCACTTTTGGGCTTTTGGTGGGCCATGGGCTGGGAGGGTTATCTGCCCTTCTCCATCCATACAATAACATACAGATCCTCCCTCCTCCTCTATCCATACCTCATCCAATCCCTCAAAATAAAAAGTATAAAAATTCAAGCATTATGTTCCTTGAGACATGAAACTGTGTATAAGAAACCTACGTACATATTCCAAAAAAAAAACACCATTCACAATTTTAGCAAATGCAAGTAATCAAAAACCTTGCAATAAATCATAGCTTTGTAACATGATATACCAGTTGAGCAATGGCAAACAATTTGTACCACAGATCTCCATAGTTTAAAGAGAATTCTATTGGAGTTAGCATCTGTTTACATACAAGGGTCTCAATCATTCAGAGAGAATTCCCAAAGGTGATACATTTATTCAACAATTTTGACCACATACTGAAGGAACACAAGCAGACATTCGAGACAACATAATCCCAGTGAGTTATTAAACTCTAAAAGGAGCATTTAGAGGTTATATTCAGCCGGATACAATGATTCTCACAGAATGGTAAATAGAATTAGAACATGGGCACATCTTCATTAAAACTGATACTTCACTGTTATTGTGTGGCCTTGGTTTGCACGTATCCAAAGCTCCCCATTTTCTTCCATGAGGCTGAAACGCTGCTTATTATCCTTTCTGACAGCCTAAACAATGCAATCTTCAGAGAAATAAGAGTTTGTTGAAGAATTTTCAGCACTAGCATTTTAAGGAAAAGATATAAAACAGAATCCAGTAACATGTATGCAATGCACGGGAAATATGATAAAATGATTAATAAAAAGTGTTAACATCATTTGTTCTATATATTGAACATGTTACAAGGACGTAACATTTTAAAGTAAGTGTGTAGAGGTAATCTTTGCAAGCAAAACAGGGATTATTTTTTGTGGTTCGATTCTGGTCTTGAAATAAAGCAACCTTAACAGCACTAGACCGATGTAACTACATGATGTTTAGGCAATGTCTGAGAAAGAGTCAATAGACCGAGGTTTCGAGGAAGAATAGACCTTTAAAAATCTGCATCAGTAACGTTTCCATGATCAACTATACATTAACATAGAAACTTCACACTTAATCAAGTGAGATTAATCCGTGGTAGCCACAACTGCCTAAACCCCAACCACTTCAACACTGATTGTAAGGGCCAATTCATGGTGTACATAATCTATGGTCTTGAAAAAGATTATCTTTCCGCAAACATATCACACATTAATTCAAGTAGAAAATAGTTTTACATGAAAAAGCACTTCACCATACAATTAGCCCCTAACAAGTTGCAGGCCATATTTCACCAGTACAGCCAGAGAATGGTTTCTGGTATCTTCCATAATAGTTATAGAAAGAAATTAGCATTTTGAACAGGCGGTGAAAGTGCTTTAGTACTCAGTATCATGGTACTCTGGGCCAACAATGAAACAGAAAGTTTAACAGGACGAAGTAAAAAAAAAGAAACATATGAAAATGAGAATGATATTCAGAAACAGACCTCCCTAATATCATCAATGGTGTGCGATTTTAACTGAATATTAGCGAAAGTCTTAATATTCAGCTTTAAAAGATCTTGAACCTTCACGTAACCATCACTCCGCAAATTCAAATTCAACTCAGAGGCCATATGGCGTAAAATACGTGTCCTGTACACAAGAAGAAAAAAGCAATGAAAGCCTTGAAAGGAGGACTAGTTGTAGTTTTGGACGAGCATTCGGTGTTTCATCCTCAAATTTACAGAAAAATTATAAAGCTGCGTCGTTTAAAGATAGCATGATGAGAACACAAGCATTACAAGCAATGGGTCAAGAAGTAGTGCTTACAATAGCCTTCCAAGAGCATCAATCTTATCTTTGCCAGAGCCACCACCCCCACGCCCTCTTGATTTCTCTCTATCATTTCTCGTCTCCATACCCTTTCCTCTTCCACCGCTGCCCAATTTTTAGTTGAAGAAATAAAATTCATAGCAGCAAAATCGTAAGCAAATCAATTACACACATATAAACACTGATGATTATCAGTTTGGCTGCCGGTAAAGATTTTTCCACTTGATTATTAGTTATCCATCATTTTAAAAGCAATACAAAATAAATAAAGAGCAAAAATAGTAATATGTCTTGACTTTGTCTAATAAGTTTTCCATTCTAGAATTCATTTTTCCTTCTCTTTCTCTAGGTCTTCTCGGAAACCAAACAGACGGGGATTGAGGGAAACAATCACCTTCTACTATTCATCAAAAAAAAAAAAAAAATCACCTTCTACTAGAATGGGCAAAAGAAGCGAAATTAGAGCTGGTGGCATTTGCCTTTTCCATGAAACCTAGGGCAGGAGGAGGACTCCGAGGGTGCAGAGAGAAAGGAGTTACGGGTACAGGTGGCAGGAAAATACGGCAGTAGCGTAGAAATCGGATGCTGCTGGCAGTGGTCAGAGAAGCCCACATGAATCCTTGGACGATGCTGGAGGAGGTTTGCGTGTGGGCAACAAGGAAAAGAGTGGTGATGGTCGTGGTACAAGTTATACGCTGCGCCGCAGTGTAACAATGTAATCACAGAGTCATGGGAATATTGAATAGAAAAAAATTATAAATTAAACTTGCGAATCTTTACTCACTATTTACAATTCTATTTCAAATAAAACATAGTCCAAACGAAGGTAATTATGTAAAATGAAATTATTATTTTATTTTTAATTGATATTTTACTCAAATAATTTGTATAAAACTTCATTTGAAATATAGTTTACTAGTTTTTTGTTGTGTATATGTGGATGAAGGGGTTGGAAGACTCTCGTACTCTTTCATATCCACTAGAATAGACGAGGAGTCACCACTAATCCCTTAGGTTGTACCGATATTAAAACTCACAGAATCTTCTTCCATCTGTTATTGAGTAATAAAATACAGTAGAATAAAAAATTAAATACAGTACACCAGGTGTGAATATAAAAAGAAGACTCAGAATATATCTAAAGAAAATTTAATCATGTGTATATCCTGCCTATACTTAAAAGCGTGTATAAGATCTACAGTAATGAATAGTTGTTATTCTCCCGCGTTCTCAGTTGTTATCCTCCAGCGTTCTCGTTTTATTTTCTCGTTGGCTTCAACGAAATTTCTTTCTGTAAATATCTCTTACGGTGCTGAGAGTTTTCTTCTTGCCGTTTAGTATGCAAAAATTCCTAATCTCATTTCTGTACGTTGTTTTTCTTCTTTCTCGCATATTTCTTCTGTCTTTGTTTTCGGTTTGACGAGAGGAACAGAGAGTTGCCGTCTGCGTGTTAATGGTAGTGTGCGACGAAGAGGGAAAGGGGAGTTCGTGGTCACCGGGTCTGGTAGAGTTTGTCGCCGGTATGAAGTGGTGGAGGTCTGGTGGCCTGGGTGGCCGCCTACGGCGTTGCTGGTTGAGAGAAATGGGAGAAACCCATTTCGGATGGGTTTCCGCGGGGGAGACCTAGGGCTGCGCGTGGGGGACATCGTTGGTGGCTGGGTTGGTCGCCGGCGTGAGGGGTACTCGGCTGTGGTGGTCGTGACGGTAGGTGGCCGCGTACGGCGGCGCCAGTTGAGAGAAATGCGAAAAACCCATTTCGGATGGGTTTTCGCGGGGGACACCTACGGCTGCGCGTGGGGGACACCCATGGTGCCTCGGGTGGTCGTCGGCGTGAGAGGGACTCCCCGGTGGTGGCGGTGAGAATGGCCGGCGCACGGCGGCGCCGCGCTGTGCTGAAACAAAACTGTCGGTGAGGAAGATTCGAGCCACCGAGATACATCCTGAGAAAAAAAAATCATTATAAATTCAATAAAAAAAATATATATATGTTGAAAATTATTTAATTATTTGTTATTAATAAATAATAGTCATTTCTTTCTTTTTCTTTAAATAGGAATGTTTAGATAAAAAATAACTTCAGATGAAAAAATTAGTAGTGTTCCTAATAACATACTCAATTCTTTATTTTTCTTTTTATTTTTTATTTTTTTGCATAAAACTAAATATATATAATATAATGTACGTAAGAATGTTTAGATATAAAATAACTTTAGAGGTTTAATTCAAGCATGTATAGGACTTTATTATACTTACGATGTTTTATGTAATAAAATTTCTTATTTAACAAATAAATGGAGATAATATCAAAGTCTAGATTTTGAATTTTAACTTGAGAATCCTAAGTTGAATAATTGCAAATGAAATGCTAATTATATATAGGTCTACACAAAAAAGTCTTTCAGTGAATGTGACACATCAAACAGACTCTTGAAATCGCATGCCCTTCTGAACTTCCATCATCACTTGAGCCTACCATTGTCTCTATAACATTTGGCTTCGCTTGGACCCATCTCATATTTTATTCTCGGGATCCTGTCGTTTTATTATAATTCTAATTCCAAGATATGTAAAAAATGTTTACATAGCATATATAAGTACTTGATTTAGAAAATAAATTTTAAAATTCAAATCAATTAAATCTTATCATTTAAATTTTGCAGATGATATCCTCTATACACATATTTAATAATAGAATAACTTTTAATATCATGAAGCAGAAAAAATATATCACCAACAACACAATTAATCCATAAATATATTTTACATAGAAAATATGGACTCAATTGTTCGAATCTTGAATATATATATATATAACTGCATTTTAATTATATATGAGCCACACCAACAAGCTGGAGGGAATTAAAAGGGAAAAAATGAAGCAAATTTCAAAAAAAAAAAAAACAAATTAGCCCTGATAATTAATGTTTAGTGACTATTATTAATAAATAATAGTCAATTTTTTTTTTCTTTCCATAAAACTAAATATATAATTTAATGTAAAAGTCATACTAATTTTTTATTTATTTATACATTCTTCGTGTACAATTCATACTAAAAAAGTCATATAATTTTTGTTGGTGGTCTATTTCTAATTATTATTCTCCATTATTCTCCATTTCTAAAATTTTCGCTTTTATTTTACTAGAAGATAAATTTCCTATAACTCTAGCCTCAGTCGGTTTTTATTGTCTATTGTCTGCTAAACATAGATATAACATATGAGATTCTAAATATTATTTTATTTCTTATAGTTTCCTCAGCAACTATTCTTAATGCAATAGAAATTTGACATGCTTTTCTGAACTTTTTTCAGCCTGTAATTTACTTGAACTTATAGTTTGTTTAAACTTATTACTATTTAAATTAGTAGTTTCTAATTAGAATAATCTATATTATCCGCATAGACTTTATCATTAAATTATCTTCTTCTACACTATATGTTTATATTTTAGAACAATTAAATACAGGGCAAACGTGCCTCGCACGTCACTTCACCGCTAGTATATATATATATATATATATATATATATATATATATATCTAAACTTATTAACAAGTTATTTGTAATTAATGAGATATTGGCAAACTGTTTTACAGATCACCCTATTAAAGAAAGAAAACATGAAAAAGACTAAAGAGTAATGGAAAATTCGAAAGCATGCAGCCCCCCGTTCTTTTGCTCTTACTAACGTTTTTTTTTTTTTTTTCTTTATAAGAAAACCCAATCTTCATTCATGATAAGCAGATGTTACACCGAAAGAATCATGCCAAAGGAAATTAGCGATTACATTCGGATAAGAACCCCACCATAAACTAATTTCCGAGACACTCAAACAAACTTGGCTAGTGAATGAGCTACTATATTGCAGCTTCTGTTTACATGTTTAAGCTCACATGTTTGAAAACAAAGCATTAACTTCCTAACTTCACTAATCATGTTCCCCATCGTGGCTATTGACTGGCCATTTCGATCAAACTCGTTTACAACTAGAAGAGAATCTGATTCAATAGACAGATGAGAAATGCCAAGATGTAGACACAATTGTAGCCCCCTGAGAACTGCTAGACCTTCCAGCTCATAAACATTCAGACTTGCCCTCTCTCTTATCGCTGCCGCCATTAGCACCTCACCCTTTGAATCTCGCAGCACAGCACCTATACCTGTCACCAATCCATCTTGTGAGAAAGCTCCATCTACGTTCAATTTAAAAGTGCCAGGAGGTGGAGCTTCCCATCTACATTGCTTCCTAATTACAGACAGTGGTTGGTTCCTTAGTTCACGGAAACCTTTTTGCATAGCTAAGGCCCTTCCCAATAGATCTTCTACATGAACTTCTTTTCCTTCAAAAATCTTCCAGTTCCTTCTATTCCAACAGCCCCAGCAGATTAAAAAGAAACATTCCAGCAGCTTAGCACAGGTGTATAGTTGCATTTTTAAAGCAGCATCAATAAAGGAACTAAAATCATCCACCTGCATCTGTTTTGGGAAGTTTCGAATCCAGAGTTCTCTTATGGATGGACAGGAAAGTAATACATGCAAGGTGTCTTCTCTTCTATCATTACAGAACACACAATTATCTTCAATGTTTACATGTTTTTGCCGAAGATTATACTTAGTAGGTAACACTCCTTTTACAGCTTTCCATGCAAACACCCTTATCTTTGGAGGGAGCTTCATTTTCCAGATAGCCTTCCACAATTTCCTTAAGAGGATTGTATTCGATGCTTCCCCTCTTTGTGTCTTCAATGTTTCTGATCTAAAGAATCTATATCCACTCTTAACTGTGTATCTCCCATGAGCTTCCCTCGTCTAGCAGATCTCATCTGGGTTGCCTTGACTAAGCACTATCTTCGTGATTTGTAAAGCTACTGTAGGGGGAAACATGGAGTTGATTTGGTTTACATCCCAAACTGTCTGTCCAGGGAGAAATAAGGAATTCACCGTGGCTTCCTCTGCACCTATGACCGACACATAATTTATTTAAGCAATCCTCTTAAAGTCTGGCACCCACACATCTTTCCAAACTTTTACTGTATTTCCCGAGCCTATTCTCCATCTGCACCCCTCCCTCAGCTTCGAAATGTTTCCCGAAATTCCTCTCCAAGCAAATGAAGGATTACTTCCCAAACCAGCATCTAGAAAGTGGTTTTTTGGAAAGTACTTTGCCTTAAACAGCCTGTGTAACAACGAGTCTCTATTTGTCATTATGCGCCATCCTTGCTTGGCCAAAAGGGCATCATTAAAAATCCTCAAGTCCTTGAAACCCATTCCTCCCTCCTCTTTTGTTTCACTCATCTTCTTCCAGCTTAACCAATGAATTTTCTTTTCTTCCTTTTTCTGCCCCCACCAGAATTTAGCCATCATCTGTTCAAGCTCATTACACAAAGAAATAGGTAGCTTAAAGCAGCTCATTGAATAGGTAGGAATTGCTTGTGCAACAGCTTTTATCAACACTTCCTTTCCTTCAGCAGAGAGTACCTTTTCTTTCCATTCTTGCAACTTCCTCCACACTCGGTGCTTGATTTTAGAAAACGCTCTGGTCTTTGACCTCCCTACAAAAGAAGGGAGTCCCAAATATTTTTCATACTCCTAGCTTTGTTCCACACCCCAAAGATTCAATAAAGCTTCCTTTGTAGATTGTTGCACATTTGAGCTAAACACTAGACCCGTTTTATTTCTATTTATCACTTGACCTGAAGATGCTTCATAAAAGTTGAGGAGTGATTGAATTCTCTGATTTTCTTGCATATTTGCCTTACAAAATAAGAGGCTGTCAAATCCCCCCTTAACTCAGCAAATTTGATCAAAGAGACCAAACCTTCCGTACAAAGTAAGAAAATGTATGGGGAGAGAGGGTCCCCTTGTCTCAAGCCTCTAGATAGAACAAAAGGACCTTTTGGCACACCATTAACTAGAACTGAAAAAGAAACAGTTTTGACACACATCAAAATGAGCTGGATCCATCGAGCATTAAAACCCATTGCTTCCATTACCCCTTGTATATATGACCATTCAACACGGTCATAAGCTTTGCTAATATCCAATTTAATGGACATCGATCCATTCTTTCCTTTTCTCTTATTTCTCAAAAAATGCATCATCTCATAAGCCACTAAAATATTATCAGTAATGATCTTTCTCGGTACAAAAGCACTTCAAGTTTTTGAGATAATTACATCAAGAACATTCTTAAGCCTATTAGCCAGAACTTTAGCCACTAATTTATACAAAACATTACATAAACTAATGGATCTAAATTCAGAAATTTTCTCAGGCTTGTCTTTCTTTGGAATCAGAGCTATGAATGTATGATTAAGGGAGGAAGGGATAGTACCAGTTCTGAGAGAGGACAGCACCCCATTTGTTACCTCATCACCCACAATTAGGGGTGTAAACCGGTCGGTCTGGACCGGAGAAACCGACCGTACTAGACCGACCAAATGCATGGTCGGTTTCGGTCCAATAAATAGGAGAATTTTGGTCTTCGGTCCGGTCTCGGGGTGGAGATTTCTCGGACCAGACCGGACTGGACCGACCGAATAAAAAATAAAAATAAACAAAATATTATATATATTATTTATATAATAATTGTACAATTAATAATATAAAATTTTAAATATGTTATTTATACTTGTTAATATTTTATAAATTAATAATATTTTATATATATCTTTATCTAACCTATCACTATTAACAATATAAAATTTTAAATATGTTATTAACACTTGTTAATATTCTATGAATTAACTAATATATAATATCAATTAGTTAATTATATAATAATTATAGAAATTAATAATGTAATTTATTATCATTAACCATATAAAATATTTTTTTATTGAGTTTGTTACATAATTCACATTAATAAGTCACTTAATTTAATTTAGTATTTTAAATAATTTTTTTATTAATTGATTTAAAAAAAAAGGCCGGACCGATAATTACCGGTCCGGTTTGGTCCCTATGGGGTGTTCGGTCCGAACCGGACCGACTGGTTTACACCCCTACCCACAATATGCCAATATTGTTGAAAGAACACAGGCGCCATTCCATCAAGTCCTGGAGATTTCGTTGGTGCTATCTGATCCAAAGCTATCTTGACCTTTTCTCGATGAAATTCTTTCAGTAGCTCAGCATTCATTTCTTCAGTCACCCGACCCCTTAAGCCTTCCAAAAACTCCCAATTATTGTTTCTAATATCATATTTGAACAAGTTCTAAAAAAAGCTAACAATCAACTGGTCTCTCTTTTTCTCAAAACACCAAATACCCTGCTCATCTTCTAGTCCATTTATAAAGTTCTTTTTTTTCCTTTGAGTAGCCTTATGGTGGAAAAATTTAGAGTTCAAGTCACCACCCTTTAGCCACAGAACTTTAGCTCTTTGGTGCCATAGGATCTCTTCCCTCTCTAGCCAAGTTTGCACATTATTTCTTGCTTTCACCAAAACCTCTTTTGTTACTCGTCTTGGATTTGACATTTGCAATCTGTGAAGTGTATCTCGTGCTTTCCTCAGATTTTTATGCACTTTACCAAATTTCTTCTCATTCCATACTTCTAGACCTCTACTACAAACCTGGATCTTTTTGGATATTGCCATTAAACCATTTCCTTCAGTAGCTTCTTTCCAATGTCGTGCAATAATCTCTCCACACTCATCATCTTCTACCCACATTGTTTCAAATCTGAATAGCTTTGTGCTACTTCTAGCCAATCTCTCACTTAGAGAAAGTGATATCGGCAAATGATCAGAGTATGCAGCAGAGCAGTGGGATACTCGAGCTTGGGTAATTTAAAATCAAATATTGTTGTTTCTAATTTGGTAATTTCAAGATACAAGTTGTAAAAATGGCATATTAAGTTCGAGACCTTATCAAGTAATATTTCATCAACTTTAGACAGAATTATTTCTCATGCATCATGTAGGTCCACCGATGAGGCCGGAAATGACGTTAACATATAATGTCTCGAGCAAAAGAATAGAGAGTATAGATAAAAAGAATAATGTGATCAGACTTTGCTAATTTGAAGTTTCACATGCTATAGCTATAGGCCTCTAGCTGATCAAGTTATCCAATGAATGATATATAGTCATAGCTAGAAATTATGAAATATATATATATATATATATATATATAATATTCAAGCCTTAAATGATGGTATGTATGAGAGTAATTTATGTAACACCCCGTTCCCTTAGGATAGAGATGTTACTAACATTCATAACATGATGCTCGGTAAAGAGATTCATTTCCTGAATTACCTCATTTATTGAAAAGCATTAAAATGTTAAAACTGAATTGAACATGATTGTTTCGAAAACTAAACGTAAAATAAAAGAACATAAACTAATCCTATGAATGACATAAAAGAAATCTAATTCTTGTGTGAATATCACTTATTCCTTCCTAAGTCTTTGTACTAGATCTATTCCTGATCATCCAGCTCTGCGTCATCATAATCACCATCTGTGAGAATTAAACATGGAAGAAAACAATAAAACAAACAAAAATGAGTCGAATACTCAGTAAGTAGCACATCACACCGTAAAATATAATTTGGCCTAATATGGACTTAATTTCTTAAGACTCTTCATAACATACATACAGCTTCATAGATTTACAATCATACACGTAACATGACTTTCGGAAAGACTTTACATACATATATCGTCACAGATTCATATAGCATACGTATTCATCATTAACATGAGCGGAAGCACATATAATCATGGCAAACATGTAACGTGAATGCATAATATCTTATTTATCTTGTCTTAACATTGAGTGAAATACGCTTGAGTCCGTGTTTCACCTAATTTGCATAACATGGAGTGAGACACGCTTGGGTCTGTGTTTCACTTAACTTGCATAACTTGGAGTGAAATACGCTTGAGTTTGTGTTTCACCTAACTTGCATAATATGGAGTGAAACACGCTTGGATCCTTATTTCACCTAACTTGCATAACATGGAGTGAAATACGCTTGGGTCCGTGTTTTACTTAACTTACATAACATGGAGTGAAACACGCTTGAATCCGTGTTTCACCTAACTTGTGGTTAACCATGCTTGAGTCTGTCGTACCGTAACATTTCTTATTTTTCTTAATGCATGAGATTTTATTAGGCTTCATGAACATTTCTAACATGGCATATTTTTGTATATGACATAGCATAACATGACATAACATGGCATATTCTTGTACGTGGCATAACATAGCATGGCATATTCTTGTACATGGTATAGCATGACATGACGTATTCTTGTACATGGCATAGCATAACATAGCATAACATGGCATTTTCTTATACATGGCATAGCATAACATGACATGACATAACATGCTCTGAACGTTTTATGACATTCCATGGCATACATGATCTAAGTACTACATGAACATGGCATACAAGATCTAAGTACTACATGAACATGGTATACATAATCTAAATATTACATGGACATGGCTATTCCTTTACATGGCATTCTTGACTTTGAATTACTATATGAGCATCTCATGGCTTTCATATGATTTTAGTAACATTCAATCAGTCAAACAACAAATTTATTCATTCAAGCATAATCTCATATTTCATCAAAGATCGAAAAAGGAATCTAACCTTGACTTGCCTCTTAGCGTAGCGTAGTTAACAATCATAAGCACATCATATTTTCATACATAATAATAATATTCACATTACGCATGCATTTACATGATTATACTATTTACCTCTTAGCTTTGCTTCCTGATTTTCAACTTGTAGCTCGTTACCTATACGAGGTACTAGACGTTACTAATTTCCTAGAAAATTGTGTCGTAATACTCCAAGTAATTAAATATGTATAATGGAACTTAACTAAAATAATAGGCTTCATAGCAAACTCTAAAAAAAAAACATACTTTAAAATCTCTTAAATACTATTATAAAATTTGTGCCTATGGGCTCATAATTATTCAAATGGATAAAGCCCAGGAAAGAGTAATGTTTTTCTGAAAATATAACCAGCTCAATAAAATTACTAAAACAGTATAATAAAATTAAGCCCAATTAAAAACACAAGACTATTTAAAGTAAGCCCAACACTCTGTTTATTTTACGAATAGACTTAGCCGTATGGCCTTAGGGCCGAAGGCCCGCTATGACACAAACTGATCCCACAGAAAATAAAACATGCGGGACAGTAGAGGGATGGCTGTGCGAAAACGCGGGACTCATCGAGAGAGAGATTGAGTGCGACTGCGGTTCAGGGTGGCTGATCGTGACGTCGGTGCAACTGGGAGGTCCCTATGGTGGTGCGACACCGAGAGAGGGAAAAAGGAAGAGAGTTTTAGAGAGTTAGAATTGAAAACTCAAATAACCGAGAGGGAGGAAGGTGGCGTGCGAAGGCAAGGGCTTACCTGAGGGAGTGGGTGTGACGGGAATAGGTTGGCCGGCGTTTTCTGTGGTGGTGTGGGAGGTGGTCCGTCGAGATGGCTATTGGTTGTCGGGAGGGAGGCTGCGTGGTGCTTACGGGAGTGAGTTTCTTTCTCTACATGAAAGAGTCATTTCTCCAGGGATTTCTGTGTGTATAATTCAGAGGCCTTGTGGGTTTCTTATAGGCGACGGGAGGGAAGCAACATGAATCTTTAGGAGATTGTCTATAATTCGAAATTGCCTAAATTTTAGGAACATTATCCTACGAGGAGTCAGATTCTGAGAGGATTTTGAAGAGTCGGTTGTAGTTTCACACTAGGAAACTAATCTAATATGGAAACTAATGGATAACTATACAAAAGTTTTGATAGAAAAAGAATCACCGTATAACAGATAGCATATTTCCTAATAAAGACAATAAAAATAAATAATAAATAAATAAAAATATAAAATACTAATTTTAAGTCCTAAATTTGGACACGTATGTTACAATTTATCATGGTGATCATGCATGTGGATTTCAGACCAGGGCAATATATATATTTATATTTTTTATAAGTGCCAAGGCAATATATATTATTAGGGTGCGGCTACTATGCCGCCCCATTTTGACCGCTGGGCTTACTGCCCAGCGTAAATTTTTTTTTTCACATTTTTTTTACATATTTAAATACCTTTAAAAAATAAAAAAATATACCAATACATTTAAAATCACTTCTTTAATCACTAAGTAAAAAAAAAAAAAAAGAATTTTGATTAGCGGTCAAATAGAGGTGTCACTTTGGGGAGGCAAGGTAGTGTTTCTCATATTATTATTAAGTTATGATCTGTGGCGCTAGACATCTTGATTTTCACAAGAATCTTGTATCCTAACATGATCATCAAGAACTAGTAGATATGCATCAAACCATGACATATGATTTGATAGATACATTTAAACCGCAAGATTAATATGCAGAACCAGTCAAGATCTACCAATCAAACTCCAACAAACAGAAAGTTCTTTGTGAGTATTTATTTTTATTAAGACCACAAGCAGCTGTCTCTAGATTTTGCATAACTATGATCAAGTTTATAAGGTAGCAGACTATAGAGTGAAAGAAAAAGTGCTAAAAATGGGACCAACTGATCCCCTCTGTATTTTGGCCTACAAGCACGGTTTTTTTTCCTCGGCTTTAAAGGGCACGGTGTACAGTCATTAAATGTGGACCTTAAATAGTTTGAAGGATCCACTTCTCCCCAAAGAAGCAGGTCTCTTGTTTTTTCCTTTTTGTGGACTTTGAGGATGTTTCAGCGGCAAAGTATTCTTTCTAGCTGGTTTTCACTTTTTCTATTCCAATTTGGTTGGAACTGCAATTAAGAGTGAACTGATTCTATTTCAAAGTTGGAGAGAATTAACCATTCTTTTCATACATATAGAGCTGGTTGACATGCATCTGTGCAAGATTTTGCATGTGAAACAACAGTCATGCACTATCTAAGGTATATATCAAGAGATTTATTACTAAATTCTACAAAGAAAGAGTTTGAACACAACATAAAACAGGCAAGTAATTTCTTCTTTTAGCAAAGTCTGTAGGTTTACATTCAAAATTTGAAGAGGAAAGTTTGTGTTTTTTTTCCAATCTTTCTTATTTTTTGGCTTAACCTCAGAAATCGCATAATTCATGAATTAAATAACATGAATCAACTTGGGCTTTTTCCTTCAACATTTTCCCAACAACCAAACAGATTCATTAAAAAAGGCAAAATAGAGAATCAACGAATCCATAAACAAGTCGATACCCAATACAGATTACATAATTCATAAACAACCCAAACCATTATCAAATTATAAAAAAAAAAAAAAAGTTTCCAAATAAAAGTCGTAGCCAACTCTTTTCCCAACACATTTCAAACGTAAAACATTCCACAAAGCACACGGCCACTAGCAAACAGATGGTCAAAGCATCCATCCACCACTGTACGATCCATCTCAACGGTAAATAGTTCACATACTCAATGGCCTTGTACTCACGCACAGAAACATAGTTACAGGGAGAGGGAGGGAGAGCGAGAGAGAGTACCCGAACAACGCCCTAGAGGCAAAGGTCGAGTCGTCGACGACGACGGAGATGCGACGACGATGATGGGGTCACAGTTTGCAGCATAACGAGAGAGAAAGAGAGAGTCGGTGGCCACCGGGGGGGGGGGGGGGGTTATCCATCAGACACAAAAACCTAAACTCGCGCCGTTTTGGTAACGATATTTAAAAAAAAAAAAGACCCGGGTAACACGAGTTTTTAGTCTGGATTTTGCAATTCATGTTTCAGTCTGAATTTGATCCAGACCGATAGGGGTGTAAATTTAAACCGAAAAATCAGACCAGACCGGTTGGTCCGGACCGTCCGGTTTTAAACCGATCTGATCTGGGACTGGTTCCTATATTATGAAAACTGGTCTGGGATTGGGAAAGGAGATGAGTGCAAGAGTTGCTGGCTCTTCCTTACTCCTTCTAGCAAGAGCATCAGTCACCAGATTTTCCTTCCCTCTCTTGTAATCAACAATAAAATCATTTCCAATCAGTTTGGATATCCACTTGTGCTAAGATTCAGTTCCAATCTTCTGTTCTACTAAAAACTTCAAGGTCTGTTAATCAGTTTTAATCTTGAAAGGATGCCCCAACAAATAAGGCCTCCATCTCTGAACTGCAGAAACTAGAGCCAGCAGCTCTTTCTCATATGTTGAGAGAAGTAAAGCCTTCCCTTTCAGAGCCTTGCTGTAAAAGGCAATAGGCTGAGCTTCTTGCATCAATACCACCCCAAGCCCCACTCCAGAAGTATCACATTTAATAGTGAATGCTTTAGTAAAATCTGGTAACCTCAAAACAGAAGGATTACTGACAACCTTCTTCAACATCTCAAAAGTTGTAGCAACTTCTTCACCCCAATGAAAAGAATTATTCTTCAACAGTTCTGTTAATGGAGCTGCTATAGACCCATAGCCCCTTATGAATTTTCTATAGTAGCCTGTTAAACCTAAAAACCCTCTCAGAGACTTCAAGGTTTTAGGTATAGGTCACTACACCATAGTTGTTGTTTTAGAAGAATCTGTTTGCACCCCTTTTCCAGAAATGCTGTGACCCAGATATTCTATCTCTTCAACACTAAACTTACATTTTGACATCTTAGCATATATATGCTGCTTCAACACTTCCAAAATAGTTATTACATGCAAGAGATGGTCAACCACATTCTGACTATACACTAATATATCATAAAAAAAAAAAAAATTAATAACACAAATTTTCTCAAAAAAAGGTTTAAAAATGTCATTAATCAACCATTGAAAAGTTACAGGGGAAATTTGTGGGGCCAAATGACATAACCAAGAACTCATAATAGCTTCATGAGTTCTAAAGGCTGTTATTTGGATATCTTCTTCTCTAAAACGAATTTGATGGTAACCAGCCCTTAAGTCCAACTTGGAAAACACCCTAGCTCCAAAAAGCTCATCAAGCAACTCATCAGTAACATGTATTGGAAACTTGTCTTTGATAGTTTCTTGATTAAGTGTACGATAGTCTAAGCACATACGCCAAGTCTCATCAGCTTTCTTCACTAATAAAATAGGTGAAGAAAATAGACTCTGGCTAAGTCTCACCACCCCAGACTGCAACAAATCATGGACTATCTTTTCTATTTTAGATTTTTGCTAACGAGGGTACCTGTATGGCCATACTGATATAGGAGTAGTGCCCTCCTTGAGGTTGGTTGGGTGATCAAAGGCTCTTTTAGGTGGTAAGCCCACAGGTTCTGCAAAGACATCTTTGTACTCATTGAGTAATTCAGTCATAACACCTTTAGGATTCTCATCATTTAACTTCTCATCAATAGCCATCAACTGTAAAAACCACCCTTGTTTCCTCACAAAGTCAGACTTCAACCCTCTAGTGCCTATCAACACATCGACACTGCCAGACTTCGACCCTTGCAATCTCACCACTTCCCCCATCGAGTCTGAAACTCATAAACATATTTGTAAAATCCCACTGGGTAAAGCCCAAGGTTTTAAGCCATTGAACCCCAATGACTATATCACAGCCCCCTAGAGTTAACACATGAAAAGGCACTGAAAATTTGGACCCTTGGATTCTAATTATTTCTTCACATTTCCCTTGGCTCAAGATCTCATCCCCTTTAGCAACCCTGACCTGCAAGCTAGAATCTCTTTCAAACTTCAGTTTAGCTTCTTGAATCACTAAAGTATCCAAGAAATTGTGTGTGCTCCCAGAGTCTACCAAAATTTCCACAGCACATGTCCCAATTCAACCATGCAATCTCATAGCATTATTATTAGAAAAACCTGGAATTGCATTGATAGAAACCTCTAAACCCCCAGATTCATCTTCCTGCAATTCTTCAACACTAGCCGACCCCTCACTCGCTTATGATACAGGCTGTTGCATATCATCATGCTCAACTTGCAATAAGTACACTTAGGATTTTTACACAAGTGAGCTAGGCTCCACTTCTCATCACAATAATAATAGAGACCCTTCCTCATTTTCTCATCCATTTGAGATGATAAAATCTTCTTTATAGGCACATTACTCCTCTGTATCTTGGTACTGTCCTCTCCAACTTCAGAATGACTTTTATTCGCATACACTATATCATTCCTCCAAGACTACCTTGAAGCCAACAAATATTCCTCTTGAGTCTTAGCAAGGCAAAAGACAGCATTCAAATTAATGGGATTGATCATTCGAACATGCAATCAAATCTCATCTTTTAACTCACTCATAAAACAACTCAGCTTATGTTTTCAGACAACCCCTTCTTCATGATTCTCTTCTCTACCCACATCAGAACCACTGGGAAGAGAATTAACTTGTTGAAGTTCTACTAAAGTTCGAAGCATATCTGTAAGTTGGTTTAACCTGCCCGTAATGCCATTGATAGCATGATGGTGTTCTTCCAATTGTTTCATAACTCCTTGTTGCCTCAAAATACCTTCTTGTTGTTGTTGTGCCTTCAGAACTGCTGCACGCATGTTCTCTACCATGAGAGGATTGTCCTCTCTGATACAAATTGTTATGTATCTGCTTCTCCACTAGCCAAGTAACCAGAATTGTGATCACGAACAATTAAGAAAATTCAAGAACAAATCAACTACCCTTTCAAGAACTCAAGATGAAAACCAAGAAACCATTATCATTTATTGAAAAAGATTTTCGAGTAATCTCTCAAACTCTAAAACAATTCACACTTAACATCCAAAAACTAACTTCAGAATACACTACTAGTATCTTTTATGCCTACGGCTAATTCTTATTACAACGCATCATTTTATTGCAAAAATACATTCAATTTGACGCCATATTTAGTGCAAATCACTGTTGCCCGTGTCAAGCTTCCATGCACCGTTTCATTAAAGCTCTTCTACGCACCGTTTCGATGTGCCAATAGCAGTTATTTCTATTACATTCTTCTTCTTCCCGCCTTACAACCAAGAGCCTCTTACAAAATGACGGCCGGAGAGAAAGAGAGAGAGAGAGAGAGAGAGAGAGAGAGAGAAACGACGGCCCACGGGTCTTTATTTTTCTCTGTGTCCACAAGTCTGAGAGAGTGAGATTGATAGTGAGTGGCTAATGAGGTCGTCAAGGCCTGGGACGGGGGGTAGGATTCCTCAGTTCTAACCAATCTTAACGGTGCCGTTTTTTCCTATAAATTTGTGTCGTTTTACTTGAATTTTGGCTGTGTTGAGATTTTTTTTATCAAACAATGCCGTTTTGTCCCTTTTGGCTCCTAAACCCTCTGTTTTTTTCTTTTTTTCAATCCTAAACCCTCTTTTAGGCTTTTTTCATAAACCCTAAACCACCCTTTTTTTTTAAACCCCAAATTTAAAATTTAATCTTAAGCTTTATTTTAGCGATAATGTTTTTATTTTTAATTTTTATAATTATTTTTAACATTAAATTTAATTACTAGTATTGACTATTAATGATTACTAATTCACTAGTGTCTAATTACATATAATTATACTATAGTATTTTGTGTTATTAATTTGTTATACTAGACTTATTTTTATATTAAACTTATACTATATTTTTTTTAATTACATGTTATTATACTGGTCTTTAACTTATTTTTATCTTAGACGTATACTACATGTTCTTGTACTACTATTTAACTTATTTCTATACTTGTTTGTGTATGGTAAACTGTAGTAATACTATGATGTTTACATGTTCTAAACTATTATTCTATTTATATTATGGTATACGTATATTATTTTATAATAATTAACACATACTATTATATTGTTGAATTTAACTATATAAGTTCTAGACTTTGTATATGAGTATATATGATCAATATATAAATAATACATATTTTTATAACATATGTATAAATCATAGGCGAAGTTGGATCAGAGCGAAGTCAGTCAGAACACAGCTCCAATTCCGACTCTAACTAGAAAAAAAAAATTCAACTCCAACTCCGTTATATTTGAGCTTCGGCTCCAACGGTGGATAATTAGATTTTCAAGTTTTTGTACAGCCGTATAGACTTTTTGCATAGAGTAATGCTATATACAGTCATGGAATGCGCAAGCGCCGTGCAATCGTTTTGAAAAATAATATGGTCTATTTTTGGGTCATATATTAACTGATTTTTTTAAAAAAAATTACACGATACTTACATATTCTACGACTGCAAATATTATTTCTCTTTTACAGGATGGAATTGATCGGGACAAGGCCGAAAGGGAAAAAAATTGGTTTGATCCGTGTATGGTTCCTTTATAGGCCGCAGTATATAGCACCACTCTTTTTTATTAGAATAAGAAAAATTAATATATATTTAGTTATACCATATGTTCAAGAAGGAAAAAAAAAAAAACTCATTTTTTAAATACAATCCAAAAAATAAACAATATCTTGAATCGATCTGAATCAACCATTGAAACGATTCGATAAATGATTAAAAAAACACACTAGAATTACTTCAATTTATGATAAATGCCTTCAGAAATTGGTTTGACGCTCTCATTAATGAAAGGTCAAGAATATCCTTTTATTTATCATTATCTTTATATATATACATATATTTATATAAAAACTGTAAAATAACCCTGAGAGAATCTTTAATAGAAAAATATTAAAACGTAGCTTTTGTATAATTTTTCATAAATCTATTAAATAGAAGATATTTCTTTATAAAATAAATTGTAAATAATTTTTTCTTATTTTATAAAATTTTCTCCAGTTAGAATTTAATTATAAAAGGAGCTTTTTGTTTTATAATTCCGTGTCATCTTTTCAACTATCATCTTCTAATGTAATTTAAAAAAAAATACTCATAATGTTATAAAATATAAAAAGGAGCTGTCTATGTTATAAATGAACATCATCTTTTCAACTATCATCAACATCAACATCAACATCATCTTTTCAACCATCATCTTACAATATTTCAAAAAAAAAAAAAAAAAACTATCTTAAAGTTATAGTAGTGTAGAATATTTTATAAAACAATGATATAATTATTTTACAATTTATTTGATATTTACATAAAAAGATCATGAAAAAGCTAAAAAAGCTATTTATGATGATGGTATGAAAACGATTAAAAGGCTAGTGGATGAAATTTATCTAAAATGTAAAGCAATTTCAAACTTCTGTTCAGAGGCATCAGGAATGTTACTACGGAAGGGTGCTCGTTATTTGCCAAATTGAGTGCACTATAGTCTATAATACCATAGATCAACACAAGAAGCATGATTATGAACGCACGCCACACAACGAGCTTCTTCTGCAGAAATTGAAAAGGCAACCATGCAACGAAAAAATGTGGGCATCTGCCCCACACGGGGCACACTCCGTGTAAAAAAAAAAAAAAACAGTGATGTGCAGTGTGTGCTGGTGTGGGGCAGATGCCCAGAATTACTCCCATGCAACAGTCTACCTAAGAATACCCGGAGAATGTTCTCTATTGCGTACAAAACTCCAACTGAGAATATAACTAGGACATGCAAATGCAACGCAAAGAGCAACCCATTTAAAATGACCAAATTCACAAAATACGTTAGCTCCAAATTTCTTAGCAACCAAAAGATTGTAGAGATTTGAGTTGCCAATGACATGGGGAATGCACAATATTTTGAAGGAATATCATTAATGCGACTGCCAGGACTCTACAATCAGCAAACATGCCCATAACTTTCTTCACAATGCTCCTTAGAACTTCTAAGTCTGAGAAAATGGGTATGTATCTTATGCATGCAACAAATGCTAGGAATCCAGAATAAACGCCCAATATAATTAGAAATCAAGCTATAACTTTAAACAAACCCAATAGACACCAGACAAATACCCCCCAATACCACACGGTTCCCCTCTGTTTCTTAGGCACCTAGTGAAACACGGCTCCCAGCTCAACTCATAACCTAAGCCAGATGGAAAAGCCAGGTTTCCTCCAGATCAAAATCAACAACAAAAGCACCACATATTTAACCGAACTGAATATATTTGTTTCAGTGCATCACTCAAACAAGGGTAAATTTACTATGGATAGACATAATTACATTTAACCTCCATGACTTTAAAAAGTACAATAAAGTAGTTTGAAATAAATTCATGAATTCATATAATGAATTGGGTGATGCAGTATCATCTATGATACCCTAGTTACACAATCCTCTTCCCATTTTTAATCAATCGTCAAGTGGTCTTTATGTAACAGACTAAATTGATCCATTCAGAAAGAAGGGTTTGAGATAAAAGAATGAGGAAAGATTGAGAAGTTCAAATAAATGATGAAATAGCATCACTTGAAAGGTTCAGCGAAACATGTTTAATATATCATTAAAAATCAGGGGGGTGCTCTAATTATGGGAAAGCAATTTTTAAATGTACCCGTTAAGGAATCCTAAGATAGTAGAAGGAATCTCCTAATGTATAAAACAAATTTGACGTATAGCATTCCTACAGCTCTCACTAATAAGTATGCACAAGTAATCTAGGAAAATAGACATGCTTTCAGCTGGAGACAGCAGGATTGTAAGAAACAAGACTAAGATAGACCCGAGTCCTTTAAACTCAGATAAAGGAAAACGGAAAATCGGATTCGGCTCTATCCCTATAACAAGATCCAGGAGAGTATGACGGGTCAAAAGGAAATCTGGGTTATTTGAAGTGGGGTCTACGTTGGGTATCGACGTAGAGACATCAGTAATGAAATGCCATTCGCCTCAAGTAACACAGGATAGACCGATAAAAAAACTTATGAAAAAAAACTTATGAAAAAAAACATACACAAGTAAAACAAAATTGCAACAAATTTAATTACAAGCGATAAAGTAAAACTGAACCTCACCAGCTAAGCCAAATTTAGTCATAAGCAACGCTATTGACACAAACCCAATCATTTAAAAAGATGTGTAAAAATATGACATCTCTTCCAATCACGAGTGATTATATTTTTCTACGAGGCTCCATGGAACCTAACAACGGCCCTGGAGTAAACCCCAGGCACACCACAATTGCCATAACAATAAAAAATTATTAGGTATTCCAAAAGTATGGATTACTTATCAATGACATAAAAACTATTCACTCAAGCACTCATTATTAATGACCCACCATCATAGTAAGTATTCTGAGACCTGAATAATAATTCCATAACGGTATGTCAGTTAATCCAGGATAACCTAGTGCAGAATCGAACTATGATATTTGAGTCTACGGTTAATCCAAAACCAGCCTTTGGTGTATTTGTCCGTGCCTCAGCCACTTTCCATAATTATGTCATAAAACCATGTTGCCATAAATGCAAATAAACGATTGAAAGGCTTCATGTGACGCAAGACTCAGACTAATGCCCACTCAAAACAGGGAATGCGTGAATCTAATGACTGCAATGTCAGCTCAATGATGCCTATTAGAAATGTAAAAACTCCAACATTTCATTCAAATAAAGCATCCACAGCAGTTCATGGAAATCACTCAAGCTCCAGAAGTAAACCCTAGTATTCGGAGACGTGATTAAAGAAACAAAACCGATAAGAATTAACTTCAAAATCCAAAACTGATTAATAAAATTAACCCTCACAATATTTATCAATCTAGGGGTATCTCGACGTCACCGTCGGTAATCTCCTGCTGCAGATCCTTGGGGTCCTTGCCGTCAACCGTACATCCAACCGAGACGCAGGTGCCTAGAATCTCCTTGACGGTGCCACTAAGATCCTTGGCCATGGATCGGTGCCGCATGACCTTGGCGATCTCGATGACGTCGTCGAGGGAGATGTTGCCATTATGCTTAATGTTCTTGGTCTTCTTGCGGTCGCGCTCGGGCTCCTTCAGGGCCTTGATGACGAGAGCGGCAGCAGATGGAACAACCGAGACCTTGGCCTGACGATTCTGGACAGTGAGCTTGACCGTCACACGGAGGCCCTTCCAGTCCTTAGCCGTCTCCTTAGCTATGTCCTCTCCGATCTTCTTCGGGGAGAGACCGAGCGGTCCGATCTTCGGGGCGAGTGAACTCGCCGCGCCCACCTCGCCTCCGGTGACTCGGACGTAAACGTCCACAACCTGGGAGGGGTCGAACTTCGGAGGCATTCTTTTCGACGCAGTGGGGTTGGCTTCGCAAGTGTTTGTCTGAAGAAGGCGACTATGGTTGGTGCTATGAGAGAGTGGCTCACAGGGCTAGGGTGTTGGCTTTAAGCTCTTGTATATCCTAGGGTTTTGCGAATGGGGTGTGTGAATTGACAGAATTCTCCCTAGAAATATTAGGAATTCTCGCTCGTTGGGTTTATGGCCCGTTAGATGTACTGGGTCAAGTCGGATACGTGAACTCAAAGCCCATTAAAAAATCGTAGTTGTGAAGCCCTAAAAAACTTGAAAAGTCACGGTTGTTTGAATACCCCAAAATGTCCGGTCCATGCTGAGAGTTCGGCTTTCTTTAGAACACTCAAACTCACATTTTGACTAATATGTTAAGAGAAATGATACTTGCAGTCGTGTGTGTATAAGTGCTGTGCAGTCATTTTAAAAAAAGTGAATAAATATAAGATCCACATGAAAATAAATTAATTTTTTAATAATAGACCCCACTTTTTATCAAAGCGACTGCACGGCGATTACGCATTCCACGACTGTATGTAGCATTACTCATATGTTAATAATCATATTTTAATTAAATTATTATTTTAAAAAAATTATATTTTTAATAATTATTTAATACTAATAACCACAAATGTTTGATTAAACTGAGATAAATGTTGTGGGGAAATTGAGAGAACAACCAACAAGAAATTAAGGGAAAAGCAAGAAACCGAGGGAAAAAGATTGAAGAGAGAGTGTTCTAGAGGAAGAAAAGGAACTGGTCGAGCTACAGTTCTCAGCCAAATATGACTGAAGGCTTGGTTTTACTGTTGCTCAAAGTTCCTATTCCAGTAACTTGCCTAATCCAATGTTGTATATTTTTATGTTTTATTAGCCATTTGTGTCAATTTATTTACATTTTCCTATTCGGTTGAGAATACTAACTCTTCAAAATTTTGGCTAAATTTATTCCAGAAAGGATAGAGTTTGGACTCTTCAAATGGGAGCTTATTCACATGAGAAATGCTATAGACACAAAGTGATTATATAAAAGTAAATTCACAAATTGACGTGATTTTATGTATTCCGTTAGATCTACTTTGCAATAAAAATAACTTTACAATCTGATTTACCGCATCAAACTACGTCAATTTATAAGTTTAACTTTGTTTAAGTCTTTTGTGGTCAAAATATTTCTCTATTCATATTTCTAAATATCTACTTTCTAGATATGGTATTCGGAAGAATGTAGATGCTATTATTTGGTCAAAGAATTTTATATTACAATTATTTTACTTGTTGAAATTAAAAAAAAAAAAAAAAACTGATGAATAGGCCTTATATACTTCACGAAGAACTAAAAAAAATCCTTGGAAGAAAAATTAATTCTCGTGGGATTCCTAAGAATAATACCAAATCAAGGAATCTCATTTCATTGGGAATTCCATCATATTCTCAATTGTTTCTCGAGCTGAATTTAATCAACTAACCAAGAATCTAGATTTCTAGATATCATATTCTTGAGAGTTTTGTTAGATTACATAAACAAAATGTTCCATAAGGGTTAGTTTGGAAATATAAGTATTCTCAGTTATTCTCAAATATTTTTAAATATTTCTTTTCCAAACATTACTCAAACACAAAATAATTTTTAATTTTAAATATTTAACTTTTCATCTAATCATTACAACTTTTTCAAACTTTTAAACAAAACACAAACAATATAACTTTTTCAAATTTCAAAACAAAAATAATATTAGGAAATTATATTGAAACAAATTTTAAACTTTATAGTATTTTTATTCAACTTTTTCTCTCTCATTTTCCAAGACCCAACAAAACATCTTAATTCAAATCATTTCACTTTTATTCACATATATTTTGAGATATTACATGTGTCTAAACGAGCCCTTAAATTCTCTTATTGTCAATAAATGTAAATGTATAGGATATTTATATTGAAGTTCAACACATAACTTAATAACAGACTAGGCCTTTGATTTTAAATGGACACACGGTAATATGTATAAGTGGCACTTGTATGAATACATTTGATACCCCCTAAACATGGACAATAAATGGAATGAACTCCTATCTTGGTGATTAAGTGTTGGAAATGTTGATATCCAAGAGCTTTGGTGAGAACGTTAGCAAGTTAATGTTGTGAAGCAAGATGAAAGGTCTTGATTACTCCAACTTGGATATTGTCCAGTAATGAAATGATAATCCAGTTCAATGTGTTTTGTTCGTTAATGAAAAAATGGGTTGACGGCAATATGCAAGGCAACCTGACTATTACAAAACAATTGAGCACTTTGAGCATGAGATATGAAAATCAGAGAGAAGAGTAAGGAGCAAAACAGTCTCACGAGTAGTAGATGTCATTGAACGATATTCAGTTTCAGCTGAAGAGCAAGAAACAGTTGGTTGTTTCTTGGATTTCCAAGAAACTAAAGAGTCACCAAGAAAAACACAATATTTGTTTATAGATCGATGACTGTCAGGGCAGGAAGCCCAATCTGAATCTACAAAAGCTTTAATAGTTAAAGAATTATTAGCTGGAAACAAAAGGCCATGAGGTAAGTATTCTTCACATATTGTAGAATGCGGTAAGCTATTGTCAAATGAGGATGTCTAGGCTTATCCATGTATTGGCCAAGTCGATGAACTGAGTAAGAATATATAGGTCTTGTAATAGTGAGATACAAGAGCCTACCAATGAGCGTGTGAATAATTGTTGGATCTTCTAGTACTTCTCCATCATCTTTGGTAAGTTTCATATTCTGCTCCATAGGGAAGGAAATTGGTTTAGCACCAAAGAAACCAACATCTTGGAGGATTTCAAGACCATATTTCCTTTGACACAAGGAGATGCCTTGTGGGGATCTAGCCACTTCCAAATCAAGGAAGTATTGAAGCTGGCTGGGATCCTTGAGTTTGAAGGATCTCAACAGTATTTAAGCTGTTTCATTGTGTCTTAATCATTATGAAAAAGTTTAGTATGAGAGTTGAAACTTCTTATTTACACTTACGAGGTAAACCCAAGTCGCACATGTACAATCATCAACAATAGTTAAGAAAAATCTGTAACTTTCAACAGTGGGGGTGGAGAATGGTCCCCAAACATCAAAGTGAACAAGATCAAAGGAAAACTTAGAAAAATGAGTATTACTAGGAAATGACAGTTTTCTCTGTTTGGCCAAGGGACAAATTGTACATGGATAGTCAGATACAACCAAATTAGGGACAAATTTATTTAAAAATGCATCCTTTAAATAGAAGGATGACATAACCTATTGTGCCAAAGCTCAAACAATGAGCACTTGGAAGATGCAGAACAAACAGGAGACTACAAAGTATTATTAGAAGAAACACGAAAAGGTTTTAGTAAAGGGGAAGGAAAAGAGCTTGATTTCTGCATTATGTAGAGACCTCCTCTTTCTTTACCCACTCTAATCAGCTTCCAATGGATAAGGTCCTGGATAAAACACATGTCAAAGGAATACAAAAAACAACAAGTGAGTGATTTGGTTAGCTTGCTATTAGAAATCAACTTGAAGGTAAAAGAAGGGATACAAAGAATGTCATAAAGAATATGATGTTAAGAAATTTGAACAATACCAACATGTGTTACAGAAATAGAATGACCATCATGAAGTTTGATAGTGGTGCTAACAATAGAAGTGATATAAGAAAGAAAATTAACGAAAGATACCATATGATCTGTTGCTCCTGTATCAAAGATCCAGGAAGAACAATCAAGATCAGAAAAGTCAAGTTTAGTAGAAGAGAAAATAGAATGAGTATGATTGAATGAATTATGGGAAAAAATATATTGAAGAGAGAAGAAAAGGTGGAGGCTACGAAATTAACGTCATGTGTGGACTCATCAGGAGTGGTGTGTGAATGAAGCATAGCCAAAAGCTATTGATATTGAGTCTCAGTTAAAGAAAATGGAGATGAAGGTGTGGAAAAGTTGTCACTTAGAACAACTTGATTGGCCATGGATTATTGTCGGTTTGGACTTGCATCTCGGTGGAAAACCGTGAATCTTATAAGGCTTCTCGATAACATGGCCAGTGATTCCACAATGCTTATAAACTGGTAGTTCCTTCTTGGACAGAGGCTTGATAGAACATGGATTATCATAATTGGCAACAAAATCATGTGCTTTAGTGGAAGAGAGAGAACCAACCGAGATTTCTCTTTGTTGCTCTTCTTGCAATGCAAGTGAAAAAACTTTGTTTAGAGCAGGTAATGGCTCCATTAACAAGATTTGAGTCCTTGTAGAGGAAAAATACTCATTTAATCCCATAGGGAATTGAAGAATATGCTCCTCTTGAACATAAGAATTTAGAGTACGGAAGACTCCACAAGAACAATCCGGAACTGGTTTGTAATTAATTAACTCACCTCAAAGTGCTTTCAGATGAGTGAAATAGACACTAACAGAAAATTGGCCTTGAGAAAGAGTAGAGATGAATTTCTATAACTGGGAAATTCGTCTACCATTCTACTGAGAGAACTGTTCCTTCAGAGTGGTCCAGATTTCGTAGGCAGTGGTTATGTACAAAATACTAGATGGATTATCAGTTGAAATAGAGTTAAGAATCCAAAAAATAACCATATTGTTGTAGCGCTTCTAGTAAGAGAGAAGAGAATCATTGGGATTTGCTGGCTTGGTAATCAATCCATCGATGAACCCTAGCTTGAAGTGCCATGGTCATAGATTTAGCCTAGGTGTGATAGTTGTCTCTGATTAAAAGTTGCGTGACTAGAACAACACTAGGATTGTCGCTTGGATGAAGGAAAAAGAGATTGGCAGCATCATCTGGAAGAACTTGTTGAAAAGGTGCCATGTAAGTGTAGAGAAATCTGATACCATAACAAAGAGTGGAAGAACTAAAAAATTCTCTTCTTATCAAGAAATGTAAATGTACAAAATATTTATATTGAAGTCTAGCGCATAACTTAATAACATACTAATCCTATGAATTTAAATGAACACATGGTTACATGTTCAGGTGACACGTGTATGAATACATTTAATAGGGGTATTTGTTTATAGCTTTTTATAGTCATGATATAGAAAAATGTTGGTTATTAGTAGCATTTAAATTTCTTTTATCAAAGAGAATAATCTGTATTGATAGAAGCTCTATAATAGAGACTGAAAACATATAGGAACCTCTTCTATATCAGCTATCATGCCAGCAACTCCCAAAGCATTTTTAGCTAATGTATGAGCAACAACATTATCTTCCCTTTTAATGTTTAACCCCCCACACTTCAAACTTGTTAAGGGCAATTTTAATTTTAGAGTTGACTATCCCAGTACATGTTGCACTTGTATCTGAATGATGAATAGCATGAACCACTTTAAGGGCGTCTCCTTCTAAGATGATTTTTCTTAAGCCCAGATTTGTGCCAAAGACTCTAGCTTGGAGAGCTGCAACAGCTTTTGCAAGTAAATGATTAGGAAAACAATCACATTTCATCCTCATGGTGGCCAATACAGACCCCTCCCAGTCACAAACAATAACCCAAATCCCAATCTTACAATGAACTTTGTCTATTGAAGCATCCCAATTAATTTTGAATACATCAGTTGGAGCCTCCCAACCAGAATGCATAGATGTAGAATTAGTTATCTCAGGAACCATTTCTTTTAGTTCTTGTAGCAATTGGTGTGAGAGAAGAACCAATGTATTAGGGTATGTGAAAACATCTTGAAACACAACATCATTCCTCCTCTTCCATAGCTTCCAAGATACCACAACCATTTCTTCCATTTCTTCTTTGTTTAGTTTCTCTGCCAAATCATTCAAAGTAGCTTGAAAAATCTGATTAATCACTATACTTTTCTAAATCCTTTTGGAACATTGCCCCCAAACATCTCAAGCCGAGACACATTGCCATAATACATGTTCTATTGATTCTGGCTCCTGATTACATATAGGACAGGTTGGACAATCCACAATGTTTCTCTTCTGCAACTTCAACTTGGTAGGCAAGGCATTAAGGCAAGCTCTCCATAAGAAAACCTTTATTGCACTTGGAATGGCTAGCTTCCATAACTTGAGCCAACTGTCATAGTTCTTCCTGGTTGCAGAAGTTTGTCCTTGATTTTTCTTTTGTGTCTCCCATTGAAGATGATAAGCACTTTTAACTGAGAAACTTCCATCTGCTATGCACCTCCATATCAGTTGATCTAGGCTATTACATTGGCTAATAGGAATTCTGGTTATAGTTTCTAATTCATCCTTTGAGAATACCTCATTAACTAAATTTTTGTTCCATTGCTTCAAGTCTTTGTCAATAAAGGATACAACTGTTGCTTCTGGTCCTAAGATTTTAACACTACTCTGAGGTTTGAATGTAGTAGGTTGAGGTAACCATTTGTCTACCCAAATCCTAGCTGTTTCTCCATTTCCAATTCTCCATATTGTGCCTTCCTCTAGAAGAGATCTTGCATAAAGAATGCTTCTCCATACATAAGAAGGCTTGTTGCCAAGTTTAGCTTGGGAAAAATTAGTGTGAGGATAATAATTTGATTTTAGGACTCTAGCAGCAAGAGATTCCGGTTGTTGAAGGAGTCTCAATCCTTGTTTGGCCAGCATGACACTATTGAAAGTCTCAAAATTTCGAAAGTCAAGCCCACTTGCAGACTTGGCCAATCCCATCTTGTCCCATTGAATCCAATGAGTCCTCACCAGTAGCCTTGCATAACCTTATTTATCTCTCTTAGTAAGCCTACAAGCAGCTTGAAAGTACCCATGCTGTAGGTTGGTATGGCTTGGATGACTTACTTGATTAGAATTTCTCTGCCTGCTTGAGAAAGGAACTTAAATTTCTAATTACTGATCCTCATCCTCACTCTGTCTAGTAATTCCTTAAGAGATTTCAAATGAGATTTACCAACTAAAGCTTGCAAACCAAGATATTAGTCATAAGAATTTATGGATTTAACTCCAACAATGCTAGTAAGGATGTCTTTAGTGCCTTTTTTGGTATTGTGACTGAAAAAGATTGATGTCTTGTCCCTGTTTAATCTCTACCTTGAAGCTTTTTCATAAGTGTAAAGAATGCTCAAAAGTCGACTCCACTCCAAAGAGATAGCTTTACAAAAAAGCAGACAATCATTAGCAAAGAATAAGCGATTAATGTGAAACCGACCTCTTGCATAGGAGTTCCAATAATGAGTCCAGATGCTTCAGCTTGGTTAAGTTGTTTACTTAGTGCTTCAGAATATAGAATGAAAAGGTAGGGTGATCTCTATCACCCTACCTAATATCCCTGGTTGGCCTGAATACACTTTGTGGAGCACCATTGATAATTGGAGAATAAGAAACTGTAGATACATTCTTTAGGACTAACTGAACCCAATGAATTGCAAACCCCATTTTTTCCATAACAGATCTAAAAAATTGCCACTCTATCCTGTCATATGCTTTACTCATGTCCAACTTCAAGGTCATGTAGCCATCACTCCCTTTTATTCTACTATTCATGGAATGCATGGATTCATAGGCTACAATCACATTATCCAAAATTAGTCTACCTGGATCAAAAGCACTCTGTGTAGGGGATATAATCAATGGTAGGATTTTCTTCAATCGATTGTCTAGAACTTTGGGGACAATCTTGTAGAGCACATTACAGAGACTAATTGGTCTGAACTTAGTTGTTTTTGTAGGATTTTTAATCTTAGGAATCATGGTGATGAAAATCTCATTAAGCTCATCTAACCATTTATCTGAGTTTAAAGCATCCAAGACTGCTACACACACCTCGTGTCCCACTGTATTCTAATGTTTTTGGAAAAAGCTACTGAAAAACCATCAGGTCCTGGAAAGCTAAAAAGATTCATTTGAAAAATGGCTTCCTGGACTTCATTGGCTGTGAATTCTTTTAATAAAGACTCATTCATTTCTGGGGTGATCTCATTTCTGGGGTGACCAAAGTTCCCATTGGTTGCAAACAACGATCAATTCCCTCTGGATGTAAAGTGGTAAAAAGATCCTGATAGTATCTTTGGAAAACCAAGCCAATTTCCAGATGTGAAGTTATAGTTCTACCTTCCCCATCTGTGATCCTATCAATGGAGTTTGTCTTCCTTCTTTGGTTGGCACACATGTGGAAAAATTTGGTATTTATGTCCCTCTCCCTCAGCCATCTTTGCTTCGCTCTTTACCTCCATTTCAAATCTTCTTTTTCAAGTATAAGATTCACTTCTTGCTGAAGTTTTTTAATTTCCACTGTATTCTCTCCAAGAGTTGCAGCTTGAAGCTGTTGAATCTGTGCAATCTTTGCTGTAAGTGCACCTTGTTGATTCCTGTAGCCTTCCTTATCCTACTTTGTCAACTTTTATTTGCATCTCATTGGCACCTCTAGTGTCGCCTTGATGGAGCTATCCTCTCTTTGGGCACTCATCCAAGCTTTATTTATAAGCTCCTTACATTCCTCTTTTTTATCCCATTTCACTTCATACCTGAAAATCCTTTATGCATGTATTGCTGTATGAACTGAAGTATGCAGAGATATCAAAAGAGGGTTATGATCCGAGGTATGAGCTGCAAGACTTTTAACATAGATTTCTGGAAAAAGGCTATACAGCTCAGTGCTTCCAGAAGCCCTATCAAGTCTTTCTTTTTTGAAGCTGCTCCTTTCTCTATTATTACACCAAGTGAACTTGGCCCTTTTGTAGTTCAGTTCATTCAATCCACTATCCTCCACAGCCTCCTTGAGACTTTTCATTTGACTATAAGGTCTAGATGGTCCCCATATTTCTCATTTAGTTGAAGGAGTTCATTGAAATCCCTCATGCACAGCTAGGCAGTGTGACTAGGTGGTTTTAAAGCTCTAAGTAACCTCCAACTATCAACTCTTTTTGCAGTTACTAGATCACCATTGAAGCCAGTGATTAAACAGTTCTTTCCAAGATTGTTTAAGAACATTTTAACTGAAATATGGTTTTGAGTATATGACATCAGTTCAACCTGCAAGTGAGAGGACCAAATAAAGGCTAAACCACCACTGCTACCTCTACTTTCCACGACAAAGCTTTGATAAAATCCAATTCTGTTTCTAACCTTTACCACCTTGGCTCTACTAATTTTTGTTTCAATTAAGAAAACTAGAGTTGGGCACTTAGTTCTCACCAAAT
This sequence comes from Juglans mandshurica, assembly GCA_022457165.1. Taxonomy (NCBI): domain Eukaryota; kingdom Viridiplantae; phylum Streptophyta; class Magnoliopsida; order Fagales; family Juglandaceae; genus Juglans; species Juglans mandshurica. Next base: position 7,428,221 of record CM039626.1, read on the forward strand.
GGTGAAGTTCTCTAATTCTACGAGAATTCCCAAGCTCTCGACAGTTCTAGCATAAGCAATTCATTGTTGCTGGTGGAGCTGCATAGCATACTCCACCATATCATCCTGAGTTATGCTCATTTCAGGCATGAGCTTTGTTTTTGCTTTCTTACTGAGAGAATTACCCATCCCCTCTTCTATGTACCCAGAGAATTCATGCTTTTTCAAACACTCATTATTACTCACCAAATTCATAGTAAAAGAATCAGTTTGAAAACAAACCTGATTTGCTCTAACTCTCCTTTTTCCATATAGAATTCTTCATGGCCTTTGTTGCAAGACTAGTTTGAATCTCAAAAGGAGGGTCAGAAGGGCTTACTATAGTGGCATCAAAAGTGTAAACAACTTGTTGTGTAGATGAGGGAATTTCAGCCTACTGCACTCCACACATTTGTTGGTCATCTGTAGACTGCCTATCTCCCTCTGTAGGCAAATTGCCCCTTAGTGCTTGAGAAGAACTCAGATCAAGAAACTCAGTCCCTTCACTAACTTGGGTATGAGTGCCTTTATTTTTTTGTAATTTAACCATAGTCTCTCCTTTTAAATCCTCCTTAGTAACCTTGGTCTGTAGTTCCAAACCCAAATATGAGTCATTGTTCTCTACTGAAAATTTGGTACTAGAAGTCACCACTCTATTACCCTGCCTACCGAGTAAAATCTTTTTCCAGTTGTCTCCCATATTTTTTCCCTTCATACACATTCATAGAGACTGGTGCAGCTCGAAGCCATTGAACATATTGTAATCGATTGTCTGCTGTTGAGAGGTTCCTTTGATTCTTCAAAGAATAATCTCTCATGTTGTGTTTAATGACTCTACAGTGGAAGCAAAATTTTGGAAGTCTCTCATACTTAAATTCGATCTAGAATTGATTATCTCCAATATTTAGCAATCTTCCTCGAGCCAGGGGTTTTGTTATATCAATATTCACACCAACCCTTAAAAATCTGCCCCACCCAAGACCCTCGTTATCCACCTCCACCCTTAGAACATCTCCGATAATTGAACCTATCATTGTGCCAACATCTTTATTCATAGCAACCAGAGGCATGTTAAGTTGAGCCCTGTTGTGCTGAAAATATCTGCAAGTGCGTAGAATCGTAACAAGTAGTAAAATGTTTTAAAGAAAACAGATGTCGAACCCACAGGGAATAATTATGCTATTGAGTACTGAAATTTACTAAATTAATTACTATTTGAAAAATTGAAATTTGAAGAATAAATTATCTAAATTAAATTGAAGAAAAGAATATTAAAATTAAGATTTTATAGATAATAAGAAGAGATCTAGAGCGTTTGATTTCACCTAACAAATCTCACATAATTTATTCTTCATTGTTATAGAATTCTAATTATCCCAAGTTGATGATAAAAATCTCTTAACTATTCAATATTTTCTCTCAAACAATACCAAAAATATCTCCAATTAATAACTTCATATCTCTATGTGAATTTAACTAATTGGAGACTCATTAACTTCTTTGAATTTTTCTTGAAAATCACACTAATCGTGATAAAGTATCTCTACTTTCGCTCAATTAATGGTGCTTAATCCTAGAGTTTTAATCACAAATCACATCTCGGTCTCATTGCGATTCAATAGATCGAACAATAATTAACTAGAAAATTGCGAGCATTAAAAAAAGGAATAAACATTCAATCATGAAAATATTGAAAATATGATAACTTAGAATATAAATTGTGTGTTCAATGGTAGACTACATCAAAGCTCTAGAAAGTAAAATTAGTTCATAATGAAATTGAAAATAATAAGAATAAAACTAGTGTTCTTCGTTGGAGTCAGTTAATAAAGCATGTGGCTCTCGCCTCTGCTCCCCTAGATCTGCCTCCTTGAAAGAAACTTAAATGATAAACTCTCGACTATTGAAATCTAAAACTTAGACTCTCATCTCTATTCATCCCACAAGACGGGATTAAATAGATATTAAAACTCAAATTCGGAAATAAGATAAATGCGGCTACAATCTAGCCTAAAGATCTGGAAAATAGTTTATAAAGATAAATGTTAACATAAAAGAAATTATCCCAAGAACACAGAATAATTTAAAATGGAAGATTCAGTAATAAGCGGCTTGATTTACGGATTTCGGGAGGATTTGGTGGTCAGCAGATTGATTGCGGAACTCGGAAGGGTCCCATCGGATGGATGCCGTGTGCACTGAATATAACTGGTCTCCTCGTCCAATAGCCAAGATGTAAGGTTCCTGATCGAGATGAAAGACTCCACTCCCCAATCTACCGAGTGGTAAAGCTGCCCGCCTTTACTAGTTGTTGCCCATGATGTCTTTTAGGTTGGTCTTTTAAGTTGGTCGTTCAGACTAGTCGCCCAATCTAATCGCCCAGAGCCTTGTTGCCAAGTCTTATAGCCCAGAAGGTAAAATATCTTGCTTATCGCCTAACTCTTATCGTCAATTGTGGTCGCGCCTTTTGGTCGCAAGTTTCCTGGCCTAAATCTCGTTGGCTCTCTTTAGATCTCGCTTCCTCTCATTGGTTTGGATCCGTAGTCTCTTATTTTGTATCAAAATGTTTTTATTTCGCACTAAATCTTCTCATTCTTTCAAATCCAAGAAAATAAAGAAAAATATATAAAAATAAAATAAAATTAATACTATTGAAAGAAAAATGACATTTTTCATAAATAAAAAAGTAATAAAAATCACACTTATCAAACCCAAAAAAGTTCCTTAGTGAAAATTATGTCCTTGGGTAGGATACTACCATCAAATTCTTGAATACTAATTAAAGACTTGTCAAAATTCCATGGCGTACAAATCAAAATCCTTTCTTTATCTTCTTTATTTTGAAACTCCAACAGGAACCGATGGTCTTCCACTTCCTTAAAGATAATCCACCAAACCTTTGTTATAGTTGATCGAAAAGCTTCTTTATTCACCCATTTGTCCGTAACAATCATCACAAGTAGGCAATGCTTACCGCTGTTAATTGATTTGGTGAGTCCTTCTTCCGGCAGTGAAACTTCCAACTTCTCCTCCTCCGTAAGCCTAAACCCTTCCAACCATTGAACCAATTCATCCGCCATCTCTGAGATTACGTTCGAAGCACCGTATTCTTTGCCCCAGCAACGACTCCACCTTATCCTTCATAGAACGAAATGACATTTCAGTATTTAAAATTTATAATGAAGTGAATGCTCGAAAATTTTCGTTATTTTATGTATCCCAATATTGGTTCTTTGGGTTTTAAAAAAGAGTTGTACGACCTTAGTCTAGCGAAGGACAAAGCTTGGTTTAAGTAAGAAAATTCAAACGAAGGACAAATTTGATTCCTTTTACAATCAGAAATTCGTTACTTTGTTTTTCCATTTAATTTTATAATATTCACAAAATAAGTACAACGTTAAATGGAAAAGTACAGTGACCAACTTTACATTAATTAAGACAAGTTACATACATCATTTTTATTTTTAACCTTTTTTTGATAAAAATAATAAGGGGGAGACTAAGGTCATTTGGTAATACAGCTATTTTAAAGTATTTTAAGATATTTTCATATATTTCATTCCCAAATAATATTCAAATATAAAATATTTTTGTAACGACCCGATCCTATATTATTAGGGATACATTATGAATAATTTTATTAGGTTCAATAAATGAGTTAACGCCCATAAAAAATTTATTGGATAAGTTATATTTATTTGAACATAGAGTTAACGCTCTATTTTTTTTTTTTTTAAAAAACTCCAAGCTAGTGAGTGTTAGACTCCAAACACTATTACCATTCTGCTTTCCTTTTCATATAAAATTCCTAGCTACTGGATTTCCTTCTATGAATTTCAACCACCCACGAATCTACTTCTACTCCATGCATGTACGTCTCTCTTTCTCACTAGGGTTTTCCGTTGGTCTATATATAGAGGCTCACTACATCCAACCCGAGCCAATATTCAAGCGTGAACAACCACCAGCCTCACGACACCAACTACCACCCTTCCTCCTTTATAGCCCACGGCCAAAAGAAACCAGCGATATACAAGAGGCCGAGCATCCTCTGTTTTAGCCCCTCCTCCACACCGCTGCCGCGCAGTTGCACCGAGAACCACCAAGACGAAGACCAACCGTGACCAAGCCACTGATACATGAACAAGCCCTGTTCTTCACACAAAAAATAGAGCACTCAGAGACCACGTAACCCAGGCTTTTCCAGCGTCGGACCACCACCATATGTCGGAGACAACCTAGTTTCGACCATCTCTTGCATCGTCAGTGGCACTATAAGTCATCAACGCACTCGTAATCTCCCTCTGCTCCTCCCGACGTCAAGCTCTCTCTCTCTCAAGCTTTCGTTTCTCTCTCTCTCTATCTCTCTCTCTCTCCAATATAGTTTTATGTCAATGGGTCATGAGTTTAGCCTAAACTTAACGTGGGCATGCATGTGTAACGGGTTGCAGGTAATTCGAGTGACAACTTTAGGTACAAAGTCATAAAATTCGCACGAATTTTTTAAAGGTGTTGATATTTTATCTTAAAATCAAGAGAAAATAAGCTCTTGGATGTGGAAATATTTTTTAGGGTTTAATCGTGTGAATATATGAAGAGTGATGATTTTAGTGTTATTAAGATTTTAGGTTTTGGGGAATATAAGTTATTTTAGTTTCTTAGGTTATAATTACAAAGTTGTGTTTAATTAGAGATTTATGAAAATTACTTGCATATTTTATAGGTGATCGATTTTGTGATGGAGAAATCAGAAAGCACCATGAGGTAAGTAATTTGATCGCAAATTAGGATTATCATAGTTTAGCTTATATAGATTATTATTAGCGCCAGTTCTTTGACATCCATTTTTATGTACCACTTATGTCATATGCAAACATATCATCCAACATAGCATACGATCATGTCATTCCACATCATGTTTAGATTCAGAAATTATAATTATGTATGTATTATGTCATGCATCTCATGTGCATAAGATACGTAAGCTATTTTAAGTTCAAGTGCAAGATAAGATAAGATCAGTTAATCAGATGACCATTTAGATGCATAATATCAATGTAGTTTAGATCAGGGTGGATGTGCAAGCTACGGACTCAAGCATGGTCCACCATAGTATGCCAGAATACTATCAGCGGCTCCCCTTACGGCCGCAGAACGTGGGGCCAGTGCACAACCTCGCACACATGGTTAAGTGTGTTGGCCAGCCATATCAGTTAGTTAAGTCAGATCATTCAGTTAATTCAGATAAATCAGTCACTCATAACATAAGCATCAGTATGAACAGTCATGAATTTAAGCTCTTATATGAAAACTTTTATGAAAGCCTTATATTTATTATGTTTACGTTGTGATGGATTTCTTACCAAGTCTTTGACTCATTTTTGTATATATATATTTTTATGTTTTTAAACTACCCGAGGTGATGATGTTTACGAGGATGAAACTGCAGGATATGACTTGCCCCAGGGAGGTGAGATAGAGGCCTAGATAATTTATGATTTAAGGTTTAAATATATTAGTTTAATAAACACATGAGATTTTAGTATTTTTTTAATAAGTGCTTCCGCAGACTCTATTTTGGATTTTAAGTATTGAATAAAATTTGTTTTATTTATAGAATCTTTCGCATCTGGCGTGTTATTAAAAGAAAAATTTTTAGTCAAGTTTAGTAGCACATTGGCTCTCCGAAAATTTTAAAAATGTCTTTATTGGGGAGTGGGTTGTTACAACTTTTAATTTTTAATTTTAATTTTTTCATTTAATTATTATAATTTTTTCAAACTCCCAAACAAAACCCAAAAATAATACTACTTTTTTAAAATTTTCAAAACAAAACTAATATTAAAAAATTATATTCAGACAATTTTTTAACTTTATAGCATTTTTATTCAAATTTTTTCTCAATTTTCCAAAACTCAATAAAATATATTAATTCAAACTATTTCATTACTATTCGTAAATATACTAAAATATTCTAAGTAACCAAATGGGATTTAAAGGTTAGCACCCCACTCTATATTCAAGAGGGAGCCATTTAAAAGGGAGCTAGCTAAGGGGGAGGGAGCCACAATTGATCCATTAAGACTAACTCATGATGTCATAATGAACTTTTAGTAGAGGTGATGACTGGTAGGGGATTGGCCATAGACGCGATGGCTAGTGGGGGAAGAGGAAATTGGAAATGAATTTTGCGTAGGAGGAGACATAACATGTGTTTTAGGTTATCCGAAGGAGGAAAAAAAAATCTGGAGGTGTGCAGTGTAAGGCTTTTAACTCTAATAAGAATGTCCTATTGGATAAATGATCATGAGAGAGGACCCTACATAGTACTTACCATGATTAACACAAGATGCCTCTACATTATTAGTGTTAACATCGTGTTTCGTACACCTTTGGGCCAAGTTCCGACAACTTAGGCCTTCAAAAAGGGTCCCTACGCAAGGTAAAAAAGAGTATGGCTTTGAGAAGGCGGCCTCGGGGCCGAGTAACCTCTAATGTCAAAGTTAGTAAATTTTCTTGGAGTGTAGTAAATGAGTAAGAGAGTCTAGAAATCATAGAGATATTCTTGTACTTGAGATCTGCTATTTATACTACAGGCCTGAGGATCAAACAATGCCCGTTACCATGACGTTCGTGTTCCCCGTATTGTTTATTGTGTCAGAGTTTGTAATGTTTACTGTGTCAGAGTTTTTAAGTGCAGCGTGGCTCTGCGACGGCGTCATTAATGTGGCGTGGCTTTGCGACGGCATCATTTAATGTGGCGTGTTGTCTGGGTGGTGAGCCATTAATGCGGCATGGTTATCCAAATTCATTCTCTCAATCTATCTCCCTTCTGGTCCGTTCATGCCTTCTCTGTCAGTAGATCAATGGTTCCCCATAAATCATGCCTGCTATGTGGGAGGACACTCGAGGATTGGACACTACTCAAGGGGTTCTCGGATCAACGAGTCACATCCTCTGCAGCACCATCCCTCCTACAGGTCATGTACATAGGAGCCTCCTAGTTGGCCGAGTTAATGGCTTTCTGCTCCGGGCAGGGCTTAGTTGTGCCTTGAGGCGAAAATTCCCTTACAATTACCCTGCTAATTCTCATCGAACAAGTACGGTGGCAATTCATCATGATTTGATTCTTCCGCCTTCTTACCAAGGCCTGGAACCTTACTTAGGTTTTCTGAGGTCCGGGAGGCTTCTGGGGATTGGCATTTCTGACGGCGTTCCTATCTTCCATGATGGGCTCACATTTTCATAACATCTTTTCAACCTCATTAATGAAGGGGTGTCAGGTGGTTGTTTGCATTGCTTTGTAAACCACATTCTTCGAATCCGAAACGGCAAGTATCCTTGTTGCCACAGTGCTTGACAGTCTAATCGTCACCGTCTTTTTATAAAACATGGGAGTGAGACCTGGTTCCCGCCTATTGCGTTGCGATTGTCCTGCTATTCTAGTTCTCTTGATTTTTCTTCTCTTCGACCGGTCTTCTTTGCTACTTCGTGTTCTGGCAATGATGGCCTATGAAAAACCCATTCAACCCAACGTTCCCGGTGAGGGCTCTACTGATACTAGGCCATTGTTTTTGGGTAGCGGATGGCGCTCGAGTATCAACAAACTAACGCTGGCCTCCTTAGCCCTCACCTACCAAGTACCAGAGTCCGCTTCCTTCAAAGTTTTTGGCCCTGATGAAGGCACCGTAGATGCACAGAGTCATTCCACTATGGTGGCCCTTTATACCCTTCCATGTTTTCATGCGGCTTGAGACTGTCATTCCCTCGCCCTGTTCGTGACCTCCTGCATCGCCTTGGCTTGGCCTTTGCCAACTGCACCCGAATGCCTGGAGATTATTGATGTGTTGCAGCATTATCTGGCGGCGGGTTTTGTTAGAGTCCTTCCTTGACGACGTGGACCTTACTAGCCGTGAGTTTCTTCTTGCCCATAGGGTGCTACATTTGAAGGGGAATGTCTGCAGCTTCAAGACATCTCACGCTCTAGTCACCTTGGAATCGTGGTACCGTAAAGTGAAAGACTGGTTTACCAAATTTTTCTTCTCCTATTTGGCTGCAGATGGGAGTTTTCGGTAGGCCAGGTGAACCTCCGGGAGTTCCCAATATGGACGGATTGGGGAAAAGTACCAGAAGACAAGGTTGTGCATCCGACAACCACTCCTTACGAAGCGAAGTGCATTACGATTGTGTGAGAAGGGGTGCAGAACCATCCTGACAGTGTTTTTTCTGAGGTCCTTCTTTCTGAGGGGAGTTTGAGGAGCTCTCTGCCTCCTTTGGGACACCTTTCTTCTGGTGATGGGCCGGTTGCTTCGCGGCCCCAAGTTGCTCTGCCTCAGAAGCGTTCCGCGGACTTTCCTTTGCTAGAGAAGGGGAAGAAAGTTCGTCGAGAGAGTGTTCAGACCGAGGATAGGCCTCTTCCCAGGGTACATGACCCCTTAATGCGGGGAGAGGCTACCTTGGAGGCCAGCCCTCCCATTATTGTGGTTGCGGTGGGCGAGCTAGCGAGTAGTTTTCCCTTGGTGCCTGTACCGGTGGCGACTATTGAAGCGTTTGGGGGAGAAGTCGAGATGGACACCCCCCTCCAGAGTATCTTTGCGTTTACCACTCTTGATGAGGGACAACATTCTTCTTCATGGATCTCTCCTCCTACTTCGTCCCGTTCGGCCATTGGGAGTCATTCTCTTGAGGTGGCTGATGAATGGATGGAGGTTACTTCTAGCAACCACGCGGAGGCAGGAGATCATGCAAGAAGTAATTCCTCTCCAAACATTGTCATCCTTGGGGTTGCGAAGAGTCCTGCTGTGGATTCTTCTGCCAGGCCGCATTCCCAGAGAGGGGGAGTCCTTTTCTGCATATTTCGACCTACGAGGGTCCGGGTAGTCCAGTCATTGATCCACTTGTCCAGGTGGAGTTCCCTGAAGGTGGCAACTCTGTAGGTGATGTAACCGGTGAGGGTCCGAGTGATGAACCACTAGGCCGGGTTGAGTGTCCAGCTGGGGATGACTTTCTTTCATATGCTGTGATCGGCCCCCTCCGGGGGTTTTGAGTGGAGACCCACTTGCTCTCGCTGAGGTTTCTGCGGGATTGTCTGAGTTTTCAGGCCTTGCGGAGGCCCTTCCTTCTTTGTCCCGAATGGCCATGGAGGGGAGCCGAGAGGAAGCTATTGGTCGGGTGGTTGAATACTTGTCTAGCTTTTTTCACGAGGTTTGACTGCTTCTTCCCCATCTTTTTTTTTCTCTTTTCCTTTTTCTTAGTCTTTTCTTTATGTCGCCAGGGCACTTCTCATCTTGCGGCTTCCATTGTGGATGATCAGGAGGTCGCCGTTCAAGAGAATTTAGACCGTGCTCACGGCAAAGAGGAGGAGAGGGAACAGCTGAAGCGCGATCTCGGGAGGACGAGACTCAACCTATCAAATGAGCGCAAAAGAGAGAAAAAGCTGGAGCATCGTCGGCGGAAGCACAAGCGGAAGTGGGACGAGGAGAAAACCAGATTGGAGCTGCTTAACCAAAGTCTTCAAGGCGACTTATCCCGAGCGCGGGAGGAGAATGATCGGTTGGAGCAGCTGAACCAAAGCCTTCAAGATGACTTATCCTGAGTGCGGGAGGAAAAGGACCGGTTGGAGCAACTGACCCAAAGCCTTTAGGACTCCACCTTCTCCTTACAAGGGCAGCTGAGATGGTTTCCAAAACTTCACGATGAGGCGTGGGGACGCAGGGTTATTGAAGGCTGCAGATCAATGCGGGCATTCCTTCTGGAGAGTTTGGAACAACATTCCAGATCTTTCACCAAGTACCTTCAGCGGCTTGCACTTGCAACAATTCCCACCAGTGAGGCATCCTTTTTTCAAACCAACCATGACCTCGTAAGGAAAGAGATGTCGAATGCTTTCCTTGGTCCAGTCGCACCTACGCTGGCATTGGTGGAGCCGGCCAACCTTGCTCCTACTGCCGCTGAGATCGATGTTCCTGGCTCTCAGGCTTAAAGATTTTATTTGTTTCGTTACCCTTTCTCCCCCTTTTTCTTAGCGCTCTGTGCAAGTTTCTAGTTTCTGAAAGCGATCGCAGATTATTAAGCTGACCTGCCTTGTTGACTATTCAGCTCCCTCAGGCCGTGTAACGGCTAGAGACCTAATGGCCTTTAAGTAGAGGGAATAAATCTCTTACAGTTACCTTGCTAATTTTTTTTTTCCGGACCAGTCCGGGAAGAATTCTTCTTATTTCCTTTGACCTTATGCCATGCCTGGTCGCATGTTGAGTGACCATTCACATTTTGCATACATGGCAACGAAGTGGTAGTTACGTTTCCACATTAAATGGCGTCCCTTTGATTTTCGCTTCATGGCTCCATTTTTTTACTGGCATTAATTCTGCACATCGTATCATCAGCCTGGTCCATGAATTCCCGCAATGTCGCAGGAGTCCATTTGGCTTGCTCTGCCATAAACATGGAGCATGGCTAGACCCCTCCCAAGAGCGCCGCCAAGGTTATTTTCTAGTCTTGGTCGCCAGTGGTCATACGCTCTTTGTTGAATTGAGCCAAGTAGGACTTCAGGCTTTCGTCCTCCATTTGTATGATAGTGAGGAGGTATGAAGTCAGACGCTGCCTCCTCCGACTGGACATCAACTGGGTTAGGAACAGCTTGGCTAGCTCGTCGAAGCTATCCACCATCTAGGTGCCAGTGACCCAAACAAAAAACGTGCCAACCCCTTCAGGGTCAACAGAAATGCCTAGCAAGCTATTTCACTAGGGAAGCCATGCAACATCATATGAGCCCTGAAGGTTTCCAGGTGCTCGAGGGGGTCCCATCCTCCGTCATACAACTCCATAGCAGGGACTCTAAACTTCGGTGACAAAGGAATCGCCATTACTTCTTCAGTATAGGGCAAACCCATGCTTGTGAGCAATTGGTCTATCATTGATGATGTACCCATTTTCTTTGCTATTTCCTCATATTTTCCTTTGAGGCTGCGAAGTTCGTCCTGCATGTTTTTCTGCTCCTCATCCTTGTTGAGTCCTACATGCGATCCTGCGTGCTCTGTGTCATTGGATCCTGCCCCGCCTTCTTGCTCCCTATGAGATTTATTGAGTTCCTCGTTCTCTTTGCGTAGTATCTCCACTTCGCCAGTTAGTTTCGTCACCCACTCTTCCATGATTTTTAACCTTGCTTCCACGGCATCTCTCAAATCTCTCTTGAGTTGTTCGAAATGGGTCGTCGCAGGCATGAGAAGAACACGCAAGATCTATTACGATCTCACAGACGATGCCACTGTTAACGTTGTGTTTCGCACACCTTTGGGCCAAGCTCCGACAACTCAAGTCTTTAAAAACGGGCCCTGCGCAAGGTAGGAATGAGTATGGCTTTGAGAGGACGGCCTCGGGGCCGGGTAACCTCCGATGCCCAAGTTAGTAAATATTCTTGGAGTGTAGTAAATAAGTAAGAAAGTCTAGGTAACAAAGAGATATTCTCGTACCTGAGATCTGCTATTTATACTACAGGTTTGATGAGCAAACAGTGCCTGTTACCATTACGTCCATGTTCCCCATACTGTTTATTGTGTCAAAGTTTGTACTGTTTATTGTGTCAGAGTTTTTAAGTGCGGCATGGCTCTGTGACGGCGTCATTAATATGGTGTGGCTCTACAACGGTAACATTTAATGTGGTGTATTGTTCGAGTGGTGAGCCATTAATGTGGCGTGACTCTGCAACGGCAACATTTAACGTCACACACACACACATTGCTGTTTAAAGGATTCACATATTAATGAACCATGATCTTGTTTTAAAAACTATAAGGATCTTTCGGTATGATTAGCTTATAAATATATATATATATATATATATATATATATATATATATATACACACACACACACTAGTAAAAGATGTTACGTGCATAAGGCACATATGCCCAATTGAATGTTTTCTATGTTTTTATCTCATTAATAAGACACCTCTTTAATTCACAAAATTTTCACAAGTAGATAAAAAAGTTACAAATTTGACTAAAATTTAAATTTTTTTTTTCTTTTAGCCAATCACTCATTAATTGAAATCTACATTAAATTAGCTATCACATGCTCTATAATAATAAAATATTATTATTCTTTATTATTAATATTTCATTAATTAAATTATATAGATCAACATTACTTATATTATAATTTGTTGATAAAATTATTGCATTATCATTTACTTTGGATGATGCATGATGGATGCTTTGATTTGTCATCGGTGAGCTACTGAAAGAAAACAAAGAAATTGAAATTTTTTTTACTTTCTTTCATCTCCTACACTCTCTTACCCAACAACCAAACAAAGAAAACCTAAAAGAAATACCTTACATCCTTTGATGAATTTTAGTTGTTCATTGTTTGAGCCACTTTGTTTTTTGGACGGTGTTACGTCCGTAGAAGAGTTTTACCGAAATTCTTTACTAAACATTACAAATCTTTTTTTTTATTTTTTTATCTTTTCTTTCACTATTTTTTAAACTATTTAAAAATAAAAAAAAATCACATATTCATTTAAAAAAACTTATTTAATCATTAAGTGAAAAAAAATTAAAAAAAATTCGATAAAGGATTTCGGTAGACATGTTATGTGGGATAGTGTTTTCCTTCATCAAAACCCAAGATTGGCAACACCATTTCTCCCTCACGCCACCTTTCCTCAGCCAGCCGCCGCACGTCGATGGTACCACAAGCATGCGGTAACTGGCGACTTCCCCACCTCAGGTCCTTCTCTCTCTCCCTTCCCGAAGCCCTCTCTCTCCCTTCCCAAAGCTCTCTCTCTATCTCTTGAATCTTGTTAGATCCTTGTATCGCCGCCATGCTCCGCCCACTGGGCCCAGCCTTGTCGGCCTCAACGCCATCGATCTCCCCATGCCGACCACTAACGTAAGGTGGTAAGCCCTTTCCCTCCACTTGGATCTCTCTCCCTCTCCTCTCGGATCTAGACAGATTCATTTACCCATACGTAGCCCCACCACCCACAGTCGCTGGCAGCACCACCACAAGGCACCGTGGGCGTCCTCCCTGTCGAGCCACCCCGATCCACCACTTCTCCAGCCCAACCCGGCCCAGCCTAGCGTCCCTCTCCCATTCTCTATCTCTCAACCCGCGGCCTCCAGCCCTCCCCGTGCCGCCATCAACTGCCTTAGACCGCCACGACCCATGTCCAAACCCACCTCCCTTAGCTACTGCCTTTGTCCCTTGCACCATCGAGTGAAAAGAAGACTAAAAGAAGAAGAAGATGCAGATATGGTGTTACACAGAACACGCAGAAAGTAAATGACAAAACAATAACAAAACCGTAATAAGACCGAAACACAAATGGCACAGATGGAGGAAAAATGTGTCACTGTTCATTCATGTTCATGTTTATAGCCGCTTTTAAGTATAAGGGGGATATATGTGTATATATATATATATATATATTTATTTATTTATTAAACTATCTTCTTGGACAATCCAAAAGTACGAACTGTGAAGACCAAATCTCTTTATGATTAAGAATGGAGATTATTATTGTTGCAAACTATTCATTTTATTATAATTGGTCATCCTAGAAGATTGTATTATTTGTAATCCATAAACGATGTCCCTAAGCGGCCAAAAAAATATGGAAACATGCGAATGTTTGCATGTAATTATACACGTAGTGAATGATATCATAAGAGTAATGTAGATTATGCAAGCATTATGTAAGCATTATGCACTCTTTTTGAAAATGAGTAGGGTTTATTATTAAAAAATTAATTTTTTAATGTAGATTTCATATTTACTAACTTTTTTTCAGATGAAGTACGCAACTTTGTATTTTTATTATAATTAATTTCTTGTTCCTCGTTATTTATTTTCCTCCTGTGCGCACGGTAAGATTCCAAGTATCGAAAAAAAGAAAAGAAAATTGATTTGTACAAACTTATAGTGTGTAAATTCTGCACTCTAATTACAGTGAAATTTTATAAAAATAAATTTATAAATTAATATGATTTTATATGATACGTTATATCTAATTGATAATAAAAATAATTTTATAATTTAACATATTACATTAAACTACGTTAATTTATATACCAAATTTTTGCAACTTAAAACTGATTTAACATTACTTCTAAAATAATAATACATGACATATTCATCTCTGGTCCGTAAAATCACCACCAGCTGGCAATCTTGTAGAACCTTATAGCATCCGCATTCTGATGCCTAAAACTTCTATTTCTCTAAATTTTAGCAAAAAAATTGAACTTTGGGCAAAAATCCCTCCCCATCCATCCGGTGCCCTATTTTAGAAAAAGGTTTTGGGATGTGTACAGTAGCAGTAGCACGTGATATTTAGAGAGTTATTGTTCATCCCTAAATTATTTTTTATAAATATATTTTTATAACAAAAAAAAAAAAACAAAATTTTCTTTCAATCATCTGTACTTTCTCTCGTATTCATATTTGTTATAGTTGAAATTTTAAAAAAAATGTGATGATCCAAATTTTTTTTAAATGACCATTTGTGAAAATATGATTTGTATTTAAAATATTATTGCTATGAAAGGATTGATTTTAAAAATATTATCACTTAGAGAGAGATAAATAGTTTTAAAAAAACCGTTATAGATGAAAAATTGAAAATATGGGTACAACATATACTTGAATAATTACAAAAATGTGAAAAAAATTAAAAAGTTTTCTTCCGATCTTTTTCCGAAAGACAAAAAAATAAGTAGTTAAAGATGTACATATAAATGAGTAGAAAATATAATAAAGAAAAAATAGAGAAATATCACTTTAATAGAATAGAGAAAGAATATGGAGACTTTTTAATAATATTATGAATTTTTTTATTTTTTTTAAATATTTAAATATGTTAAAAAAATACATAAAAGAAAATACAAAAAAATAAAAATCACAAAACCATTAACGATAGCTTTCAGTGGTAGTTGGGAGCGGTGGCTCTAGTGCTACTCTTAATTTTTTAATAATAAACATTAATTTTTCTTAAAACAACTGTATAACACTTACAAACCGACTTTAGATCCCATTACTCTTATCTTATACTGAATAAGTGAGACGCAGTAGCCATACGTATCATCAGAGGGTGATGGCCCCTGGGCCCCAGAACTTGACCCCGAGACAGCACTGGTTTAATTAGAGATCATACCTGATTCTGCCACGCGTCCACGAAGCTAGTTTGAGCATTTGGATTTTGGATCCATATGCAGCATTTGCCAAATTGTTGCTTCTATTAATAATTTTTCTAGTTCTTGTTTCCACTCTCATAATTTAAGACTTATAATCATTTTAATATATATGGTATTAAATAAAATTTTCATGCGATTTTAACTTTCATAAAAGGCCCACCATGATGGAAGCATGGTTTCATGTTTATGATGATTTCTCGGGTTGTTTCCTAGCTAGTTCTCATGATTTAGTTGCGTATGAGTAGTGAGGTATTTTAAAAGAGTTTTATTATGTACAAGCAAGTTTGCGTACCAATCTGGGTACTAATGTTGTTGTCTTCATATTCTAAATTCAAATTAACACTGTTTTCAATAAAATCTACTTTCTGACCAATCATATTGAATGAGTGCGCGTATTAATACATAAAATCACTTATAATTAGATTTTTTTATTTTTAAAATATTCTGTCAATAGTAGTAAAAAAATAATAATCATAGAATATTAAATATTAATAAATAATAATAATAATAATAATAAAATAATAAATAATAGTGAAGTATTCTGAAATATTATCATTACGTAATTCATGTTGCTTAAAATGAAAAAGGTGGGATTGGTTTTTATTTTTCCTAACCAATTCTGTCATGAAATTCCACACACGACCTTGTAATATTCTCCAAAATTAATTGCATGGGAATTGTAAAAACTAAGCAATTGATCACGTCGATTTTTTTTTACTTTTTAACGGAAGAAATTTAAACAAATAAACAAAAATGTCAATATATATATATATTTTTTGAAATAATAGTAAAACTTTATCTATTTACTTTTTAACCTCTAAAGTGAGTAATGTCTAATAGTGTTTTCTTTGTTCGCTAGCTAACACGGACCAAGCGAGGACCAAAATATTTGTCTCATGCTATCAACACGATCGAGGACATCCGCTTTGTGCTGTTTCTAGCGAGTCTTTTGTACTTTGAGAGGAGGGAGAGAGGGAGAGCTTATCCATTTATACACCAAAAGACATAACATTTTGCCAGTAGTAAGTTTCAAATTGTTGTTTCCATGATCTATGGCATCAAGGAAAATCTTCCATGCAAAACCCAATTACATCTATCCAACCTCGGAGATCATAACCAGTGACAACCCAACAACATTATTGGCTTCTGATGTCGAGTTTGAAGAAACTGATATCTGGAATTCCAATCATGTTAATACAGTACCATTAATGGAGACCAAAAGAGCAATGCCAATCTCTCGGCAGCCAAAGAAAACGATCAGGAAGAACGACAACATGGGAGACGAGATCACTCCGGCAGCATCGACATCATTGCCGGTGAACATACCAGACTGGTCGAAGATTCTTAAAGGTGACTTTAAAGAGCATCGAAAGAAAGACAGTGATGAAGATTATCATGTTGATGTTGAAGATGAACATCATGAAGCTGTTAACATGATTCCTCCTCATGAATATTTAGCGAGGACTCGGGGCGCTTCTTTCTCTGTTCATGAAGGAATAGGGAGGACCTTGAAAGGGAGGGACTTGCGGAGGGTGAGGAATGCAATCTTGAAGAAGATTGGTTTCGAAGATTAGTTAGTTCGGAGGCGCTACAGAAGAAGAAGAACTTCATCGTTATTAGATCAATAAGCAGCTTGATAGGCCAATAGGTCTCTGATCACTATATATATATATATATAAATATATCTGCTGATCTTTTGCTGGAGGGACCGATTTATGTATCGTGTTATATATGTTTATTGTCCTCTGAGTCTGGAGATTTTCTCTTTCTTTTCTGGGTATTTCTCTTTCTTTCTTTTTTCCCAGTTCTTTGAAGTTTTGGGTGTCTTGGTTTTGACTATGAGAGAGTAGCTTATTCTCGATGATCAAGCTTCCGGCAGATGGCCACATTTCTTCTCTTTAATTTGCCTTTGTTTCTTATAATACGATTGTATTTAGTTTTACTGATTTATATTTTTATGGCATTTGGTATTCGTAAATTGAAGAGGAAATTATAGCAAAAGGTTACGTGAAGTTGTGGTTTAGTGCTGGTAGGTAAGAAAAGTATGGATTAGCTCGAACGACCTTTGGAATTAACTTCTTGTCTCCTGGAGTTCAGACCCTTTCAACCTCAACGAGTTGGATCTTTAATTTGTAAACATATTCTCATGTGATCAGTAGTAAATTTCTTTTTTCCTAAAATTATATTACTAACATTAATTTTGTACTAGTGATTTTTGAATAGATGGATCAGCATGCATGTAAGAGTATGCAGGTTGGTTACATGACCATTTGTTGTTGTTCAGACCCTTTTGAGAGATTTTTAAGCATGTTTTGCATACTGTTGTTAGGGGAAGGTGTTGTTCCAATCTGACAGACTGACAGTAGTAGAGAAATTAGAATGAGTGAAGATATATTGTAAAGTGTATCACCTAAGTATATATATGAGTGTAAGGCATGCATATTATCAAGCAACTGCCATTATGAAGTGTATATATAGTGTATAAGCTGGTTTTTGTGTGATTCACATCCATGCATGGAAAATCATGAATTGCAGGTTATTTTGTACCATGATAGAATTCAAGCTGGTTTAATATTTTCTAGTACAATGAATATTGGAAATTAAATGTAAGGTATTTATGTACACTATATAAATATGAATGGAAGACATGTTAATGTAAGTTGTATATATATATGTGTGTGAGTGTGTGTGTATATATATATATATATATATATATATATATATATATATCATGATTTGAAGGTAAATTTGTAATGCGGCATGTCATGTTATAATATGCAAATTGGTGTAACTATTTAATTTGTTCCATCTAAAGTTGTAGTTACATTTTGGAGTATAATTGGACTATGAGAAATTGGATATATGATAACAGAACTATAAATCCAATTGGTTTGTGTCAAACCTAGCATTATATATATATAATTTATGTTTCCATGAAAATATAAAATCTAAAATTGGAAAGGACTAAAATAGATTCAGAGATATGAAACCCTTAACTAATTTTATGCTATGTGCAAATGTAAAATGTATGTGTGTGTGTGTGTGTGTATATATATATATATATATGTTGGCCTTATATATGAGTGGCAATAAATACGCATTAATGAACAACTTAATTGCTGTCAAATGAAAATCTCAAAAATTCCAACAAGTGGAAGCTGCTGTAGTTGGATTGTTTGGAAGGATTATTGGCGGTTAGATTTAATTTGGTTGAAGAATGTATATTTTGCAACAATTTCATGACGATTTAAATGAACATTCCCAACATTTTCAATTTCCTTGCAATGAGCATCTATTTGTTGGAGGCTTGGGTTGCAATTTATAATCATTCCCAACGATTGGTAGGCGTTGCAAATAGAGTCATGCAACTATCATGAATAGTTGGGAAAGCAACAATTAGGGGAGTGGATATAAATGGTCAGAAGTTTAACCTACGGGATTCTATATTCTATTTGCAACAAATTGAAATCGTTGTAAATACAGATCCTTACTGTTGAGAGGTGGCTTGAATCCTGTTGATAAAATACCTTTATAGATTGTTCGCTCGAGCGACAGCGGTGTCTCTGTCGCTCGAGCCAAGCTTCAACCCTAGAGTTCGCTCATCAATGGCTCGACAGTTACCTCGATCTAGATACAATCAATGAGTTTGCTCGACTCCCGTTCGACACTCAGCTCGAGCGGGATGGAAACCCATGAGTTTACTCGAGACCCGCTCGACAGACAGCTCGAGCGGTATGCCAACCTAATGTTCGCTTGACCATCACTTGACACATTGCTTGAGCAAATGTTCCCTTTGAGGGCTCCGCGTCATTTCAGTATAAATACAAACTGTTTTAATTGACTTTGTAGTTTTTGCATTTTAAGGCAGCCATATACATACAATAGAGAGAGAGAGTGGTCTTTCTGTGAGAATCTCAAAGTTTATTGGATGAATTGGTAATTTGAGATTGAGGGTTTTTGTGATTGATCTCTTATACTCCACCTTTGTTGATAGTGAATTCATTGAGACCAACCCCGCCAGTGGATGTAGGCTCACATTGAGCTGAACCACTTAAATCTTGGTTTCTGTGTATGATTGTTTGTCGTTATTTCTTTCGTTTTCTTCTGCTATTATACTTCAAATTAGCTTTTGATAACCGGTTCATCCCAACAAACTGGTACCAGAGCACCAGGCTTTGTACGAGATTTTGAGGGATGGCTATGGTAAAGTTTAAAATGGAGAAATTTGATGGTCAGAATAGCTTCAGTTTGTGGTGCATCAAGATGAAGGCTTAGCTACGACAATAAGGGTTGTCCATAGATGGGAAGGTGACTGATGATTCTCCTGCACCGTCAAGAGAAGAAGTAGAGAAGGCACACAATGATATTCTGTTGTCATTATTAGATAGAGTTTTGAGAGAGGTTACTGATGAGGAGACCGCTGCTGGTCTTTGGATTAAACTTGAGAGTCTGTATATGAAGAAATCTCTCACCAACCGTTTGTATCTGAAGCAACTATTATACACACTCAAAATGAAGGAAGGTACACCTATCACTGAACACTTAGATGAATTTCATAAAATTATTATGGATATGAGGAATATTGACATTAAACTTGAAGAAGAGGATCAAGTCTTAATTGTTTGTGTTCGTTGCCCATGTCGTTTGATAATTTTGTGAATTTCATGTTGTATGGTAGAGACATTATTTCCTTTGCAGATGTGAAATCTACTTTGAATTCTAATGAATTGAGAAATAAATTGAATGTGAAGGGCATTGATAACCAAGCCAGTGGCTTGTTTGTGAAGGGCAAAGGTGGATCTATTAGAATCAGTAAGGGCTCCATGATGGTAATGAGAGGAGATAAGATAGATGATATGTACTTCCTTCAGGGCAGTACAATGACAGGTGCAACTGCAGTGTCTGTTTCAGATGATCCAGACTCAGATATTACCCAGTTGTGGCATATGAGTTTGGGTCATATGAAAAAGGGATGTCTATTATGAATAAGCAGGATTTGTTGTGTGATCAGAAGATAGGAAAATTTGAATTTTGTGAACATTGTGTATTTGAAAAATAGTGTAGGGTTCAGTTTACTACAGGGACTCACAGAACTAAAAGTATTGTGGACTTTATTAATTTTAAAAATTGGGGTCCATCTTCTGAATGCCGGCTTGTCTTAGGATTTCTTGGCTGAAGTAGTCAACACAGCTTGCTATTTGGTAAGTACTCTCCTGCCACAACTATTGGTTTGAAAACTCCAAATGAGGTATAGTTTGATACTCCTGCTGATTACTCAAATTTGAAAATTTTTTGTTAACCTGTATATTTTCATGTTAATGAGGGAAAACTTGAGCCAAGGGCAAAGAATGTCATATTCATTGGATATGCTAGTGGGGTGAAAGGCTTCAAGTTGTAGTGTATTGATCCTAAATCACCCAGGTTTGTAATTAGAATGGATGTTGTATTTGATGAACAATCCATGCTTAATCCGATAAAGGAGTTTACTGTGCCTACAGGTGAAGAACAGGGTAATGGCAAGAAAGTGGAGTTGCAGGTTGAGGCTTCACAAGGGGTGCCAGGCTGCACCAAAGATCATGCTATTGTTGAAGAGAATGATTTTGATTCTAAACATAGCGCACATGATGAGCAAAACTACAATATAGCTACTAGTAGACAGAGGACGCAGATCAGGCCACCTTACAGATAGGCTCATGTAGATATGGTGATGTATGCACTTACTATGATAGATGATATTGTTGGTCAGGAGTTTTTTAATTATTCAGAAGTTGTCAAGAGTAAAGAATTTGCACAGTGGTGCATATCGGTGACTGAGGAGATTGAGTCTGTTCACAAAAACCAAACCTGGTATTTGATTAAATTGCCTAAGAAGGCGAAAACTGTTGGTTGCAAATGGGTCTTCAAGAAAAAAGGGAATCCAAGGTGTTGCAGATGTAGGGTACAAGGCACGCTTAGTTGCAAAGAGCTACAGTCAAAGAGAAGGCATCGACTTCAATGAATTTTTCTCTCCAGTTGTGAAACACAATTCAATCAGGGTGTTACTTGCTATGGTGACATTGTATGACCTAGAGCTATACAACTTGATGTTAAAACAACGTTTCTTCATGGTGAGCTTGAAAAGACCATTTACATGCATCAGCCAGAGGGGTTCATTGTTTAAGGACAAAAAGATCATGTGTGCAAAATGAAGAAATTATCGTATGGTTTGAACCAGTCTCCAAGGCAATGGTATAAACGTTTTGACTCTTTTATGATTATTCATGGTTATTTGAGGAGTAGCTATGATAGTTGTTTTTATTACAGGCAGTTATCTGATGGGTCTTTAATTCATTTGTTACTTTATGCTGATTATATGCTTATTTCTTCCAAAGGCATATATGATGTTAACTTGTTGAAAACCTAACTCAGTAATGAGTTTGAAATGAAAGACTGAGGTGCTACAAAGAAGATTTTGGAGATGAATATTCACAAAGATATGAAAGCTAGAAAGTTGTACTTATCCCGGGGAAAGTACATTGAGAAAGTTTTTGAGAAATTTGGAATGTCTAATTCCAAGCCAGTAAGTACACCGCTTGCTACACATTTTAAACTTTCAGCATTTCTATCTCCCCAGACAGACGATGAGGAACGGTTCATGGCGAGTGTTACCTATTCCAGTGTAGTTGGTAGTATTATGTATGTAATGGTTTGTACCTGTCTAGATATTTCATAGGCAGTGAGTGTTGTTAGCAGGTACATGGCTAATCCGGGTAAGGCTCATTGGCAGGCTGTGAAATGGATACTCAGATATTGAGAGGGACTTTGAATTGTGGCTTAGTTTTTTTATAGAGATAATGATTTTAGTTCCAGGGTTGTTAGTTATGTTGGTTCTGATTATGCTAGGAACTTAGATAAAAGAAGATCATTGACATGGTATGTTTTCATTTTGTGTGGTTCTGTTATTAGTTGGAAAGTAATACTACAATCTGTTGTTGCTTTATCAACTACATAAGCAAAATATATAGCAGCAACATAGGCTGTTAAGGAAGCCATTTGATTGAAAGGTCTGATCAGTTTTTTGGGATTACAACAAGATGAAATTTTAGTATTTTGTGACAACCAGAGTGCAATACATTTGACCAAAAATCAAATGAATTATGAGAGGACAAAACATATTGATGTCAAGTATCATTTTCTTCGAGAGGTTGTTACAGAGGGTGTATTAGAAATTCATAAGATTGCTACTACTGAGAATCCAACAGATATGATGACAAAGCCAGTTCTAGTGTATAAGTTCAAACATCTGTTTGGATTTAATTGATGTTCGGGGTTTGTAATTCCCTTAGGGGATTTGGTGGAGGGGGTCGTTCTTTGGTTAATGGGTTTTGTTAGGCTTGTTGGAATTCAAGCCAAGGTGAAGATTTGTTGAGAGGTGGCTTGATTCCTGTTAAAAAAAATACCTCTACATATTGTTTGCTTGAGCGGTGTCTCTGCCGCTCAAGCCAAGCTTCAATCCGAGAGTTTGCTCATCAGTTGCTCGACAGTTAGTTCGAGCTAGACACAACCCTTGAAAACAATCAGCTTGAGTAGGATGACAACCCGTGAGTTCACTTGAGACCCGATCGACAATTAGCTTGAGTGGTATGCCAGCTCTAATGTTCACTTGAGCACCGCTCGACACATCACTCGAGTGAATGTTCTATTTGAGGGCTCCACACCGATTCAGTATGAATAAAAACTGTTTTAATTGTATTTGTACTTTTTGTATTTTGAAGCAGCCGTATATATACAATAGAGAGAGAGAGAGAGTGGTATTTCTGTGAGAATCTCAAAGTTAGCCTTTAATCATCGGTTTATCCCAACATTTACCAATGAAAAGACATCTCGTTCGAATTCAAAAAGTAAAAGGAATCCATTGAATAATGACCTATGAGCATTATCATACAAAGGAAGTAGATATAAATGTCAGTTCAAGGTATTGACTAATTCTATTATTTTTCCACCCGTTAAAATACCTACCTATTCCAATCTAGAAAACATCAAGATCAAGAGAGGAAAATAAGGATTGGGGGACCATGACCACAGTAGCAACTCATTATCTTACAGGTGTCCCAAGCTTGACAGTGCCATAGTTAGGGGAGAGTCATGTCCTGTGGCCCCTGGTTTCTTATTTATCTTTGTGTGATGGACATAAGACATGATTAGGACCATATTTATGTTTGCATGTGGGTTCAATCTATTTTATTTTTATTTTTCTATTTTATTTATTACTTGTCTTAATCTTGGTTTGATTTTTAGGAAATGCTTGGAGAATGAGATAAGAAGAGAATTTTATGAATAGTAAAGAATGTTTGTTAATAGTAGTGAAATAGTTTGAGTTAAGTATTTATTGAGTTTCAAGAAAGAAGAGAGAAAAAACTTAATAAAAAATATTGTAAAGTTAAAATATTATTATAATATAATATTTTAATATTATTTTTATTTTGAAATTTAAAAACGTTGAATTATTTTTTATTTTTTATTTAATAATTTAAAAAACTTATAATGATTAATTTAAAAATATTTTTATTTAAATGATATTTAAAAATATTTTTATTTAAATGATATTTGAGAAAGAATAATGGTAAGCTAATTAATGTTAGTCCCAATTGCATTGAATGGGTGGCTCTCCGGGTGACAAACGTGCTCTATTTTCCAAGAAATTGTTTAGGTTCTTTCTTCTTTTTAATTAGAAGGGCTGGAAATTGATGAGCACCCAAATAATTAGAGTTTTGGTATTGCTTAAAAAAAAATAAAAAATTAGAGTTTTGGTAAAGAAAAATGCTAGCATGCAGCCCCAAAGGTACCGCTCAGTTTGATAGATCGGTGCTTTTTTTTTTTTTTTTACTGAATTACGAAAGAAGTGATTTTAAATGTATTAAAAAAATATATAAAAAAAAAATGCTGGACCCCACTCTTTGCTAAATATTTCCCGGCCAGCACAGATTATAATGAAGTGATTCAATAACTGCTTGATACACGTCAAAAAAGTCTTTAAAGTGTTGGTTGGGATAAACAGTCTCTTGTAAAAAAAAAAAAAAAGGGTTTGAACGTAAAAATGTCAAAAATACACAAATCTTCCTGAAGCTAACACTCAATTTACAATCAATATTTGAACCAGCGTTGAAGAATTAAATGAGAAGAAGACTCAAAATTCCTCTCGAGGGCTCCCCTGAGTAGAGGTTCCCTACCTGCTTTGTGTAGGACTGAATTCATAGGCTATTACTATGTAGTAGTGTGTGGAAGCTATGGAGATAAATCTTGAGAATATGTGTGAAAAACTGTCCCTGACTGAACAGGAAGAGGATGTTGTCGTAGTGGATGAAGAGTCCCTTGATGGTGTGCTAGGTAGAAGTGAAAAATGTCTGTTGTTTAAACTGTTCACTGATAAATAGTTTAACAAGGAGGCGTTTAAGAGTAATATGAAGCGTCTATGGCATCCTGGTAAGTCAGTTTCCATTCGGGATGTCAGTGCTAATCTATTTATTGCAGAATTTGATAGTCCATGGGATAAAGAACGTGTTTTCAGAGAAGGACCTTGGGCGTTCGATAAGCACTTGGTTCTCACAAACGAGGTTGATGGGCTGCAACAAGTACATCAGGTTACCTTCCCTAAGGCGCTCTTCTGGGTTTGCATCCTTGATCTCCCGATTATGGCTAGGAACTGGAAGATGGGACACACAGTAGGGAAAGAAGTTGGTAGGGTGGTGGAGGTTGACTTGGAGAAGGATGCACTGGCCTGGGGGGAGTACCTGTGTATCAGAGTTAAGTTGGATGTTACTAAGCCTTTGTTACGTGGTAAGAAGGTTTGTGTGGGCTTATCTAATCCCTTCTGGGTTCGTTTCTCTTATGAACGGCTTCCAAATTTTTGCTACGTATGTGGTACGCTTCATCATAAGGAGTGTAATCAGTGGAGGCCATTGATGGAAAAGATTTCAGTCTCTGTTTTTCCATATGGTCCCTAGTTACGTGCAGGGAACCTTGGTGATTATAGAGGACCTATTCACAGTAGGCAGATAAACCAAGAAAGAAGTAGTGCTCCGATGGATCATGAGCCAAACCAGTCTGCCGGAGAATCTTTGGGTGATAGGAAAGTAACAGGTTCTAAGGATAACGTTGGAGTGGAGGATGTTGTGGCGCAAAGTTCGGATAACGGCCAATATTGTGATAATTGCCAGATCCCGTTACAAGAGATACGCAATGAAGAGATAACTACTGGCCAATGGTTATCTAATAAGTGTTCAAATGATAAGGTGGGACTTGTAACTGATGCGGATAAGATGGAGAGTAGCATGGCAACTGATCAACATCACGATAAGATGAGAATTGTACTGTTGCGGAAGATAAGGGCCTTGATTTTGACTCTCAGCAGAAGGATATTTGTGACAATTCAATAGTGGAGGCTACTCTGGGCAATAATTATGGCGGGAAGGAAGTTATGAATACAGAGGTAGAGTTGCTTTCTTCTTCTAGAAGGACTCGTAAATGGATGAGAATTTTAAGGTCTCAGGTGCACCATTCTCCTTCTAAAAGTGCCTATGGGTGGTCAAAGAGGCATTATGGTTCTGAGGATGTTTTGGAGATTGCTGGAAATCCTAACAGACTTAAAAGTAATGCTAAATGCCATAATGGGAGTGAGGGTTCTATTTCTCAGGATACGATGGTGGCTGGAACACAGCCCCATCGAGCTCAATGAAGATCCTTAGTTGGAATACATGAGGGCCTGGGAACCCTCGTGGTATTTGTACTCTTGCTGATTTAATCAGAAGAGAAGATCCCGATGTTTTATTTTTACAAGAAACAAAACTTAATGCCGCAAAATTGGAATGCTATAGAGTTAGGTTTAAGTTTAATTGTTGCTTAACAATTGATGCTGCTGGTAGAAGTGGGGGCCTTGCATTGTTATGGAAGCAAGATGTGCCATTGTCCATTTTGTGTTACTCAGCATCACATATTGATGCTGTTGTAACTGAAATGTCACGAATTTGGTACTTGACAGGTCTATATGGTCAACCTGACACTGCAAGAAGAATGGAAACTTGGAATCTGTTAAGAAGTTTGAGGAGGTATCCTGAGGGGACTTTAATGAGATTCTAACAGTACAAGAGAAATAGGGGGGAATAGATCGACCACAACAGCAAATGGTTGATTTCCAACAAATGCTTCTCGATTGTGAATTAAGGGACCTTGGTTTCTGTGGTCCAAAATACACCTGGTGCAATGGAAGACAGGATGTGGCTCGAGTTTATGAGAGGCTGGATAGGCTCCTTGGTAATTCCTCTTGGTATAATTTGTTCAATAGAGCCTCAGTCACCCATGGTTCTACCTCTTACTCTGATAACCTCCCACTATGGATTGAGCTGGAGCGTGCCCAGTCAAGAAGGGGAGGTGCAAAACCATTTAGGTTTGAGGCAATATGGTTTGGAGAAACTGAATGTTCAAGAATTGTTCATTAAGAGTGGACTACAGCTTCCTCTAGTGGGATGCAGGGTGTTATGGACTACATTTACAGTTGTAGCAGTAAGTTACAAAGGTGGAACAAATCAAAGTTTGGTAAGGTCTAGGTCAAGCTGAAAGAAGCAAAGCACAAACTCTCCATGGAACAAAGTAAGGCTCCAATAGCTTTAAATACAAGGGAGATTGATGAAGCTTCAATTGAGGTATAGAAATGGATGGAGAGGGAGGAGATAATGTGGAAACAAAGATCAAGAGCTTTATGGTTAGAAGAAGGGGATCAGAATACAAAGTTTTTTTTTCATGCAAAAGCATCTCAAAGAAAGAGAAAGAATTGCTTATCAAAACTAAAGGATGCAAGTGGTTGTTGGCAGGAAGGAGAGAATTGTGACAGGTTAATTGTTAATCACTTTTCTTCTTTGTTTACTTCTGCAAGATCTCGAGACCAGGAAGTTATTCTTGATTAAATGGAGAGGAAGGTCTCTCTTGAGATGAATGCTGAACTTATTAAACTCTACACAGCTGTTGAAGTTCTCCAAGCTTTGAAAGAGATGCTCCCCAACAAAGCACCAGGGCTTGATGGTATGCCCCTCTCTTCTTCCAGAAATTTTGGCCTGACATTGGTACTTCCATCCCAACTGCTGTTCTACATGTTTTGAATCATGGTGAAATGCCTCAAGCCCTTAATCACACTTTTATCACTCTGGTCCCTAAGAATAAGAGCCCTCAAACAGTTAATGAGCTTAGACCTATTAGTTTATGTAAAGTTGCATACAAACTAATTTCAAAGGTTATTGCTAATAGAATCAAGCAAGTATTACCTGTGGTCATCTCAGATACACAATCCTCTTTCCTACCTGGCAGACTCATCACAGATAATGTACTCATGGCCTATGAAGTTTTACACTTTTTGAAGAGGAAGAAGAAAGGAAAGAAAGGTTTTATGTCTATCAAGCTTGATATGAGCAAAGCTTATGATAGAGTCGAATGGAGTTTTCTTGAATCTGTTATGAGCAAGTTGGGATTCCATGAGAAGTTAATTCAGCTTGTGATGATGTGTGTGAGGACTCCTACTTTTTCAATTCTGATTAATGGCTCTCCTACTGGCTTTATTGTTCCTTCACGAGGATTGAGGCAAGGTGATCCTATTTCTCCTTACCTCTTTCTCTTGTGTACTGAAGGGTTGATTAGTCTTTTGAGAGAGGCTGAAAGTACTAAGTCTGTTACTGGCATTCAAATTTGTCGTGGAGCTCCTAAGCTGAATCATCTGCTTTTTGCAGATGATAGTTTGATTTTTTCAAATGCTAATGTGGAAACAAATGTAAGATTGCAAACTCTATTAGAGCAGTATGAAGTTGCTTCAGGTCAGCAGTTGAATAGAGAGAAAACAACAATGGTTTTTAGTGCCAATGTGGATCAGAATAACAGACAGGCTATTATGAATTTGTGGTGCTCAACTCAAGTGTAGCACTATGATAAGTACCTTGGGCTACCCCCTGTGGTGGGCAGGTCAAAATCAAGGGCATTTGAAGGCATTAAGCACAAAGTTTGGCTCAAGTTGCAAGGTTGGAAAGGGAATATGTTCTCTCAAGGGGGTAGGAAAAACCTCCTTAAAGAAGTAGCTATGGCAATTCCTTCTTATGCCATGAGTTGCTTTAAGATTCCATCAAAGCTTTGCTCTGAAATAGAGAGTATGATGGCTAGGTATTGGTGGGGTCAGAAGAATGAGGAGAGGTGAAGTTCTTATGGCATCTAGTAGAGTGGAATCTGTTTTTCTGGAACCAGAACAAGTTGAAGCTGTGGCAGTATTGAGAGGCCTTCAATTGTGCATGAGTTTGGGTATCCCTAAGCTGATTATTGAAAGTGATTGTTTGTTCCTAGTAGAAGAGATTAACAGATCATCTGAGTCTAATGCAGCTATACGATCTATGGTAGTAGATGTTAAAGGTTTGATGCAAACTTTTCCTCAGTACAGTATTAAGCATTGAAGTAGATTCACAAATGAGGCTGCCCATCGACTTGCAAGACATGCTTGGTCTATTAAAGATATGTTTATTTGGTGGAATAGTGTTCCTTCTATCATTGAGAATGTAATTTTCATTGATCAACACTATTGTAACCTATCTCAAGGTGTTATGCCTTTATGAAATGAAGTGCTTTTCTATCCAAAAAAAAAAATTTACAATCAATATTTAAACTATCAATCATAGCAGTCATATTGCATAGGATTTGGTTAGGCATTAACAGGACATCTACCTTCATTTTCAAATCCAAGGTGATCAGAGATTGAAATGAAGATTTTACTTCAAGAAGCCATGCATCATGTTATTTTCTTGTAGAATCCAACTTCTCATGGTTGAAGAAACTTGTTGAGCGTCTGCCTATGTGGTGGAAGATTATATGCAGATGGGATAGAAGTTGGGAAATCCTATTGATAAGTGTTAGGTATACACGCAAATCTTTTATAAGAAAGTTTACATGATGAAGTAACTTAATGTAATAATAAAAAGAGTTTTATAATATGACGTATTGCAAACGTGTTTCATATCACTGCCAATGACTTCCAATAACCTGCAATCAAAAGGTAGGTGAGGCTCGGTGTGTGTGAGACACCTCCAATACTTAAGCTAGTATAGAGTTTGGAGAATGTTTCAAGTTTCAAAGTGATCAAAAACTACCTCAGGCGCATTCTTTGACTTCTTTTTATATGAGTTGGGCATGTGATGAGAAGGCTTGTCCTATGACTTAAACTTTTCTAGTATTTGCAGGATTGCAAATTGTTAGGGCTCCAAATCAACTAGTATGCTGGAGGAAATTATTATGTGGTGAGTACCACGGGCAGATATTATGCTGGATATTATCTACCCGTTATGCCATTAATCTGTGATTAATAACAACTGGATTTGAATTTCGCATTGATGCATTGTGGCTTGTTAGCCTTTTGATCACGAGATCACTGGCCCTTGACCTTTGATCCGTGTAGAGAGGTCATTTATGCTGGCGAAGCAAAGAATGGAATGTCTGCTCTATAACAAGCTAGATTTGATTATTCTTTTTCAAGAGCAACCCATTAGGACTCTGTTTGATTATTCTTATACATGTACACATATATAATCATCATTGTATAAATTTGGCCTTTCCTCCATAGCCAAATATTTTGCTCCATTATTGGTGTGACTAGTTGTCACCTCTAGTAGTTAGAGGTGTAAATCTGGATGCGGATTCATGTGTTCGACTATATCTGAATTTGTATCCATGTTTAAAATGCAATTTGGGTACTCGTCCAGGTTAACTTGGTTATAACCCAGGTAAGTACCCGGCCTTACCTAGTTATAAAAATCCGAACAGCCAGTTACCTGAATTGTAACTGGATACATGAACTTGTCAACAAACTATTTTAAAGGTGAGGGTTACAAACATAAAACGACGCCATTTCATCTATAAGCCAAATTAATCTAACAATGTGAAATCCGGTGACAGGTATTGAGTATTAATCTAGTATCTACATTATATAACCGTACCCTCATTCAAATATGAGCAGTTACAAAACTCAAATACTTGCTTGGATGAATGTGGTTTAAACTGCAAGAAAATTCTTATAATCTCGAAAGAATGACAATGTTTACATCTAAACACCAAAAGTCTAAATAAAACTGTCAAAAGTGGAGGAAGCCAAAGAAATAAGTAATGATTTGCTACAAAGTAGAAGGGTTAAAACATATGTGATTGGTGCCAAATGTTTTGCTACCAACTTTCTTTCACAAGAGGCAGAATACCAAAGGCTTCTCTCAAGTCGTGGATGTGCAGCTTTGGTTCCTTGCTTTTGATGAGCAAGTCGTCGATGTAGACTTTCATGTTGTGCCCAATCTATTTTTTGAACATCCGGTTAAACAACATTTGATAGGTTGCACCAGCATTCTTGAGCCCGAAGGTCATCACTTGGTAACAATACAATCATCGGTCTATTATGGAAGCCGTTTTTTCTTCATTTGCGATGTTCATTCAGATTTGAACCCCATGGAAAGCAGTCGGTCCACCTCTTCTACTATTGTGGCGTACTTCTCGGTTGAATGACAACTATTTAATATGCGTCATATAATAAATGAAATTGAGAATGACAAAATTTAGAATAACAAACATCACTATTTGGGTACGGAGACTCAACGTTCTCCCTTATTCTTTTTTACCTTTTTTTCTTAAAAAAGAATATAAAACCTTATATGTCCTAGGATAAAAACAAAGAAAAGTAAATAAAAAAAGAAAAAAGAAAAATGATATTATCATTTAATTATAACATTTTCGTGTTCTTGTAAAAAAGGGGATTCTAGTAGGTTTGATAATTTTTTTTGAAACTTGTGAACTCGATATAAATACAGCTCGAAATGTTGGAGTTAATGTTCAAAGTCCAATGTAGCTCTCAACATACTACTTTGTCTCCAACATGATAACATCTTTTAATAAATAACAAAACTTCGTATTTTTATTTGTTTTAATTGACGTATATTGTTTATAACAGTTCAAAGCCTTAGTTTTCAGCTAAAGGCAAAAGCACCCACTGTGGTTTTTCTCATGGAAACCAAGTTGAATTATGTTAAGGCTAAAAGGGTATCGAGGAGAGTGAATTATGAAAATTGTATTGTGGTGGATGCGGTCGGAAGGAGTGGGGGATTAATGGTTATGTGGAAACATGATATACATTTGGAATTGGTTAACTTCTCTCAGAGGCATATTAATTTCATTGTACGACCAACTGATAACAAACCTTGTTGGTTGTTAACTTGTTTTTATGGGCATCCAGAGTCTAGTAGGCGAAGGGAAGTTTGGCAGTTACTCAAATCTTTTAATCCACGCAATATGGGGTGGTGCATCATAGGGGATTTTAATGAGGTTTTGGCTCACGATGAGAAAATAGGAGGTAGAGTTCGTTCAGACTCTTAGATTAATATGTTTAGAGAGGTTCTTCAGGAAGGGGGCTTATACAACTTGGGGTGGAGTCGATGCAAGTTCACTTGGAGCAATAGGCATGATGATTCCTCTTTCACAAAGGAGAGGTTAGATCGAGCGTTGGCTAATAACTTGTGTAGGGAGGAGTTTTATAGTAAAAAAGTTGAAACATTGAGTGCTTTATGTTCAGATCATCGCCCAATTGTTTTAGAATATTCCTACAGCAGTGCTTCACCAGTGAGATTTCGACCTTCCTTTAAATGCGAAGCTAATTGGTCTAAAGAGGCGGGGTGTAAGGCGGTCATTAGAACCGCTTGGCAGAAAATGGGTGGTGTGCATTCAAGTCGTGGGTTGGGACAGCAGAAATTAGAAGCATGCAGCAGAGTTTTAAAGGCATGGAGCAGGAATATCAACAAGAATAGAGAAGCTGCGATTAAACAAAAAGTTGAAGAAATTAGGCAGCTGGAACTGGATGAAAGTGCAGAAAATATGCAGGCCCTTAAGAGATTACAAAAGGAGTTAGGAGAGTTACTGGATATAGAAGATCTGAGATGGAAACAACGTGCGAAGGCTCATTGGTTGGCTAAAGGTGATAGAAATACTAAATTCTACCACGCTTGTGTCAATCAAAGGAGGAAGAAAAATATGATTAAGATGGTGGAGGATGGGTCAGGTCAGATATTGGAGACGAAAGAGGATATTGCAGCTGGTTTTTGGAACCATTTTAGCCAGATATTTCGATCATCTCAGCCTTCCTTAGACTCAATTTAAACGTGCTTAAAAGGGGTGGAAGAAAGGGTGACTCCGGCTCTGAGGTAACAACTGGACAAAGTTTTTGTTGAAGAAGAAGCTGTTGCTGCTTTAAGGCAAATGTCCCCTTTTAAGTCACCAGGGGCTGATGGATATAGTGCAGGTTTTTTCTAGGACCATTGGGATGTGGTTGGGCTGAGGTGACTAGAGAGGTTTTGAATTTTTTAAATAATGGCAGCATGCCATTGGGGTTAAATCATACTCTTATTGCTCTGGTTCCAAAGGTAAACTTGCCTAAATCAGTTAATGAATTCCGCCCAATTAGTTTATGCAATGTATGGTATAAGCTAATTTCTAAGGTTTTAGCCAATAGATTAAAATCAGTTTTGACAAAGATTGTCTCTTGGAATCAAAGTGCCTTTATTCCTGGGCGTTTGATCACTGACAATGTAATAATAGCTTATGAGCTTCTTCACTCAATGCATGCTAGGAAGAAAGGCAGGGAAGGGTGCATGGCCATTAAGCTAGATATGCCTAAAGCTTATGATAGGGTGGAGTGACATTTCTTGGAAGCAATGCTCACTCGGTTTGGGTTTGGTGCTCATTGGATCAAGTTGCTAATGATTTGTGTTAAGTCAGTCACCTATTCTGTTGTGATTAATGGAGAACCAGGAGATGTATTTGTACCCTCAAGGGGGCTAAGACAAGGTGACTCATTGTCCCCGTACTTGTTCTTACTATGTGCAGAGGGCCTCAGTAATTTGCTCCAGCAAGCTGAAATGAAGGGAATGATTAAAGGGGTGGCTGCAGCTAAGGGAGGCATAAGGATCAACCATCTCCTTTTGGCTTACGACTGTGTTATTTTTTGCAGGTCTATGGAAGTAGAATGGTTCAATTTACTCCAAATTTTACATATGTATGAAGTGGCTTCTGGGCAGGTGCTAAACAGACAAAAAACTTCAATTCTTTTCAGCTCTAATACTAGGGCTTCTGTGAAGGAATGTATTCTCCAACATGCTGAAGGAGTTATTTGTGATAACTACAATAAATATTTAGGTTTACCTATTGTTGTGGGCAAATCAAAATATGCTACTTTTAAAGGGCTAAAAGACAAGGTTTGGAAGAGGGTCACGAGTTGGAAGTCAAAACTTCTATCCACTGTAGGAAAGGAAATCTTGATAAAGAGTGTTCTTCAAGCAATACCGGCATACACAATGAGTGTATTCAAACTTCCAAAAGGTTTGCTCAAGGAAATTGAATAGTTGTTTGCAAAGTTTTGGTGGAATCACAGCCAGGACATCAAAGAGATACATTGGAAAGGCTGGTCAAACCTTGGAGCTGTTAAGAGCTTGGGAGGTTTGGGCTTTCGAGATCTCAATTGTTTCAATAGGGCGCTACTGGCAAAACAGGTATGGAGATTCATTCAGGTTCCTTCCTCCTTGGCTGCTCGGGTTTTTAAACAAAAATACTTTCCATCTTGTCATGTACTGAAGGCAAAGGTGGGATATTGCCCTTCACACATATGGAGGAGTTTCTACTCAGTTTTGGACTTGGTTAAAAGGGGGTATGTTCGGCGAGTTGGCAATGGGAAGCAAATAAAGGTTTGGAAAGATAAATGGATCCCCCCATCAACTTTCCAAATTCAAACACCAATCTGTCATTTGAATGCTGAAGCTACTTTGGATGAACTTATTGATGAAGACTCTAAGACTTGGAAAAAAGATGTGGTATATTCAATCTTTAGAGGGGAGGAAGCTGACTGTATTTGTAGAATACCCATTAGCTTTCGAGGTATGGAGGACAAGGTTATATGGGGTTTAACAGCAAAGGGTTTGTTCTCTGTCAAATTTGCCTATTTTACTGACTTTGAAATGAAGAATTAGGGTATAGGTCAGGCTTCTACATCTTCGCATGATTCTAAGATGTGGAAGAAGGTGTGGATGTTGGACTACATAGGGAAGGTAAAACAGTTTATGTGGAAAGCTCTAAACAATATTCTACCTACAAAAGAAACTCTGTTCAAAAGAAGGATAGTAGAGAATTCATTGTGCCCGATTTGTCAATTGGCTGAGGAATTTGTGCTACATGTTATGTGGCAATGTCCTGCATCTATGGATGTTTGGGAGGAGTTGATTAGTCCTTTACAGAAGTGGAAACAGAGTTATGCTAATTTTAAATCCTTATGGGGTGATCTGGTTTTAAAACTGGATGATGGTATTATGAATAGAGTGGCTGCTATTTTTCATGGCATTTGGAAAAGGAGGAATGAGTTTGTGTTTAGTAACATATTTAGAAGCCCTTCTCTTTTATTTTTGTTGGCAATACAGGAGGTTGAAGTGCCTGCCATACTAGGTTCACAGGTCACGAGTGAAGCTTTACTGGAAGTGTCAGCGACAGATACTGTGCAAGGTTGGATCCCACCAAAAATTGGTTGTCTCAAAGTTAATGTTGATGCTGCTTATGTCAGAGAGACTGAGAGAACGGGTATTGGGGTTGTTGTGAGGGATCATTGTGGTGATGTACATGCAGTTCTTGCTACCTCCAGAAGTGGTATCCAATCTACTGCTATAGCATAATGTTGGGCTCTGCTTAGAGCTATCATTTTGTGCCATGAACTCGGTTTGAGGGGAGTCCAGTTTGAGGGTGATGCAAAATTGGTTGTAGATGCTGTCAACATGACTTCTTTTGACTATTCTTGGCATGGTCAAATCATTGAGGATATAAAAGGCGCTTTGATGGATCTTCAGCACTGGTCTATTTTTCATGTGAACATAAATCGAAATAGAGCAGCGGATGCTATTGCAAAGTTAGGACTAAAGTTAAATTCTGAACAAGTGTGGTTAGAAGAGGAACCTCCTGAGGTTACCCCTTTTGTTATTCTTGATAAGTCATCTTGTATTCTTTGATTTATGAATGGAAGTTTTCATTTCAAAAAAAAAAAAACAACTTCTTTTTTTTTCTAGTTCTTTTAGAGTGATCAAAAGAAAACTAATCCAATTTGAATTTCTTGAAAGAAACTTAAATACTGAATCCAATAACACGTGGTGCTGCTACTCATTTCTATACCATTAGTGCAATTGCAATTGTTTTTTCATTTTCTTTCAATAATTTTTTAAAAATTTTAAAAATAAAAATAAAAAATATATAAATTCACTAGTAGTTACTTCCTTATCTTTGTATTGTCCTTTTCACATTTTCCTCTCGAGAGCTCTTGCGATCGTGGAGATTTTCTTTTCCTGTCTCTAGTACAGGCCTAACACTCTCTCCCCATGGAAGAGTCACTAGAAGAGTTGTGTAAACGGATCTCTCTATCAGAAAAAGAAAAAGAGGAACTTATAGTGGAAGAGGAGCTGCTCGAAGAAACGAACCAAAGAGGGGAGCATTGTCTCCTAGTGTCCCTTCTTACTGAGAAACATTATAACCGTGAAGCTTTTAAACATACCTTACGGAAACTATGGAGACCAGTAAAGAAAATTTGGTTTAAAGAGCTGGGCTCTAAACTACTTCTGGTGGAATTCGAAGACCAGAAGGAAAAGAAAAGGGTGCAGAGTGAAGGCC
Source organism: Juglans mandshurica (assembly GCA_022457165.1). Classification (NCBI taxonomy): domain Eukaryota; kingdom Viridiplantae; phylum Streptophyta; class Magnoliopsida; order Fagales; family Juglandaceae; genus Juglans; species Juglans mandshurica. The sequence goes on from CM039626.1 coordinate 7,464,163, forward strand.
CTTGGTCTTTTGATAGGCATCTAGTTTTGATGGAACACTTTGTAGGGGGCTTACAGGCGCATAAAATCAAGATAGCCTTGTCTTCCTTCTGGATAAGACTATATGACTTACCATTAGGAGCCATGAATGAAAGGGTGGTGAGGAAGATTGGTGAAAGTATTGGCTCGGTAGAGGAGATCAATATCGAAAAAAATGAAGTTGCATGGGGTGAGTTTATCAGAATCAGGGTCAGAGTGGATGTTACAAAACCGCTTCTACGAGGTAAATGTATTATCTTACCTTCTATAGGTGTTTGCTGGGTTCGTTTTACATATGAAAGATTACCTATGTTTTGTTATATTTGTGGGATATTGGGTCATAGTCACAAAGACTGTGATGAGAAGATGAAATCTAGAGATATACAGAAGGAAGAAGATTATCCATATGGGCCATGGATGAGAGCAGGGGCCACCCCTGTAAACTTCCGAAACTACTATGCCGAGAAAGGAGATGAGGATCCTGTTCTGTCACCTTGTTCAAGCTCAAAAGGAAAAGAAACAAATCGGGAAGCCAAAGGGGAAATCTTGGGAAGTGCAGGTGGGAGTGTGAACCAAGGCACTGAAACACACGAAGTCAACTCTACCAAGGCTACTAGAACAGAACCCCATGCTAGATTAATGAGGGGAAAAGAGGCCTTACCTCATACGAAAGCTAGTCTAGATGGGGAAATGGGAAACCTGCAGGAAGAACAGTCAAGAAGGGAGGAGGTAATCATGGGTGTACAATCAACGACTCTGACTGATATTGACTTAAACAGCAATTTAAAAGGCGAGGCAAATAAGAAAACAACCATGGTCCATACTGAAGGATCACTTCATCAGTCTGGTGGGGAGCCAATACTAATAGAGAAACTGGGCCTGGAGAACCCAACCTCTAGGCCCAAACGAGAAAGACCAGGGAGGAAATGGGCTCGAAAAAGCCCATCTTCAATTGGGAGTCAAACAACAGTTTCTTTGCCACAAGTCACTAAAGGAAAGAGGAAGGCCTCAGTACTAAGCTCGAATGAAATAAAGCGCCCAAAGTTTGAGAGAACACAAGGTCATAAGGTGGAGTCTGATGGAAGAAGAACGGTGGAGGCTGCTAAGCAGCCCCGCCAAGTACAATGAAACTCTTAAGTTGGAACTCCCGTGGGCTTGGGAACCCACGAGGAGTTTGAGCACTTCATGACCTTATCATGAAGGAAGGTCCCACGGTTGTATTTCTGTTGGAAACAAAATTGGATACTAAGGCTATGGAAAGAATCCGTATTAGAGTGGGTTTTGATGGCTGTTTTGTTGTTCTGAGTGTAGGGAGAAGTGGAGGTCTGGCTCTTATGTGGAAGAAGGAGATTAGTTTGTGCATCAAAAGCTACTCTTTGTTCCATATTGATGAAAAGCTAGAGGATCTGAGTAATATAATTCAGTGGAAGTTTACAGGATTATATGGACATCCGGAAACTGAAAGAAGAGGAGAGTCTTGGGATTTAATTCGAGGCTTAAGGGAAGAACAAGAGATACCATGGTTGGTATGTGGAGATTTTAATGAGGTGTTGAGTAACAATGAAAAGCTAGGTGGTAGACCAAGGCAAGAGAGGTTGATGCAAGCTTTTAGAGGTGCTCTGGATGACTGCCATCTGCAAGACTTGGGGTTCCAAGGTACAAAATACACGTGGTCTAGTAGGAGACATAACCAACATGTGATAAGTGAAAGACTAGATCGTTTTGTGGCAAACTTGAAATGGCAGGAATGTTTTCCCCAAGCTCGAGTATCCCACTGCTCGCTGCATACTCTGATCATCTGCCGATATCACTTTTCTCTAAGTGAGAGATTGGCTAGAAGTAGCACAAAGCTATTCAGATTTGAAACAATGTGGGTAGAAGATGATGAGTGTGGAGAGATTATTGCACGACATTGGAAAGAAGCTACTGAAGGAAATGGTTTAATGGCAATACCCAAAAAGATCCAAGTTTGTAGTAGAGGTCTAGAAGTATGGAATGAGAAGAAATTTGGTAAAGTGCATAAAAATCTGAGGAAAGCACGAGATACATTTCACAGATTGCAAATGCCAGATCCAAGACGAGTAACAAAAGAGGTTTTGGTGAAAGCAAGAAATAATGTACAAACTTGGCTAGAGAGGGAGGAGATCCTATGGCACCAAAGAGCTAAAGTTCTGTGGCTAAAGGGTGGTGACTTGAACTCTAAATTTTTCCACCATAAGGCTACTCAAAGAAAAAAAAAACTTTATAAATGGACTAGAAGATGAGCAGGGTATTTGGTGTTTTGAGGAAAAGAGAGACCAGTTGATTGTTAGCTTTTTTCAGAACTTGTTCAAATATGATATTAGAAACAATAATTGGGAGTTTTTGGAAGGCTTAAGGGGTCGGGTGACTGAAGAAATGAATGCTGAGCTACTGAAAGAATTTCATCGAGAAGAGGTCAAGATAGCTTTGGATTAGATGGCACCAACGAAATCTCCAGGACCTGATGGAATGGCGCCTGTGTTCTTTCAACAATATTGGCATATTGTGGGTGATGAGGTAATAAATGGGGTGCTGTCCTCTCTCAGAACTGGTACTATCCCTTCCTCCCTTAATCATACATTCATAGCTTTGATTCCAAAGAAAGACAAGCCTGAGAAAATTTCTGAATTTAGACCCATTAGTTTATGTAATGTTTTGTATAAATTAGTGGCTAAAGTTTTGGCTAATAGGCTTAAGAATGTTCTTGATGTAATTATCTTAAAAACTCAAAGTGCTTTTGTACCGGGAAGGATCATTACTGATAATATTTTAGTGGCTTATGAGATGATGCATTTTTTGAGAAATAAGAGAAAAGGAAAGAATGGATTGATGTCCATTAAATTGGATATTAGCAAAGCTTATGACCGTGTTGAATGGTCATATTTACAAGGGGTATGGAAGCAATGGGTTTTAATGCTCGATGGATCCAACTCATTTTGATGTGTGTCAAAATTGTTTTTTTTTTCAGTTCTAGTTAATGGTGTGCCAAAAGGTCCTTTTGTTCCATCTAGAGGCTTGAGACAAGGGACCCTCTCTCCCCATACCTTTTCTTACTTTGTACGGAAGGTTTGGTCTCTTTGATCAAATTTGCAGAGTTAAGGGGGGATTTGTCAGCTGTGAAGATCTGTAGGGGTGCTCCAAAGATATCTCATTTACTTTTTGCAGATGACAGCCTCTTATTCTGTAAGGCAAATATGCAAGAAAATCAGAGAATTCAATCACTTCTCAACTTTTATGAAGCATCTTTAGGTCAAGTGATAAATAGAAATAAAAACGGGTCTAGTGTTTAGCTCAAATGTGCAACAATCTACAAAGGAAGCTTTATTGAATCTTTGGGGTGTGGAACAAAGCCAGGAGTATGAAAAATATTTGGGACTCCCTTCTTTTGTAGGGAGGTCAAAGACCAGAGCGTTTTCTGAAATCCAGCATCGAGTGTGGAGGAAGTTGCAAGGATGGAAAGAAAAGGTACTCTCTGCTGGAGGAAAGGAAGTGTTGATAAAAGCTGTTGCACAAGCAATTCCTACCTATTCAATGAGCTGCTTTAAGCTACCTATTTCTTTGTGTAATGAGCTTGAACAGATGATGGCTAAATTCTGGTGGGGGCAGAAAAAGGAAGAAAAGAAAATTCATTAGTTAAGCTGGAAGAAGATGAGTGAAACAAAAGAGGAGGGAGGAATGGGTTTCAAGGACTTGAGGATTTTTAATGATGCCCTTTTGGCCAAGCAAGGATGGCGCATAATGACAAATATAGACTCGTTGTTACACAGGCTGTTTAAGGCAAAGTACTTTCCAAAAAACCACTGTCTAGATGCTAGTTTGGGAAGTAATCCTTCATTTGCTTGGAGAGGAATTTCGGGAACCATTTCAAAGCTGAGGGAGGGGTGCAAATGGAGAATAGGCTCGGGAAATACAGTAAAAGTTTGGAAAGACGTGTGGGTGCCAGACTTTAAGAGGATTGCTGAAATGAATTCTGTGTCGGTCATAGGTGCAGAGGAAGCCACGGTGAATTCCTTATTTCTCCCTGGACAGACAGTTTGGGATGTAAACAAAATCAACTCCATGTTTCCCCCTGCAGTGGCTTTACAAATCACGAAGATAGTGCTTAGTCAAGGCAACCCAGATGAGATCTGCTGGACGAGGGAAGCTCATGGGAGATACACAGTTAAGAGTGGATATAGATTCTTTAGATAAGAAACATTGAAGACACAAAGAGGGAAGCATCGAATACAATCCTCTTAAGGAAATTGTGGAAGGCTATCTGGAAAATGAAGCTCCCTCCAAAGATAAGGGTGTTTGCATGGAAAGCTGTAAAAGGAGTGTTACCTACTAAGTATAATCTTCGGCAAAAACATGTAAACATTGAAGATAATTATGTGTTCTGTAATGATAGAAGAGAAGACACCTTGCATGTATTACTTTCCTGTCCATCCATAAGAGAACTCTAGATTCGAAACTTCCCAAAATAGATGTAGGTGGATGATTTTAGTTCCTTTATTGATGCTGCTTTAAAAATGCAACTATACACCTGTGCTGAGCTGCTGGAATGTTTCTTTTTAATTTGCTGGAGCTGTTGGAATAGAAGGAACTGAAAGATTTTTGAAGGAAAAGAAGTTCATGTAGAAGATCTATTGGGAAGGGCCTTAGCTATGCAAAAAGGTTCCGTGAACTAAGGAACCAACCACTGTCTGTAATTAGGAAGCAATGTAGATGGGAAGCTCCACCTCCTGGCACTTTTAAATTGAACGTAGATGGAACTTTCTCACAAGATGGATTGGTGACAAGTATAGGTGCTGTGCTGCGAGATTCAAAGGGTGAGGTGCTAATGGCGGCAGCGATAAGAGAGAGGGCAAGTCTGAATGTTTATGAGCTGGAAGATCTAGCAGTTCTCAGGGGGCTACAATTGTGTCCACATCTTGGCATTTCTCATCTGTCTATTGAATCAGATTCTCTTCTAGTTGTAAACGAGTTTGATCGAAATGGCCAGTCAATGGCCACGATGGGGAACGTGATTAGTGAAGTTAGGAAGTTAATGCTTTGTTTTATGTGAGCTTAAACATGTATACAGAAGCTGCAATATAGTAGCTCATTCACTAGCCAAGTTTGGTTTGAGTGTCTCGGAAATTAGTTTATGGTGGGGTTCTTACCCGGATGTAATCGCTAATTTCCTTTGGCATGATTATTTCGGTGTAACATCTGCTTATCATGAATGAAGATTGGGTTTTTCTTATAAAAAAAACTATTAAGAAAAATAAAATAAAATAAACGAGCGGTCAAAATAATAGAACAAAATCATGGAACTAAATAGTATTATCTATAACACATTTAGTCATGTAAGGAGTCTGAAGAACCCTATACAATTTGTTATTAATTCGACTCATTCTTAAGACTGAGGTGGGTTCAAGCATTTATTGAGAAGGGCCAATACTTTCATATTTGACCAAATGTCTAACAACAGGAATTTGATGGAAGGGGTAAATCACAATCTTTGGTAGTTTGTGCCATAAAATCCTTGATCTTCTTACTGTTTATGCTATTATGGTGAATGATATTATAAGTTTGATACATAAGCTTGAGTCTAGGCCGTAAGTGTTTGGATAAATATCCCTCGGAAGGAAATGGGCCAGAGCCCATGTTCTCAAAAACCCACAAGCCCTAAACCTGGGGCTGGCTCAGTAAAAACCAGAGTTCCAACCACCAAAATGCACTAATGAGAAATTCAAATCCAAGCAGAAATAATGGCGATTAATCAGCACAGCAGACAAGCTATCTTGGGCATGATACTCGACTAGGATATCTGTCCAACGTATCAATTCCTCCTCTAACTGGCAACAAACTTGAACCCCTAACAATCCTCCGTCCAGCAATGATTATAGGATGTCAAGCCTAAAGACAAGCCATATCGGTCAGGCCCTCAATCCGTATAAAGAGGTAGAAAAACACAGCTGAAGTAACTTATGAACCATTTAAAAATTAGAATACTCAACACTCTATCCTGACTTAGGCATTGGAGGTGTTTCCCACCACATTAAGCCTCTCTCATTTTCTTATTGCAGGTTATTGGAAGTCATTAACAGGAATACAAAACACGTCCATAAGAATTGGCGTCGTCTGTGGGATCTCTTATATCTCAATGTGCCTTTCGTATGCCTGCGACAATGCACTCTCAAGAAACCGCAACAACAAGTGATCAAGTAAACAACAGAATGAAGGGAAGATTTTTCGAGATGGAGGAAAGGCTGAGGATGATGACTATGGAGATGGAGAATCTTCAACAAGAAAATGAAGCCCTTAGACAAAGATGTGTAGAGAATGCTACACCAAGCCATGGCGAGAGAAACGAGGCAGAATAGTAGACTACACGCAGAATGAGGAAGAGAGGAAGATGTATCAAGACTTGTGTAACCTCATAGAAAAATATGAGGAGATGGCCAAGAAGATAGGCACATCCTCCTCTGTCGACTACTTACTTAACAGCACCAACCTACCTTATAGCACCGAGATAATGATGGTGCCATTTTTGCCCAAATTCAAAGTTCCACAAATTGAACTATACGATGGGTCTAAACATCTCGTTGAGCACTTAGAGACATTCAAAGATCACATGACTCTCTATAGTTTCCCCAGAGCATGCCAAGTTTTCCCCTTGACTTTAAAAGGGGTAGTAAGAGGATATTGCTACCAGGCTCCATAAACAACTACGAGGAGCTTGCCAACCAACTTTTAACACAATTTATGGCTAGCAGAAGGAGAAGGTGGCCTAGAGCATGCCTCCTAACTGTCAAACAATGGAAGGATGAGAGCCAAAAAGCGTACCTCGCCAGGTTCAACAAGGAGCACAAGACAACGAACGATCAAGATGAGAAGATTGTGGTTGCTATGCTGCAAGGAGGCATTTGGTCCCGGAACCCATTCATGACGGAGTTGGCAAGAAGAACTCCAACAACATTGCGAGTGTTCATGGATAGGGCAGACGACTTCGTTAATGCTGAGGACATACTCAGGGACTTAACCGCCCCAAGGAGGTCTAAGCTGTAGCAGGTAGAGAATAGCTCCAAAAAAGCAAGTGACAGGAATGTGCAGGAGAAGGTGAGGAAAAACCAGTACGATAGAAAGTGAGATGGAGGCACATATTCCAGAAATCCAAAGTCCAGGCATGAAAGGGGCCACCATCAACCGAAATAAGAGAAACTATCACTTCTACACCTACCACCAAGTGGAAGGGCATAGGACGAAAGATTGCTACTCCCTGAAAAAGAAGATAGAGACAATGAGAGAAAATGGGGAGCTTGAATGGTTAGTCACTCAGCATTCAACGCGCAGAGGGCAATCTTCAGGCTAGAGGTGGGAGCAAACTCGAAGGTCTCATAGAAGTGAAAGCCTAAAGCAACGAAGGAAAATGTAGGGAAATCTCGAGGATGCTCCTCACCAAAGCTTGGCTAGAAACATGCACAATTAGGCAAGATCTGGATGATAGCAGGAGGATTCGCCGGGAGTGGCCCCACATCTTCCAGTAGAATGGCGTATGCTTGGAGGGCTAGATACGAAGAAGTATTCTCAATAGAGAGGTCTCCAAAAGAGAGCAAAGAACTAGAAGGCAGTCAACATATTTTTTGGTGATGAGTCCAGTACCCCCACGAAGATGCGTGGTGGCAACATTGTTGGTAGCCGACTACATTACCTAGAGAATTCTAGTTGACAATGGTACCTTGGCCGATATCATTTTCTGGAATGCCTTTACAAAGATGGGAATCAACCCAAGCTGACTACGACCTTCGCCCACATCGCTAAAAGGGTTCTTAGGGGATACGGGTTTAACCTGCGAGCGCTATAACATTGCTTGTGTCCTCTAGGAAAGGAACTTGCACAACCACCACAATGACAGAATTTTTGGTGGTTAAGGCCCCCTCCTCTTACAACACTATCCTTGGGTAACCATCTGTGAATAGCTTAAAGGTCATAACCTCCACCTACCACCTGAAGATGAATTTCCTAACAGAGGTAGGTGTAGACGACTTACATAGCGAGCAAGTACTGACACGAGAATGCTATGTACAAGAGCTCAAAACAGGGGAAGAGACTTAAGAGGGGCAGAAAGTTCAGAGTCTGGTGAAGCACTGTCGCCGTCACCACCCGAACTCAATGACCAAGAAGACATGTCCGGAATCGACAAGGAGGTCATCAAGCATTGTCTCTACGTAAGCCTTGAGGCTAAGAAGATCCAACAGAAGTGAAGGAGTTTCAGGACTAAGAAAATGCAATAGCTAAAAATGTTGAACAAGTCTTAGGTGCGGGTCTATATGAGAGCTTATTACCTTGAATGGCTCTCCAATGTAGTATTGGTGAAGAATTAAAAAGGCAAATGGAGAATGTTCGTTGAATTCATTGATTTAAACAAGACAAGCCCGAAGGACAACTTCCCCCTGCCCCGCATTGATTTGATAGTAGACCCCAAGGCAGAATATCGAATGTTGAGTTTCATGAACGCCTATCAAAGTACAATCAAATTCGTATGAATCCAGACGATCAGGAAAAGACTTCCTTCATAACAGCTCACGGGTTGTACTGCTACCAAGTGATGCCCTTTGGGCTGAATAATGCCAGGCTACACATCAAAGATTGGTGAACCGCATGTTTAAGAAGCAGATAAGCCGCAACATGGAGGTTTACGTAGATGACTTACTCGTCAAAAGTAGAGAACATGAACACCACATAGCTAACCTAAAGGAAGCCTTCGTCCTCTTACGAAAGTACAAGATTAAGCTCTACCTGGAAAAGTGTACCTTTAGTGTACATTCAAGAAAATTCCCAGGCTTCATCGTTTAGAAAGAGGCATAGAGGCCAACCCAAAAATGATTAGAGAAATAATGGACATAAAACCACCCCGGAATAAAAATGAGCTATAGAAGTTAACTGGTTGGATAGCGGCACTCAATAGATTTGTCTCCACGTCAATGACCAAATGCTTACCCTTCTTCAAGGTGCTGTGGATGGTTCAGTTTTGGAACAACGAATGTGATCAGGCGTTCGAGAGATTGAAGGAGTATCTATCCAATCTGTTGCTCTTAAGTCAAGCCAAGCAGGGAGAGAGCCTATACCTATACATATCAGTCTCCCCAAATGCAATATTGGTGGCCTTGGTGAAAGAAGAGAAGAGCAACTAGAGACTGGTGCACCATATGAGTCAAGCATTTAGGGAGTTAAGGATCATTGCCCTCGGATGGATATGTTAGCATTAACATTGTTGACAGTCGCTTGTCGATTAAGGCCCTACTTCCAAGCTCACCCGATTAAAGTATTAATGGAAGCCCCTTGAAGAAAGTACTGCAAAAACCCAACACCTCTAGACGCCTCATGAGTTGGTCGGTTGAGCTAAGTGAATTTGATATCAAGTATCTTCCCCAGAACACTATGAAATGAAAAATACTGGAGGATTTTATTGTCGAGTTTTCCAATTTCTTGGAAGAAGTTCAGGCTGAACAGACAAGAAGACCTTGGCAAAGCCTCCAATAACGAGACAGAGTACAAAGCTTTGCTAGTGGTACTCGCCGTGATAGAGGCATTCGGGGCAAAGGAAGTCGATGCAAAGGTCGATTCCTATATGGTTTTCAACCAAGTGGCGAAAGGCAAGAAACTTAAAAAATACTTATAGTAGGTATGGGAGAAGTATGACCATTTCTAGTACTTTAACATTAAGCAAATACCATGGGAAGAAAACTAGAAAGCGTACAAGTTGGCGTGAACAACCTCAGGCATGGAAGAGTCTACTCTACCTTGGGAAGTGACGATCAAGACATTAGAAATCCCTACCATCAGAGTAAAAGTTTCTGAAATAACACCGGAAGCCCCATAATGGGCACTAGAATTGTTAAGTAATTGGCTGCTGGAGAGCTCCCAGATGAAAAATGGGAGGTGAGAAAAGTGAAGAACAAAGTGGCATGCTTCACCCTGGTAGATAGCATATTATTCAAATGAGGCTTCTCCACACACGAATGAGTGTGTGGAAATCACTCTAGCGAGAGAGCCTAGGCGGGAAAAGTCATGAGAGCGGGATGCGAAGAATGTGTTAGGAATTGTGCAAAATGCCAATTTTATGCACCAATGCCTCATTGCCTGCCGGGAGAGCTAACATTGATCATGTAGCCTTAGTTGTTCTCACAATGAGGAGTTGACAACGTTGGCCACCTGCCCCCAACCGAAGGTGGAGTAAAATTCATCATTGTTGCCATAGACTACTTCAAGGTCAAATACTCCTCTCCGGGTCACCCCCAAGCTAACAGTTTCAGGCGACCAACAAAACCTTGCTCAGAATCTTGAGAAAGAATATAACACATAAGAAATGAACTTGGGCAGAAGAGCTACCAGGAGTCCTATGGGTTTATAGAACTAGCACAAAGACCCTGACGAGATAGACTCATTTTGTCATGACTTATGGAAGTGAGGCAGTTGTACCGGTAGAAGTTGGGATGCCCATCTATTGAGATCCACATTATGATGAAGACTCCAATGATAAAAGGCTAGAAGAAAATCTCGACCTACTAGAGGAAAGAAGGGAAGAAGCTGAAACACAAATGGCGGATAATAAAAGGAAAGCAACACTACTTCCACCAAAGGGTCAAGTCCAGATCATTCAAGGTTGGCGACTAAAAGGAAGTAGGAACGACGACACAAGGATATGGAAAGGTTGGTCTTCAATGGGAAGGCACGCTTGTAGTTATCGCCAGCCATCGACCGGGATCATACTGCCTTAAGGACGTGGAAGGAAAGTCAAACATCTAAGAAAGTATTTTGCCCAAGTGTACCCATGTAAACTCGAAGCTTTGTAAAAACTTATCTCCTTTCCTAATGATATTTCTTGTCGCACAAATATGATTTCCTCCCAAAAACAATTCGCGCAAAAGCCAAGTGCCTTTGCACTTGTAGATGGAGATAAAGGGTGATAACACTCCCTTGAGTGCATCAACCCTCGCCCCCTAAGCAGAGTGCCCTTGCACTCACAGATGGCAACGAAAGGGTGATGACACTCCCTGAAGTGCATCAACCCTTGCACCCTAAGCCGAGTGCCAATGGCAAATATAGGGTGATGACACTCTCTTGAGTGCATCAACCCTTACCCCTTATCCGAGTGCCCTTGCACTTGCACATGGAGGTCAAAGGGTGCTGAAGCTCCCTTGAGTGCATCCACCCTCGCCTCTAAGCCGAGTTCCCTTGCACTCACACATGGCGAACATAGGGTGATGACACTCCCTTGAGTGCATCCACCCTCTCCTCTAAGCCGAGTGCCCTTGCACTCTTACACGATGATCAAAGGGTGATGACACTCCCTTGAGTGCATCCACTCTCGCCTCTATGTCAAGTGCCCTTGCACTTGCACATGATGATCAAAGGGTGACGACACTCCCTTGAGTGCATCCACCCTCGCCTCTATACCGAGTGCCCTTAGACTCACAAATGGAAATCAAATGGTCATGAAACTCCCTTGAGTGCATCCACCATTGCCTCTATGCGAGTGCCCTTGCACTCGTACATGGCGATCAAAGGGTGATGGTACTTCCTTAAGTGCATCTACCCTCGCCTCTAAGCAAAGTGCACTCGCACAAGGCAATCAAAGGGTGATGACACTCCCTTGAGTGCATCCACCCTCGCCTTTATGATGAGTGCGCTTGCACTCGCACACGACGTTCAAAGGGTGGTGACACTCCCTTGAATGCATCAACCCTCGCCTTCTAGGCGTTGCAGGCATGATGAATGGAGCTCAAATCCGGAGACCTCAAATTCACATGAGGATTCTTCCAAAAGTGGTTCCTTTGCTTCAGCATGCTAAATTTGTTGAACATCTCGCTCACGAACATCTCTGGCCGCCATAAATTGAAGAGAATGGCAAATAACCTCCTTTCTAGAAGCTCTCAACTCTACCTCTAACTTGGCGACCTTCTGCTTAGAGGCAATAGATTTCTTCTTGTGAGTCTCCGTGACACGACTTAGCTGAAGGTAATTTTGGTAATGCTCCTTAAGATCCTAGTTGGCTGCCACAAACCGAGCCTCCTGCTGAGCCATCTTGCCATGGACACAATCGAGGGACAGACTAAGTTCTCGACGAGTGTTCTTCGACCAGGCCGCCAAGCCAACATACTCCAAGGAGCGTTGTTTAGCTTCCTCTAACTCTTTCTCAAAATGTTGGAGCCAATCATGTGCGGTGTCACGTTCCTCCTTCAAAAATTTGGCCTCGTGGTAGAATCTTGACACTTCTATCTCAAACTTTTCCAAATAATGTCAAAGATCAACAACAATGTCCCAAAGGCCGGTGACATCTTCTTCTAACATGTGAGAGTAAGACTCGCAATGAGAACATTTAATAGCCCGCCATAAATTCAATGGATGAATTTCATTAGGCTTTAGAAACGCCGTAAAAGCTCCAAAAAATTTTCAAAAATCGATCAATCGCATAGGTTTTAGTCTGTCAGCATAGTGAGTCTTATTACTCATTATAGTGTCAGAAATGCTATTTTATATATTTGAGGTACTTAGGAGTGTGAGAATGAGGAACGGTCTGCGTCATTAGACTCAGATGAATATTTAAGATTTTATGATGCAATAAAATTATTTTTGATTTCTGGAACAACACTTGTTCGAAATCTCGTTTTGATTTATTCGACACTTCGGAGTCAAACTTTGATAAACGATTTGTACTTTGAGGTTAGTATGATTATCTAAGATTTTACAATATAAAATCTCGAAGTAAATAGTGACTTAAGTGTTAGCACTCAATCTAGAGTTTTCAACATCACAGTATGGAATGTCCAAATTAAGTTAGAGAAAATATTATTTGGACACTAATTTTAGCCACACTTGGTGAATGGTATTGGATACTTAGCACCAAGAGAAATCATAAGATGAAAATGTGAAGGAAATCATGCTTTGTGACCATGCCACCTAAGCCAAACACTTCCATCCAACCATCCAACCATCCAATTTTGTGCCAAACCAAAGAGGGTTTTAACCTTAGTGAAATCCCAAATACTTATAATCCAATGGAAATCTCATAGTGCTTGGTTTGGGAGAATAGGTACAAATGATTGTGTTGAGTTTTATTTTTTATGGTTTTGGCTTAGTTATTCAAAGCATGATATTCCTTAGGAAGTTTTTATGAACATATTGAGAGCATGTTATTGAACTCTTGGAGTTGTTTTGAAAGGAGATAGACCATGAACATCAATGGTTGTTTTTTGAGGTCAAATACTTGAAGTTTTAGCATGAAGAAAGTTTGTGATTTTTATGATATGAGTTTGGTGTTTGTTCTAGCATATTATTTAAGCATAAGATGTGATTTTATATGTTGCATATTTTAGCTTTAGCATGAAAGATAAGGTTTGAAAGAATTACAACAAAAATCAAGAGTTTTAGCATTGTCATGTTTCGACCTATGCTTGGTACACATAGTTGTGTTATATTTTAAATTTTTCTAATTAGATATTTGGATTTTGGACAAAATCTACATGAGGAATGGTCAACTTTGGTGAGTTTTAAAATTCAGATGTTAAATCTTTGAGTTAGGGGTAAAATGATTATTTTTCCACATGTAGAGGTGTAAAATTGTAATTTTACTTTAAGTTAATATTTTTATGTTTCTAAGTTTGTTAGTAAGAAGTTTCTAACGTTTAGAAATGTCTCCTTACAGTCATGTTTATTCGCGCATCTAATTTTCCATGCTACGCTTACTGTAACTTAGTCTCTAACTTAGTTCCAGGATACTTGTGTATCTATGGTGATAAGAAACCATCATCCATGTTTATTATGATGTTATAAACACCATATACTTCCATGCTATGATTTATTTCAAGTACACGTTTATGTATAAATTAGCCTCTACTTTACTATTAGGATATTGTGTATGTGTGTTGCTAAGAGAATAGTTATTCGTGTTCTTATGATCTTATACATCTCACAATTATGCTATGTCACGAAGTGTTTATTTATTACACATTCTATGATGTCACGAAATATTTATCTGTTACACATTATGCTATATCAAGAAATATTTTTTTTATTTCATATTATGACATGTATTCATATCACATACATGTCACGTTATATTATGTCATGTCATCTATCTTTCCGTTTTACGTCACGTAGTGTCTCGAGTACAGAGTGTGTCTTAAAAATAGTACTTTCACGTCAGTCAAGCCTTTTTACACTTGTCACAACCTCGAGTGCTAGGAGGGGTAATATCCTAGTAAAACTCATTTGTTCATTCTGGAGTTTTTAAACTAGTGTAAAATTCCCTGGGTTGACAAGGTAAAGATCAATAAGTTTTGAATGTGGCCTAAATAACTGGTAACCGAAGCAAAGTTAGGCACCAACGCCTATGGTGCTACCCATATTTCAATTTTATGTTATACGGACTCATGAGGGTGCAGATACCTATCACGATATACATACATTACGTTTTTCATAGCAGGTGCATATACCTGTGAACTGATACGTATGTTAACGCACCAACAGCTGGTGCAGATACTTATGATATAATATAGTGTCGGCAGGGGCACACGGCTCAAGGGGACCTATGTAGCATCCACATTTCACTTTTAGTTAACCAATTTAATTGTTAAACAAGCTTCTAAGTTCATGTTCAATTTCGATTTAGTTCATATTCAGTTTCAACTCAATTCATGTTCAATTCAATTTCAAGTCATGTTATGTCACGTTCAGTTTCAGGTTCAAGTCATTTTAGTTCATTTCATGTCAGTTCAAATCATGTCAATACATGTTAGGCTATTTGTCAAGTCACATCAAGTTACTTATGTTCACGTTTTGCATTCATGTTTTTACGGTCTTGCATGCATCTTTAAACTGTCGGTTTAAGTTATTTGTTAATTTATGAGATTTGTAATAAAATCTCACTTGGTAATCCCAAGTACTATTCCCCCCAGACGTGGCAGAAGCTCGACTAGAGGCAATCAACTAGATAGTGATGGCATGATGCAAAACGTAGTGCTTCAATGCTCCATTTTATCGATAGTATTTTGGCTCCTTGACCGAGTTGCACGAGCTACTTGATGGATTAGACTAGTAGTTACCCTAATTTTTTCATATACTTTGGGAGCTCCGTCTCCAATACTCTTATGGTTACAAATCTTTTGGATTTATGCTATAACTTGAACATCTATTATCTTCAGTTTATGAAATATGTATAATGATTGGGATATATCGTATCTGGTGCATAGGATTGCTTAAAGAAAAAAATCTGATGTGAATATTGTATTTTTTTTATATGCATACTAGGTGCATTACATCTTTAATTCTCATAAACGAGGGCAAGTAAGCATGTGTTGCTTGTCCTGACGCTTCAGAGTCTATCTGATCCCAAGCTGATCTGGGGGCGTCACATAACATTCGTCTGCCAACGAGCTAACCTTATCGTCCAAATAAAATTGGCGATTGATTACTTAATTGGAAAGTTGATTGACCCCCTGGGACATGAAACCAGTTTGTGTTACGAATAGGGAAGACATGTAACGTAGTAACTAACAAAGGGAACTTATTGAGGACAAAAAGCCCCTTAGTTGGCGTGTGATATCTCGAACCGATTCTTCCATGCAACTGTTAGCCCGTGGGGTAGGCCTTGAAGAATTAGACCCAAAGGGACCGGATAACCCCAAAACATTAAGCTCCCTGCTATGAAACGAGGGCCTAGAGCCACTTTACCGCTCAAAACAATAGGGCGATAAGGCCACATGTGATTAAGGCGTAAAGGTTGCACTAGCTAGAATTGTTGATCCACCTTGCCCATAAGGTTCAGCTTCGCCTGAAGGAGGTACATGGTCCAAAATCCCTTTCTAGATTAGCAAGAGAAGGAATTTTCCATCCAAGAGGGGAAATACAGAAAGACGGGGATGGAATTGAAACCTGACCCCTGCAGAGGACAACATTCGAGTGATCATCATGAGGGTCGAATGGGAGGTTGAGAGTTTCCCCACTAGAAGTTATAGAGGGGATGGATGGTGTGGGAGCATCACGATCATCCTAAGGAAACACTCCCTCAACGGCCTCTTCTGCTTCGGCCAAATCCCCTAGGGCCCAAGACATGCCCTCCATATTCTCAAATGGCATTTCGAGAAGCAGAACCACAAATCTCTCAGGCACTAACTCCATAAATATGGAATGCAGCAACACGTTGATGTCGCCTCTTGGTCAAAGGCCTTAACCAGGTGGTCAGGATTGGATAAGGGATGACAAACTTGCCCTTGGTGGCCTAATTCACAAGACTCAGCATCCAAAACTAGGGCTAAGTTAGCTTCTGCCTGCTTCAT
The DNA here is from genome assembly GCA_022457165.1 of Juglans mandshurica. Classification (NCBI taxonomy): domain Eukaryota; kingdom Viridiplantae; phylum Streptophyta; class Magnoliopsida; order Fagales; family Juglandaceae; genus Juglans; species Juglans mandshurica. Next base: position 7,480,508 of record CM039626.1, read on the forward strand.
CTCCTCTAAGCGGTCACAGGTGGGCGAGGCTGGGGGAACTGGTCCACCATCTCCTGGGGCCAATGAAACATGTTGTTTTTGGTCAACTGGTTTTACCGATCCACTACCTTTGGGAAGGGATGAAACCCATTGCTGCAACAATGACACCCAAAGGAATGGAAGCACCAAAGCTTGATTCACTAGAAGTTTCATCCTCGCCGTGAACTAAATCCCTATCTAGGTGAGGCCTATTCCCCTTCTGCTCCAGTGGAATGGAAGGGGCTCTTTTCTGCCCACGAGGATTGGATGGAACCCAAAAAAAGTTGCATCCAATAACGTGGGAACGACTCGGCATAAGTAGAAATCAGTCAATGTTCACCCGAGTAAGAAGAACATCGCTCAAGACTGCTTTAGAGTTTAGTCCAATCCAAGAATAAACTTGTTGAAGGTAGGTTTTCTCCTGATTGGAAATCACCACATTAAACTCATAATCTTCGGGGACTATGCCCACACTGCTCAAACTAGAAACTCCTGGCGACTAGCTTCCCCTACCGAATATTCCCAGCCCATACCAAACACGAAGAAGAATTTCTTGTGCCACTCCTTGGCGTGAGAGTAATAGGTCTCCAGACGCGCCACCCTACACTTAGTCTTTGAAAGGAAACTGCATTGATTCCCATCATGGCATCACACACCATGGGTACAAATGGACTTCCAAGTGATAAGGTTGAGATATTCCTCTCCAGTAGGTTCCATGACCTGATGCCACACGATGCAACACGATAGCAAGATCCTTCAAGTCTTAGGGAGGAGTTGAGATAGAACCAAACCTAGATAATCCAAAACCTCCCGGGCAAGGCAACAAAAGGGAAGCTGAAGCCCCACCAGAAACATGCTCATATGTAGGGCCACCCATTTGGAAAACCCCTTCGAATTAACAACCCCACGATGGGCCCCAGGTGCCTCTAAAACAACGAAATCAGGAACTCCACCAAATCTAGGCCTACTTGTGAAGTTGTAGCAGACCAACGGTGGCCCTCAAAGTCATTCAAATCGTAGGAACTAGCACCCCAAACATGTTGGGAGATGCTTAGGGGCGTGAAGAACGAGAGCCAAGAGAACCAAAACGAGAAGCGTTACGAGGGGCCATTGGCGACAGCAAATATCAACAAGAAGAAGCTAAGAAAGGGAAAGTTAGGGTTTTGAGGATAACACCACAAGAAGAAATAATTAGGGTTTTGGAAGATGGTGCAACAACATGAAACTGGAAAATATGAATATACGAGTTTAAATAAGAATAGTGACGGTTATACAATCCCAACGAGATCGCAACAAGTATCACTAACATAGATACAGAATAGGCAAATCTCGTGATCTGCGTTGCACACAAAGACGTGGGGAGGCATATCGTTGAAGTAGTTACTTATGAAACAAAGACAGTACATGCCCAAAAACCTAAGCGACACACTCGAGCTGCAAGGGATGATTAATGCAAATCATAATTGACAATTCCTGTCACACTCGTGCAATGGGAATTTGCAGCTTAACTGTTGGGACAAATACCACCTGACCTGAAATGGGCCAGAGCACATGGTCTAGAAAAGTCCCAAGCCCGAAACCAAGGGCCCGCTCAGTAAAACCTAGAGTTTAAACTGCCAAAATGCACTACTGTAGAATTCAAATCTAAGCATATTAATGGCAACTAATTAGGGCAGCAAACAGGCTATCTTGGGCGCGATACTCACCCATGATATCCGTCCAACGTATCAATTCCTCCTCTGACTGGCAGCAACTTGAAGCCCTAACAATCCTCCGTCCAATAAGGATTAGACGATGTCAAGCCTAAAGACAAGTCATATCAATCAGGCCCCAATCCGTATAAATAGAGGTCAAATAACACACCTAAAGTAACTTTTAAACCATTTGAAAATTAGAATTCTCTCTACACTCTATCCTGACTTAAACATCGGTGGTATCCCACACCACACCGATTCCTCTCTCATTTTCTTGTTGCAGGTTATCGGAAGTTGTTAATAGGAATACAAAACATGTCTATAACACTAAGCTTATTTTTTCGTGTCATGTCCCTACGTCCGTATCAAATTTGCAACTAGTGTAAATGATTATTACCTCTAGCTTTCACGTATACGAGTGTGTAAAAACTCGCAAACTTCAACTCTAACCTAATATCTACTTTGTAAGGGTTTTGTGCTGGTGGGAAGGCAATTGGGTGGGAATGAGAAATATAACAATATTAATTGATGAAGGGAAACAGAGAGTTGCAATTTAGTAATGCGGTGCATTTTGATGAGAACGAAGGAAGTCTATGGCTGAGTGAAACGGTGCATGCAAGTTAAGTGAATCGGTGCATTTCTGATCGTGAAGGTGTCGCAACTGATGGAGAGAAATGCCAGCGAATTGTTCTAGGAAATGTAATAAACGATGTGTTTTACTATAAAGCAGCCGTAGGTATAAGAATGAAATTGAGAAAGAAGATATTCATTCTGGATGTTAGTTGATCCTTTGGAGTTTGGAGATTACTCGAAAATCTCTTCCAATAAATGAGAAGTAGTTTCTTGGTTCTGATTCTTGCAATCTTGGTTAATTCTTGAATTGTTCTTCTGTTTTCTTTATCATCTTGTTATTGATTCTGTTGGCTAAGTTGGGAAGGTAGCAGATCCATAACAATTGGTATCAAAGAGGTTGATCCTCTCATGGCAGAGAATACTCGAGCAACAGCAGCCTTGAAGGCACAACAAGAAGGTTCTTTGAGGCAACAAGAGGGAATCTTGAAACAATTGGAGGAGCACAATCATGCGATCAGTGGAATTACAGGTAGGTTAGATCAACTCACTGTTATGCTAAAATCTTTAGTAGAATGTCAACAACATAAGTCTGTTCCTCCAAGTTCTTATGAGGGTAGAGGCATGAATCATGAAGAAGGGTCTTATGGGCATGGAATGAATTTTGATGAAAGGGGTTCTTTGCCTTGGGGAGTTAGACTAGACATTCCCCACTTTGATGGAACTAATCCTGCTAGGTGGATTTTCAAACCTGAGTTAATCAGAGGGTTTTGATGTAGATTGTGGAATTTTTACAAGCTGGTAGCAAGTGAGGTTTGACCCCATTATGTATGATGACCCTATGGAAGCCTTAACTCGTTTAAAGCATAACTCTATTGTGGCTGTTTACAAGGCACGGCTTGAAGCTTTTTGAAATAGACTGAAGGGAATGTCTAAGAGGCACAAGTTAAGCTGTTTTATGAGAAGATTGAAGGATCAGATTCGATTGCCTGTTCGAATGCTCAATCCTAACAATTTGAATGCAGCTTTTGGCCTTACAAAAATACGAGAAGAATATTTGTGGCTTCAAGAAAGTCTTGGAGAGACAGTGTAGTAAGTAGGGATAAGGCCCAGTCTAAAGTTGTTGAAGAGAGTAGTAGACTTCAGAGGGGTACTCCTCTAGCTAAGAAGATGTTTTCATCTCAAATGGATGAAAAGTGGAGGAGGGGCATCTATTATCATTGTAATGAGAAGTGGAATCTAGCCTATGTAAGAATCCCAAGGTGTACTTGTTACAAGTAGAGCAGCCTTCTTTGGACCAACCAGTGTTGGATGAAAATGAACCAATTTTGAGTGTGGAGGAAATACAAGGAGTAGAAGAGAAAGGTTTAGAAGTTTCTATCAATGCTATATCAGGGTGTTCTAACAACAATGCCATGAGATTGCATGGAAGAATTGGAGCTTGTGCTGTGGAGATCTTAGTGGACTCAAGAAGTACTTATAACTTCCTGGATCCACTAGTGGCTCAGGCTGCCAGATCAAAGATTGAGAAGGATTGAAGCTTACAGGTAAGGGTAGCAAATTGGGCCAAGGTTCTGAGTCAGGGCAAAGGTGAAGAAGAAATCAGAATTCAAGGGTCCAAGTTTTCAATCCCTTTTCATGTACTGACTTTAACGGACAGTGATATTATTCTTGGGGTGCAGTGGCTCAAGACTTTGGGTTCCTCTTAGTGGGATTTCACAAGAATGTCTATGAGTTTTAGATTGAGAAAGGATACTGTTGTGTTGGAGGGAATTAAGTCTGGTACTATTGATATTCTCATTGGGAATAAAGGGCTGAAGTATGATTTTGTTCGAAGGCAAGGTTGGCTCTTGCAGTTGATGGCTATGGATTAGAAACAAGAAGTGGAAACTCCTCAAGGGGTTATTACTGAATTATTGGGCCAATATAAATAAGTGTTTGCAAAACCTGTTGGGTTATCACAAAGAAGGGCATTTGATCATCTTATTAATCTGAAAGAAGGGAAAAATCATGTATCAGTAATGCCATACAGGTACCCTAATTACTAGAAATCAGAAATAGAAAAGATAGTTCAGGACTTGTTGGCATCTTGGGTGGTGAGACACAGCCAAAGTCATTTCTCTTCACTTGTTTTGTTGGTCAAAAAAGTTGATCGCACTTGAAGGATGTGTATTAACTACTGTGCCCTTAATAAAGAGACCTTCAAAGACAAGTTTCCTATGCCTGTCATTGATGAGCTGCTTGATTAACTTGTTGGAGCCAAAGTGTTTTCTAAGCTGGATTTAAGGGCAGGTTATCACCAAACTCGAGTTAGAGAAGAAGATACACAAAAGACAACCTTTATAACTCATGAAGGCCAATATGAATTCTTGGTCATGTCTTTTGGCCTTACAAATGCACCAGCCACTTTCTAAGCGTTAATTAATGACATTTTCAAACCCTTCTTGAGGAAATTTTACTTAGTTTTCTTTGATGATATACTTGTATCTAGTAAAAATGTTGTTGACCATGTATTCCACTTGAAATCTGTGTTGGAGGTATTGAAGCAGCATACTTCGTATGCTAAAATGTCAAAATGTAAGTTTGGTGCTACAGAAATTGAATACTTATGCCACATTCTATCAGGCAAAGGGGTGTAGACAAACCCCTCTAAAACAGCAGCTATGGTGGAGTGGCCTATACCCAAAACCTTGAAGTCTTTGAGGGGAGTTTTGGGGCTCGCGGGTTACAATAGAAAATTCATAAGGAATTATGGTTCTATAGCAGCCCTATTGACTGTTCTATTGAAGAAAAATTCCTTCCATTGGAATGAAGAAGTTGCTACAACATTTGAGCAATTGAAGAAAGTTGTGAGCCATCCTCCTCTTTTAAGATTACCAGACTTTTCCAACGTATTTACCATTGAGTGTGATGTTTCAGGATTTGGGTTGGGGGTTGTGCTTATGCAAGAAGGGTAGCCTATTTCTTTTTATAGAAGGCCTTGAAGGGGAAGGCCTTATTGCTGTCTACTTATGAAAAAGAGCTATTGGCTCTAGTCTCTGCAGTGTAGATGGAGACCATACTTATTGGGGGTATACTTTCAAGGTAAAAAGTGATCAACAATCCTTAAAGTATCTGCTTGAACAGAAGATTGGAACTGAAGCTCAACACAGGTGGATATCCAAACTAATTGGGTATGACTTTACTATTGACTATAAAAAGGGTAAGGAGAATGTTGTGGCTGATGCCCTTTCGAGGAGAAATGAGGAAGAGATAGCAACTGTTGCCTTAATTTCTTTTTCCAACTCCTCTGTGGATAAAGGAACTTAAGGACAGTTATTCTTCATGCCCCAGAGTATCAGAAAACATGTCAAAGCTGAAACAAGTCCAGGAGGGTCCTAAGCATTACTCTTTGCAACAATGGTTGCTGCTAAGGAAGGGAAGGTTGGTTGTGATTCCTTCTTCATCATATCAAGCGAAAATCTTGCAGTTAATTCATGATAACTAGCATACAGGTCATGTGGGCTACCATAAAACCTTGCAGAAGGCTAAAATGAATTTTTATTGGGTGGGGATGCTCAAGGACATAAGAAAGTTGGTTAGGGAATGTGAGGTTTGTCAAATCAACAAACATGAAACTGTGCAATATCTTGGGTTGTTACAACCATTGTCTATTCCTGATTCTCCATGGCTGGATATTTCTATGGATTTTATTGAAGGCTTGCCTCTTTCGAATGGGTATTCTGTAGTCTTTACTGTGATAGACAGACTGACTAAGTTTGCACAATTTTTTCCACTCTCACATCCTTACATAGACTAACTAAGTTTGCATAGGTGTTCTTTGTTGGAGTTTTTAAACTTCATGGATTGTCCAAATCCATTGTCTTGGATATGGGTGGGCAAAAACTCTGAAATTCTGACTCTGGTTGAATTCTGAAAAGGCTTCGATTCCGATAATTTAGAGTCAGAGTCGAAGTAACTCTGACATATTTTTTTAAAACAGTCACATAATCAAAATGATGTTGTTTCACTTCAAGAGGAACGACATCGTTTCGCTCTTAAGAGGGGTCCAAAATGCAGGACCCCTACTAAAGTAACTAGCAACGCCGTTTCGCTTCAAGCAGAACGACGTCGTTTCGTGAAGAAGGGGGTCCAAAACGCAGGACCCCCTTCTTCCCCCCTCACTTTCGCACAACACCTACCTGTAACTCCCTTTGTCTCCCTCCTCTCCACACTATGCTTCACCTCCCTCGCCTCTGCCATAACCTGAAGCTGCAGCGAGCCACCTTCCGGAGTTCATCACAAATTGTAAGTCACTCGGCACTCACTCACTCACTCAATTTTTTTTTGTAGGATTTGAGGTTTCCAAAATCATTTAATTGTCACATTGCAGTTTGAAATTTGTGAAATGTGTATGATTTGTTGTTTATTTCAATGATTTTTTATTTGCATTTCAATGATTTCAGTTTTTAGGCTATTAAATTTAAGAATTGAAGGATTTAGGTTTTAGAAAAAACGAGTCTTTTTTTATTTCAGACAACGTTCGCTCGAGTGTCGCTCGAGCGAACATTACACAAATTGTTCGATCGAGCATTCACTCCAGTGTGGCAACATCACACAGATTGTTCGCTTGAGCCTTCACTCGGGTGTGGCTCAAGCGAACATCACACATATTGTTCGCTCGAGTTTGGCTCGAGCAAACATCATACAGATTGTTTGCTTGAGCCTTCGCTTGAGTGTGGCTCGAGCGGACGTTCAATTTTTTTGTGTTTTATTTATTTTTAAAATCACAAACATGACTAGATATATATGTTTTTCATTTTCAATGTGTTTTCAATTTATAGGTAATTTTCATAACATGTTAAATGATTGTTGTTTGTTAATTGTTTCAGATTATTTGCATAGCAAATTATGGATGCTACACTATCTCCCTGCAATTCTCCACAAGAGGATGACGGAAAACTGTTGGAGTCAACTACAAGTATTTTGGGCCGTAGACCCTCATCTAGAGCAGCTACCTCCTGTGCAAGTAGTCAAGTCTCAATAGATCTAGAAGATGTTGATATGCTTAATTACGAGGAAAATTTGATAAATGTTGAGGTCGATCCATCAGCACAACCTAATAAAAAAAGGTCGTGGACATGGAAACATTTCAACAAAGTTCTCGGTGATTGTGAGAACCCACACGCTCAATGCCACTATTGTGGGAACTATGTCGTTGTCATTGGAATAAGGAAGGCACGTCAGTATTAATAGCACATCTTATGGGCTGCCAGCTGTATAAGATACACAAAGGGCTGGTGGCAACTGATCAGACGAAGCTGAGTTACAAGACTTCTACTGCCACTGATGGCATGCAGATTAAGAAGCTATCAATCTCTCAATACAATGAGAAGATGTTTAGGGATGTTCTTGCGGAGATGATCATCGCTGATGAGATGTCTTTTTCCACAGTTGATAGGGTAGGGTTCCACAAATTTGTGCATACTTTAGAGCCACAATTTCCCATGCCTTCACGATATACTATGATGCACTATTGTTTGAAGAAGCATGCCAAGGAGAAGGCAGCGATGAAGGGGATCTATGTGTATCACAACCCACTTTATTGACAGTGAGTGTACATTGCACAAGTGGATTATCGACTTTAAAGAAATTGTTGATCACAAAGGTTCATCTATTGGCCAAGAGATGTATGACTGTATAAAAATTGGGGATCATAAAAGTGTTTTGTATCATGGTTGACAATACCAGTCCGAATGACTAGGGGTGCCCCACCCCCATCCACCCCACCCCCGAATGGGGGAGATGGATCCCCCATCCACCAGATGAGGGGGGCGGGTGCCCCTGTCAGCATCGCCCCTAGCGGGGACGAGGGCGGGGGAGGGATGGCATCAACCCTCGCCCCGCCCCTATTATATATATATATATATATATATATATATATATAGTTTCATATCTTGGAACATCACAAAGATTATTTCGTTTCTCTTTTTTTTCTTTGCTGGAACCGCATTAATTCTTCTCCAATACCAATGCAAAGACAGTTGATCATGAACATTGTCTGACCTCAGCCAAGACATTAAATTGTTGCATCAATAATAATACTGTTAATAATTACCATATAAGCATGCAATGAGATCACTCGATATGCTGTAGATAGGGACCGTTGGTGGTATACTAGAATAGTAGAACATTAACTTTGCTCGGTGGACAGATTTTTGTAGGGCCAGATATAAATTATTATCGCTACTGAACATAAGAAAACATATTCATTCCAGATAAACATGTACTTAAAAGTGCCTTTAAAGTTAGTTACGATAAACAAGAACTTAAAACACTTTTAAAGTTAGTTACCGTGATTTTTTTAAAAGCTAACATTATCTGTGGGAGTTTTTTAACAAAAACTTCAATTTGGTGCTCTTTTAAAAAGTGGATTTTCAGTTTTTTTTTTTTTTTAGTTCTTAATTCTTTTTTTATAAATTTACCAAACATCTAGGCAAGGTTAATTCAATAATCAAGATGGTTGTTAATTATTATTAAGTTGTCAATAACATAGGTAATAGACATGCAGTGAATTCTCTTTGTTGTGCTAACATACATATAGTCTTCACATATAATAGAAATATGTTGTTGGAAAGGGCCTGATCTCTATTTGAAATTGATAGCATCACTATCTTTTGTGATTAACATTGATCCAGTAACTTCTATATCTATTTTTTTATATATAAGTAAAAGATTATATTAATAAGAATAGGCATAGCCCAAATAACTTCTATATCTATTCAATGTATGTAGTGATATTTTCAGTCTCTTGATGCATGCAACTACTAATAGAGTGATTGCTGCATCAACTTTTTAAAAATTAATGAACTTGAGTGATTGTTGCATGGTTTTAATTGTTTGAACTTGGTGTGATGTTGCTTCATTTCAGATTTTTGTCAGTTTTGAGTAATGGAAAATCCATCATATTGTAGTGCCCCCACAAAGCAAGAAACTTGTTTCTATAGTATAGACCCACTTTACTAAATTAGAGGGTGGTGACCCCAATAACTCTCAAGCTAAGTGTAACTATTGTGATAATTTGTATGGATGTCACTATAGGAGAATGGTACATCCCAATTAAAGGTACACTTAGAAGAACAATGCAAGAAAAGTCCAATATTAAAATCTTTATAAGAGAAAAGTCAATCTAGATTAGAGATTGGACTTAAAAGAATGACAGATGAGAGTAGTGGGGGTGCAACATTGAAGAGATATACTAAGTATGATCCCAATGAATATAGGAGACACCTAACTCGTATGGTCATCATGGACGAGCTACTTTTTCAATTTGTGGAAGGGAAATAATTCCAAGAATATTCTAAGTACTTGGAACCTAGGTTTAATTTTCATTATCGCCACACAGTGGCAAAGGATATAAAGAAACAGTATATGTCAGAGAAAGAGTTGTTGACGAGCCAATTGGTGGGTCAAATAGTTTGCCTCACCACTGATACCTGGACATCAATCCAAAATTTTAATTATATGTCTTTGACTACGCATTTTGTTGATTGTGATTGGACATTACATAAAAAAAATTAAAGTTTTCTCAAATTTCTGATCAAAGGGTGAGACAATTGGGAGGGCCTTGGAGGCCACAATAAAGGAGTGGGGGTTGGCATAAGTGGTGACCGTTATAGTTGATAATGTCTCGTTTAACAATGTCGCATTAATACATCTTAAGACCTATCTTAGAGAGACAAATAAGACAATCATGAGTGGTGAGTGTTTGCATGTGAGATGTGCTGCACATATTCTGAATCTAATTGTGACTGATGGCTTATTGCGATAAGGGTTAAGGAAGCCCTTGTTAAATTGTTTGATGAGTTTACCATCTTCAAGGTGGTAATATTCTGACAAGTACACCTACCCCCCACCTTCTCGAGAAGCCGGGATTGAGAAAAAGCATAGGTTGGACTAAGGTGAGAGGTTGGAGCACTACCCCATAGTCCTTTATTCTACAAAGGCTCAGTTGGAGGTAGACAGATACTTGCCAGCAGATTTTCAACCATTTGCACGAGACTTTGATATATTAGCTTGGTGGAAGAGTAATGCCGTGAAATATCCCGTCCTTGGAGAGAGAGCCCGTAGTATTTTGGTCATCTCGATTAGCACCGTAGTCTCAGAGTCGGTCTTTAGCACCGGAGGGCACATATTGGATCCATTCCGGAGTTCATTATATGTTACCACTGTGGAGGCATTGATTTGCACGCAGAATTGGATCAAGGGGGCCCCAATTCATATTTTGGATGTTCTTGACTTTCGTAAGGCCCACGAGGAGGAGGGTGGTGATCAACCTGAATCTAGACCATCTGGTAATCGTGAATTTTATTTTATTATTTCAATTTATTTATATTCATTTAATTGGTATGAATTTCAAATTTAATTGTTGTAACGATACATGAGACGGCGTCTACGACTAGCTCCGCTGCAGTATGACTTCGTGTGTATTGGACCCACCATTGACATCTGTCATTAGTTTCACAAATTGTCCCTTAATTGTTATTTGTATTTATATTTTATATAATTTTTTGTATCTAATTATTTTGCTTGTATTTTTGTAGCTTTTATAATCTTAATTTCATATGCCGAATGCTAATCCTAACTTTCCAAGGACCCAATGATTATTTTCATTTTGATCTCAATCTCATCTTGGTTAGTACTTTTAATGTTTGTAATTTTTACATTTCTAGTTTCTGTTTTTATTTTTAATTTTTGTTTCATGTTTATGAATCTAATTTGTTTTTCTTTTAAATTATTAATGTTTCAGGTTTTATGATCTCGATTCTCACAGTCTCACAACAGTCAGCATAACTCACTTTTCTACCACCATGGGCCATGGCCACCCCAAATTCCATTGAAGAATGAATTTTTATTCTTTTATTAATTGTAATGTTGCTACAATAGTAAAATTTGTAATATTTTTAGATAAATTTGTAATTTTATAGTAGTTTTCTCTTAATTATCATTGTAATATACTAATAAGTTAGTTATGATTATTAGTTTTTTTTTCTTTATAAAGAAACAGATCTCATTAATCAACTTCAAACGCATACAAGCATACCAATATTACAAAGGAAAAAGGTAGGATCATTGACTCATTTCCTTAGAAACCACATGAAGAATACAAGAGGGGCATATCTCGATATCATACATGTCTTCAGTACACTCGAAAGCCGCTTGAGCAAGCCTGTGAGCTGCCATGTTAGCCTCCCGGTATACATGTGAGATTGACCAAACAGCAACTGATGTTAGAACCTCTTTGACATCTGATATGAGACAATCACCTAAGCTCCAGTTAGGACTGTCTTGGTTCATTTGGTCCACTACCTGCTTTGAGTCCCCCTTCAAACAGAAGTGCCTTATTCCAATTTCCTTACAAAAAACACAAGCCAAAAGTAGCCCATATGCTTCAGCATAAAAAACACAGCCCCTCAAGGATCTATTAGCACGAAGGGCACCTATCACAAAACCTTGATGATCTCTGATAATTACCCCAATGCCAATCATTCCCATCCTCGTTTGCACAACTGCATCCCAATTCACTTTTAGACTTCCTACTGCAGGCTTAGTCCATCTGTGAACCCTTGCCATATTCTCAGAGTTAGCACCAACATCCTTCTGTAGAGCCTCATTATGAAGAGACAATTCTGTCCTGGCCTGTGCAATGATTTCCCGAGGGTGTTTAAAGGCTTTTCCATGTAAGACATCATTTCTTCTCGCCCATATCACCCTCATTGTAATATCTACCTCATTTAACTCCTCTGATTCAAGCTTGCCAATCAATTCTGCCCAGATATTAAAAAACAAATCACTATGAGAAGAAAATTTTTGCACTTTCATTGGACCTTGACACCAAACATCTTGAGCACCACTACATCCCCATAAGGCATGCCCAGACGTCTCATGTTCTCTCTTGCATATGAAACAGATGCTATCCTTTACCACCTTCCTTCTTTTCAGGTTAGCCATAGTGGGCAAGACTTCACTGCATGCCCTCCAAACAAACATTCTGGTGGCAGGAGGTACCTTGAGCTTCCAAATGGACCTCCACACTTGGCAGTCCATTGCTCTGCCTGAAGACTCTCCTATTTGCTCTCTTTCCACTTCTTTGCCAAGATAGTATCCACTTTTAACTGTGTAGCTGCCATTAGGAGTAAATTGCTAGGTAAGTTTGTCTTTTCTTCCTCCTAAGCTGATGGGTATTGCTTTTATGCCCTCTATTTCCTGATGAGTAAATAGTTCAGATAGGAGAGACTCCTGCCATATCTTCAGTTGAGGATCAATGATGTCACTGACTTTATCACACCAGCAGTCAGCATCTCGAGGAGTCAAAATTTTTTGTGCAAGTAAAGAGGGTATCCATCTGTCTTGCCAGATGTTAATCTTCTGTCCATTTCCAACCCTCCAAATGAGGTCTTTTTTTAACAGAGTTAATCCAGCTTGTATTCCTCTCCATGCAAATGAAGGCCCAATTCCCAGCTTTTCATCAAGCAAATTTCCTTGGTTGAAGTACTTTTGTTTAAGAATTTGTGCCACTAGGGATGTAGGATTTTGGAGGATCCTCTATCCCTGTTTGGATAGTAAGGCAATGTTAAAACATCTTAGATCTCGAAATCCAAGCCCTCCCTTATCCTTCCTGCCACTAAGTTGCTCCCAATTGACCCATTGAATTTTTGAGGAGTCTTCATTGAATCCCCACCAAAACCTCCTTAGAATCTGGTTCAATTTCCTTGTTATAGATGCTGGTAAAAGGAACATCCCCATTGCATAGGTGGGAATGGCTTGAAGCACAGCTTTGATCAATATTTCCTTTCCTGCTGCAGAGAGAAATTTGGTCCTCCAATTAGTGACTCGAGACCAAGTTCTATCAATTAAAGAGTGGAAAGAGGCTATCTTCCTACCCACCAAAGTAAGTAAACCCAGGTATTTCTCAAAATTGGATGTGGATTGGACACCTGCTAGATGCATGATCTGTTGTTGGGTCATCAGTGCAGTGTTCTTGCTAAAATAAATTGCAGACTTGTCCTTGTTTAAAACTTGCCCTGATCCTTTCTCATATAGCTCAAGGATATTAAGGACACACATAATTTTCTCATACTTGGCTTGGCAGAACAAGAGGCTATCATCAGTAAAAAATAGGTGGTTTACTTTAATTGGACCTCTGCCAATAGCCACAGGAGTTAAACTGCCACATGCCTCAGCATGTTTGAGGAGAGAAGAGAGGGCTTCAGCACATAGAATAAATAAGTAGGGGAGACAAGGGGTCTCCTTGTCTTAGGCCTCTCGAAGGTACAAACTTTTCCTGAGGTTCTCCATTGACAAGTATTGAATAAGAAACAGAAGTGAGGCAAGCTTTTGTGATATGGATCCAATGTCCAGGAAAGTCCATTTTGATCATGATGGCTTCAATAAATTTTCACTCTACCCTGTCATAGGCTTTACTCATGTCCAATTTTAGAGCCATGAATCCTTTCTTCCCTTTCATTCTAGAGTTCATAGAGTGGAGGACCTCATAGGCTACCAAGGTGTTATCAGATATGAGCCTTCCAGGCACAAGGCACTTTGATTGGGGGCAATGATTTGAGGCAGTATGTGTTTCAGTCTATTTGCCATAGTTTTTGACACAACCTTGTATAAGACATTACATAGACTTATGGGTCTGTAATCCACTACTCTTTTGGGGCTTTGAACTTTGGGTATAAGAGTAATAAACGTGTCATTAATCTCATTGAGAGAGCCACCATGATTGAGGAAATCAAGAGCAAAGTTACAAACTTGATCCCCCACTACCTCCCAGTTTTTTTGATAGAATTGGGCAGGAAAGCCATTAGGGCCTGGCGACCCCAAGGGATTCATTTTAAAAACAACTGCAGTGATTTCTTCCCTAGTGAAAGGATTTAAAAGCCATACCTTCATATCCATATCTAATTTGGTGTCCATTGCTTGCAGACATTGGTCAATAGATAAAGGTTGGGATGTAGTGAATAGAGAGGAGAAAAAACATGTGAATACCTCACCAATTTCTGACTGGTCAGTGACAACCGTGCTTTGAGAATCCTCTATGCTTTTGACTGCATTGATCTTCTTTCTCTGGCTTGCTTGCATGTGAAAATACTGATTGTTTCTGTCCCCATGCTTCAACCAGTGTTGCTTTGCCCTTTGCAGCCAGTGTTTCTAAAGGTGCCCAATATTTTGAGTCCCATTTTTTATGATCTGATCCTCTTGTTGCTTAAGAGTTTGTCTCCATGTCATGATACCCTTTTGGCATAGTTCAAGCTGTGTCCTCAAGGATTTAGCCTGACAATTTGCTATACCAGCATTTTGCCAAGCCTCACTCACCACCTTCAGACATTCTTCCTTTATTTCCCAGGCCATCTCATATCTAAAGCACCATCTTCTTTTCTTCCTCCCATTAGTGGTGTTGTGTAAACTAATTGACAAGGGGGAGTGATCAGATCTAATAGCAGGAAGAACATTACAGACACCATGGCAATATAACTCATTCCATTCTTTGTTTCCAAAAGCTCTGTCAATTTGTTCTTTTGTAAAGTCATTACCACTTCTGTTATTTGACCAAGTAAACCTTTGCCCATATGAATGTATATCATTGAGACCACAGTATTCCACAACTTGTCTAAAGTCCTCAATCTGTTTATATGGTCTGCTGGCTCCACCAATCTTATCACTCTGATGAAGAATCTCATTAAAATCCCCAGCACATAACCATGCTATGGAAGTGGTGGGTTTTAGCATCTTAAGTAATTGCCAACTGTTGCCTCTCTTCCCTGTGTCAGGATGTCCATAGAAGCCCGTGAATTGCCATGTTGGTCCATTTGCTTTCTCCTGGATCAGAGCACTAACGTGCCATTTAGTATAATTAATGATGTTAACACACCAATCATCTTTCCAGAGGAGGGCAATACCCCCACTAAGTCCCATACATTCCACTGTAAAGCACCCATCCATTTGCAAAAACCTCCTAACTGCCTCCATTTTATTTCTTTTGTATTTAGTTTCCACTAGGAAAACCAAATTGGGATACTTTTCCTTAGTTAGATTCCTAAGGACCTTAACTGTCCGAGGGTTCCCAAGCCCTCGGCAGTTCCACACTAGAATGCTCATTGGTCATGGCAGGGCTGGAAGCCAGCCACTGCCTTAAACATGGGAATATCTGTGGTATTATGGTTTCTCTTTGTCTTTTTTGAGCTAGCCTCCTGTAAAGATGAGCTCCTTTTACACCCCCTCGCATACATATTCCTTGCATTGTATTTTGAGCTGTCAACTAGTTTTGACTTACTTTTGCCTTTTGTATTAGCCTCACACTCCCGGGCCTTCCTTTTCCTTTTCCTCAAAGTCCTCAGACCCTCAACCTTTGCCATTGGCATGATAATATCTTCACCGGGTAGTTTATCCATGGCCATCCTTCTATCATCATGTTGAATAGAAGAACATACACCAATAGTGGGTGCACCCATGCTGCCATTATTGGAACTTTCCTTCGTGCCCCTTTCAAGCCCTATACCCCTCATAGGGTCATGAGGGCTATATGTCCCCGACATTAGGTTAGCTGCAAAATCCTCCCCCACGTGGAGACCCTGGATCTCTTGAGGGCCACCAGGTTCTAAGCACCTAGCATCGTCCTGTCCAAATATAGCCTTTTTATGGTCAGAGGATTGACTTACACCCTGGCTTCTAGCCATATTCCCGATGCATGAATCTTTAGCAGCTCCTTCTCCTGCTTTTTCTTCTATAGGTGACAGATTGGTGCCTGCCCGAGACCCTCCTTCCTTCTTTTCCTCTGACACCTTCTCCATTTTCTCCACCACCTCTTTTGAATGGACTTCTGATGTACGGTGCGCCAACATATCTTGGACCATAGTACCCTCTCCCCCTTTCTGACCCGTCTGTTGGTTGTTTCCTCCCTTTGATCCACCGTATCTACGGCTATCGAAGATGTTTGTGTTCCTGGGCTGTCCTCGAAGCCATGGACCATACTGAGATGGGGGCAATGTATCTCCTTGCTGAGCACTACGAGCTGTTGAGCAGCCTTTGCATTTGTGATTAAGAATTCCACACTGAAAACAAAAGTTTTGCAGCCTCTCGTATTTGAATGAGATCGAGTGTTATTTGTCATCCAGCCTTAATCATTTCCCTCATAGTAAAGGTTTTTTGAGGTCCACAGCCACCCTTACTCTAAGGCATCTTCCCCATGCATGTCCATCTGCTTTTGCTTCTACTCTAATGATCGGGCCTATAGCCTCTGCAAACTGCTCACCGAAACCTTCTGTCATGACTGATAGTGGAAGATTGTGTAGTTGTATCCAAAATGGCTCAAAACAGAACTTCAACCCATCTATGGATTCCTTCTCATCCACCTCCATCATGGTGAGGAGGTGTCTGTCAAAAAACCATGGACGTCCACTCAGCACCTTTTCTTTGTCTTCTATTTTCTGAAACTCGATCAAGAAGCACTGATCACCAAGCTCCTTAAAGGTCACCCACCCATCCAACCTCCATATTTGAGACATTATGATTCTGAATCCTTCACTGTTCACTCCCTTCTCCATCATTGCCTTCCCAACAATACAATACTTTCCTTTTTTTTTGTCGTCGTTGAAACTCTTCTGCTGGACGTGGAAGCATGCACTTTCTTCTTTAGAAAGGTGTAATCTTTCCCAACGTGACGCCAGGTCCTCCGCCTCCATCGTGTCTATCTACTCAATGATACTATCAACAATCAAAACCAACTCACCGAAGTGATACTTAAACCTTTGTTGAAACAACAAAGGCACTGGAACCTCACGCTTTCTCCCAGAGAAAGGGAAGGCACTCTTAGACAACGCCTATGATTATTAGTTAATAGTTGCAACTTAGTAGTATAAAATTAATAATGTCTATTATTGTAAATTATTTTTTGTTATTTTTATTATTAAATTTTGTATTTTTTTAGTTAAATTATGAGCCCAAAATAGCCCAGAAATTGTTTCTCGGCCATTTTGGGCCCAGAATTCTCATTAGGCCCCGTGCACCCCGTGTTTGCCCCCCCACCCCAGTACCTGGAAGGGATACCCCACCCCCGCACACCGGGGGTGAGTGCTGGGGTGGAAATCCCCACCCCCTGCACATGCGGGGCTGGGGGTTAGGTAGCACCCCTACGAATGATGCTGCCATTGATTGGTTCAGGTGGAATACAACAGTAAAGGAAGATATCATTCATGAGAACCATTTTATTCATGTTCGATATTGTGCCCATATCATCAACCTCATAGTTTCTAAGAGGTTCAAGGAGCTTAATGATTCCATTACTAAAGTCCGAAACCTTGTGAGATATGTGAGAGCTT
Source organism: Juglans mandshurica (assembly GCA_022457165.1). Classification (NCBI taxonomy): domain Eukaryota; kingdom Viridiplantae; phylum Streptophyta; class Magnoliopsida; order Fagales; family Juglandaceae; genus Juglans; species Juglans mandshurica. The sequence continues at coordinate 7,498,152 of CM039626.1, forward strand.
CCCCCTAACGGCTCTACCAATTTAAGGCAATAGCCGAACAACTTGAGATCTCATCTGCCAGTATGTTGCAGCTAGACATCCTGACTCGATGGAACTCAACATACATGATTTTGGATGTAGTGCAGAAGTATCAAACAACATTCGAGCGGATGAAGGTTGAGGATGGGGGCATGAGGTACGCTTTGCTGGAATTAGTTGGGGGAGAAGGGGGCCCGGTGTGCCGGATACAGTTGATTGGGCCAATGTCAAGTATTTTGTTTAATTTTTGAAGTAATTATATGACATAACTATGCGGATATCTGGGACAAAATATCCTACTACGAACATGTACTTCAAGGATGGCTATATGACCACTTGCAACAGAGTTGTGCTGATAGTTGGGTTTGTTGAATGTAATGGCTATGAGGATGAAATACAAATATAATAAATATTGTGGGATATGGAGAAAATAAATAGATTATTATTTGTGGTTGCGATCCTTGACCCCCTATATAAGTTGGCGATTGTAGAAAATTGGATTAGGGACGTTCTCGGTGATGAGGACATTAATCAGTTTATTAGATCGCTTAAATGTGATATTGATGATTTATATAGCCATTATAACAGTAGTGGTCAGTCTTCAACCGAAGGTTGTAGCTCCTTACGCCCGACCGGCTCGACATTTTCTTGGGATGACACACATGCACAAAGTTCAAATTTATTACGGCTATGAAGTATCATCAAAACTGTGTATCGAAGAATATTATGCAGTATAAGTCTGAGCTTAAGCGTTACTTTATGGAAGATGTCGAGGCACCTAGTGAAACATTCAAGACATTAACTTGGTGGAAGGTGAATTCTGGCAAGTTTCTAGTCCTTTCTTGAATAGCCAGGGATGTACTAGCCAGTCCTATTACTACGGTTGCCTCTGAGTCAGTGTTTAGCACCGAAGGTCATGTCTTGGATGCTTATCGGAGTTCATTGTCTCCGACCACCATTGATGTCGAGTGCTATAGACTTGAATCATGTAACTTTATGATTTTAAATGATTATTTACATAATTTTTATATTTTAATATTTTAATTATTTAATTTAAGATTTATATGATTTTGTAGACCTGATTGTGAACCCCAGACAAATTATGGATGACTGAGACGGACGCACCATGGGATGACCCCTTTATTGGTGAGAAACTCAATACCATGATTACCATCATGCAAAACTCGTCATAGTTAGAGGTGGAGGTGAGTTCATAATTTATCCTATTTTATGTCATATATCACTTGGCTGATGGTTTAAAAGCCTATAATTAAATGACTAAAGAAAATATAGTGCATCTGATTAATAAAACTTCATACAGAAAAATTGGAAACCACTATCGATCGTCGACTCAAATGCATTGACTGTCAGGACTGATGCAAGGGACATTATTTATATTTTGGTGCGGTAAAACTAAATTTATTACGAATTTGTAGTTTTAAATTTAAATTTATCATTTGCACATATTAAATCACCTCTTTTTGTATTGTACATGATTTAATTATTGTATTTAAATTTTAGCTTTTTAACTTATTGTTTATAGTATTTTAGATTTTTTTAATTATTTTAGATTTTATAATATTTCTTTATATTAAATCAACTCTGATTGGAGCTCCGAGCTTCAACTCTAAGCTCCGACCTCCGATTGGAGTCAGAGTCGGAGCACATTTTGACCTCCGACCCCAATCGGAGTCTGAGGTCGGAAGTGGGCATTCCAACTCCGTCGGAGTCGGAGCCCACCCCTAGTCTCATATAGAGACCCAATTTTCACTAGCTCTTTGTAGAAACAATTATTTCACTTTCAAGGCACTTCATTGGACTTTAGTTCAGCTTACCATCCTTAATCTGATGGCCAGACAGAAATTTTGAACAAGTGTTTGGAAACTTATTTGAGGTGCTATACTGGTCAGAAGCCAAAAGAGTGGAACTTGTGATTGCCCATGGCTGAGTGGTGTTATAACACCACAGCACACTCCTCTATAGGCCTTACTCCCTTCGAGGCCCTTTATGAGTATTCCCCACCCAAGTTGCTATCCTATGTCCCAGGCACTTCCACCAATGATGTTGTTGATTAGCAACTAAGGTCAAGAGAACAACTACTATCATTACTAAAGGAGAATTTGCACAAAGCTCAACACAGGATGAAGTTTTATGCTGATAGAAGGAGAATTGAAAGAAGTTTTCAAATTGGAGATTGGGCTTTTATGAGACTCCAACCCTACAAGTAGAAAACTATATTGATGAGGCATAATATGAAGCAAGCTCCAAGATTTTATGGGCCTTTACAGGTGGTGGAAAGAATAGTGTCAGTGACTTATAAGTTGCAGTTGCCATCTTCTTCTACCATACATCTAGTTTTTCATGTGTCTTGCTTAAAGAAGAAACTTGGTCATAACATAACCCCACTGCCAACATTGCCTCCAACTGATTCACATGGACAGATCCAGCCTGAACCAGAGTTGATTGTAGAGATAAGACTAAGGAAGAATGAGAATCATGCCATGACTGAAGTGCTTGTCAAATGGGTGGGAGCACCAACTAAGGACAGCTCGTGGGAATCATTGTGGAAACTGAAGAATCTTTACCCACACCTTGTGGGCAAGGTTCTTTAGGAGGAGGGAATTGCCAAGGTCTTGTGGACAAGAGCCTTAAAGGGGAGGAGAATGTAAGGGTTATGTGTTGGTAGTAAGGGAATTGATTGGGAATGGGGAATATAATGATATTAACTGACGAAGGGAAACGGTGCGTTGCAATTTAGTAATGCGGTGCGTTTTGATGAGAACAAAGGAAGTCTATGGTTGAGTGAAACAGTGCGTGCAAGTTAAGTGAAGCGGTGAGTTTCAAATTGTGAAGATGTCACAGCAGATGGAGAGAAATATCATCATATTGTTGTAGGAAATGTAATAAACGATGCATTTTATTGTAAGTAGCCGTAGGTATAAGAACGAAACTGAGAAAGAAGATATTCATTCTGATGTTAGTTGATTCTTTGGAGTTTGGAGATTACTAGAAAATCTCTTCCAAAAAATGAGAAGTAGTTTCTTGGTTCTGATAATTGCAATCTTGGTTAATTCTTGAATTGTTCATATGTTTACTTATCATCTTGTTCTTGATTCTGTTGGTTGAGTTGGGGAGGTAGCATATCCATAACTTGACTTCATTCGTACTGGTGTTAGAAATTTCAGAGTCCCAATATAAAAAGGAAAATGCTTTTCTCACAAAAAGTGGTCATCGATGGTGGTCACTGAATTTTTTTTAATTTGTTTATTTATTTATTTTTACTTAGTGATTAAGTAAATGTTTTTAAATAAATATGTGATTTTTTTTTATTTTTAAAAGGTATCTAAATAGTTTAAAAAAAGGGTGAAAATAAAAGTAAAAAAATTAAAAAAAAACAAGATTTTCAATGATTGGTAGAGAATTTTTCTGTGGACGTAGCAACATCTATTTAAGAAAGTAGCAGTTAGAATTCGAAACTCCGTTACAACCAACTCCGACTCCCGTCTATATCACTCCCGTCTATATGATATAGACGGGAGTCTTAAACAAAAAGAGTAAAAGAGTAAAAGTTTTGTCATTAGGTAACATATTATGTCTATCTGATATATTTTGACATGAATAAATATAGATAGAAATTACTGTTGGGAGTAATCATTTTGCACACATGATGTAGTATCATATAGACCACACATCTCTCAAGTCTAAAAAAAAAATAGAGAACAAGAAGCACTGTAGTAGTGCAAAGTGTGCACTGCTATATTGACTTCTCTCTAGCATTACTCAATCATTTAAAAGAATATTAAAAATATTGTTATAGATTTACGCCTCCACCCAACAAATTAAGACCCGTTTAGATAATGAGGTGAGTTGAGATGATTTATAAATAATAATGAGATTATTTATTAAAATGAGATGAGATGAGATAATATGAAACAACCGCTAATAATGCACCTGGTTCAGACCAATTTGGACCAAGAAGTGAAAATTCGTTTACTTATCAAGACGACAAATATCTACCGATGCGAATTTGGGCTAAAATAAATTATACATTTTTTAATTTATTTTTTATGTTTTTTGTGAGAACCATTTTGTAAGTATCGCCTCAAGTAACTGCATGATCCAAACCCGAAGCAAGATGCGGTTGGCGCCTGTCCGATGCATCGAGCCCAACTAATTTAAGGCAGAGCCTTGAGAGAGAGATGAGAGAGAGAGGTATGGGTGGAGAAGGGAGGATGAGAGCATTGGTGGGTTTGGCTGTGGCAATGTTTCTCGGAATAGCGGTCTACTTGAGGATTTGGACCATCGATTATTCCATTTCCTCTGATGATACTGACCTATTGAGGTTTGCTTCCCTTCTCTCTCTCTAGAAATCTTTCAACATTTTTAGGTCTTTCAAAGTTTCTGTCTGTATTGCTCAAATCTTGTAGGAGACAGTTCGATCTTGCTAACAGGGAAGCGATGGATGAATCAGCGGAGTGGAGGCTTAAATATGATGAACAAGTAGAGAAGGTTACCGAGTGTGTCAATGAACTTCAAGAGGTACACATCAACTTCTTTTTCAATTAATCCCTGCTCTTGTGGGTTTCTTTTCTTCCTTCTTTTTTTTTTTCTAACTCCGTTGGCATTTTCCCTTCGTATTGTGCTTTGAACCTTTTGACTTGTTGGATGTACTTGCGGTCGATATTGTATTTACATCTATGGAAATTAACTCAGTTAAAGGGATTTCGGGAAGAAAATGTAGATATGATGATGGTGCTGCTATCATTTACTTGTATAATCTCCTTCAAAACCTTTCCATCACTGCTGACATTGAATGTCCTAATTCCTTTTCTTTTATGTCATGTGAATTGTTGTATTAACTACTACGTTCTGTCTTGAGTTTTTTTAGTTTTTTTTGGGTGAAAACCATTTCTATTCCGAACATGTTAGCCTTGTAACGCTCATATACTAAAGGTTCCTAAAGCAAGTATGGAAAAGCTGTACTGTTGGGCTGATATTTTTGCTCTTGCAAGTCTAAGCTAATATGAACTGTAACCGTGACTCGGTGGCCTTGCTTGATTAAGAGTTCTGCAAATGCCTGAGCAAATATGGAGTATGAAATCGAGCTTCAATCTTGCATTGAACAAAACATTTTGGGAAACAGAAAGTTTCTTTTTGTCAACGCCACAAAAAAAAGGATAAGAAATGATATTTTCACTTCTATTTTGGCCTCATGGTTGTGCCAAATTTTGGAAGGGCATCAACTAAAGACCTGCAGGCAATGAATTTGTACCCGATGATCTGTTTAAGTATATCATTTACTCTTTCTGATGAATTCTGTTGGTTGTGTACTACCTCGAAGTTGGGCTATGGGCTCATTGTGTGGATTTCATCTCAACAGGGTATCTCAGAAAATGGCCTGTTAAGAAGTAAGACATTGCTATATAAATAATGCAAATAGATGTTGTAGACTGGATATTATTAACTATTATTTATATGTATCCATGTACAGCAACTGGAATAATTGACAACGGTTTAGCAATCTAATTGGAAGTTGCTGGTTTAAGTGCCATATACATGTTTAGATATATGAAACTTCTTCCTTTACCTATTTGATTCCTGACCTTCCCTTCGTAGAAGTCTATCAGAGGTTTAATTTGAGCACTCTACCTTTGGATTGAACAAGTATGTATCTCATTGACAGTTAAAGGAGTCTTTCGAGAATAAGGCTGGAGATGCTGCTAGCATTAGCCAGAAAGTGGCAATGCTACAAAAGGTGACTCTTTGCTTCATATATGGCCATGATTTTTCATAGAATCCTTTCTTCCTTTCTCTCAGTCTCTTATTTGAAATTTTTGAGGAGGCATTCCCTTCTTGCATTACAGTAACACAGTTCAGTAATAAAATATGCTGAGAATTGCTTGTACTGTTGGACATTTATATGAAATACAGTGCTTTAGCTAAACTGAACTTTTGTTATTTACCCGTCAACTGTGTCATAAGCAGACTTTGGAAAGGACAGTAGGAAATGTGTACATCAAATCTTCTTTTTAATATGTTTTTTTCGTCATTAATCACGGAAGACCAGAGTCCATGATAGTAGGATAAATTAAAAGTTCAATTCTGCTTTAGTTTTTTTTTTTTTTTACTTACAATTTTCGTACTTAACAGGAAAATATGGCGTTGCTTGAAAGAGTGGAAGCCTTGAAACATGAGCTTGAGGATGCAACTTTGAAGTGCAACTTACATAAGATTCATTGATCACCATAAATTTCATGTTAGGTTGAAGAGATCTCTTCATATCGAGCTTTACCTTTATGGTTCATTAGCACGTATGTGAGGGAAGAAGTACTTCATCAGGAAAATTTTCAGAGTGAGAGTTTGCAGCTTCTTGTTAGTTATTCAGCCATGATTTTTTTCGATGAGATTCATGGTTTCTTCTGAGCTATCATATAGAATGCTTAGTAATACCTGTTTTTCCAACCAATATATGTTCATAGAATGGCGACTCTGCTCATAGTTTTTCCTTCCTTACAGCTGGGGGAAGATTGGATTGGTCTAAAACTTTCTCTATTCTCACCAATGTACATTGCTTTTCATTTCTTTTACGGGGAAATCTCTTGTTTGACTGATCTTCTTAAGTTTGGGCCAGGATTTCTTATGTAGCAAAAGATTGAATTTGTACATCTCACGTGGCTTATGAATGCGTTATTGCTTTAATCCATTCTATGGTCGCTTGTATTAAATTGGCAGCTCTCTTCCATATAGGAGTGCTAATGATCACCTCCAAAAGATCCTGCTATCTCTTCTAGGCTACAGGATATGGTAAAAAGAAATATTTCCTGTCTTTAAGGTATTGTGACAGACAATCTTAAGAGTAGAAAATAGAGTAGCATGTGCATCTATATCTAGCAGCTGAATAACCATCCTCCAAGTAAGCATTAGTAAACATTGTGATGGACTTGGCCATAAAGTTTGTGTTTGCTCTGAAACACAATTATATTTCAAGATGAGCAGTTACATGAAAAACATGGTGAGGAAAGGCCAGTTTTAAGGATACATATGCATCAGAATACCATTGGGGTCACTTAGAAAAATAGGTGACCATTTTCAAAGTTATGCACTTTCAGAATACAACTATTATGTTAGTCCTGGGGGCCTTAGTCTTTCTCTCACATAATTATAATTATTACTTGAAAAACAGTTCTCCTAGCTTGTATAATAGCTTTTATTCCTTGAGAGCTCTCAATCTCAGGTACTTGTTGAGCATTTGGGATCGGTTGGGTTAGTTTTTAGTTCATGAAGAAATTTTGTTATTGTCTGCACCAAAACCTCGTTTTCTTCAGGTTGGCTTGCTGCAACGGTAGAACTGTTCCCTCTTGAACCCTACAAAAACAAAATAGCAAATTCTTGCTGATACCACATGACAAACGGTGAAAGGATGAAATATCAGGTATTAGCATGCACTACATCTTGTTGGGGGCATGAACATCTACCATGTTTAGATGTTACCTTAGTAAATTAGAATTCGCAACTTGTCCTTGGCACAATTTAAAGTACTTTTTCTTTCAGTTCTTTCACGCACAAACTGTCATTTTCTGGTAGTAATATCGCCAGCATACACATTTTTGCTAAAACAGAGTTGTAAAAATATTATGTGTACTTTTCTCTGAATGATGATATTCTTACAATTACATTGTAACCCATTTTAAAACTAATTAATGTGAGAGTTTCATACTGAATTTTTTTAAAAGAGAAAAGATTGCATGTGATATAGATATTGGGTGGTTAAGAGATCCTTGGAGTATACCCTTTGTTGCTTCGGCTGGCGGTTCCTAGTATTCGTTATCTCGACGAGCTCGTCGAACTGAAAAACAAAAAACAGACAAACCTTAACCAACTTACAATTATAATCTGCAAGAAAGAAAAAGCCTTTTTGCCTTGTGTAGTTCTGGTTGCATGTAATATCTAATGTAGTACCTGTTTCACAATCTTTTCATACTTCTTTGCACACTGATAGAGCCTTTTCTCATCTTCAACTTGGTTGGACATTGTCAAAACGACACACACAGCACTCTCTGATCTCCCTGTTATATATTTTGGACAGATTGTTGACGATTTAAGTGAAGCTGGACATGTTTATATAGGTTGTCAATGTCCGAAAGGGCATGTCAATGGCATGAGAAGAGAGATGGTTTGCTTTAAAGAAATCGGTTATGGCCGTTACTTTAGACTTTTACCAACTGCCCTCTGCAAAGGCCACCGAAAGAAGATAAAAAGACCGTTATCTTGGCCGCCATATCTTCTCCATGACGGTTTAAACTTTTAAACATTATACTCGTGATGAGGAACTCCCGTCAAAGCGTTCCGGGAAAGAGGACGACTTTTTAACAGCCCAAAAACTGAGTAAGAGAGCCAATAAGAATAGAGTAAAAACTGTTGCCAAATACAAGGAAAAATATCCAAAACTCACATTGGTGGTTTGGTGCACGAAATTGCTTGCAAGAAGATTTTTTCTTTTTTAATTTTACCACTTCAATCATGTAGGAGAACAATATGGTAGATTATAATACTGGAGGTCCAGAATAGGGGTGACAATATGTGACATAAACTGCGAACTCGACACGATATGAAATTAGCGAGTTTGGATTTGATGTTAACAGGTTCGGGTCAAAACGTTAAGACACGATTTATAAATGGGTCAATAACAGGTCAACCCATTTAGTCTCAAATCAACCTATTTTGACCAGTTTAGTTTTTATTTCAAAATTATAATTTTATTATTATTAAGTTGTAATATTGGTATTTCTTAATAGTTAGTACACTTATATTTCAATTATTGGGATTGAAATTATGGAGTTATGCTCATATTTGTTATTGTATGATTTGTAATATTGATTTTATTATAGGTTAAAATTTGAAAATATTGATATTTTTTTTTAGTAGATTGTCTTATAATTTTTAAGATATTATGGCTACTAATAAATATACAAACTTTTATGTGAAATTATGTTAATCAAGTCGAATAGGTTATGCGTGTTAGTTCAATCCATTTATATGAAATAAGTTTAAATAAGTCATATCGAGTTGACATATTTTCTAATTAATTATTAAACTGATCAAAACAGGTGATACGATACGACCCGTTATCTAAACGGGTCAGATTAAGATTTGAAAATTTGACACGTTTAACTTAACAGGTCGTGTTCGGATTGACCTATAAGTTGAATATTTGACTCCAAAACACAAATTGCCACCCCTAGTGTACGTTACTAATCTTTCCACCGATTGTCAGCATCCTTTCATCCATATTCTATACTTTTTAGCTTAGATCTCAGCAACTTATCTGAAGAGGAAAAAAAGGAAATCCACGAGGCACTTTTTTCTTTTTCTTTTTTTAATTCTTATTTTCCTTTGATTATAAGGTGAAGGTTAGAGCCTCCACTTCGGTTCGAGAGTGAGTGCCTACAAAGGGTACCATATTCATCGACAAAACCAAATCTTGAGACTAAGGGCACATTTTATTTCACAACTTTGGGAAAATTTTGATGATGTTTGAGAACTTTTTTAGATGTGTTTTTTATGAGATTTGTGAAAGGGGAGAGAAAATATTAAATAATATTTCGTTTTTAAATATGTTTTGTATTAATATTTGCAAAAATGAATGATTGGATTGAAAGTGGTTTGAATATAATATCAGTAGAAAGGATAAAGAAACAACTCACTCACAACTCTTATACAACCTTATGATTAAGCAATAATATTTTTAAAATCATTTTGGACTTTTGCTTTAATTTGATGCGTTCAAATCTAAAAAATATTTGAAAATTTCTATTTATAAGGTGGTGTGGATAACACACTTCATAAAATACTTACATGATATAATTTGATTTGATGGAAGAATATTAAATTTGAATCTTATAAATCAAATATTATTATGTAAATGATGTTCATAGTTTATTATATATACCAGCTTGAAAATAAAATAACTCAAAATATTTTATTATAAAGTTACATATTGGTTATAAATGGATTGTGGTTGTGTCGGCTCTCTTTCTTAAGAGTAGTTTTTTTTTAATTTTATAAAAATTATTTTCATTTTAAAATTTAAATAACGATTCGATGAATAGTTGACACAACATATGGTTTTTTGAGATTAGAAGATATTCGGATTGATTTTTAATTTTTTTTTTTAAAAAAACATTTAGAAAACAAGGGAAATCAAACATGCCCTTAGGTTTGACTGGCTCCGTTTAGATACTAAAAATATCTTAAATGATTTGTGAATAGTAATGTAAATAGTAATAAATAATTTGTCAATAGGAATGATTCTTGGTCTCTTTCTTGTGTTTGTCATGGACATCTATATGTTATTTCTCATTCCGATTATTTTTGTTGGGTGAAACGCTTACTTCAACCGTCTCAAAGGGGTAAAGAGAAGACTGAAAAACATGTGACTCCTGAACACATGATTAGACGTCATATGAAGGAAAAGTGAATGCTTGGATGTTGCCGATTTGTCTTCTTTTACAGGTCTTTGCATCAAACCCCAACTATTTTCCAACGGTTGTTTTAAAAAACTAAATTTAACTGATCAAATGATTGGCATTCTCAACCTTTATATAAAAGGTTATCTTAAAAGGGCCATTCAACCACTGACCTCTGTTTAAGGGTTTGCAATCCATAAGCATAGAGCATGCAACTCCTAATGCTATTTTGGAATGGCTCATGCAAAATGCGGTTGGGTTGATGATGCTCGTTGGTTCTCACTTTCAGTGAAATTTAAATATGCATAGTTCAATTAAAAAAAAAATTTATAAAAAAGAACACTGGTGGCGTGAACAAAAATGTAGCTTGCAAAGAGGTAAATGCAATGTATTTGAAATGCTTAGAAAAATGTATAGCAAAACTTGCCTATATACAAAGTAGGAGAAATCAGATCTCCATATTTGGTATATATGGTGTGTTACAGGTTCAGAAAACAACTAAAAAAAATAAGCAATGAAGGCAGAGACAAGTTTGCTGATTATGGATTCTTCCATTAAAATCTTACCGGGAAGCCAATGACCAAAAGTTCAAGAGAAAAGAGGGTGACACTGAAAACCAGCTGATAAAAGCCATGGCCGTAGCAGTCTCAAATCTTGTGCAGTGGTTCAAGCTACATTTATTAAGATCATTGCTAATTAGGACTGTTATGCCAGCAGATGCACATGCAGCAGCAAATGTCAGAGTAGATGTGATCTGCACCATAATAAAAAAAAGCATTTTGTAAACTGGAGATGAACCCGACTAGTAATGAGACAAATGAATCTATTTTTAGTTTCCAAACCGTGGATATTATGGCAATCACACATCATTATGATAAACAACCTGACCATCATTACTAGAAATGAAGTAAAACTTCAGTATGCATTGATAACAACAACAATTGGCTGTAAAAAAAAACACACACAATAAATCAATTTATGAAAGCAACCTCCACAAGAAGTACAGTTGTACGACACTGTATCAACTTCCGGCTGTAAGAAACACTTATTTAGGCTCAAAGGTCAGTACAAATTCATTATCATTCATTTAAAGGTTAATGACAAGGAACAAACTCTTAGCCAGCCACTTTCCTAGAGTTTAAGCAGCAATATATTCCAAAACATGCCTCAGCAAGGCTTGAACATAAGAGTTTTCTTACCCCATCGCCAATGGTGAAGCAACTAATAATTCTACAGTTCCGCAAACTTCGTCTCACCAGAATGGCATATATATCAACAATTGCTAGCGACAAGCTCCACAAGCTTTGCAAGCTAACAGCAACAACAAGGTAGCTGATGCAGATAACAAATTAAAAACTCATGTTATTCTAACTTATCTACTCTTCAAAGAGAGTTAAAAGAATGAATTATTTGTTCAAGGTATAAACTACAATGAATAACCAAACAGTAGCAAATTCATCTTGATTGCTTCATAATCTTGTGGAAAAGCCTTAAACTTGGAATATAAGTCTGCATTAGGCATCATCATGGACTCAGAAGAAGATTTCAGCAGAGCTTGTCTTAGGATTTTGCTATAATAGCAAATTGACAGGAACACATTAAGGTAATCTGTGTACGTGTGCCTGAGGTGGTTTTTAGGAAAGGCAAAGTTTCTATCTTGCCTTTTTTTTCTTTATTGACTTAGGTTTGAAAAGCCTGAACTTTGGTGGTTGAAACACTTTGGTTGCTGGATTTTAAGTTACTTCAGAGGGAATAATTAGAAAAATATGCAGCCTTTTACTGTTTTGATAAGAGAAAGGGTTTGATTTGGATTTGCACATGAAGAATGGGGAAAAAAGAATTTCGGAACGTTCAAGACATTGAGGCCAACCTACCTCAATAAACAAAGCACTCAATATTCCATTTTTCAAAGTCTCTGAATGCTTTAATCATATTGAACAAAAATGTATAAGGTAATTTCTGGTACTAGAAGCATTAAGAAAAACAAAAAATCTTCACAACCTCCCAAAACATTAAGAACCTCCTAGCAGATTTTATACTCAACTCAATTCCCGAAACATCATCCACCACATGAAAATGTAAAAATATCTATGTCCGATGTAAATAAGGATTATAAAAATACCCTGGCTATGGCTACTGAAGACTAAAGGAAAATTTTAATTTCTCAAATAGAAAGTCAGTATCTTGATTGGGTCAATCTCGATCAAGAAACAAAGTACATGCTCTATTCCTGCAAAAATATTGGGGCCCAAACATTTTCCCAAGTGTAAGCTTGGAAACTTGTAATGAGGAGGGGTCTTAAGCATCCCTCCAGGCATCAATCCACCTTCCCATCGATCTAATATGAGCCCTATTTCGGTTATTAATAAAAAAAAACATGTTGATCATAAAGCCCATGTTTCTTTTTCTTCTAAAATAATCTTATGTGGTAACTGATGTTTAGTCAGAACAATTTCAGGTCTCATGTGCATTTACATCAAGGGATGAACAGTATACTTATTCATCAATACCAGAAGGCACAAGCCAAGTAGTGGATCGCACCTCTAGTATCAGTATTCACTATATGTGTTCGTATCGAGAGGTATGATCTGCATTTTCTACCAGTCCCATTTTAAAACTTAGTGAAACTCTTTGCACTTAACAGTGTAATCATATTATGGAATTTACACAAACAATACGATTCCATCCAGCGATCTCAGAAAGTAAAATATTCGCAATAAACCAAACGAATACGGAGTAGTGTTTCGTTTAAAAAAAACGCCATGCGCAAAGAAAAAACAGAGCCTAGAATTGCAACATAAGGAATAAGAACCAGCATGGCATACCAAAACGCGGTGGCCGAGGAGAAATCGGAGGTGGTGGTTATGACGGAGAGAGAGACGAGAGCAAAAATGAACTGACAGAGACGTAAAGCAAGACCGCCAGGGGTTCCAGGCATGCCTTGAATGTCCTTCATCCTCCCCCTCGGCGCATTATGAGCGGTCAGGGGCGGAGCCTCCGCAGGATGAACCGATGGCCGGCTCATGTTCATTGCAATCGTTTACAGAGAGATCCTTCACCGCACATATGTCAAAATGAAAAATTCTTCGAAACCCTAAAAGGATATTGTGCGATTGAGCTTTCCGAAGGAAATTTATGGAAAGAGAGTGGTGGGAATGAGGATCGAAACATGGAGAGTGGAAAGGGAGGGATTGAAATGGAAAGTCGTTAATCATGGGTCGAGGTCTTAATCAGTAGAATAGCGTGCCGCGTCATTCAGTGTCCGGCATACAAATGCAGTGTCAAAATTGAGGTGTCTGTTCTGTTGTGGAATAAGCTGCACTTTCACAACTGCCTCTGCCTGGGAATAAAACAAAAAGACAAACATGCAACCACCAACAAAACATGTCCACACAAAGCTATACACTCTTACTGAAAACAGGGGGAGTCCACTTACAAAGGATTTTACTTATTACTGTTTTATACATTTAATAAATAATAATGCTTGTGGAATGTGCAAATACCGTACAGTCATTTTAAAAAAAAGTAGAGTCCACTATTAAAAAATTAATTTCTTTTCATGTGAGTCCCATATTTATTCACTTTTTTCAAAACGACTGCACGACGCTTGCACACTCACGATTGCAAATATCATTTCTCTTTAATAAAAGAGTAATCAAGTTACAAATATACAAATTTTGTGCAAATGTTTTATTAAAAATATGGATCCCATAAAAAAATAGTGTTTTTTTATTCCCAAGATTTAAAAAAATAGTAAATCCTATTTTTTTTTCTAAAAGACTTCCTGAGATTTACACACTTAAGATTTGTGGCTAACATTACTTTTAATAAAAAGTGCTAATTGGAAAAGTATATTATGTGTGAGGGGTAAAATACATCAGCTCCAAAATGGTTCTCAAGGCCCAGCCCATCAAAGAGTCATCACTAGAAAACAAAGGAAAGAGAGAGAAATGAGACAAGGGGGTGAGGGTGTAAGGAAAAAGAGAGGTTTCATGAGAAAGTACGAAATAGAGAGAAGGTCAGACACGCCAAGCAGACATCCCTCACTATTACCAAGGCGCACGCATGAAGATGGTCAAATAAAAGGGACAGGGTGCCTACGGTTTCAAAGACTTTTTGGACTAGGATTTTTTCTTTTGAATGATTGGAGGGATTTTTTGCCAGACTTATTCTTTAGCTGCTTCTTCAACCTCTAGACAAAGAGCTCCAGAAAAAAATCTTCTCCAGCAAGTAGATCTTCAGCTCCCATTATATCGTGAAAAATGTGAGACTGTAAACAAGCATATTGTAGTGGAATCTCCCCTCCTCAAACCCTTATGGACGAAGTAGGCCTAGTGCCGAACCACGTAAATATGTGTATTAATCTCTCATTATTTTCTCTACATTTAAATATTGTTCACCGCCATTGACGTATGCACTGACACTGTAAAGCCGCACCGGATCACCACGGGGGGCTCCTCACCTCATCGATTGAGACGCTAGCCTACCTCAGCGCGTCCAGGAATGAATTTTTCTTCTCTTCCTAACTGCGCCGTTTTTAGGCATTGACATTATGCATCCTGGTCATTAGGAATTTTATATTCCGACTTAAAATTATAAAACTAGGATAATGCCCATTGCTTTCTTTTCTAAGAAAACACATTACATATTTAAATATTAAAAATCGACAATTTGCAGCTCAGCTGAATTATGTTGAGTATCACATGTCAATTTCTCATCCTGCGGTATCATGTCTAAAGTAATGTTAGATACAATTATATATTGTGTAAGTGTTGTGCACTCATTTTAAAAATAGTGAAGTCTGTTATTAAAAAAATATTTTTTTATGTAAATCTCATATTTAATCTTATTTTTAAAACGAATGCTCGATATTTACCGAAGAGAAATAATATTTACAGTCATGAGTGTGCAAGCGCCGTGCAGTCGCTTTCAAAAAAATGAATAAATATAGGACCCACATGAAAATAAATTACTTTTTTAATAATGGACTCCACTCTTTCAAAGTGACTGTACGACGTTTGCGCATTCTACGACTGTATGTAGCATTAGTCTTTAGCGAAACCCATAACTTGATATTGATATTTCTCTTAGGCCGTGAGCTGAGTTCCAGGCTTCCAGCTTGTATTCCATCATGTATGGGCTTATGGGACAGATCATGTCTCCCCAATGGGTTCTATAAGTTTCCAAATATCGGCCCAACATTAGTCAATGAGCCAATTATCCCCCATTATTAGAGCATTCTTCACGGGTGAATGGATGCCAACAACACATTTCGTTTTAGGGAACCCATTTAGTAAGATGTGAATAGCGCGCATCCGTACTCCGAGAGCTATAACAGGATAGTGGTCATGGCTCAAATAAAATGGCATTTCCTATATCAAAGGCACAAGGAAATGCTAGAGCTATAACAGGATAGAACTTCATACTCACGTAGTAGAACCTTTAAATGGCAATTTGTAACAATCCACCAGAAATTTAATGGATGAATTTCTTTAGGCTTTAAAAATCTCGTGAAAATTACATAAAGTTTCACGAATTGAGCAATCATACAATTTTTAGTCTATCAGCATAGTCAGTTTTACTACTCATTATAGTGCTAGAAATGCAATTTTATTTATTTGAGATACTTAAGAGTATGAGAATTAGAAACGGTCTGTGACATTAGTCTCAGATGAATATTTAAAATTTTATGGCGCAATCATATAATTTTCGTTTCTGGACTACAACTATTTGAAAATGCATTTTGAATTGTTCAAGGCACTTAGGAGTTGAATTTTGAGAAACAAAATACGCTGCTGGTTTCATATGAATATTTAAGATTTTATGCCGCAAAGCCATTTTCACCTTTTTTGGAGTGAATAGTGACCTCGGTGTTAACACTCAGTCTAGTTTTCAAGATCAAAGTATGGAATGTCTAAATTAGATCAGAGAATTTTTATTTAGACACTTGGCAAGATCTTAGTCATACTTGACGAATAGTATTGGACATTTGGCACCAATAGGGACCATGGGATGGAATGTGAAGGAAAATCAAGCTTTGCTTAAGCCAAATACTATTCCATCTAACCATCCATTTTGTGCCAAACCAAATAGGGTTTCAACCCTAGTAAAACCCCCAAATACTTGGAATCTAATTGAAACTCCAAACTCTTGGTGAAAACCGAAACCCCAAATGTTTTCCCCAAACCTCAAATGTTTCCTTCAAAACCCTAATTGTAACCCGTTGTACCTTAATGTTTACTCACTTATTTAAATCACTTCTACATGCTATTAATCACTCAAATTCATGCTATTATTGGGCCAAGAAAAATTAGATTTAGACTTTGTTAGAAACTCAAACCCCATTGAAACCCCAAATGATGGCCCACTCGGTTAAGGCCTATTGAAATTGCACTACTAAGGCAAGGCTTGCAGAGGAAGTTTCCCCTGCCATGGGTGTCCTTTCACTGCCTAAGTCAATCCCAAATATTGTTTGATTGGAAGGCCAAGAGCCACCTCACCACATCCCTCTCACTCAGCAACAACAAGCTAAAAAACCATGGTCTGTGGCACCTGGTTTTATATCTGGTTTTACTAACACCACATCACCCAAAATGTCACTCACACATCTCCTTTCATCCCTCCATAGGAACTCTTGGAAAACTGTTGTAAGTATATTCTCATGAAGTTCTCTTCATATAAGTTTTTAATCTTTGAGACTAGTTTCTTTTGGTATCTTTTGTATAAATTTTCATCGACGTTTGATTGGTGAAAAGTTTGTTTAAGCATGAAGAGGTCATTATGGGCAGTAGTCTGGACAGTGTGTGATATTTTGATATTTTAGACCAAGTTATTGGCATGATCTTGGTCTGATATTTTTATGGTTTATATCTAACATGCTAGTATACAAGTTTGATGAAGATTCGTTGCATTTTATAAGTTTTTAATAAGATTTTTGCATAGATCTAAAAACTTAAAAATTGGGATTATGAAAACAGATTATGTTTTGGAAAAACTTAGATCTTTTCTTGTGAAAGCATGCTCCAATGGTTTTGATATTCATTATGACACTCTTAGGACTTTTATCTATGTGTTAGAATATTGTTTTGAATATTTATGGTGTTGATCATGAATATATGAATTTTTTGCATGTAGAATATTGTTTTGAATATTTATGATCTTGATCATGAATATATGAATTTTTATGCATGCAAAGGTTTGGATAGGTCTTGTATTTGAGGTTCTTGGATGGATCTATGTTTTATGCAATTTTTGCCATGTGATTTTAGGTTTGATGCTTAGATCTATTTCAGGATTTGAATGTTAAGCATATGATGTTGTTTATTAATGATTTACTTCATGAAAAGTTTCGGATCTAATATTTAGATCAAAATCAAACCACATTGCACTCGGTTTTGGTGAATGCGTGCAAACCGATTGTGTTGAGTATGATTTTGTAACTTTTTGTGGTTTTAACTTAATTATTCAAAGCATGATAGTTCTTAAAAATATTTTATGAACATATTGAGAGTATGTTATTGAAGTTTTGGGAGTTCTTGGAGGTGTTTTGAAAAGAGATGGACTATGAACATCAAGGGTTGTTCTTGTAGTCAAAATACTTGAAGTTTTGAATATGAAGGAAGTTTGTGTTTTTATGATGTAACTTTTGTGGCTGTTCTAGTATGTTATTTAAGTATAGGATGTGATTTTGTATGTTGCATATTTCTGTTTTAGCATGAAAGATAGGGTTTGAAAGATTTGCAACAAAAATCAAGAGTTTAGCACTTTGCATGTTTCGGCCTATGCTTGTTCCATATGGTTGAGTTATGTTTTAAATTTATCCAATTAGATATTTGGACTTAAGACAAAATTTATATGAGCAATATCAATTTTGATAAGTTTTGGAGTCAGGATGTGAAATCATTAAGTTAGGGATAAAATGATCATTTTTCAACATGTAGAGGGGTAAAATGGTAATTTTAGTTTAATTCAGTGTTTATATGTTTCTAAGTTTATTAGTAAGGAGTTTCTAACGTTTATAAATATCTCCTTACAGTTTCCAGATAATTCATGCATTTTATTCATCACGCTACGCTCACTATAAGTTGTTCTCTAACTTACTGTCAAGATATTGTGTATGCGTTTTGGTAAGAGAACAGTTATTCATATTCTTATGTTCTTATATATGGCGTACTATGCCATGTCATGAAATGTTTATCTGTTACACATTATGCTATGTCACGAAATATATATATGTTACACATTGTACTATATCATAAAATGTTTGTCTATTATACATTATGCCATGTCATGAAATGTTTATTTGTTACACATTATGTCATGTCCCGAAATGTTCATTTGTTACATGTTATGTCATGTCACGAAACTTTATTTGTTACATGTTACATCATGTTACAAAATGTTTATATGTTTCATGTTATACCATGTCATTCATCTTACGTACATGTCACGTTACTTTATATCATGTTATCAGTCACTCCATTTCACGTCACGTCATGTCTCAAGTAAAGAGTGTGTCTCGCAATAGTATTTTCACATCAGTCAAGTCTTTTATATTTTTCAAGACCTCAAACGCTACGATGTGGTAATATCATAGTGGAACTCCATTGTTCATGCTGAAGTGTTTAAACTGGTATGAAATTTCCTGCATTGACAAAGTACTATCAATAGGCTTCGAATGGGGCCTAATTAACTGGTCACCAGAGCAAAGGCAGGCACCAACGCCGATGGTGTCACCCACATTTCAATTTCGTGTTATATATACTCGTGAGGGTGAAAATACCTGTCACGAATACGTACAATACGTTTTTCATAGTAGGCGCAGATACTTGTGAACTAATACGTATGTTAATGCACTCACAACTGATTCAAATACCTATGATGTGATGGGATATCGGCAGGGGCACACGGCTCTAAGGGACTTGTGTAGCACCCACAATTTAGGTTTATTAATTAAGTTTTTATTGAACAAGATTTCAAGTTCATATTCAGTTTCAGTCACGTCCTGTTCAAGCTCATGTTTAGTCTCAATTCACGTTATTTCATGTTCAAGTTCAAGCCATGCTATGTCACATTCAATTGTAAGTTCATGACGGTTCAGTTCATTTCATGTCAGTTCAAGTTATGTCAATACATGTCATACCATTTGTCAAGTCACATCAAGTTACTCATGTTCACATTTTGCATTCATGTTGTTACTATCATCCATGCATTTTTAAACTGTTAGTTTAAGTTGTTTGTTAACTTGTTGAGATTTGTAATCAAATCTCACTTCGTAGTCCCAACTATCATTCCCTCCAGAATGGTAGATCATGTGCCAGTATCACAAGGTGCAACGGAGGATGACCGATTAGAAACGGTCGATTAGACAACGACAATATGACGCAAAGCTCATCACTTCGATGCTCCATTCTATTGATAGTATTATGGCATCCTTGACGTCCTTGAGTGAGTTGCGTAAATTACTTGATGGATTAGCCTAATAGTCATCTTAGTTTCTGCATGTACTTAAGGAGATCTGCCTCCAGTACTATTATACTTACATATATTTTGGACGTACGCTGTAACTTAAACATCTATTATCTTTAGTTTATTGAATATGTTTTGTGTTTGGGATATAACAAATCAGGTGCATATTATTGCTTAAAGAAAAAAAATATCCGCTGCGAATACTACATATTGTTAGATGCATGCTAAGTGCATTGCATACTAATTGTCATTAACAGGGGCAGGTAACCTTGTGCTGCATGTTTCATCGCTTCAAAATCCGTCCAATCCCAAACAATAACTTACTACCAGTTAATTGACTACAAACAATACAACATGCAACACATGCCATTCCTCTAGATTTAACAATAATGCTTGTTTTAGAAAACAGAGAGACTAGAATGCTACTTGCTTTTAAAAAATTTATTCTTGACGAAGTACCGGGTTTAAGAGACTTCATTTGATAAAAATAAATCATACCTTAAGATTTAAAAGAAAGTTTGCGGAAGCATTTATAAAAAAATCTCAAATATTGTTCTAGCAAAAGCATATAATAAAACTTATGTGCATGATCTAGGCCCCTGCATCTTCTCCCTAAGCCAAGTCTCATCATGCAACTTTAAACCTCACTACACATCACCTAGAACAACACACATTAAGCTAAAAATTAGTCAACTACTCAGTAAGAACTACTTCATAATGCAAATATATAAAAACTCAAGTTTTCAGTCATGCAATAACATTCAGAGTCACATTAATATGTATACGTGTATTCCCCTTGATTTCTTAAGATCTTAGTCATTGTAACACCCCACTCCCCCATGATTAAGAATAACATCATTTTTTCTTGAAATCTCCTGGGAATCGGTGTGCTACCACTAAACTTAACTTTAAAATATTTTCTTATAATTGTGCAAGATACAAAGATTCTATATAATAAATAAAATAACTCTTTATTAAAAATACTAAGATCATAAGAGAGAATATGCGTGAACATTTATTAAAATTTTTGAAGTGAGCTATAAAAAATCATAACTTAAAATCTATGTACATAATATAGGTGATATGAGTAAACTCTCTGGACCCCCGGGGACGGGACGTTACAGTTGGTATCAGAGACAGGTTTAAGATTCTGTAGACTTTATGGATTGTGGTTTGAGAAATTTAAGGTTTTAGATTTGATTGGCTTATTTTGAAGGTTGTGGGACATGACTTGGAGGTCTAGATTTTGATGTTTACATAAGTTTGACCGAAAGCCAGGTTTGAGGTTCTGCAGACTATAGTGTGTGAAATTTTAGAGTATAGATAAACTTTAAGAAATCATTTTCAGATTTGATGTGATAGTGGAACATACTATAAGGTAGAATATTATAGGTATTCCAGGTCTTAGAATTTGTAGACTTTAGGAATGACGTGATCGCTGGTACGACTTCTTCGCTTTGCTTTAAGATATAAATTTGTTGGTTAATGTTAAGACTTGGAAATTATAGTTCATGAATGATGTTGATTGTGACCACAGGTACTCTTTCTGTGTTTTCTAATAATGTCACTGTGTTAATTGATTTGGGAGCGACGCATTCATTTGTTTCCATGTCTTACTCTAGATTTTGCACTTTAGAAACCGAAAAGTTAAAGCACAAGTTAGTGGTCGCAACCCCGACAGGAAATTCGGTGGTTTGTGATGAGATTCTATCAGGGTGTGCTTTATCTATTGAGGGAAGATTAATGCCAGCAAATTTAATAGTGTTTAACATGATTGGGTTTGATGTGATCATGGGTATGGATTGGATGTCTACCATGCCAGTATTGATTGTTTTAAAAAAGAAGTGGTTTTTTGACCCCCAAAAGAAAGTGAATTTCGGTTCACAAGGTTGAAAGTGAGGTTGCTTCCAGCCATCATATCTGTCATTCAGGTTGGAAAATTGTTACGCGATGGTTGTTAGGGATTCTTAGCCTGCGTGGTAGAAGCACCAAAAGAGGAGTTGAAGTTAGAACAGATACCTATTGTGAGTGAATATCCAGATGTTTTCCCAGAAGATTTATCTGGACTTCCGCCCGAACGGGAGGTAGAGTTTGCTATTAAATGAATCCCAGGCACGACATCCCTTTCGAAAGCACCTTATCGAATGGCACCGTCTGAATTAGTGGAACTCAAGGAACAGTTACAAGATTTGTTGGACAAGGGTTTCATCAGGCCCACCTTGGGGAGCTCCAATTCTCTTTGTGAAGAAAAAGGATGGATCGATGAGAATATGTATTGATTACAGGGAACTTAATCGGGTGACCATAAAGAATAAGTGCCCACTACCCCGTATAGAAGATTTGTTTGATTAGTTTCAGGGTGCTCAGGTATTTTCAAAGATTGATCTTCGATCGGGTTACCATCAATTGAAGATCAGGGCAGAAGACGTGGCTAAGACGGCTTTCAGGACCCGATATGGCCATTATGAGTTTTTGATCATGCCTTTTGGCTTGACTAACGCCCCAGCAGTATTTATGGATCTGATGAACAGGGTGTTCCACGAATATTTGGATAAGTTTGTGGTTGTTTTTATTGATGATATACTGATATACTCCAAAAGCAAGGCTGAACATGAAGAACATTTGAAGCTGTTGGCTTAATTCAATTGCGTTTCTGGGGCATGTAGTTTCGAAAAATGGCATTTCAGTGGACCCGGGAAAAGTGGAAGCAGTAGTTAATTGGTTGGCACCAAAGAATGTTCATGATGTTAGAAGTTTCTTGGGATTGGCGGGTTATTACCGTCGATGCATTGATGGTGTCTCTAGGATAACAGTTCCTCTCACTGCACTCACTAGGAAAAATAATAAGTTTGAATAGACAGCAAAGTGTGAAGAAAGCTTCCAGGAGTTGAAACAGAGATTAGTGACAACTTCGTGTTAACAGTCCCCACGGCTAGAGGTGGATTTGTTGTCTATAGTGATGCATCAAGGCTTGGATTGGGGTGTGTACTGATGCAACACGTGAAGGTTATAGCTTACGCCTCACGCTAACTGAAAGTGTATGAACAAAATTATCCCACACATGATCTGGAACTTGCAGCAGTCATTTTTGCACTTAAGATTTGGAGACACTATCTGTATGGGGAAAAGTGCAAAATTTATACGGATCACAAGAGTTTGAAATATTTCTTCACCCAAAAGGAATTAAATATGAGGCAGAGGAGATGGCTTGAGTTGATCAAGGATTATGATTGTACCATCAATTATCACCCAGGCAAAGCTAATGTTATAGCCGACGCCTTAAGTAGAAAGTCAATGGGACCGGAAGTTGCAGCCCTTACCACTCAACATAGGTTGTTAATGGACTTAGAAAGAGCCGGAATTGAGGTCATTACTAGTGATACAAATACTTTCATGGCCAGTTTGATAGTTCAACCAGCCTTGATAGATAGAATCAAAACTGCTTAGCAAGTGGACTCAGGGTTGGTGAGGCTAGTGGAAGAAGTCAAGAATGGGGACAAATATGATTTTAGCGTTTCTGAAGATGAAGTTTTGAGGTTTAGAGGTAGATTATGCATACCTGCTGATGATGAACTAAAAAGGGTAATTCTTGAAGAAGCACACCGATCTTTGTACACAGTTCACCTAGGGAGTACCAAGATGTATCGGGACTTGAGAGAGACTTTTTGGTGGAATGGTATTAAAAGAGAAATTGTTAAATTTGTGGAACAATGCCTAACTTGCCAATAGGTGAAAGCGGAGCATCAGAGACCTGTAGGATTATTGCAGCCACTCCAGATTCCAGAGTGGAAGTGGGAGCGTATCTCCATGGACTTTGTGATAGGCCTACGAAGGGCATTGAGCAGATAAGATGCTATATGGGTGATTGTGGATCGCTTAACAAAACCGCTCATTTTGTGCCTATTAAAGTTTCTTATAAACTGGACAAACTAGCTGAGTTGTATGTGCGGGAAATAGTGAGGTTGCATAGGATACCGGTATCCATTGTGTCGGATAGAGACCCTCGTTTCACCTCCAAATTCTGCCGAAGCTTATAGGAGACAATGGATACTAAGTTAAATTTCAGTACTGTATTTCACCCTCAGACAAATGGACAGTCAGAAAGAACTATTCAAATCTTGGAAGACATGTTGAGGGCATGTGTGATGGATTTTAAGAGAACTTGGATGCAACATTTACCATTGGCCGAGTTTGCTTATAATAATAGTTTCCAGGCAAGCATTGGAATGGCACCCTACGAGGTTTTGTATGGCAGAAGGTGTAGATCTCCATTGTATTGGGATGAAGTTGGTGAAAGTAAACTTTTGGGGCCAGAGATTATCCAGCAGACCACATAGAAGATAGATATCATTCCGGCTAGAATGAAAGCAGCTCAAAGCCGACAAAAGAGTTATGGAGATAAACGTCACCGCCAGTTAGAGTTTGAGGTTGGAGATAAAGTATTTTTGAAAAAAAACACCGATGAAAGGAGTTATGAGATTTAGAAAGAATGGCAAGTTAAGCCCGAGATATATTGGGCCATTTGAAATTCTTGACCAGATTGGACCGGTGGCTTATAGAGTAGCACTTCCACTAGCACTTGCGGGAGTGTATAATGTATTTCATATTTCCATGTTGAGGAAATATATTCCCAACCCGACATACATTATTAATTAAAGTGTTGTGGAAGAACCATGCTACTAATGGAGCTTCTTGGGAATTTGAGGAAGAAATGCGAGATAAGTACCCACAACTTTTCGATGGGATTTTTGAAAGTTTATAACAAATTCTGAGGACGGAATTTTTATAAGGAGGGGAGGATGTAAGACCCAACCACTGCCAGACCATGCACGTGGAAAACATTTCCAGAATACGTCGCACGGGTTCATGCAATCCATTGCACGGGTTCACGGGTTCACACTGTTTTCTTTTTTTCCATTTCCATGCAAGTTCCTTCTTCCCTTTTATTTAGGTTTGATATGTTTTCTATTTTTAGTCTATATATATGTTAAGCAACTTCAACCTTAGACTAAGTGCCGCTTGTTCTCCTCTTCACAGAAATCCAAACCGAGATCCCCTCTCCATTGTGCTAGCAAGGATCTTTGTCGGCGACCACAACTTCCATCACCCACTGTACTGCTCGTTGCTGCCGCACCACTTCATCCACGCTCCACGATGAACCTCTGACCGGACCTCACCACCGTGCCCAACTGCACGAAGCTGCCTCCCAACGCCCCGTAGCCTCTGTTTGCAAGCCTTGAAATCCCCTGTTTTCGTTATCCAAAAACAAAGCACCATTCGGCCACCTTAGACTGCCACCTTCACCCTCCACCGAAAGCTCATCCGCGTGGCGACCACCCCAACAAAAACTGCCGGCGAGGACTCCCCATCACCCCGGTTCGCCGCACGCCACCTCAGGTTTCCCGGTAAGCTCACGTTTTTTGGTTGGTTGGCGGTTCTTCCCACTCAGTCTCTCGCTCATTTCTCTCACCGTGCGTCTTTCTCTCACTCTCACCGTCCAATGTAGGTAACCCCACCACCGTACTCCTCCGTTGCACCACCGTAGCTCCTCCAACCAGCCCACCGCGCCTTGCCCCTCCACGCATATGCACAGTTTGGTCAAAGCTCCTACACTTCCTTTCTTTGTTTTCTTGTCATTTTTTTAATTTTAAATTGTTGTATATACATATATATATATATATATATATATGTTTATATAGATATTCAAAAGCCCTTGCAAAGTCGGTCTAATATATAAAAAAAAATCATTATTATCTACGAATTGCAAGTTTCATCACTGTGGTTTAAACCTTTAATATATATTTGTAAATTCTAAGTTTTCCATGTTTACAGAAATGATTTTTGATAAGTTAAAATTTATTTCTAATAAAGCTTCTTTTAAAGGTAAACGATAACGTTGTAATTTTATTATGATCTAGTTTATTAAATAATTGTTGTTATATAATTTAAAAGATTTTGGTGTGATTGTTCTATTTAGTATTAAATTTGATAGTTTGATTCTTCAATAGTAAATAATTTAGAATTTAATATTTTCGTCAAAGGTCAAGTTGGATACTGAAGAATTTGGGAAGTGATGATATTTTAGGGATTGAAAATTTAGGTTTTTGAGGAATTAAAATAGTTTATTCTAACATTTTACGCTTAAATATTGAAGTACGTGATCGACTAAAAATTTACGAAAATTACGTGACTATTTTATAGGTGATAATTAATTTTTTGTTTGGCATTTTTGAGGGAATTTTCGAAAAGTTAAGAAGTCTAGGTAAGCGGGGTTCCTATGTTAGATTTGCATAAAAAGAAATGAACTGAGGTTGGTTTGTAAAAATGTGCATGTTATTTTTAAAATGGAAAGGTGAAAAACAACCTCAGTATATGTTTTGCATTCACTCATGAGATATGTATGAAAGAGAAAAGAAATGTTTTTGACATGAATTGTGTACACATGAGCAATATTTGACATGCTTCTGAAATATGCAAAAGAGCGAATATGATATCATTGAGATTTTTTTTATACATGTGATATGAAACGATTTGGATATGTTTTTGATCAAATGGAAATGATATGAATATGTTTCGCACGTGTTTTGATATGATATGGATATGATAAACCTCTAGCATACTTATCTGTTCTGAATCTGATTCTGAATATGATTCTGATATGATGATACTGATTCACGTGATATGGTTGGTACCAACATGATATAATATGATATGAGTGCACTCACTTTGAAAACAAAGTGGTCTTTTACGTGTTCTTTTCTGTGTGCACACTCGGGGCTCCGAGATTGAAAAAGTGGAAGTTCACCATATGATACTACTTGGTTTGGCCACCGGGGATAGCACAACCCTACCACGGGGTTAAACATGGTATATGATATGATATGATAAGATGAGGATGTTCAGTTATGTTACGCCAAAGCGGTTTTGAATATGAAAATGGTTTTTGAATATGAAAAGATTAAAAAGTCGCTCTGATTTTTCTGATAACACGTTTCGAGATGTGCATATGAAAATGAAATGTTGTATTTCTGCATACCAAACTTTCTAAAAATGGCTCATGTTTACATACTAGTGTATGTTCTTTGCTTATTGAGTTGTTGATAACTTACCCCTTGTCTCCACAATATTTTTCAGATGATTTGAATGTTCCAATTGAGGATCAAGAATATGGAGCATGAGTGAGAGGAGTTAAGAATGATGGCTTAGGCATTAAAGGTTTATATGAGTATTGAGGATTTTTATTCAGTAAACTTGTTGCGCTCGGATGATGCGTTTGTTGGGAGGTTGATGTTTATATCAAGACTTTGTATTGTCTTAGAATAATTAAACTGGAGTATTTTATGCGAATTAAGAGTATGTACTATGTGGATGGAAAATGATTTAGAGATGACATGAGTTAACTCTCCGGACCCTCGGGGATGGGGCGTTACAGATTTTGGGTTATTCTGATTTTATTCAGAGTTTTGTTTCATAAATTGGATCTTTAAATTTTTAGTTGTGTAGGAATTTTTTTTTTTTAGGACTTCCTTCCAACTTTTTTTTAAAAACTAAAAATTGTCATGAAATTGGCAAGGTGAAGCATATGTTTTCTCTATATCATACTAATATAATCTATTTTCCATTGTTTTAAATTGAACAATCACACACACACATATATATATATATATATATATATATATATTATATTTTTAATATTATAAATTGACTATGAAATATTTATTGGTAAAGTGAACTCTTTTATATATTCATGTTCTATTTTATATATATTTGATATACATTTTTTTAATAGTTGTGAAAGTGATTATGTATAATAAATTATTTAGAGTTATAAAATTCAACATAAATAACGATCTGTACATTGCGCGAGTTATAAGCTCGTATTAATTAACCTCAAACCCGTTGAACCTGACGTAACATATTAACCATATACCTGGAACACCTAAATTCATAATTTACATAACCTCATAATCCCATGCAAGCCCATAATACTACAAATTCATCTTAGAGCATTCACATCTGGATGCCTAAACTATTGTTATCTCTAAAATTTAGGAAAAAAATTTGAGGGAAGCTGAAAAGCTTCCTCCCATCCCATTCCCTAAATTAGGGATTTCATTTAGGGGAGCTACAATCGTTCCCCATATTTGGGAAATCACTGTACATCCCCAATCGACCATCCACTTCATTTCTTGCTATTGGTCCTGTGTGTTCCTCTCTTCCACTCTCGATTGCCCTCGTTCGTGGTTTATCCTAATGTATTTAAACCCTTGAATTGTTACTAAATTTGTCAATCGATCTTATATTATAGTCTATGTCACTACAACACAATTGGTTTTTAGTGACGGTTGAGAAATTGTGACAGTCCCTAGACCGTCACTAAAAGGTATTTTCTGTGACAGTTTTTGGAAACCGTCACTAAAGATAGAATGAGATTTTTTTACATTCGAACGTATGGGACATATGCGTTCGAACGTCACATATACGTTCGAACGTTATGTCTGTTTACGTTGGAACGTAAAGTGTTTTGGCGCAACCGTTCGAATGTTATTAATTTTACGTTCGAACGTAAAATGTTTGCACCAATGTTTGAACGTTAAGTAATAATATTCGAACGTTTATTGTAAATTTAAATTAAATGACTTTAATTTAAAAATTATGTGATTTTTATTGTGCATAATTTGTGAACAAGTCTAAAAAATTGAATTGTATATATTTATATATACACACTTTGTAATATATAAATATATATTATTGATTTATATATATTTGAAATGCAGTGATTTAGTATTAAAGTTGGAAATTATAACATCAAAGAAGATTAAAAATTGAAATTAAAAAACGATAAAAATATTCAATAATATTTTTCGTTACAAATATTAAAAATAAAATATAAAAAATGATAGAACGTAGTAAACAACAGTCAGATGATAACGTTATCTGTAAAAGTCGAACTCCGTACTTCCTC
Source organism: Juglans mandshurica (assembly GCA_022457165.1). Classification (NCBI taxonomy): domain Eukaryota; kingdom Viridiplantae; phylum Streptophyta; class Magnoliopsida; order Fagales; family Juglandaceae; genus Juglans; species Juglans mandshurica. Next base: position 7,527,069 of record CM039626.1, read on the forward strand.
CGTCAAGGTATCAACCTTGTCATTGAGGATAGTTACACGATGGGTGAGTTCGGCAACAGACGCCGATATAGCCTCGAGCGATCGATCGATCTTATGATCAATATGCGCAGTCAGCTGTGATATGACCGCATCAACCCAAGCAGGCCGCACATCTCCTGCAGATGTACTCGGCGTATGCTGACTAGTACTCCCGACATGACCTGGCTCAGGCTGCGTCGGAGGAACTAGATCCTCTACAGGGGGTGGCTGACGTCCCCTCGCCTGTCCAATGCTACGCCGATGCGTGGTCATGTCGAGGGGGCTCATCTGATCTTTGACCCGCTCCTCTGGCTGGGTCGGCACTCCCCGTGCTAATAGTCGGCTGATGAGGACACCATATGGGAGATTATCCGTGGAGACGATGCTCGCCTCGTAACGGATCCTCTCAAAAATGTGCAGTGGCAAATCTATAGGATCTCCACGTGCCACTCGTATAAAAAATTGTGCCCGAAGCCGACTAAATGTGGTTTTATGAGCCACAGGATCGACATTTGTTGCAACAATCAGGTGCAACATGCGGAAGAAATGCAGCAGATGGATCTGGTTGAAGGCGTTCTTCCGCTCGATCTGCATGCGATCCCTCCCGGTGAGGATGTAGAAATCCTCGTCTCGGTCATCATCCCGAGCCTCGACGCCAGTATCCTCAGCCTCTGACTGGCCTGCATCTCTGGCTGATGCTAGCTCACATCCCCGGCCAGTAGATGATGTAGAAGTGCCTACATCCTCACGGGGTGTTGAGTGTGTAAATGTCTGAGCACCTCGATGAATCCCGAGGTGCTCGCCGATGACATCTGCCGATACCTCAATAGAAACACCGCGTACAGTCACGGTGTGAGAGGATGCATCTGGAGGCATGTCACACATCCCCATATAGAATTCTTGAACCATTGAGGGGTATACCTTCCCCCTCAATGTGCAGATATTTCCCCAGCCTCTACTGAGGAAAACATCTCTGAGGTTCGTCTGCTGCCAACAGAGTTCGTCGAACTCATTAATTAAGACCTCTCTCTCTACCATAACAGTACGAGCTCCGATACGGGCAGTGTCCGACGTGGCTCCTTCCCTCCCTCGTTTTCGTGTACGCAGTGGAAGAGCCATATCCTGAAAATAGAAAAGGAAAAAAAAATTATTTACAATAATGCATTTTTTTTGTATTAATTTTAAGATGCTCTGCATTAACGTTCGAACGTTTTATCGTTAACGTTCGAACGTTAAAGATAAAAACATTCGGACGTTAATTTATAAGTTCGCACGTAAAATAATGTAAATAAATTTACGTTCAAACGTAAAACAAATACGTTCGAATGTACAAATGTACGTTCGAACATAAGCAGTAAACAAATACGTTCGAATTTAATTTCGAACGTATTTGTTTTACATGTGAACGTAAATATGAACGTCCGAACGTCGAAGCATGAATAATGTAGAAAATCACTACGTTCGGATGTTATAATTAAACGTCCGACCGTATGTGATTTACGTGCGAAAGTAAATATTCACGTTCGAACGTATGTCGTTTAATAATATTCACGTCCGAATGTAAGACGATTAACGTTCGAACGTGGAAGCCGTAACGGCTCTGTAATTTAAACGTCGTACGTTCGAATGTCACGGTGAAACGTTCGAACGTTTCGACGCAGAATGGCTGAGTCGACTCAGCCATTATTGAAATCTCGAAAATTTCTCTACAAGGGTCTAAATGCCGAAATGTCACCATGTAAATGAAGTATACACTTCAAGAAACATTTCTACGGTGACTATTCGGCCAATGACTGGCCGTGGTGGCCGGAAAATGAAGTTGAACATCCGGTAATAGTTATCCGGTTTTAAACAAAACTCAATCCAAATCTCAATCTAAATCTCAATAAAATACATGTTATTTGCATAAAAGATGAATGCCTACCTTTTAGTGACGGTTATGGCGGAGTTGACGACGGCGGTGACGGAGGCGTGGTGGCAAATAACGGAGAAGACGATGGTAACGGGCACCGAAATGTCGTTTCGACGTTTGGTTTTGGCCTTATATACACAGAACGTTCGAACATACTTATTATTACGTTCGAACGTTTGTCAATTTAATTTCCAAAATTTTATCTATAATATATTATATTATAAATGTTTAAGTTATATATTAAGATGTTATATAATATTATTGACAATTAGATTATTGGTTTTTTTGTGAGTGCTTGTTATATTTATAAAGTTTAGCAATATGTTTATACATGTTGTTGTGATTTTATGCTTACTCTTGAAATAATTGTGATTATTGTTTGTGAATTTTGTAAATAGTTTATGAGTTTATAGTGTTTATTGATGAATTAATAAGTAACAATTTAATATATATTATTGATTTATATATATGGTATAGTTTATCATTTAAATTATATTATGCTATCATACTATACAATGTAGTATATAGTTATAGATATATAAAATGTAGTATATATATTATACTATATGTTAATATATAATAAAGAATTTAATAAGTAACAATTTAATATATATTATTGATTTATATATATGGTATAGTTTATCATTTAAATTATATTATGCTATCATCAATGTAGTATATAGTTATAGATATATAAAATGTAGTATATATATTATACTATATGTTAGTATATAATAAAGAATTTAATAAGTAACAATTTAATATATATTATTGATTTATATATATGGTATAGTTTATCATTTAAATTATATTATGCTATCATACTATACAATGTAGTATATAGTTATAGATATATAAAATGTAGTATAGTTATTATACTATAAGTTAAGTATAGTAGGAATCGTACGTTCGAACGTTAAACTAAGAGGCGGGAATTTTCCCGCTCGATTAAGGTATCTGTGTGATTATTTAGACGTTCGGACGTTTATACTATACGTTCGAACACCAAATCTGTCAACGTTCGAACGTTAGTTAAATTAGTGCGGGAGATTTCCCGCTCAAATATGGTAACACTTTCATGAAATGTACGTTCGGACGTTTAAGTTAAATGTTCGAACGTTTATCTATAAATCTACGAATGTTCGAACGAAAAATTGTGATACATTCGAACATATATGAGAAAAGTGCGGGAACTTTCCCGCTAGATTTTATGTTATATCATAAGAAGGGTACGTTCGAACGTGTATTGTAAACGTCCGAACGTTCTGGGCGGGAATAATTTTAGAATATAACGTTCGGACGTAAAAATTAAACGTTCGAACGTTTAAACTAATAATTTTAGAACTTAATCAGTACACGCACGGGAGGAAGCGCATTATTTCTTCTTCTCCCGTGCGCGCAACAGAAAGAGAGAGAGAGAGAGAGAGAGAGAGAGAGAGAGAGAGATAGAGAGAGAGAGAGAGTTAGAGTGAGAGAGAGTTGAGTTTTGGAGTGAGAGAGAGTTGAGTTTTGGAGTGATAATATTTTTATTTCTTGTCTTTATTTAAATTTTATGATATTTATAGAATGTGTTTTTGTTATAGAATATTTCTAATAAGTTAGTGTTGTATTTTTTTGAAGGATTGCTTGTTTTGGAAAGTTTGAAGATTTTGATTTGTAAGAGGATATTGTGAGTGCTAGGTATATTTCTAAACTTTATCAATATGTTGTTGTGATTTGATGCTTACTCTTTATCATATTGTGATTATTGTTTGTATAGTTTGTAAATAGTTTGTGAGTTATTTTAAATATATTGTGATATAAATTTGAAATATTGTGTTTATTATTAGAAATATATTGTCATTAGGCTTTGTTAATACATGTTTATTGCTTACTAAAGTTTAGAAATTTGTTAATACATGTGGCATGTTATTTTGTGAATATATTGTGAGTTATTGTGATATAGACTTGAAATATTTAAATTATTATTTGTGAATGACGTTTGAATATGTTTACATTGTTACAAATATATTGTCCTTAAGCTTTGTTAATACATGTGGCATGTTATTTTATGCTTACTTTTTATCATATTGTGATTATTGTTGGTATAGTTTCTATATTGTTTGTGAGTTATAATAATATGTTGTGATATAAATTTGAAATATTGTGTTTATTATTAGAAATATATTATCATTAGACTTTGTTAATACATGTGGCATGTTATTTTGTGAATATATTGTGCGTTATTGTGAATATGTTGTGATATGGATTTGAAAAATTGTGATAATAATATTTGAAATTAAGTAATAACAAATAAAAGTAACTCTTTAAGAATTATAATAATTAAAATTATTGTATAACCATTGAAATTTAAGTATGCTAATTAAATATTTATAATAATAATTGAAATTAAGTAATAACAAGCATAAAAGTAACTCTTTAAGAATTATAATAATTAAAATTATAGTATAACCATTGAAATTTAAGTATGATAATTAAATATTTATAATAATATTTGAAATTAAGTAATAACAAGCATAAAAGTAACTCTTTAAGAATTATAATAATTAAAATTATAGTATAACCATTGAAATTTAAGTATGATAATTAAATATTTATAATAATATTTGAAATTAAGTAATAACAAGCATAAAAGTAACTCTTTAAGAATTATAATAATTAAAATTATAGTATAACTATTGAAATTTAAGTATGAAAATTAAATATTTATAATAATATTTGAAATTAAGTAATAACAAGCATAAAAGTAACTCTTTAAGAATTATAATAATTAAAATTATAGTATAACCTTTGAAATTAAGTATAACAATTAAAATTATACTTTAAGAATAATGATCTTGTACACAACGAGGGAATATGATCTTGAAGAAATGTTGAAATTTCAATTTAATTGCTTGACTGTCATAGTCTCTTCGGCCTTGAGAGTTGTCAAGGTCGGACAGTTTGTGACGGTTAAGTAATTAGACTAAAATTTAATCATTTCTTCAAGATCATTCTCCCTCGTTGTGTACAAGACACGAAACGTAGGGTCACATAATCTTCCATCCCTCTTTAGTTTAACAATATAACACTACTTGAAGGTGACATTGTTAATTTAAACAACATGGAGATATTGTTGTATGATTTTTTGCTAGATGCGTGTGACATTGCATAAATACCCTTAGACCCGTTTGGGAATCAGTGTACATTTATGTGTCCACTGATTCCTGAATTGTCCAGTGTGGACAGTTTGAGATTATATTATCTGTATTACACATTTTTGTTACTCGCTACTTTCCACGTTTAATATGAAGTTTCGGTATCTTCTTCTACTGTTCTTCGGGTATACTGTTCGTAGGGTCACAATCCCGATATTTGAACATGTATACTTGGAGAATTATGGGGAGGTGCTGCCGGAATTTCTACTAACGTGGAAATTAGTAGAGTGACGAGATTTGTGTAATATGGAGAATATAATCTCGAATGGGATAGGACCAACTACCTTATCAAAAAAGTAATGAGAATTGGAGGCAAGACATGCATGTGAATTTTCAATGTATGTGTTATTAATATCTGGATCTTTTTAGAAATGGACAAAAATTGGATGCGTCTGGACGATAGACTTGGAAAGGATCACGTACCCTATGCATGTGGAGTAAGAACTTTCATTGATTTTGCACGGGCCTCTGCTGATAGTCGTGGTTACATTAAGTGTCCATGTCGAGGGTGTAAAAATTTGTGTGCGATAGGATTGGATGAAGTAGAGCGTCATATATTTGTGAACGGTATGGATCTGGGGTATACGCGATGGGTACTGCATGGTGAGCCGTATGAAGGGTCAGCAGATGTATTGGTCGATCATCACAATTATATACGGCACATGGATGATGATTATGAGCATGATGAGATGAAGGAGATGTTGGGTGACATTGGAGCTGGGATGTTTATGGATGAGGTTAACGACAATGCCTCAAGTGGTGGATCAGGGACTGATTGTGAAAATTTTCCTTCACTGTGGGAAGATGCAAAGCGCGAGCTTTACCCAGGTTGTACAAAACATTCCAAAATGTCGTTTATTGTGCGGTTGCTTCACATAAAATCATTGTGTGGGATGTCGACGAAAGAAATAAACATGGTATTGGACTTATTTAACGAGGTGCTTCCCGAAGGGTCTGCATTGCCTAAGAACTTTTATGAAGCGAAACAGTTGAGAAAAGGGATTAGGATTTGAGTACAAGTCCATACATGCATGCAAGAATGATTGTGTATTGTTCTGGAAGGAGAACGAGGAGAAACAAGCATGTCCTGTATGTGGAGAGTCGAGGTGGAAAGGTAAGAAAAACGTGCCGGTTAAGGTGTTGCGGTATTTTCCCTTGAAACCTAGGTTGCAAAGACTATATATGTGTAAGAAAATAGCTCATGATATGAGGTGGCACGAGGAGAAAAGAGTTAAGAATGACGGGTATATGAGGCATCCAACTGATTCACTTGCGTGGCAGTCTTTCGATAATCAGTATCCAGAGTTCGGGTTAGAAGCTCGGAACGTGCGCCTGGGACTCACAACCGATGGATTCAACCCTTTTGGGAATATGAGTACAAGTTATAGCACTTGGCCCGTTGTATTGATTCCGTACAATCTTCCACCATGGAGGTGCATGAAGGCGCCAAACTTTTTGTTAACTTTACTCATCCCTGGCCCTAGATCACCTGGGAATGATATTGACGTATTCATGCAGCCGTTGATTGAAGAGCTGAAAGAGTTATGGGAAACAGGGGTTAGAACTTATGATGCATCTACGTCGACATCTTTTCAGATGCATGCTGCGGTAATGTGGACCATAAATGATTTTCCAGCGTATGTGAATCTTTCCGGCTGGAGTACGAAAGGGAAGTTAGCGTGTCCAACGTGTAATAAAGAAACTGCTAGTGAGTGGCTAAAATTTTCTCAGAAGTTGTGTTTCATGGGTCATCGACGTTATTTACCAGCAAATTATGCATGGAGAAGAGAATGTGCCAAGTTTGATGGGAGAGTAGAGGATAGGATTGCACCAAAAGAGTTGTATGGAGAAGAGATAGTGGAACAACTGCAACATGTTAGAGCGAACAATTTTGGCAAAGGTCGGGGAAAGAACAAGAGAAAACGAACCGTATCAGAATTGAATTGGACAAAGCGTAGTATTTTTTTTTATTTGCCGTATTGGTCGTCATGCAAGTTGCGACATAGTTTGGATGTAATGCACATAGAGAAGAATATTTGTGATAATATACTGGGTACATTGATGAGTATTAACAAAAAGACGAAAGACACGATCAAGACGAGGAAAGATCTTGAGAGAATGAGAATTAAACATAATCTGCATTTGCGGGTGGAAGGCAACAGGGTGATCATGCCGCATGCATGTTTTACGATGACGAGGGAGGAGAGGATTGATTTCTGTAAATGGTTGCAAGGTGTGAAGTTGCCAGATGGTTATGCTTCAAATATTGGTAGATGCGTGAGTCCTGATGATTGGAAAATCAATGGATTGAAAAGTCATGATTGTCACGTATTTTTGCATAAGTTATTACCTGTGGAAATTCGTGGGAAGCTGACATCTAATGTACGTGTTGCCATATCTGAACTATGTATGTTTTTCAAGGATTTGTGCGCTCGGGTAGTAAATCAAGATGTGTTGTCGAAATTGGAAGAAGACATTGCTAATATACTATGTAAATTCGAGCAGATCTTTCCACCATCATTTTTTGATGTCATGGTCCATTTAGCAATACATTTACCGCGAGAGGTACTTCTGGGTGGACCGGTGCAGTTCCGTTGGATGTATCCAGTTGAAAGATATTTGGGTCGATTGAAGCGCACTGTTGGGAATAAAGCCAAAGCTGAGGGTTCAATAGTAGAGGCTTATATACACGATGAATGGTTAACATTTTGCTCTCTATATCTTCGTGGTGTTGAGACACGATTTAGTCGTCAAGAGCGAAATGCTGATCTTGCTACTCCGCCTCCTCGTGAGCTATCAGTGTTTTCCCAGAATGTACGACCCTTGGGTGCACAAACAGGTTACGATTTAATTGATGGAGAGTTGGGTAAAGTTCGTTGGTATGTGCTAAATAACTGCCGAGAGATTGATGATTATCTTAGGTATGTCATTTAATTTATTTGAATAATTATAGTTTTCTTTAAATTAATTAGAATTGTTGTGCTCAAAATATACTTCTTTTGCAACATGTTATAACAGTGACCACATGGACAAACTTAGAACGGAAGGCGTAGAAAATATAGAGGCAAGACACGAGGAAGAATTTCCCGGATGGTTTGAAGAACGTGTATGAACTAAAATTATATATATGTTATATTGTGAAATTTTTAACTCTGGATAATAAAATAATAAATATATACTATTTCAATTTTTAGATTTTGGAACAACGTGCTCATGATCCCGGATCAATTTCTTCTGAATTGTATGCATTGGCCCGTGGTCCCTCAAATAGAGCACTTCGATATACTGCATGCACGGTTCGAGGTTATAGATTCCATACTTTGGACCATGAACGTAATAGAAAGACTCAAAATTGTGGTGTGTTGGTCGAGGGGAGTCATGGAACAGATGATATTGACTATTATGGTGTCATACGTGATATTATCGGATTGAAATATCTGGGTGGGTCTGTAACATATGTCTTCAAATGTGATTGGTGGGATCTAGGCGGTGGTCAGGTTTCGATACATAGGGATAATCACTTTACGAGTGTCAATACTGCATCTAAATGGTACGAAGATGATCCATTCGTATTGGCTTGCCAAGCTACCCAAGTCTATTACTTGATTGATCCAATGAAAAGTGCTGATGAAGATAGTGGGGAGATAACTTGGCGAGTCGTACAAAAATTTGTTCCTCGAAATATATATGAAGCAGGAACGAGTGCAGATTACGAGAATAGTGGAGATGAAGATGACAATCCGATTATTGAGGCATACCAGGAAGATGGAGAGGGTATTAACTTGTTTGTTGACCTCGGTGCACTCGAGTTGGTCCCCTTGTGTAGAGATGATGTCCCACCCGTACATCTCGACCCGTCTGTATTAAATGATCATTCAATTCAAGTCAGTTTGGAGGAAGATGAAGAAGACGAGTCAGAAGATGAATACGAATCAGAATCCGGGCAGGAGGTGGATAAAGATGATGAAGAAGAGGTGCATGATGGTGATGAAGATGTTATTGATGGGGATTCTGAAACAAGCATGGAAAATTCATCTGAAGAGTAAAAGTACTAAATATTTTATTTATATAGGTGACTATAAAATATCTTAAATTTTCATAATTTCTTCTAATTAATTTTCTTTGATATAATTAATTATTTTAAAGAATGCCGCCAAAACGACAACGAAGAAATGTGCCTCCGCCAAGTCCAAGTCTTGAATCCATTGAGGACTCCCCACTCGAGGAATCCGTTCCTGAAGATCAAGCTAACATAGAAGAGAACAACAGACAGTCTACACCTAGCAGTAAGGAAATATTGTCGTTGATAATTATATATATAGTTAATTTTTTTCTCAATAACTATATAAATATAATTATAGTATATCTATTATTATCATGTAGTTCATGCATCTGCACGTCGCGGTAGTGGCTATACACGTGGAATCTCTCTTGAAAAAAATAGAAGGCACGGTAAACTGAAGATCACAATTCCTGATAATTCCACTGGAGGAGTGGATGATAGTGCAGCAGCGCTTTCCTCCTATATTGGCACAGTAGTTCGAGCTTATGCTCCATTTTATGTGCGCTCATGGCGAGATGTTCCGAATGAGATTAAGGAGCACATTCGAAGTCGTGTGCTGGTGAGTTTACTTTTCAGTACATTTTTTTCACTTAGATTAATATATTATATTTTTTACCTGATTCCCTTATTAGGATGAATTCGACCTCGACTTTGGCCGTAGCGAGGATTTGAGAACCGTGAATGAGTTGATGGCTACACTATTCCAACGTCACAAAGGACGATGTCATGACCACTTCAAGAAGTTTGAGACGTTGGAAGACGCTGCGCAGTCTCCTTTTCAGCAGATGAAGTTAGATGATTGGAGAAAGTGTTGTGATCTTTTCGCATCTCCAGATTATCAGGTATTTTACATTTATATCTTTTAATTATTTACATTCATATTCGTTTTATACATTATATGTATACATATTACAATTAACATTTTTAATATATTTTGTAGCACTTGAGTTCTACAAATGCACAGAATAGATTCGTTCTGACTGTCCACCATCGTGCCGGTTCAAGGTCATTCCACCGTCTTGCTGAAAAAATAGTAATTAAAAAATTATAGAATTCATTTATTTTCCTGATATTCTTTCTGATAAGTACTAACATTATCTTTTTAAAATTGCTAATATTGTCGCTTTGTTAGAAACGTGATGATCCTGAAAACTTTTCCCTCATTCATGTCTATGCTGCTGCTCACACTAATGAGCATAGTGAGTGGATGGATCCTGTCGCTGCAGATAATTATGTAAGCAGTTTTAATTTTGTTAAATAAATTTTTTATAGAACATTTTAATAGTTTATTTCTTATTTCTATTTCTTTTAATACGTTACTAATTATTTACGATCATTACCTTTTAAATTGCAGAGCAAAATGTTGGAGATGCAGTCGACTTCTGTGGAATCCTCTCCTAGTGACATAGACATATTCACCCAAGTGCTCGGGCCGCAGTCTAGTATGGCAAGAGGTTTGGGATGATCTATCAAGCATAAATGTTCATCCTCCTCAACCTCATCGGCTTCACAAATTAATAATCTTACAGCAGATTTAGAAGATGCACGGCGTGAGAATGAGTATATGAGGTCGAGACAACAAGAGTTAGAGTCTCTCTTAGAACGACAGTCTCATTTAGAGACGCGTTTGCAGGACCAACAGAGAGACCAAGAGGAAAGAATACGCAGTGAAGTGCAAGAGCAAGTGCAATGAGAGATGATGGTGCAAATGGAGCGTGTTATGTCGTTGCAACAGAATCCCCGTGGGCGAGGGAAAAAGAAGAAATAAATTTTATCAATATTTCTGACTAGTTTTAATATCTAATTTTGTACTTTTATAAGACATTGTTACTTGTTAATTGGGTATGTAATATGATACCATTGGTATTTTATTTTTAAATTTTATGAAATTAGTATTTCTGATCTGTACGTTCGAATGTAAATAAAAATCGTTCGAACGTTGGTTCACACTGTAACAAACGTTCGAACATAAATACAATTGAATCGTTCGAACGTTAAACCGACTAACGTTCGAACAAAAAACTTGCATTCGGACGCTCCTTCGTTTACATTCGAAATAACGTCTGAACATTAAACGCGCTACGTTTAAACATTTACGTTTACGTTCGAACAAATGTTCGAACGTTTATTGTAATTAACGTTCGACTGCATTAACATTCGAACGTAAATATGATACGTTCGAACGATATACAACAAACGTCAACTTCTCTCATTCGAACGCCAATCGGTAGGGTATAATGTCCGAACGTTTAATTTTACGTCCGAACGTTATTTTCTGTGACAGTTCATAACCGTCACAAAAAAAAGGAAAATTCGAACGTTGTACAGAACGGAACACTTCCAATCGTCACTAAAAATATTTTTTGTGACGGTTGAACAGTAAACCGTCACCAAATGTTTTCTGTGACGCACTTTAGGTGACGGTCATGGTGACGGTTTCAAACTGTCACCAACCGTCACCAAATATGTTTAGTGACGGTTTACCATTTTTTTGTGACAGTTTCCTCTGTCACAAAACACACATTCTGTTGTAGTGTGTAAACTAGCGGAATCCACGGGAAATCATAAACATAACCATGTAACCATGTATAACTCGTCTGTTACATCAATCCGACATAAACCATGTGAACTACTTGTGACCTCGTATAATCCGAGAGGACTTGGGTAGCTAATGCAACACATAAAACATCTTGCTATTTCATGCAAACCCATGACCTCATAACATGGCTGCTTGTACTAAATTATACAATATAATTTTAAGCTACCCAACTGTTCGATATACATGAAAAACACTTAACCTGTTGGGTATGGATATTTACCTACCTAGGAAAGAATGGGACGAGGCCATACAAACCGCGTAGGCCCAAAAGTAAAGCTCAGGAAGACGTCAAAGTAACCTGACCCCTATAAGGTCAGGAGCCACACTAAAAGGACACTATCAGGGGCGGGATACTCGTATTAGAAGGATATGAATAGCAACGAGATACTCGCGCTGGAAGGATACCGTCAATGGCAAAACCGAACTCTAGAAGGAAACCTTCTAACTAGGTGTCGAGAATTGCACCACTGAAAGGTAACCCCACTGGAAGGCTACTCAACCCCTATAAATATCCAACTAGGTATCTTTTAAGAGGATTCTAGCTTTTTATTACTAAGAAAAGTGATTATCTCTCTAAGTTAACCATCCACTATAAGAAAATAAGCCATTTTCAGTGATTTTAAGATCGCTGCAAATAGTCCTAAATTGCGGCGATTTTCATTTCACCGTTGAATTCCAGCGTAATGTATTCAAAATACTGATGGAGAATTCACTGTATACTTATTGCGGTCACTTTTAGACCTATTGCGGCGATTTTTGTCATCGCAACAAAATATTGTTATTGTAGCGGCATTTCATTTCTGTCGAATAGGAAAATCGCCACAATAGATACTTTTTGCAATGAATTAATACTTATTAGCGGTGAATAAAAAGCGCCCGAAATAACTTTTTACAAAATTTATGAAAAATTGTATAAGACTATTTCCGGTGAAATTTTGTCGTCACAGAAAATGAGCAGTTCCAACTATTTTGAACTCGCTGAAAATGAGAAGTTTATCTTTTGCGGGGACGTTTGCAGATTTTGCGACAAGTTAATATCGCCGGAAAATCTAATAAAATTAAAAACCGCGTGTTTTCTCTCCAGCCGTATCCCCCCCCCCCCTCTCTCCCCAATCCCTCTTCTCCCTCAACCCACGCTGCCGCACACAGCCTGTCACCAACGACCCCACCCCACCACGCCACGCCACCGCCACCTCACCTCGATGGCCACCCCCTCCTCCCCCAGCCCCCATGTTGATCTCTTTCCTTTTTCCTAAATCTAGCCTCACCTCTCTCTCTCTCTCTCTCTGAGATTTCTCTATATTGCCGCCGCTAGGGGCGCCGTTTGCCACCACTCACATCACGACGCCATTGCCAGTCCTCCGTCGGAGCCTCCTTCTCCTCCACGCCTTGCCCAGCAGCCCGAGGCCCTCCCTATCTCCCTGGCTCTGTTCGCAACCCACGACCACCAGCTCTCCACAAAGCCATCGTGCTCCTCCCGAGCCACCACTCCACGCCAAGCAATCACCACGACCACCCCTCTCAGCTTCCTCGTTAACAGATTTGGCTTGCCAAAGAGAGGTTAGGGCTGATTTTGTTTGGTTTCAGGTATGAGTAATGCCTTTCTTGTTCTTCTCTATTTTCTCTCTATCTTATTTCTATCTAATCAGCACAATAAACAGAAGATTATTGTAGGGTAAGTGCAATAAAAAGCATGGCACCGATTTCTCCAATTTTGCCGATCACTGCTACTTTTCATGCAGATTAATTAATTAGCATAGTTGGTGAGATTAGAGAGATGGCTTCCATATATGTAGCATTCACCAACATGTTCTGCTTCATTAGTTCATTATCGATGGCATCATTAACGGAATAAGTAGAAATCCTTAGCAAACTCCAAATGATTGAAAAAGTTTGAATATTTTTACTACATTATTACAAGCATGCACCCTAATATCATGGTTTCTTTTACTGTTTTAACTGAATAAAAAAATTTGCAAAGGACTATCCCTTTTCCCCCTCAATGGACAAATTGAAGAACTTAGAACGGGCATAATCTATGCATGGTACTACTATTGCACTTTCTAAGTATCCTTACTAAAGCCATCATCATTTTTTTTTTTTGTGAACAATCTTAAGTTGCAGTCCTTTAGATCATGTGGAGACATAAGGTTCCAAGGATAAGTATTTTCTATTCATTTCCTAGTAGACTGTTTACTCAATTTATATTCTCTTTTGTACAACAATAATTAATAAGGCACAAATGGGAGAAAATAGAAAAATAATATATGGGAGAACTTGATTCAGACCGCCCTCTTCAAACACAGCTTCTTTTAGGGGATAGTTTGATTTGTTTTCAATAAATGCTTCAAAAGAATTCTGGTAACCTGCATTCTTCAGATAAAAAGGCGTGCTTGTTGTGAACTTTATAAGCAAATAATTGCTTATAAAGTTCCCATATTTGAGAAGCATGGACTTGGGATTTGTTTTGTAATGAATGTACTTTTTGATAATGTTATATGTGGCTACTTAGAAGTAATGGGATCACGCAGAATAAACAGAAATATCTTAAGCTTCTGTTGCATCTCTTTTTTAATTTCGCCACTTATTTGCTTAAATCAAAATGCTTTATGAGATAGAAAAATTTTCATTGACCATGAACAGATAAGCGCTACACATTATGGGTTGGCTTAGCAAAATTTTTAAAGGCTCAGGACACAAAGATTCAGAAGAGCATTTCCATGCAAACTAGTTCAGGGGTAATTACATCTACCACTACTTGACATTATTTTTATTGTTATCTCTGCAATAATGTACTATTGAACTGGCATGCAATCATGTATGATGCAACAAATATCGATGGTTTTGAACAAAACATTGTTTCCTTGACAGCAGTGATTGGTGTTCTTTTCTTTGATGTGGTCCTCCTTGTAACATGTTTCAGTGGAGAATATGTAGTATATGTGGGCAGAGAGCCAGAATGAAGATATGGATCGTGCTATTGCACTCTCTCTGTTAGAAGAATTTTTTTTTTTTTGTTTGCATGGTTTCTTAGAAATGGTATGGGACTCACAGATACACCTCAGGGTATCTTTGCTAGTAGGTTTTATTTTCAAACCTTCTATTTTATTCTGTGATTGGCTTGATTTAATGAATGTGGCCCTAGTTTTGTTAATCAATCATTGTGTGTTAGATGAATGTGATGAAAAATGTTGATCTTAACCTTTGATACATGTAGTCAAGAACTTGTTGTAAGATTGAATTTTTACCTTTTTAGTTAAAATGAGAAATTTTCTTCTTGACTTTGCTCTGTTGGTACTCAGTTTAATGGTAAATTTCAATGCAAAATTTGCATAATGGCTTCTTCGAATGATGACAAGGCATCCACTTTGTGTTACTCTTTTTTTTTTTTTATCAGTTCCTCAGTTATGCTGCAAAAACTGTAGCCACCATAGGGAATACCTGATGCAGGACTTCCGCTTGAAAATAGTAATCACGTCGTCTATCTTACCATGATAATGGTTCTACCAAGGATGCAAATCATGTACGCTGTATGGGCATTGGAGGAAGTATAATTCATATGTGATAGAGATCTTAATTAGCTTGAATGGTTTCCAAAGAAGTTAAGCTATATTGATTCTCTAGATTGCCTTTATGAGAGACTATTGTAGATTACCACACGTATTCTTTCAGATATGCTTTAAAGTTAAATATGACTAAGTTCTTTTAAATCATCTTCCAAAGCATGGACAATGCAAGAGCATGTTTTTCTGCAATGGAGAAATAGAAACATGGCACATTGGTGAGCCATGTTAATAATAAATGACATTGCTGATGGTGGGAATATGTTCCATTTTGCAACTCTCTCTTTAATTATGTTTTCAGAAACTATATTACTAGGTATCTAGTATTTCATACACTTGATGCAGAGTCCATAGAGCCATCAATTGATCAATTTTAAAGAAGTGGATATAAGTTTAGTTTCAAGGTGGACACACACATTTTGAAGCCCCTTGTTGCTAGTGAAGGCAGGATTGGCCTGAATATTTTGAAGTTTCTGGCACGATATGTTAAAATATTAGGAATCTTACTTTGCTAAAAACAGATAAAACTGTATGTTTTTGGGTATGTGTATCTAGGTTTTGGGTCTTTTTTGAAATGATACCCTTATTTCCATGCCTTCCAGCTACTTTATCACCTACTTTGATTTCACATTTCTGTGAAATATATACACGAATAATTTTTGGATTATAACTAGAAGCCTCTTTTTTCTGGATCATATGTCGGGAAACCTCTTCAAGGCAGGGCACCCCTAAACTGTATGTCCCGTATGTATCTTATAAAGAGTAGTTATTAGGTAGTTTCGAAGTACATATGCGGTACTCACATCCTATCTTAGTATGCTTGTGTCATTAAAAGTTAGTGCTTATTGTAAGTAGCTTTTAATGGCATGGCATTTTATGATAGGATGATAGTATCACATCATCCACACTTCAGGAGTACCTAATAATTTTTCATAAAACACATATGACTAAAGTGCTACTATTTGAATTAATTTGTTTCTGACATTTTCTTTAGATTGTGATTCTCAATCGAAAGATGATGAACAATATAAGAGAGCCTAAATGCGGAGTCCCCTCCTCGATACGAATACGGGAATGCATATCAACCTGCCCCTGTTGACTTCCTTTCAGGATTAAGGTATATTACTTCTGTTTTAAATCGATGTATCGTCTCAATCTTCTGTTCTAGTTTGTTTAATTCCTCATTGTTTCCACGCGAGTGCTTTATTCAACCATGTTTTTTTTTATATGTTCCTTGACAAGCATGAACTAAAGCTAATCATGAGTACAATTATCATTTCTCGTCTATTTTTAAGGTTTTGACGTTTAAACTCATAGATCTAGCTTTTGTTGGGGCTTAATAAGTATACGAGAACCATAATCAAAGAATGCCTTTTTATCTTTTAGGTTTTAAATTTTTGGTTTTACTGTAGGGTTTGTGCCGGTTTGCTATGCTGAGATTGGTTATGGACAATATATGAATTGCCTGAATGCAGTTTGGCTTCCTGAATGCTTCCGGTGCCATGCTTGCAACCTACCGATATCTGATTATGAGGTAAAAAAAAAATGCCCAAGTAACTTTCATAGTACTCTAATTGTTGCTCTTTTACTGTAAGTGTAGTTTGAATTTCCCGTATCTATTCTTTTTGTTGCTTACAGTTCTCTACGTCTGGGAATAAACCATACCATAAATCTTGCTACAAGGAGAATCATCACCCTAAATGGGATATCTATAGGGGAATATATTAGATTTTGATGAATTACATGCATATGGCTGTATGCATGCATTCATTCATATTCTAATAATATAACCTTAGATGTAAAAGAAATTTATGTCCAGATACTATGGCGCATGGTTTTAAACATGTTGGGGTAGTTGGTTGCTGTCATGTTAAAAAAGTATACATGGAAAACATGAAATATTATGGCAAGTGATATGCATTAAGTTTAAAGGAGTCAGCTAAGAAAATAAATCTAGGCTTATTGAATATTGATACTTATTTCTACTCTTTTTCATATCGAGAAGATCTTTTCTGCTTAGTGTATTTATAACGTATTGTAACAATTTTTTTGTGTTTTAGGCTATGAAAGTCATACAGTTTCAATAGTATTTTTTTTTTGGTAACATACTTTTTCCGACAACTACAATTCGCCGTAATATAAGAATTTTCATTGCAAATACTTATTTACGATGATTAACATACGTCGCATAAACTTTAGCGTCAAAATATTTCGATGGAAAAGGCAATAGATATTCGCGACGATTCTATGATCGATGGAAATGTATAACTGCGGCAAATAATGTTTGTCACAAAACATCTTTATGGTTCCCATAAGCTTTTAGCATCAAAACACATATTCATTTGAAAAGTTTATTTGCGGCGATTTAACTTTTTTCTCAACGATTTCCTATGGTTAAGGAATACACATTTTCGGCAAAAATGTAATTATTTGCGACTAACTTAATCGCCGGAAATAATAAACTATTTGTATTTGTGACGATTTTTTTACTATCGCTGAAATTCATCAGAAGTGAAGGCTTAATTGCGTCGAAAATGCGGCGAATTAAAAATCACTACAATGATCAAATGCATCGATTAATAGGGGTATTTGCGATGATTTTGAGCGCTAAAAATTGCATGATTTCTTGTAGTGATCGGAGGCATTCCCCACTTAGATCCCTGAGACTTTATCTTGGTTGCAGGTTACAGAGTATGGGGAGGTATTGTCATAAATTGCATCAACAGTTCAACGACCGACATCTATGGGATCGATAGATTTACTTTTGAAGTGAGATCTGGATGCCAGCAACCACACGCTCTTGTACAGTCTATGGCCAAGAATGACTACAATGGATGAATGGTATAGTAGAGAGAATATTTGAAGAGATGGAGGAAAGATTGCAGAGGATGACACTAGATAGAGGCCATGTAAAGGGAGAATGTGGCCAAAAAGTGAAAGGATGCTGGGGTGAAAGCCAAGGTCGAAGAAAACAACGCAATGAGGAGTCTCAAAGTGTGGGAAGACCAACCCCAAACGACCAAGAAGAGAAGAAAAGGATGCACAACAGCCTATGAGATCTCATGGAAAAATATGAGGAGATGTAAAAGTGAGTGGGAACGTCGTCATTGGTTGTCATCGGTTTCCTATAGGAGATCACATAAAGTTTATGATAGACGCGAGTGTCGAGGATGAGGAGAGCAAGTGTTGACGCTCGAGTGATACATGCAGGAGTTGAAGAGTAGGGGTGTAGCGGTTCACACTACAAAATAAAGAGCGATTGAAAATATAATTACTCACCCGCCAAAACTCATTGAGCGAGTGATAAAGACTTAAGATAAGGGAAGCTTTAGGCGAGGATAGGTTGTAAAGCCCTTGGAGCTAGTTGCTTTATATTCAGACTCACCGAATGCGACAACTTGAATATGTACATGAATGGCACTAGAGCTCAAAGAGCAAATGAAACAACTTGTTGATGTGGGCCAAGCCCCTGCAACTCGAGTCTTTAGAGTTAGGCCTCGATCGGTGCTGTGTGTGAGCCCTCGGCAGTGGTCCAGTGTAGCTGTATGGTGTCGGTTTGTACATCCATGGCGATGAACAATATTTAAATACAGGAAATAAAGATATGTACACACAGATTTTACGTTGTTCGCCACTAGGCCTATGTTCATGGGGGTCTGGGGAGAGGAGATTCCACTATAATAAACTTGTTTACAGTCTCTCATGGCCTCTCTTTTCTCACTATACAATGGAAGCTGTAGAGCAAATTTATGGAGAAGAAGTTCTCCCTGGAGCTCTCTAACTGAAGAAGAAGTCCCCAAGTCTGAAGAAGTCAAAGTCATCCCCCAAAAAGAGTGTCTCTAAACCCCAGAGTGTAAAAGATCAGATCAAGAGTCTCGAATTCGTCGGTTTCCATTGCCTTTTATCGCCTGCCCCCCACTTGCTTTAAGTCACTTTCCTACCTTTTCTCTCCTGACACCTTACACCTTACTTTATGTCACTTCTCATCTTTTTCTCTCCTGACATTACTTTCTCATTCATCCTGACACTTCCATGCCTTAGTCTCTTCTTGTCCCTTATTTCTTCTCTCATATTGTGTCTTCTAGTGAGTCCCCCCAATGGTTGGGCCCTATGACATTCTATGGGCCGGGCAAAAAATCCTCTTACATTACCCCGCCAATTCCTATCGACTTGTCCGATGGGAATTTATAGTCTGTTTTTACCACTGGTTGGTCTTTAGGTGGGGTTCTACCCCGCCGAGTCTTTATGTCATCGCTTTGTCATTCCGATTTCCTTTAATCTTCTTTTCCTTTTCTATTTCCTTTGGTTGCCTTTCTCATCTACTTATGCTTTTTCTTTCGCCGCCTTTTTCCTTTCCCTCCTATTTCCTTTAGCCGCATTCATTTCGCCTTTTTTCCTTAGTCACTCATATTTTGTACCCTTCCAAGCCCTTTTTTTTTCCTTTTACTTTGTCCTGCCGTTTTTCCTTAGCTTTCCGCTCCATTTGCTCCTTCCTTTTCTTTTCTTTTGCTTTGTCCCGCCGCTTTTCCTTAACTTCTCTTTTCATTTGCTCATTCCTGCATTATAAGAGTGTTAGTTTCTATTTGCGAAGATTCATTTGGTGGAGATTTCGTTGTTGAAGATTATGTTGATGGAGATCTGGCTGATGAAGATTTTGCTGGTGGAGATCCTGCTGATAAATATTTTTTAGCTTGAGATTCCACTAATAAATATTTTGTAAATGAAGATCCTGGTTATAAATATTTTGTAAATGAAGATCCTGATAAATATTTTGTAGATGGAGATTCCACCGATAAATATTTTGTAAATGAAGATCCCACTGATAAATATTTCGTAGATGGAGATTCTGCTAATAAAAATTTCATAGATGAAGATTCTACCAATAAATATTTTGTAGATAAAGATCCAGTGATAAATATTTTGTAGATGGAGATTCTGCTGATAAATATTTCATAGATGGAGATTCAGCCGATAAATATTTTGTAAATGAAGATCCTGCTGATAAATATGTCGATTGGAGATCCTGTTGATAAATATTTCGTAGATGAAGATCCCGCTGATAAATAAGTAATGTCGAGTAGTTGAAAGATTGAACCTGTACTTCACCGTGAGGCAGGCCAAGCCAGCCAAAGGCTGGTCCCGCCTGTTGACCCTCACAAGAAGGTAAGTAGAAGATGTCCGGCCGTACCATGCCGTCTTGAAAGTAATGTCGGGCAGTTGAAAGACTGAACCCTCACTTCACCGTGAGGTAGGCCGGGCCACCTTACGGCTGGTCCTGCCTGTTGACCCTCATTGGAAGGTAAGTAGGAGATGCTGCACAAGTCATACCTGTTAGTGAATTCGCAAACTTGAGTTGTTTGGCCGAGATACGGTGAAGGTTTGAGACGCAGTCCGTTTAGCATTCTGTTGCTAGAGATGACATTCCGTTGATAAATATGTTGGGTGGCCAAAAGCCAACTTGCACTCTGCCGGGAGAGGGATATAGCTGCCTATGGCGTGACTCGTCTAGTTTACCTTGCGGGGAGGTAGGTTGGATATGGTGGAGTTTCCTTTGGTGGTGATTCTGTTGTTGGAGATTCTTTTGTTGAAGTAAAGTTCGTTGGTGGAGATTTTGTCTTCGGGTGGCCAAGGACCGACCCGCACTCCTCTGCAAAAGGGATAAGGCAACCTTTAAGGTCTACTTTTCCCTTTTGCCACGCAGGGAGGTAAGTTACTGATGGCGATCTCGTTGATGTAGATTCCATTGGCGATGTCCGTGTCTCTCTCTTCATTATTCGGACAGTCTATAGACTCAGTCCGCTCTCCATCAGGGAGAGGTCAGAATGCCTCATGCCATTCTGAGTCTTTGTCCCCTGGGGAGGTAATTCAGACAGCGATGTGGCTGATCTGCTCCTTCACTGCAATGGGGGTTGGGGTAAGTATTCGGACGGCCATGGGGCTGGTCACGCACTCCGCTGTGAGAGGGATAAGGCCTACTTTTCCCTATAGTATCTCATAGGGAGGTAAGTCGTTTGGGCAGTCTATTACTGGACCCGCTCCCACTTTTTTGACACCAAAGGAAAGGGTAAGTTTGGGTCAGGCTGGAGTTGATCCCACACTTCGTCGTAGCGGGGGCCGGAGTAAGATATTTGGGTAGCCGTACGGCTGATCTCGCTCTCCACTGTGGGAGGGATAAGGCAACCTTAAGGCCTATTTTTCCCTATGGTATCCCGCAAGGAGGTAAGTCGTTCGGAAAGTCTGTTACTGAACTCGCTCCTGCCTGGTGACGTTGACGAGGAAGGTAACCATTGTCCTTCGGGTAGCTGAAGACTAACCCGCACTCCACCACGAGAGGGACAAAGTAACCTTAAGTCCTACCTTTCCCTATACAACCCCACGAGGAGGTAAGTTCGGACAGCAGTTGGTTGATCGCTCCTTCACCGTAAGGGGGATCGGGGTAAGTTATTCGGGCCGCCTAGAGGCTGGTCCTGCTCTCTCGGACTAGGAGCCTGAGCCGCCTGCTCGCCTGTCATCCTTAGTGGGGAGGAAAGTTGGTCGAGCAGTCTGTTAATAGACCTGCTCCCACCTGTTGACATCATAGGAAAGGGTAGGTTTGGGTTAGGCTAGCACTGATCCTGGACTTCGTCGCAACGGAGGTAGTAGTAAGTGATTCGGGTAGCCGTAAGGTTGATCCCGCTCTCCCGGATGAGGAGACTGAGCCACCTGCTCACCTATCATTCTTCGTGGGGTGGTAAGTTGTTCGAGCAGTCTGTTACTGAACCTGATCTCACCTGTTGACGCTTACGATGAAGGTAAATTTTTATCTTCGGGTGGCCAAGGACCGACCCGCACTCCTCCGCGAGAGGGACAAGGCAACTTTTTAGGCCTACATTTCCCTTTTTGCCCCACGGGGAGGTAAGTTGCTAATGGAGTTCCCGTTTAGTGGAGTTAACTTAGTGGATTTTGTCGTTGCAGTGTCGGGTCATATAAAACATAATTCACACCATAGGAAATAATCACATTAGTAAGACAGAATTCACATAGGTTTTGAATAAGGCAAATCGGAGCGTGTAATTGCCACGACTGATTTTTGCCCGCTGTCGTTTGACCGAAATTGCCAGCAAATGTTTTTTCATTTCTTCTCTTCCTTACTCTTCCTTTTTATTTTTATTTTTGTTGTTGCTTGTTCGCTGCCTGACCGAAGTCCCCCGCAGTTGTTTTGTCGTTTCTTCTCTTCCTTGCTCCTCTTTTTTTATTTTTGCTTCCATTTTTTTATTTTTGTAACTCGTACGAGTCTAAGCAGATAAGTAGATGGCCGCAGTGCATGGCGCATATGTAGTGGCCATTTTACCTTTGTCGTAGGGTGTTGTCTGCTATGTGTATGGTTGTTTGTTAGTGGTCAGGTAGAGTGGCAAGGAGGCCGCGTAGAGTGGCCTTGCACATGAGGCCACGTGAAGGACCTTGACTGTTGTTCATATGGCCACAGTGAATGGCCTGTAGAGGAAGCCGCACTGCGTGGAGGTCATGAAGCTCTTTGGTCGCTGTGCTTGTGGCCGCGTAGTGCCCACCTGTTAGTTCCGTGTAGGGTCTTTGAAGTTGTTGCCAAGGAGTTAAGGCCATGTAGCCTTTGAAGTTATTGCAGTGGAGCTGCTGGCAGAGGAGGAGTACTAGTCGAGGAGTAGTTCTCTCACCACTGTATGGCTGTGGAGTGGGGCCATGGAGAGTATGTTGTGGAGCAAACTACTCGTGGAGAGGAGGCCACGTAGTTCCAGTTCACGATGCATGGCCGACCTGTAGTTCCACTGGCCGTGAAGATGGCTTGTCCGCCTGTTAGTGGCCGTGGAGAGCTTGTGGCAAGAAGACGAGGTCGTAGAGGACAGTGGTTGACCGCGTTGTCCGCAGAGTGCACAGCAGGACCGGGTCGAGGAAAAAGATGCCATGAAGGTTGGCCGTGGAGTTTCTGTCAAGGCCGCATACCAGGTGAAAGAGGCCGCCGCCAGTTGAGAATGGTCGGCGTTCACCCCAGCGCGGACAGAAGACACTCCAGATGGTGGCTTCTGGTGCCGCTCTCCTGCTGCGCCATGGCGGGGCCGTGGACTTTTGTTCCTATTTTCGCCGCTACGAGCCGAGCTGTAAGGCCTTTAGCGACCGTTGGCTAACTTTCGGTGGTCGCGGGTAGCTCCGACAAGGAACAAAATCGCTGGCAGGTCACTTGGCGGCTGCCGACGTCCCTCCCTGGCTGGGCCGAGTTCCTATCCTGCGAGCAAGGTGAGTGCTCCCCGGTATCTCTGTACACGGCTTCTTGCCGATATAGTCCGGCGAAGCTGTTGTTGAAAATCGTCAGTGGTCCGAGCGGAGGCCACCAACGGGTGGTCTAGGCTCGCAGCTGGGTGCCGTGAGCTTCTAGATGCACGACAACATGCACCCGAGTGGTACGTGCATGGCACTGTTCATGCCATGCACGGCCACTTGTTCCAGTTCACTGTTCACGTGCACAGTGCACTCTGGGTCCCTCCCTACAGTCAACATGATTGTTCTATATATCCTAGCCTTTATTTCCTTACAAACCTTGATGTCATGGGTAAGTGTTTGCAATTCGAAGGGCTAGGAAGTTTGGGTTCCCAGCCTATACATTGTGTGCATAGAAAGCACTTAAGTGCACTGCACTTAATTGCTTGGGCGAGAAAAAGTTCACTCTCCCCTTTTCTGCGGCAGTGCTTTTCATAAAAAATAAAAGTCAAAAGGTTGAGGTCACTTATCTAGAACATTTTCATCTGCTCCTTCGATATGAGCTCCTTGTTTTCTTTGCGAAGCGCTTACACTTCTTCGGTTAGTTTTGTCACCCATTCCTCCATGGTTTTCCAGCCTTATTTTCAACCTTGTCTCCATAGCTTCTTATGTGTCTCTTCCAAGTCACCTGGAACGGGTTGTCGCGGGCATACGAAGTACACGTAAGATCTATAACGATCCCACAAATGACGCCACTGTTAATGTCGTGATTCTCACACTTGGGCCAGGCCCCGACAACTCGAGTCTTCAGAGCTGGGCCTCGATCGGTGCTGTGTGTGTCGGTTCGTATGTCCATGGCGATTAACAGTATTTAAATGCATGAAATAAAGAGATGAACACCCATATTTTACGTGGTTTAGCACTAAGCCTACGTTCACGGGGGTCTGGGGAGGGGAGATTCCACTATAATAAGCTTGTTTACAGTCTCTTATGGCTTCTCTTTTCTCACTGTACAATGGAAGTTGTAGAGCTAGTTTATAGAGAAGAAGTTCTCCCTGGAGCTCTCTAGCTAAAGAAGAAGTCCCCAAGTCCGAAGAAGTCAATGTCGTCCCCCAAAAAGAGTGTCTCGAAACCCCCAGAGTGTAAAAGATCAGATCAAGAGTCCCGAATCCATCAGTTTCCATTGCCTTTGATCGCCTACCTCCCACTTGCTTTAAGTCACTTCCCTACATTTTCTCTTCCGACACCTTACACCTTACTTTATGTCACTTCT
The DNA here is from genome assembly GCA_022457165.1 of Juglans mandshurica. Lineage (NCBI taxonomy): Eukaryota > Viridiplantae > Streptophyta > Magnoliopsida > Fagales > Juglandaceae > Juglans > Juglans mandshurica. The sequence goes on from CM039626.1 coordinate 7,551,902, forward strand.
CATCATTTCCTCTCCTGACATTACTTTCTCATTCATCCTGACACTTCCATGCCTTAGTCTATTATTTTCCCCTACTCCTTCTCTCATATTGTGTCTTCTAGTAAGTCCCTTCCCCCAACGGCTGGGCCTATGACATTCTATAGGCCGGGAAAAAATTCCCTTACACAGGCCTCAATCTAGTGACAGTATAGGGCAAAGAGATTTACTACTCTGTGAAGTTGGTGTTCGAGGCGACTAATAACGAAGTTGAATATGAAGCACCACTAGCAAGACTCGTCGTAGAAAAATGATTAGGGGTGAGCTAGAATTCCTAGCTATTAGTTTACCATGTGACAAGGGAGTACTTGACAAAGGGATTTGTATCTACAATGGGTATGGGAATAGCGTGATAGCTTCCAGTATTTTAGCATTCCCCAGATTCCATGGGAGGAGAATTGGTGAGAGAACAAGCTTGCAAGATTTTTCTCAAGGATGGAAGAGTGTCTTCCCCCATGGAATGTGGTGACACAAGTAATGCAAACTCCATCCATCAGATAATAGGTGACGGCGATAGGGCGGCTATCTCGAAGTTGGCACATGAAGTGGAGAAATGGAGAACTTCCATAGGCAAACGCACAAATAAGGAAGGTGAAGTCCAGGGCAGCCAAGTTCGCCATAATGGATAGAGTATTGTATGAAAGGGGCTTCTCCTCACCTCTTTTGCGCTGCATATCCAAAGAATAGCTCATTATGTAATGGCAGAGATACACGAAACAATTTGTGAGAATCATTCAGGAGGCAGAGCTTTGGCAAGAAGGCAATGAGGGTGGGTTACTATTTGCCAAATGCACTCAAAGATGCGGAGGAACAAGTTAGGCAGTGTACCAAGTGCCAAATACACGCCACCTTGCCTCATAATCCACCGTAGGAACTAACCCTATGTCCACGTCGTGGCCCTTTGCACGATGGGGAGTGGACATTGTGGGACCTATGCCAACATGAAAAGGATGGATCAAGTTCACGGTCGCCACCATAGACTACTTTACAAATTGGTAGAAGCGGAAGCTTTGGCAACAATTACGACAAGGAACATCATGATGTCTCACTGGAAGTTAGTTGTATGTCAGTTCAACGTACCAAAATCCTTGGTCTCAGAGAATGAGCCACAGTTTGACAGTGATCAGTAAAGAGAATGGTGCTCAGAATTGGAAATCAATGTCAAGTACTCATCTCCCGATCAATCGTAGGAGAATGGGCTGGTAGAGGTTATTGTTCCATATAGTGAAGAAGAAGTTTAACAACCATAAGGGAATGTAGACCAAAGATTTGCTAGATCTATTGTCGGCATATTGAACCACCATGAGAACCCTAACAGTTACCCCATAATGGGAGAGACCTTTTATACAACGACGTAAGGTAGGCTGGCAGTTACGCGCATGGAAATTGAATGTCGAGTCACTGAATTCAGTACTACAACAAGGAACAAAACAAGAAGGGTCTAGAAGGAAACCTCAACTTGCTAGAAATGAAGTGAGTGGAAGCTAAGGTAAGAGAGGCAATATACAAGAACAAGGCGGCGAATTACTTCAACAAGAGAGTCAAGTACATGGCTTTTAAAGTTAGAGGCCCCGTGCTAAAGGAAGCCAGCATCACCACCCGAAAAGAAGAAGGCAAACTCGAACCAAGATGTGAAGGACCATACGTCGTCATAGCTAGCAATAGACTAGATGCATAACACTTAGAGGAAATGAAACAGGAATAAGCTACCACAGCCCTGGAATTCAGAGCACCTAAGAAAGTATTTTGTTTCAATAAATCTATTAACCGAAACAAACGATGAATAAATATCACTTTTATTCAAGTAGTCACATTCCTAAGTCTTCCAATGATAAAGGCTGGCTCATGAGGTACTGTTAACGCTTGTGTAAACATACACGGTGAATGGCGTAGTGAAATGACTGGAGTTTGCAATCAAGAACTATGTGGCTCTTGGTCAAACGTAAAATACAAAATTTTATTAATTCTTCAAAAAAAAAAAAACCAAATTCCTCCTATTACAGTGGTGAACAATTTGTAAGAGGAAAATTGTTGACCTTAGAAAGGAAAGCTAATCAAATGGAAAGTGAACAGCAAAAAAAAGGACAACAAGTCAATTAGGGGATGTTTGGAAATAGTTTCCATACCATCTCATCTCATCTCATTTCCTTCTCAAATATCACTCAAACACATACACTTTCAAACTAATCATTACAACTTTTTCAAATTAATCATTACAATTTTTCCAAATTTTCAAACAAAAAATAAAAAATAATTCAACATTTTCAAATCTTCAAACAAAAATAATATTAAAAAATTGTATTGTAACAATATTTCAACTTTATAATATTTTTTATTTAACGTTTTATCTCTACTTTCTCAAAACTCAAAAAATACTCAACTCAAACCATCTCACTACTATTTACAAACCATCTTACTACTATGAACAAAATTCTCATATCATCTCATTCCCCAATCATCCCCATAAGGTTGTCGTCAAACAATCGAGCATTCAAATGGAGCTAGTAAATGAAAGTAGCAATTATTAAGTTGCCTTGCTGGTGCTAATTTCAAAATCTTCCACCATTTCAAAGTCTTCTAGAAAGTGATCTCAATCAATTGTCTTGTGAATAGTGTCCTGCATCAGCTCTCCCCCACTTGGAAGAAGACTTTTCCTTGAGTCAGTGTTAACATAAAGTGGCTCATCTGGTGGGTGGTATTCAAACAAATCTACCACCATAAAAAGTGGAGGAGATAGACATGTCTCCTAGGAGTTCAACCACGTAGGTAGGTAGATCATCACTAAGTATGTGCCATTATCATTAATCTTCTTCAGGATTCAGAAAGGGCCATATTTCTTATTCTGAAACTTCTTGTATGCGCCAGATGGGAAACGACCCTTGCGGAGGTAGATCATCACTAAGTCACCCTTTTCAAATGTTTTGACTCGCTTGTGTTTATCATGGTTTTGTATCTATCATTGGCCTGCTCTAGTTTGTTGTATCTATCATTCGCTTGCTGTTTTGTAGATCATTGGCCTGCTCTGTACTCCTTTGACCCTTTCGGCCATGTTCTCAACTGCCAGCCTGGCACACTTAAACTAGGGAGCTTTGGAAGGGGAACCAAATCAAGGGCATGTTTAGGAGGTTGGGTGTAGACAATTTCAAAGGGTGTCTTCCATGTTGAACGGTTGCACATTGTTGAAAGCAAACTCTACTTACGGAATGCTTACATCCCACTACCTTGGCCTGTAGCCTGAAATACACCAAAGCATATTGCCAAATGTCTGGTTGGTCACCTTGATTTGGCCATCTGTTTGAGGGTGGCAAGTGCTACTATACTTGAAAGAAGTTCCAAATTTCTTTCATAGTGTAATCCAAAAAGTGGCTGAGAAATTTGGTATCACGGTCAAAAGTGATGGACCTGAGGACACCATGTAGACAAACAACCTCTTTAAAGAAAAGGTAAGCACATTCGAGGCATATGAGGTCTTCCGACAAGGGATGAAATGGGCCATTTTTGAGAATCAGTTGACAACCACAAAGATAGAATCTACACCTCGTGGAGTTCGGGATAGACCAAGATCAAAATCGATGCTCAAACCCAATGATTTTTGCTTTCAAAGTCACCAGCAATGTTGTACTTAGGCAGAGGGCATCGGCGACCTTGTTTTGTTGCCCCAATTTATGCTTGGGTACCATACTGAACTTTTTGCATGAAATTGATCCATATTTCATGCATCTAATTCAAATTGTTTTGAGTGTTTATGAATTTTAGGGCATGGTGATCGTTATGTAGGAAAAACTTACACTAGATCAAGTAGTGGTCCCAATGCTTAAGAGATTGGATGATTGCATAAAACTTCAATTCATATGCAGTCCATTTCCACCTGGATTCATTCCACTTCTCACTAAAAAACTCAATAGGTCGACCCTCCTAAGATAGGACAACACCAATGCCGATTACAGAGGCATTGCACTCGACTTCAAAGAGTTTCTCAAAGCTGGGCAGGGCAAGCACTGGCGTCGTGGATAACTGTTCCTTAATTATAGAAAAATTGATCTCTTGTTCTTCTCCCTAACAAAACTACCCCTTCTTCATGCACTCTATGATTAGCGTTGCAATGGAACATAAGTTCCTGATGAACCGGCGACAGAAAGTGGCTAACCCATGGAAGCTACAAACTTGACTAACGGTCGTGGGCCTAGACCAATCTCGAATGGCTTGAATCTTCTCCTCGTCCACAAGTATGCCTTCAACACCCACCACAAACCTGAGGAATAATAGTTTGTTGCTTAGAAAAGTGAACTTCTTTAGATTAACATACAACTTGTTAGCAAGCAAAATTGATAGAACCTCCCTTAGGTGACCCAAGCGTTCAATCTCATTTTGTCTATAAAGAGGAATATCTTCGAAATAGATCACAACAAATTTTCAAATGAAAGGTTTAAGAACTTGGTGCATGACACACATGAAAGTGCTTGGTGTGTGTTAGAGGTCAAACGACATCACTAGCCACCCATATAAGCCTTCCTTAGTTTTGCATGTCATTTTCCATTCATCTTCGGGCCAAATTCTAATTTGGTCATATCCACTTCGTAAATCAATTTTTTCAAAGATGTTGGACCCTGCAAGCATATCCAACATACTAGTCATCCAAGGAATGGAAAACTGGTATTTTATCTTGATTTTGTTGATAACGCAGATGTCCATGCACTTCTTCCAACTCTCATCCTTCTCCGGTGTGAGTAATGCTGGTACAGCACACAGACTCCTGATTTCTCTGATGAAGCTTTTTTGAATGAGTTCTTCCACCTGGTTTTGTATCTGGTGTTCATTGGGACTCATGCGATAGTGTGGAAGGTTTGGTAGACTTGCTCCTAGAACCAAGTCTATGTAGTGCTAAATGTCTCACATGGGTGGGAGCCCATCTAGTCATTACACTCAAATCTGGTCAGGAGGTATTTCACTTGTGGAGTTATGTCAACTGATTCGGCCACTTTTTCCTCTTTCACTACTGGGGTCCAGACTTCCCCTGATTCCTTTGCATCCTCCATAAATTGAGCTTTAGTCATGACTAGAAAGGTATTTTTTTTTCTCTGCATCTGTAGGATCATGGCCTTTGTTTCCCACAGGTACCAGCACTATTTTTCGTTCATGCCACCAAAATGAATAAACATTATCACGTCCCTTATAAGTGGCATCCACATTGAATTTCCATGGTCAACCGAGCAATATATGGCAAGCATCCATCTCTATGATGTCACATGTTACTTTATCTTTGTAGAATTTCCCTATAGAGAAAGGAATACGACAGAGGATGTTTATCCATGTTTTAGCTTCCTTTCAAATCCAACTAATCTTACAGGGTCATGGATGTTTCTCCATCTTCAACTCTAATGCATTCACTAGGGCCTTTGACACGATATTCTCGCAGCTACCACTGTCTATGATCACATTATGCAGTTTGTTATTAATAGTGTAGTGAGTCTTGAATATAAAATGCCTCTTGTTTCTCTCCTTTAGTTTTGGGGGAAGCAAAACTCGTTGAATAACATAGTTTACTAGTTCTTCCACATCACCTTCTACAAGTTCCTATGATACTTCATCCCCACTACCTTCTTCCTCTCCCGAATACTCTTCATCTTCTTCAATCACATGGACTAGTCAACGTGTGGGACACACGTTGGAATGGTGTCCAGGTTGATTGCACTGAAAACACTTCCCTGTCATGGCCTTAGTGTATGGGTTACTGCTGGTACTACCCTTTTGCAGTGTTGAGGTGGTTGGTGACTTCAAGATTTGACTACTGTTGCTCCCCCTTTGAGGCCGACTAGATGAGGGTAGTTATGAATTATTGGGTCATGAGTGTTGGTCAGCACTCCTGATTTGTTGGGTGAACATTGGTGTTCTTGGTGATGGTTGAGACAATTGCACCTCGATTTTCATAACTAAGTTGACAACTTTAGATAGAGTCCAAACAGTGTGCAACGAGACCTTATCTTGGATGGCTAAACATAAACCTCCAATGTACCACGCAAACTATTGCCCTCCAATTTCTGAGAGATTGTTTCGAGAGTTCAATCAGTAGAATTCCTCTGTGTATTCGTTGATAGAAATTCTGATATTGTTGGTAAAGGATCTGCTATTAATATGGAGGGAGTATGGGTGTAACCGGTTTAATCTGGTCCGGTTTTGGACAAAATTTAGGACTGAAACAGTATGCACCAGTTTTGCATTTTCAAAAACTGATTATGCACCGGTTACCCTCTTAAACTGGTACCTCCGGTTTTATTGATTTTGGTCCAGTTCGGTAAGATTTTTCAGTTTTAATAGTATTAGTATTATTAGGGTATAAAATGTAACTAATATACTAATATACATTAGTATACTAATGTATACTAATTGATTAAAGTAAAATGTAATTAATATACTAATGTATATTAGTATTACTAATGTATTATGTATTTATCAAAATGAATATGTTGAGAACTTATTAGGCCATAAAATGTTATTAATATATATATATTATGTTTAAAGCATATGATCCAATAAATTTTCATGTTTAAGATTAAAATTTTATGTTATAAATTATAATAACATTATCCTATATATAATTATAATTTATATTATTATATATACTATATATAAATATTATATATAATATTAAGAAAATTAATTTAAAATATATAATATAGTGAACCGGCCCGGTCCTAAAAAGTATAGAACGAGAACCAGCCGGTTTTGGAACTAAGGAAACCAGCCCTGGACCTGGGCCAGTTTTCTAGTTTTCTGGCTAATTTTACACCCCTAGGAGGGAGGAATCTAGCCCTCATCAATCGTTTCATTTTTTTCCATGCACGTACTGGTTGTTTGCCTTGTCTCCTCCTGTTATTTTGCATCTATTCCCCCCAAGCTGATGCAACACCACATAGCTTATAGGTCACCAACTTCACTTGTTGTGCCTCTGGGATTTGCATATAATCGAAGAAGTTTTATACACTACAACACAATTGCTTTTTAGTGACAGTTAAGAAATTGTGACAGTCCCCAAACCGTCACTAAAAAGTCTTTTTTGTGACGGTTTCTGGAAACCGTCACTAAAAACAGATGAGATTTTTTTTACATTCCAACGTATGAGAAATTTATGTTCGAACGTCACATATACGCTCAAACATTGTGGCTACTTACGTGCGAACATGAAATGTTTTGGTGCCAATGTTCGAACGTTAGTAATTAAGGTTCAAACGTAAAATGTTTTGCACCAACATTCGAACGTCAATTACTAACGTTTGAATGTTAATTGTAAATTAAATTAAATAGAACTCTAATTTAAAAATTATGTGGTTTTTATAGTGCATAATTTATGAACAAGTCTAAAAAATTGACTTATATATATTTATATATACACAATCTGTAATATATAAATATATATTTATGTTTATATATACTTGAAGTGTAGTGATTTAGAATTAAAGATGGAAAATATAACATTCAAGAAGATTGAGAATTGAAATTAAAAAACTATAGAAATATTAAATAATATTTTTCTTTACATATAATAAAAGTAAAATACAAAATATGATCGAATTTCTTAAACAACACTCAGATGATAGCGTTTTTCACGAAATTCAAACTATGTACCTCCTCAGTCAATGTATCAACCTTGTCATTGAGGATACCTACACGATGGCCAATCTGGAGACAGACGCCTCTATAGCCACAAGCGATCGATTGATCTTACGATCGATATGTACAGTCAGCTGTGAGATCACCGCATCAACCCAAGCAGGCCGCGCATCTCCCGCAGATGTACTCAGCAGCTATCGACTACTACTCCCCACATGACCTGGCTCAAGCTGCGTCGGAGGAACTAGATCCTCTAAAGGGGGTGGCTGACGTCCCCTCCCCTATCCAATGCTACGTCGATGCGTGGTCATGTCGAGGGGGCTCATCTGATCTTTGACCCGTTCCTCTGGATGGGTTGGCACTCCCCGTGCAAATAATAACCAGTTGATCAGGACACCGTATGGGAGATTATCTGTGGAGACGATGCTCACCTCGTAACAGATCCTCTAAAAAATGTGTAGTGGCAAATCTATGGGATCTCCACGTGCCACTCATATTAAAACTGTGCCCAAAGCCGACTAAATGTGGTTTTATGTACCACAAGATCCACGTTTGTTGCAACAATAAGGTGCAACATGCGAAAAAAAGGTAGCAGATAGTTTTGGTTGAAGGCATTCTTCCTCTTGATCTGCATGCGGTCCCGCCCGGTGAGGATGTATAAATCCTCGTCTCGGTCATCATCCCGTGCCTCAAGGCCAGTATCCTCAGCCTCTAACCGGTCTGAATCACTGGCTGATGCTGGCTCAAATGGGCAGCCAGTAAATGATGCAGAAGTGCCTACATCCTCACGGGGTGTAGCGTGTGCAGATGTCTCAACTCCTCGACGAATCCCGAGGTGCTCGGCGATGACATCTGGTGAAATCTCAATGGAAACACCGCGTACAGTCACTGTGTAAGAGGATGCGTCTTGAGGCATGTCACACATTCCCATATAGAACTCCTGAACTATTGAGGGGTATACCTTCCCCCTTAAAGATATTTCCCTAGCCTCTATTGGCGAAAACATCTCTCAGGTTTGTTTGTTCCCATATGAGTTCGTCGAACTCATTAATCAGGACCTCTCGCTCTACCATAACAGACGAGCTCCAATACGAGCAGTGTCCTGAGTGGCTCCTTTCCTCCCTCGTTTCCTAGTATGCAGAGGATGAGTCATATCCTGAAAATAGAAAAAGAAAAAGATTATTTACATTGATGCATTTTTTGTGTTAATTTTAAGCTGTTCTGCATTAACGTTCGAACATAGTAAAATAAACGTTCGAACGTTAAGATAAAATGTTCGGACAAGAATCTTTTACGTTAGCACGTAAAACACATACGTGCGAACGTATAACATATACGTAGGGGTGTAACCGGTCCGGTCCGGTTCGGTTTTGGACAAAATCTAGGACCGAACCGGTACGTACCGGTTTTGTATTTTTCAAAACCGATTACGCCCCGATTACCTTCCTAAACCGATACCTCCGGTTTCCGGTCCGGTCCGGTCCGGTTTTTCGATTTTTTTTAAATGTAAAAAACATATAATAAAGTGTTAATTCTTATTATAAAATGTTATTAAAAATTTAATATATATATTATGCTTAAAGTATATGATCAATTAAATTTTTATCTTTAAGGTTAAACTTTTATTTTATAAATTATAACAACATTATCTAATATATAATTATATTAATAACATATGATCAAATAAATTACAAATGTTCATATTTAAGATTAACATTTTATGTTATTATTTATAAATTATAATATGAAATTTTTTCATATATGATATATAATTATATATATTATATATAAAAATTTAACATATAATTATATATTATATATATATTTTGTATAATATATAAAATTAATTTTTATATTTTTTTTCCAACCGGTTCGGTCCCGAAAACTACGGAATCGGACCGGAACTAGCCGGTTTTCATAAAATAGGAACTGGTTCCGGACTGGACCGGTTCAAAACCGGACCAACCGGTCCGGTCCGGTCCGGACCGGTTTTCCGGTTTCCCGGTTTAAATTTACACCCCTACATATACGTTCAAACGTAAGAAGTAAATAAATTTAAATGACGTACGTTCAGACGTTTATGTTATATGTTCGAACGTATGAGTTTTACGTGCGAACGTAAAGGATACACGTCCAAACATTGAAGCATAAATAAATTTAAAAAGTAGTACGTTCGGACGTTATAATTAAACGTTTGGATGAAAATTTTATGAAAAATAACGTCTAAATGTAAAACAATACACGTTCTAACGTAGAAGCCTTAACGGCTATGTAATTGAAACGTCGTATGTTCGAACGTTTTCGTGAAACGTTCGAAAGTTATTACACAGAATGGCTGAGTCGACTCAGCCATTATTGAAATCTCAAAAATCAATCTGCTAGGTTCTAAATGCTGAAATGTCACCGTAGAAATGAAGTATACATTTTAAGAAACTTTTCTACGGTGACTATTTGGCTACTGGCAAGCCGTGGTGGCCAAAAAATGGAGTTGAAAATCCGACCACCACTTGGCCCATTCTAAACAAAACTGAACCCAAATCTCAAATAAAATACATGTTATTTGATTAAAAGATGAATGCCTACCTTTTAGTAACGGTGTGGTGGAGTTTGACAACGGCGATGACAGAAGAGTGGCGGAGTGCAAATGGGAACGAAGTTAGATAACGGTGAAAATGACCTTTCGCCGTTCTGTTTTGGCCTTATATACACGAAACGTTCGAACGTAATTCTTAATACGTTCGAACGTTTTTTTATTTATTTTTCAAAATATTGACTATAATATATTATATTATTAATATATATGTTATATATTATAATGTATACTATAACATATAGCATACTATATATAACATTTATTATAATATATAGTATATTATATATATACTGTATATAGTACAGTATACATCTAATATTATATTATATATTATAATATAATATATAATATATTATATACATATATGATCCATTATAAATTAATGAAAACAACATTAAAACCACAAGCTCTTACTATTAGTCCAAAACGATATACTTTATTATTACAATCTAGTACCCAAAGTTCTAGTGTACAAATTCTTAAATAGATTAATTGGAATCAAATTACTCTCTTAATGAATGAAAATTAGATTAATTGGTTTTTTTGAATTTGTGAGTGCTAGTTATATTTTTAAAGTTTAGCAATATGTTTATATATGTTGTTGTGATTTTATGTTTACTCTTGAAATAATTGTGATTATTGTTTGTGAATTTTGTGAATAGTTTGTGAGTTTATGGTGTTCATTGATGAATTAAAATGTGTAGAAATATTGTTGTGGGAATATTGTTGTTGTTGTGATATGGATTTGAAATATTGTAATTATTGTTTGTGAATTTTTATTGAATATGTTTAACAAGAAAATTATAAGTTTAGGATCTTAATTTAAGCAAAGATTAAAGACGGGGCTGGCCATTGGATCAGTAAATAGCAAGGCAGTTTTAGTGGGAGGATCGATCCCTTTTGTTTTCAAAGTAATGTTCAAACATCCTCCATGATTGTGTTACAAGTAATAAATATATAGAGGACTGACTAGCTAGCTAGCTTGGTGATCATGTTGTAGCTGCGTACCTTCATTTGTTGCGTTTGTGGCTATGAAGTGGGTCGTACGTATCTTCAGACATTGATATAGGTGTCCATTAAGTGAGTCCCAGCCGTACGGGCCTCTGCTGATAGTCGTGGTTACATTAAGTGTCCATGTCGATGGTGTAAAAATTTGTGTGCGATAGGGTTGAATGAAGTTGAAAGTCATATATTTATGAATGGTATGGATCTGGGTTGGATGAAGTTGAAAGTAATATATTTGGATGAAGTTGAAAATCATACAAATTATGACACTCAAATGATATGATTCTAGAAAATCATTACTATGTAGTATATATATAATGTATTATATATATAATGCACTATATATATATTATGTAGTGTATTATATATACAAGTTTTGTTGTTAGTTTTATTAATTATATATTATTGATTCATATATATATTATAGTATATATACTATATTATTATATTTTCATTTAAAATATTATGCTATCATACTATATATATATATATAATATAGTAAATATACTATACTATAATATAGTATATAATATTTATATACTATATATAGTATACTATATATAGTCCAGATTACTCACCTTAGCATCCACCTTTCATAATCCTAAAAATGAACATTTTTTCTCCAACATATTCATAAGTGATTGAAGATGATGTCCAAATACACATCTTGAGTAAAGAATAATTTAATAAGTAACAAAAAATATCTCTAACAAGCGGGGTATATGAAAGAAGAAAATAGTCACAAAAAATTAGTATTTTTCTCAACTTTTCAAAAAAAAAAAAAGAGATTATATTGAAGAAAAATACTATGAGTATCTAGAAAAAAATACATATATATATATATATATATATATATATAACTCTTATATTAACAAATACTAACTATTGAATAAAAGTAACGTTCGAACATAAATTTTTAACCTTCAAACTTTAATAATGTATTCCTATTGGATTTTTTTATATCTGTGATGATCTTTCCACATTCGAGCGTTAATGGAGGTGTATGAGAGTTCATTTTCATGTTCAAACATACAATTATAATACGTGAGAACACGAGAAGAAAGATGCGGGAAATTTTTCGCTCGATTTAGGCATCTCTATGATGATCTGAAACGTTCAGACGTACAAAATGTACGTTTGAACGTGAGAGTAAACGTTCGAACATGAGAATAAAAGTGCGGGAAATTTCCCGCTCGATTTAGGTATCTCTGTGATGATCTGAACGTTTGAACGTTAGTCGATGAAAATCACTGGGAATTTATAAACGTTCGAATGCCAAGTTTCTTAACGTTCGAACATGAAAATAGAAGTGCGGGAAATTTTTCGCTTGATTTAGGTATCTCTGTGATGATCTCAACGTTCGAACGTTAGTCGATGAAAATCACTGGGAATTTATAAATGTTCGAATGCCAAATTTCTTAACGTTCGAACATGAAAATAAAAGTGCGGAAAATTTCCCACTCGATTTCGGGCACTGTCATAGGAAGATACGTTCGAACATGTATAGAAAACGTCCGAACATTTTTCACAGAAAATTTAACCGAGTTTTTTAACGTTCGAATGTTATCTAAAAACTGGGCGGGATAATATAACGTTCGAACGTACAACTTAAACGTACGAATGTTTTATTTAAAAATTTTATGATTGAATGAATACATGCACGGGAGGCAGCAAACTCATTTATGCTGCTTTTCCCGTGCGTGCAACAGAGAGAGACGTGAGAGAGAGTCTTCGTGGGTTAGAGTGAGAGAGAGTTGAGTGAGAGAGGGTCGTGGGTTAGAAAGAGAGTTAGAGTGAGAGAGGGACATGGGTTAGAGAGAGAGAGTTAGAGTGAGAGAGTGTTAGAGTGAGAGTTGAGTTGAGCTTTGATAAGAAAAAATTATTTTTCTTTTGTATTTTCCTGAATTTTATGATATTTGTCTTGTGTTTTTGTTATATATATTTCTAATAAGTAGTGTTGTATTTTTTTGAAGGATTGGTTATTTTGGAAAGTTGGAAGCTTTTTATTTGTAAGATGATATTGTGAGTGCTAGGTATATTTCTAAACTTTAGCAATGTACTTATACATTTTATGCTTACTCTTGAAATATTATAATTATTGTTTGTATAGTTTTTGAATAGTTTGTGAGTTTATGGTATTCATTGATGAATTAATATGTGTATAAATATTGTTGTGAGAATATTGTGAATATGTTGTGATATGGATTTAAAATATTGTGATTATTGTTTGTGAATTTTGTTTGAATATGTTTACATGGTTAGAAATATATTGTCTTTAGGTTTTGGATTTATGTGAAAATTTTGATATAATATTTTTTAGTTTTGAAGAATTTGTGAGTGCTAGTTATATTTCTCAAGTTTAGGAATATGTTAATAAATGTTGTTGTGATTTTATGCTTTCTCTTAAAATAATTATGATTATTATTTGTGAATTTTGTGAATAGTTTGTGAGTTTATGGTGTTCATTGATGAATTAATATGTGTAGAAATATATTAATCAGAATATTGTTGTTGTTGTTGTTGTGATATAGATTTGAAATATTGTGATTATTGTTTGTAAATTTTTATTGAATATGTTTATATGGTTAGAAATATATTGTGTTTAATTTTTAGTATTTATGTGAATTTTTTTGTATTTTTTTAATTTGTTTTTTAACAAGAAAATTATAAGTTTAGACTCTTAATTTAAGTAAAGATTAAAAACATTTAATATAACTTTAATATGAGACTTAATATTTAACATTTAATAAGTATATATAATATATTCATACTAATTTAGTTAGAATATGATTATTATTCAAGTTATAACTATAGTATAAAATTTAATTTAAAAAAGAAAAAGAAAAAAGAAGTATATAACTTAACTATATATAAAGTATAATATATACATATAATAACTATAATTAATAATTACTTATTAAATACTCTTACCATTGTGAGGTTCCAAACCATTATATTATTAAATATATATATATATAAAAATATATAAAATAAAATACTCTTCAAGAAAAAAGTGTTGAACCTACCAAATAAGTAGAAAGTTGGAATAAATAAATATACTTATTTATAATAAAGTAGAGAGTAAATAAATAATGATCAAATAAATGCTTATATAGAAATTATATACTTATTTTCTATATAAATAAATAACTCACTCAATTAAGTATAACAATTAAAATTATACTTTAGGAATGATAATAATTAAAATTATATAATAATCTTTGAAATTATATATAAAAATTATATAATAAGAATTAAAATTACATAGGTATCAATTAACAATGTCCTAAGATATATAATAACAATTAAAATTATAATTTATGAATAATAATCTTAGATCAATCATTATAGTATTTCGTATAGGATAGCCCCAACCAATTCAAAATCACCATAAAAAACTTTGTTGCCTGTTGAAAAATTTGAAGTTTCGATTCCATAACTATTAATTTTTATTTTTTTTATAAATTAACAATGTCACCTTCGTATTGTGTTATATTGTTAAACTAGAGAGAGGTGAAAGAATATGTGAACAAGTTTCATGTCTTGTACAACCCTAGGAAGAATGATCTTGAAGAAATGTCTGTCAAATTGCTTGACTGTCAAAATCTCTCCGGCTTTGAGAGTTGTCAAGGTCGGACAGTTTGTGACGGTTAAGTAATTAGACTAAAATTTATATATTTCTTCAAGATCATTCTCTCTCGTTGTGTACTGATGGAAACTTGTTCACAAAATCTTCTATCTCTCTTTAGTTTCACAATATAATACTACTAGATTGAGACATTGTTAATTCAAACAACATGGAGATATTGTTTGTAGTGTTTTTTGATAGATATGGTGTGACATTGCATAAATAACCTTAGACCTATTTGGAAATTAGTGTACATTTATGTGTCCAATAATTCCTGAATTGTCCAGTGTGGACAGTTTGGGATTATATTATCTGTACTGCACATTTTACTCCTACTTTTCACGTTTAATGTGAAGTTTCGGTGTCTTCCTCTACTATTCTTCAGGTATACTGTTCGGAGGGTCACAATCCCTCTATTTGAACATGTATACTTGGAGAACTATGGAGAGGTGCTGTCGAAATTCTACTAACGTGGAAAGTAGTAGAGTAACGAGATTTGTGCAAAATGGATAATATAATCTCGAATGGGATAGATCCAACTACCTTATCAAAAAAGCAATGAGAATTGGAGCATACATGCATGTGAGTTTTTTATATACGTGTTATTAATAGATACATGTTTTTAGAAATGGACAAAAATTAGATGCGTCTGGGCGATAGACTTGGAAATGATTACGTACCCTATGCGCGTGGAGTAAGAACCTTCATTGATTTTGCACGGACCTCTACTGATAGTCGTGGTTACATTAAGTTTACATGTTGAGGGTGTAAAAATTTGTGTGCGATAGGGTTGAATGAAGTAGAAAGTCATATATTTGTAAACGATATGGATCTGGGGTATACTCGATGGGTACTGCATGGTGAGTCGTATGAACAGTCAGCAGATGTATTGGTCGATCATCACAATTATTTGTGGCACATGGATGATGATTATGAGCAGGATGAGATAGAGGAGATGTTGGATGACATTGGAGCGGGGATGTTTATGGATGAGGTTGACGATAATGCCTCAAGTGGCGGAGGGACTGATTGTGAAAATTTCGCTTCAATGTGGGAAGATGCAAAGCGCGAGTTTTATCCAAACTGTACAAAACATTCTAAAATGTTGTTTATTGTGCGATTGTTCTACATTAAGTCATTGTGTGGGATATCGACGAAAGCAATAAAGACAAAGGACACGATCAAGACGAGGAAAGATCTTGATAGAATGAGAATTAAACATAATCTACATTTGCGGATGGAAGGCAATAGGGTGGTCATGCCGCATGCATGTTTTACGTTGACGAGGGAGGAGATGATGAACTTCTGCAAATGGTTGCAAGGTTATGCTTCAAATATTGGTAGATGCGTGAGTCCTGATGACTGGAAAATCAGTGGATTGAAAAGTCATGACTGTCACGTATTTTTGAGAAGTTATTACCTGTGGGAATTCGTGGGAAATAAACATCTAATGTACGTGTCACCATATCCGAACTGTGTATGTTTTTTAAGGATTTATGCGCTCGGGTAGTAAATCGAGATGTGTTGTGGAAATTGGAATAAGACATTGCTACTATACTATGTAAATTCGAGCAGATCTTTCTACCATCATTTTTTGATTTCATGATTCATTTAGTAATACATTTACCGCAAGAGGTACTGTTGGGTGGACCGGTGCAGTTCCGTTGGATGTATCCAGCTGAAAGATATTTGGGTCGACTAAAGCACACTATTGGGAATAAAGCCAGAGCTGAGGGTTCAATAGCAGATGCCTATATACACGATCAATGGTTAAACATTTTACTCTCTATATCTTCGTGGTGTTGAGACACGATTTAATCGTCAATAGCGAAATGCTGATCTTGCTGCTCCGCCTCCTCGTGAGCTATCAGTGTTTTTCCAAAATATACAACCCTTGGGTGCACAAACGGGTTACGATTTAATTGATGGAGAGTTGGGTAAAGTTCGGTGGTATGTACTAAATAATTGTCGGGAGATTGATGA
Source organism: Juglans mandshurica (assembly GCA_022457165.1). Classification (NCBI taxonomy): domain Eukaryota; kingdom Viridiplantae; phylum Streptophyta; class Magnoliopsida; order Fagales; family Juglandaceae; genus Juglans; species Juglans mandshurica. Next base: position 7,568,755 of record CM039626.1, read on the forward strand.
TTATCTCAGATATGTCGTTCCATGCTTTGAATAATTCTAATGTTCTTCAAGTTTAACTATAACTGTTGTACTCAAAATAAACTTCTTTTGCATTTATCTATAACAGTGAGCACATTGCCAAACATAGGACGGAAGGCGTAGAAAACATAGAGGCAAGACACGAGGAAGAATTTTCCGGATAGTTTGAAGAACGTGTATGAACTAAAATTATATATATGTTATATTTTGAAACTTTTAATTCTGGATAATGAAATAATAAATATATACTATTTCAATTGTTAGATTTTGAAACAATGTGCTTGTGATCCCGGATCAATTTCTTCTGAATTGTATGTATTGGCCCGTGGTCCTTCAAATAGAGCACTTCGATACATTGCATGCTCGGTTCGAGGTTATAAATTCCATACTCTGGACCGTGAACGTAATAGAAAGACTCAAAACTCTGGTGTGTTGGTCAAGGGGAGTCATGGAACATATGATATTGACTATTATGGTGTTATACGTGATATTATCGGATTGAAATATCTGGGTGGGTCTGTAACATATGCCTTTAAATGTGATTGGTGGGATATAGGCGGTGGTCAGGTTTCGATACATAGGGATAATCACTTTACGAGTGTCAATACTGTATTTAAATGGTACGAAGATGATCCAATCGTATTGGCTTGTCAAGCTACCCAAGTCTATTACTTGATTGATCCAATGAAAAGTGCTGATGAAGATAGTTGAGAGATAATTTGGCGAGTCGTACAAAAATTTGTCCCTCGAAATATATATGAAGCAGGAATGAGTGCATATTACGAGAATAGTGGAGATGGAGATGACACTCCGATTGTAGAGGCATACCAGGAAGATGGAGAGGGTATTAACTTGTTTGTTGACCTCGGTGCACTCGAGTTTCTCCCCTTGTGTAGAGATGATATCCCACCCGTTTATCTCGACCCGTCCATATTAAATGATTATTTAATTCAAGTAAGTGAGCAGGAAGAAGAATATGAAGAAGAGTTAGAAGATGAAGACGAACCAGAATCCGACCATGAGGTGGATAAGGAGGATGAAGAAGAGGTGCATGGTGATGATGAAGATGTTATTAGGGAAGATTATAAAACAAGCATGGAAAATACATCCGAAGATGAAGAATAAAAGTACTAAATATTTTATTCATATAAGTGACTATAAAATATCTTGAATTTTCATAATTTCTTCAAATTAATTTTCTTTGATATAATTAATTATTTTCAAGAATGCTGCCAAAACGACAACAAAGAAATATGCCTCCGCCAAGTCCAAGTCCCGATCCCATTGAGGACTCTCCACTCGAGAAATTCGCTTCTGAAGAACAAGTTAACACGCAAGAGAACAACAGTCAGTCGACACCTACTAGTAAGGAAATATTATCGTTGATAATTAATTATATAGTTAATACTTTTGTCTCAATAACTATATAACTATAATTATACTATATATTATCATGTAATTGATGCATCTGCACGTCGCGGTCGTGGCTATACACTTGGCATCTCTCTTGAGAAAAATAGAAGGCACGGAAAACTCAAGACCACCATTCCCGATAATTCTCCTGGAGGAGTGGATGATAGTGCAGCAGCGCTTTCCTCCTATATTGGCATAGTAGTTCGAGCTTTTGCTCCGTTTTATGTACGCTCATAGCAAGATGTTCCGAATGAGATTAAGGAGCACATTCGAAGTCGTGTGCTAGTAAGTTTACTTTGAGAGTACATTTTTTTCACCTAGATTAGTATATCATATTTTTTACCTGATTCACTTGTTAGGATGAGTTCGACCTCGACTTTGGCCGTAGCGAGAATTTGATAACCGTGAATGAGTTGATAGCTACACTATTACAATGTCACAAGAGATGCTGTCATGACCACTTCAAGAAGTTTGAGACGTTGGAAGAGGCTGCGCAGTCTCCTTTCCAGCAGATGAAGTTAGATGATTGGAGAAAGTGTTGTAATCTTTTCGCATCTCAAGATTATCAGGTATTTTACATTTATATCTTTTAATTATTTACATTCTTATTCGTTCTATATATTATATGTATACATATTACAATTAACATTCTTAATATATTTTGTAGCACTTGAGTTCTACAAATGCACAGACTAGATCCGCTCTGACTGTCCACCATCATGCCGGTTCAAGGTCATTCCACCGTCTTGTTGAAAAAATGGTAATTAAAAAATTAAAAAATTCATTTATTTTTCTGATATTCTTTTATTTAAGTACTAACATTATCTTTTTAAAATTGCTAATGTCGCTTTGTTAGAAACATGATGATCCTGAAAACTTTTCTATCATTCATGTCTATGCTGCTACTCACACTAATAAGCATAGTGAGTGGATGTACCTGTCGCTACAGATAATTATGTAAGCAATGTTAATTTTGTTAAATAAATTATGTAACATGTGAATAATTTATTTTTTATTTCTATTTCTTTTAATACGTTACTTATTAACGATCATTACCTTTCAAATTTCAGAAAAAAATAATGGAGATGCAGTCGGCTTCTAGGGAATCCTCTCCTAGTGACATAGATATATTCTTGCAAGTGCTCGGGCCATAGTCTAGTATGGCAAGATGTTTGGGATGATCTATCAAGCATAGATGTTCATCCTCCTCAACCTCATCGACTTTACAAATTAATAATCTTACCAAGGATTTAGAAGTTGCACGGCGTGAGAATGGTATATGAGGTCGAGACAGCAAGAGTTAGAGTCTCTCTTAGAACGATAATCTCATTTAGAGACGCGTTTGCATGACCAACAGAGAGACCAGGAGGAAAGAATATGCAGTGAAGTCTAAGAGCAAGTGCAACAGGAAATGATGGTGCAAATGCAGCGTGTTATGTCATTGCAACAGAATCGCGATGGGCGAGGAAAAAAGAAGAAATAAATTTTATCAGTAGTGGTGGCTAGTTTTAATATCTAATTTTAAAATTTTATAAGACATTGTTATATGTTAATTGATGGTATGTAATATGATACAATTGGTATGCTTTTAAATTTTATGAAATTAGTATTTCTGATCTGTACGTTTGAATGTAAAGTAAAAACGTTCGAACGTTGGTTCACATTCGAACCAACGTTCGAATGTGAGTACATAAAATTGTATAGTAACATTCGAACGTAGGCCTCTACTTTCGAACGTACTTACCCTCAAATGAACAAAACGTTCAAATGATTAAACGATTAACATTCGAACAAACCTCCGAACGTACCACTTGCATTCAAATGCTCCTTCGTTTACATTCGAAATAACGTCCGAACATTAAACCCGTTACGTTTGAACATTGGTCTGTTAATGTTCAAACGAAAATTCAAACGTTTATTATAATTAACATTCAGACGCATAAACGTTCGAACGTAAATATGATACGTTCGAACTATAATCAACGAATGTCAACTTCTCTCCTTCGAACGCCAATCGGTCGGGTTACCATTCGAACGTTCAATTGGACGTCCGAACGTTACTTTAAGTGACAGTTCTCAACCATCACAAAAAAAGGAACGTTCAACCAAACAGAACACCTCCAGCTGTCTCTAAAAATATTTTTAGGGACGGTTCAACAGTAAACCGTCACCAATTGTTTTCTGTGACGCACATTAAGTAACGGTCGTGGTGACAGTTTCAAACCATCACCAAATATCTTTAGTGACATTTTGACAATTTTTTGTGACGATTTCCACTGTCACAAAAGATAAATTATGTTGTAGTGCTACTTCCAACAACCAATTGAGAAGACTTTCGACTTGGAGGTGGCCATTAAAACATGGTAGATCAATTTTAATCTGAAAGTTGTTATTTTGGTCTAGAGCCCTTCAATTATCTTGGCCTTCTCCACCGAAATCTTCAAACTCTTCATCACTAGATGAGTCACCAAGTACTCGGTTCCGCTGTCTTGGTATGAACCCACGACCTCCACCTGGATGATCCCAACTCCTTCCATTTTTTTTTTTTTTTTGTCACCATTAACATGAACATTAGTGATGGCTCTTTGAATATCCTGCAGCATACATTCAATCCCTTCAACTCATTACTGGTTTTGTTGGTTTTGTGATTGGACGGTTGCCTAGAGGGCCTACACTCCATGCTCTTCACCATGGGAGTGGCTACTTTCTTTCGTCCCTTACCATCGATAGCCTTACCATCGAGCTAGGCACAACCTTGCTCTGATGCCAAACTGGCATAGCAGAAGGATAGAAGTTTGCAAAGAAGAAGTGTGTCTCTCTTGCTCAAACATGAAATAGCAAATTTTTTTAATTCTTACAAAAAAAAAAAAGATAACCAAATTCCTCCTATTACAGTGGTGGACAATTTGTAAGAGGAAAATTATTAACAATAGGAAAACAAATCAATTAAGGTTGCTCTCAAACAATTGAGCATTCAAATGGAGCTAGTAAAGGAAAGTACCAATTACTGAGGTTGCCTTGCTAGTGCTAATCCAAAATCTTCCATCGCTTCAAAGTCTTCTAGAAAGTTATCACAATTAATTATCACGTGAACTAGTGTCCTGCATCAGTGCACGATGAGGGTTGGTTCTAAGGCTAACATAACTTTGGCGGCCAACACTCCCATCGGCAACCAAGGTTAAGACGACCTTGGCAGCCAATGCTCCCTTCAGCAACTAAGGCTAACATGACATTGGCGACCAACATGCATACAAGAAGTCAAGCCTAGCCAAGTGCAGGTTGAGCTTCAGCAACCAAGGCTAATACAACTTTGGCAACCAATGTGTAGTTCCGGTGAGCAAGGCTAACACGACCTTGGCAACCCGCATGCATCCAAGAAGTCAAGTGTAGCCAAGTGCAAGATGAGCTTCAACGACCAAGGTTAACATGACCTTGGCGACTAGGGGTAATAAGATATGACAAGAATTGTAAGTCCGACACGAAAACAACACGAAATAAGCAGGTTTTGGTTTGATTTAAATGAATTCAGGTCAAAACGGGTTGACCTGATAAGACATAATTAATAAACATGTCAATTGTGAGCCAACCCATAAAACCCACAACCAGACCGTATAACACAAATAAATTCTATTTTCAGATTTTATAAATGTTTAGTCTTGTATTTATTTTTTGATGTTAGAATATGTAATATTAATATTAGTAGTTGACTACTTAATATCTCAAACAATTAAAGTTTTTTTGTTAATATTTAATTTTATTTTATGAAAATATTAATTTTCTTATATATTATTTGTTTGGATATTGATAATAAAATATTATATTATGAATCCAGTTGTAATTGTGAGTGATTTATATAGCTATTCTTGTACTATACATAAAATTATATTAATTGGGTTAAAGGATAAATTTACTGGTTAGCTCAACCCATTTATATAAAATGGGCTAAACATGTTGAAGTGGGTTGAAAATGGTTAAATGAGTCGTGTCCAGGCTAACCCAATAAAAGATAATTACTAAACAGGTTAAGTGGATCGTATCGTGTCACCCGTTATTTATATGGATTGTGTTAGGGTTTTAGGGTCTGGCCCATTTAATTAAATGGGTCGTGTTCGGGTTGATCTATATAATCTAATATGCATGACTTGATACAACACGAACACAACCCATGAACATGAGTTGCCACACATATTGGCGACCAACGCACATCCAAGAAGTCAAGCCTAGCCAAGCGCAGGTTGAGCTTCAGTGACCAAGGCTTACACGACCTTGGCAACCAATACACTGCCGGTGACCAAGGCTAATGCGACATTGGCGAGTGGCGAGCATCCAAGAAGGCTAGAAGCCAAGCCTAGCCAAGAGTAAGCTCCTTTTCGGCAGCTAAAACTAACACGACCTTGGCGACCAACACATAACTCCGGAAACAAAGGCTAACACGATCTTGGAAGCCAACGTGGATCTAAAAAGTGAAGCCTAGCCAAGTGCTGACTCATTTGGCGACCAAGGCTAAATCGACCTTGACGACCAACATGTCATGTTGTCGACCAATGCTAACGCGACCTTGGCGAACAAGAAACTTCTATAAATCAAAGTCTAGCCTAGTGTACGCCGGGCTTTAGAGGGGTAACCAACATGTTGAAAATAATAGAAAATGAAAGGGAAAAACAAAGATTGCTAGCAAACGTGAAAGAAAACTGGCAACAGTGACTAGTCACAAAAATACATTTATAACAAGGTATATCATTTACAAAGTAAATCCATTACAAAATGTGTCAAACAACCCTACAACCAGTGCAAACAAAAGAAGGAACCAACCTAGAGCCTAGCAATTTAGGCCACCATTAGGAGGAGGAAACGGTTAAGTGAAGAAGGCACCAGGCATCACGTCAGCTCCCAAAGAATCAAAGATGGCCAAGGTTGTGGTGTCAGGGAGGACATTGCGCAACTCCAAAGACTTCAAGCCTTCTCCAGGATGAGCTAGCAAGAACCTCGTTAACGTACAGAGACCAAGGTTGTACCCAATCCCCCATGCTCAATTGTGGACTTGAAGGATCGCAGATAGTTAGGGGAAAAGGCAAACTACCTCGTCCCTCGAAAATTGAAGTTGGGCGTCCAAGTTCATCGGCATGCTACTTAGATTTTGCGAGTCTCTCCCACAACATTTCAATCATATTAGAAAGCTTAATAGAAAGCTCATAAGTCTTGCAAAATTTTTCCCTAATAGCTAACTAACTAATCTCGGCTTGCAGAAACTCCCACAAGCAATGTCGAGGTTTATACGAAGTTTCCGGCAAGACTCTCCAGCCTTTGCAGATCTCTCTACATAGGCGAAATAACGTTCTATTGCTTTAGAAGCATATCTCACGGCCTCCTCCAATTTGGCTCGCAGCTTGACATTGTGTTGACACTCAATGGCCAACTCGTGCTCCAAAAACAATTTAGCCTGGCTGGCCTCCCAGTCATGCTCCAAGGCCAAAGTGCGCCGATGATCCAATACATGCTTCTCTAAAACAGATTAACGTTGGGCAATCCTTTAGCATGGCAATCTTCGCCTCGTGCAAAGGCAAGCGGGCACCCAATTAGAAGTGGGCCGCTTCCCATCGTTTCCTCTCCTCCACCGCCTCAAACACAATTTGTTGGGCTCCTTCTATGAACAAGCGAGAAGACTATACATGCTTCTCTAAAACAGATTAACGTTGGGCAATCCATTGAGCTAAAGAAGGTAGACCTACAATGAACAACCCGACTTAGTTATAATAGGTAGGGAGAATATCAAAACAAACTAATAGTAGAGTTATGTGCAGGGTAGAGGAGTTAGTCAAGTTCCTTGGCAATTCAGGTGACCGAATTGGAAGACCCGCTTGCTTGCAGGGTAAATGGAGAGGGCGAAACCTAGTAGGAACTGAGATCCTCTGAAGAAAAACCAAGCTCTTGAGGAATTGCCTCATGCCAAGGAGGGTCTACCTACTTGGGGATGCCATCAAAGGATTTGTGATGGGGGAGGACATTTCCCTACGTGGCAAAGGAAACATGGGTTGATCCCCCAAGGGTTCGGTGAAAGCACAACCACCCCCATCAACCCTTGGAGTATTGGCCATGCTAATAATAACAGCAATCGTAGGGACTTCCTTCCCCCAATATCAGTCACACCAACTACATAAGAGACTTTCTCGGCCGGAACCACAACCTATCTCGCAGATTGACAGCAACTTCGACACTTTCTACCGCAATCTCAAGAATGCTTGAAATGAGATTTTTGTCGCCAATCTCCAACACCTCAATGTATCTACTCCTAGAATGCTGCTTTCGGAAAAGAGCCTGAGAAGACTTCAGGGATCATGTCAAAGAAGTTGGGATCTAGTAATGAGTCCAGATCCTGAGCCCCTTGGCCAATCACATCCGTTAGGCTATCAAAGTGCAATGGTAATAGTGAACACTCTGTGGTCTCCTTTTGACAAGCAGGGTCGCAACGGGCACGCGACCCCCATGGATTTCATCGCCTGCTGTATAGGGCATTTTTTCTTTAGCATCCAAAGAGGTAGGAGCAGACCTCTTGTGTGCCGCCCCGTTCCTCAGTAAGGGACTTGGCAAGAATCTGTAGTGTCAAAGGTGTCAACCAATCAGGAACACACAGGATTTAAATCAAGGATAGGCATTCAATTTTCGCAAGCAAGTGCACGTGTTCGCAAAATATACATGTAAGTATATATATCGCATTGGAATAAGTAAAGGTTTAGTCTAAGACTAGTGTTATTTGTACCAAAAATCTAAATTATAAATAAGTTCATTTATTAATTTACAAATATCCATATGTCATTATCACTTCTCAAATACCATTACACATTATCATCTGTTCAAATCATACATCCAGGTACAAGAAGCCACTGCATGATTTGTCGCCTGACTAAATATTACATCTCCAAAAGAAACAAATATCTATTAATGGAGATAGGTCTCTGCTACTAGTACTCAGGCAGAGTCGGTCCTTCTTTCACGGGAACATCTCCTAAAGTTATCTCTACATCAAAGTCTACATTTTCGATAAATGAAACCATAGGTCGGTTAAATAGGTATTACAAAACTGCCAATGAGAAACAATGTATGTGAAGATGTAATGCACAATCTCGTATAAAGGATTAGTGAACACATATACTCATGCACGGCGAGGAATCACCCTCTAAGTAGGAAACACATGTATCCATAGTTATTGCGGAGAGTCGTCCTCTTGATGAAACACAAAATATAAGTATGGCAATTAGGGGTGTAACCAGTCCGGTTCGGTCCGGTTTTGGATAAAATCTAGGATTGAACCGGTATGTACCGGTTTTGTATTTTTCAAAATCGATTACGCACCGGTTACCCTCCTAAACTGGTACTTCCGGTTTTACCGGTTTCCGGTCCGGTCCGGTTTTTCGATTTTTTTAAAATGTAAGTTTCACAATTTGTCATTTAAAATTTGTTTTTAAAAAAAAACTGATTTAAAAAAACTGTTTTATACTTTTATTAATATATTAGACTATATAATAGTATTAATATTAGACTATTGGTATAGTTATAAGTTATATATTAGTATTAGTTATAAACTTTTAGTGAATTAGTATTAACATTTTATGTAATAATTTATAAATTATAATAAGAAATTATTTCATATATGAATATATATAATTATATATATTATATATAAAAATTTCACATAAAAATTTATAATTATACATTATATATAAAACTTATACATATTAATATTTTATATAAAACTTATATATAAAAATATTATTTTTTATTTTTTTTAATCAACCGGTCCGGTTCGGTCCAAAAAATCCCGGAACCGGACTGGATCCGGCCGGTTTTTACATTTTAAAAACCGGTTCAAAACTAGTAAAACTGGTCCGATCCGGTCCGGTTCGGACCGGTTTTCCGGTTTGAGTTTACACCCCTAATAGCAATAAATCACCCTCTGAGTAATTACCCTTTATGCAAATCTCAAGTATACATAAATATCACCGAGGTGAGGAATCATCCTTTTCTCAAGCACATAAAACTCATCATATCTCATCATATAGAATCTCATCACATAAAATCCCAAGCAAGGAAATCACTTCACTATTTGATCTGGGAAATCACTCCCACCTGGCCAATGTGCAAGCTGATTTGCTTGTCTCAAGTCATCCAACACACACACCAAAGTATACTTGATGCCCTAGGAACTGGTCAACCAACTTGAAGACACCACACATGATATGCCCGGAGAATCTCTCAACCTGTCTATCAAGTGAGGCCAATACGAAATCATTTCATCCTGGTTGTCACGTGGACCCTTACTCCCTATATGAAGCTCGTGGCAAAGTGTTGTAGGGATGGCGCGGGGACTCCTTAACCTACCCATGATGATGACATAAGGTAAAACTCACGCACCCAGAAATCACAATCACCACCAATTCAAGTATTCAAATGCATTATCTCAAATCACAGAGTAAAGATAATCCATAAATATAATGAAGAAGATGTATATTATTTTCATGAGAAGAAAGGATAAAGTTACAGAATATGCAAAGTTAAACCTTAATATTTCCTACAACATTCACCCCACATTCCTAGAATTATCTTAGAACCTAACCTACCTCATAGTATATAAAATACTACGGTGACATTAACGATACCCGTCACTCTCTTGAAGTCACTCACTCTCTTGAATACTCTGACTCCAAAGAACACAACACTTACGATTTCAAAGTGAGATTTTGGTTTTTACCTTAAGCCATTTATAGGGTAGGATCGTCAGGTGTCCTTCTGACGTCCTCCTGACTATTGATGTCCTTGAATAGAAGCCCTTTAGTCCTTCCCGAAGTACGAGTCTCCCAAGTGGCATTGGACCATACCTCTAGGTTCAGATGATATGGATTGCAGTATCCTAATCTTTTTTACAAACTCACTCTTGATGTGACCTCTCAGGTAGAGTTAGGCTTCTGCATACAACGTTGCCGCCTTCTGAGCATTTATGTGTTATCTCGGAATACTCATACATCCATATGGGTTTTTTCCTTGACTATTGCTCTTTTAATGCTCGTAACTCGCCCTTTGCCCAAGCTACCAGCCTCTTCAGTTCCTCCTTCTCGCCTTTAGCACTAGCTTTTCTTGCATTCTTGCTTGCAAGTCCAGCACAGGGTGAAAAGTCTTTTGTTACATCCTACGCTGAGATGTGTCTACCAGGCTTTTTACGTGGTGTCGCTCGTCCTCTTTTTGGACTAGCTGCACTTTGCAGACCTTGCCTCCTCATTTTTCACCAAACCAATGAGAAAATACCATCTACCTTCCACTTACCAAGGAAATACTATATTCTTCACCTTCCCTTTGCCCTCGAAAGGTGTTTTGTCCTCTTAAGCTAGCGTGATCCTCACTTCTTGTGCCCACAGGTGTACCCTAGACCTACCTAGCTCAAGACTTGGCCCACGACACGTGACCGATCTAGTAGAACCAAGAAGCAATCAACATTCTATAGAGTAAGGACAACTTCAGAAATGACGTAATTCAGGTTTTCCTTGACCCACGCGTATGTAGATAAGATCCAGATGTGCCATGTCCCCTCTAGTGGGAGCCACTTTGAAACTACAGTCTTCATGGACGGGACGCCAGGGGGCTTTGACAGGAAACTTGTGGTGGACTGCCTCACCAATAGGAAATTTCTAATCGACTCCAGAGATGAAAAAGAATCTCTGGTCCCAGTTCTTGACATGGGAGTAGTGAGATTCCAAGTGGATGACCCAATAACCAGTTCATGAATGGAAAGTACCCCGATTCCCATCGTGTACTCCTTACACCATAGTACCATCAGCATTCATATGTCTTTTGTACCAAAATATTACAAGCAAGAATCATGCGTTCATGGTACATCGCCCTTCAAACATCACAAAAACTAACCATCTAATTATTTTACAAGAATCAACTATTTAACTCCCAAAATAGTTCCAACAAATGTGCAATTAATGGTTATCTAAAAGCAACTCAATTAGTGTGCTTGGCAAAATCCATTTTGTAATGATACCATTAGCTTTAAATGAAGAAACTTGTAGACCTAGTTTGCCAACTCCCCCAAAACAAAAATCACTCCAACTCAAAACTTTAAAAACAAAAGAACTAATAAAATGCATGCCTCATTATCTCTCTTTAAACAAACGTGCATCATAATTTCACATTTCCAATCAAAAAAACTTATCAGATGAAACTCAACTTCAAAATCATCCTCAACAGCAAAACCGCCCAAATGGAAGCAAATCAGTACAATGCAACCCATTGATATAATTGAAGAAAGAGACGCTTGGAAAAATGTCTATGCATGGTACTTAAGTCAACAGTGCTCTAATAATGGACCAGATGTGAACAAGTCAGACACGAGGACGAGGGCAATTGAGATACTAGCTAGATACCTGCTCGATCGACACATGATGACCAAGTAAGTGGGCCAGAAAGCCCACGATATAGGTCTGATCACGAATCAGTCTCTATTCTTAAGCACAATAGAACAAATTTTTCAATTCACGTCCACGGCATTTGTCACTCTCTATGCAGTACGTAGTACAGTACTTATCTAACTCACTTTGGGAGTAATTCGTTGCTTTGGAAGGGCCAATTGTCCGACTGCATGTCCCAATGGACACCAAAATACCTACGTGCCAGGAATTAGAAAGATATTGTCGCAATTGATATTCTTGTTAGACTTTTGTTGAAGAAATGTTAAAATTAACTATATAAAAAGAAATGTTCATAACAACAAAGACAAGATCGATCGTTTTGTTTTTTCTACATGTTTAATTATGATCATGATATACAAAGAAATTGCTTACGATGATCATGATCTTTTTTAATGATGCTTATCATGACATATACGATAATATCGGTGGGTACGTTAGCCGGCTGTACTTGGTCGTGCATGTTTGAAGCAGTTGAGGGCCAAACACACGACCATTTTTGACGTGGAAATACGAGCTGATTCATGAATTCACTGATGCTAATGATATTACAGGCCTGCATGGGGTGGAAGAGAAAAAAAATAAGGTGGTGTTCATGATGCTATGCGCGTTCCAACCACTTCCATTCCATGATGACCATGATTCTGGGTACGTACGTAGTAGGGTAAGTAGGGTCTCCGGACGCAGCTAAATGTCTACGCATGGACGTTAATACGTCACTTTCTCGATCTTGGGTTTGATGCATGCTCGATCGATCTGGCCGGGTTGTTATTATATGTGTGGGGGGGAAGCTGGTAACGTCTGGCCTAGCTGGGGATGGGGTGACATAATGCAGAGCCAAAAGGTGGAAAATAATGTGTATAGGTTTGGCAATAGCTGGTCCAGAAGTTGTATATACGTATCAGGAGTAGTACTGCTGCATGCATGGTCCTGCACCAAGTACGTACTAATACCGGCTAGCCCGCTAACTAGTAAATTAAAGTAGGTGGTGGGCGTGGATCTATCTTGATCCCCATGCATGCAAGACGTTTATTAATTAGGAGGGTTAAAAAAAAAAAAACTTATTGAAGAAACCAACAGCAATGGGACCATGCAGCATGCATGCATTATCAGTGCCAAAGCACAATAACGGAGATGGGATCCATGCATGTAATCAATTCATGACTTCATCATGATGATCATGTCGTCATCATGTTAACTTTGGTAGTGGTCTCTCTCGGTGTTCTGTCCCACGATCAACGGTATAATTATCCAACTAGACAGATATACAACTCTTTTTTAATAATTTCATATACGAAAATCGATCCTAAAAAACTTTTGATGAAGTGGCATTAATATCGTCATTAATGAAATGAATTAATTAATAGGGACATGTTGGGTTGTTTTTAAATATAAAATAAACAAAGAGAAAAACTCAGGTTTGGCCATTTGCTAAACATAACATATTTTACTTAAATAGTATTATCTAATTAAGTCATTTACACCGCATACAATACATGCAACCTATATAGTATAATTTGATTTATAAAATTCAAATTTTAAAATTTATCTTTTTAATTAAATTATGTCACGTAGATGGTGATGGTGTAAAGAACTTTAAATAGAATTATTCATTTCATTTTAGTGTGAAATTGAGAGAAAAGAAGGGGAAAAAAAAAAGAGTTGTTTTGGTAAATTGTGTAACAGTTCAGAAGTTGTTTTCCAATTAAATGAAGTGGACCGAGATATAATGTTGGTACCCAATAAAGCGGACATGACCTAACCTGGCAGGAAAGACAATATGGATAACCCTGACACACACACATATACATATACATGCTAGGGAATCGCTCCGATACGTTAGTCTCGGGTGCACTTAACATAATAATTTAAATAAAAATAAATAAAAAAAAGTCAATAATTTATTTTTTAAAAAAAAGAAAATATAAGGTTAAATAAAAACAAAAAATCAAGATTAAAAAAATTTTAAATTTCAGCAAAGTATCTAATCGCGAGACTATTAAGGATCTTTTGGTAAAACATAATCGTTCATTAAATTTTACAAAAGAGCTATACGTCAAATGATCAAGGGACTTTTAATAAAACAGGATCATTCATTAAATTCTACAAGGAAATTATATGTCAAATGGTCAATGATTTTAATGTTTTTTGGTAAAACGGGACTTAACGAACTTAATAAAAAAATAAAAAAAGTTAACGGAAAAAAATAAAAGTCACTATTGATAATTAGATAATCACTTATTATAATAGAGTAAATATATAGGAAATACGTTATATATAATATAATAGTCAATAGATATATATTTGAGCTTTGGTCAGCTTAGCTTTCTGGACATATATAGTCACAAAGCTACATATAGCTCTACAATACATTGGCTTAGCTCAAGCCTCAAGCTCAAAAACATGTCACATACTTTGGGCGATAGATTGGCAATGTCATAGCTCTTATGAGACCAACATCTTTATTTGAGAAATGTTATTTTTCATTTTAGATTTTGTGAAATATTTAAAATTATTTAAAATGTGTTATATCGTTCCGTTCTAGCAGAAATGATAATCAAAGAAAATAAAAAATAAGAACAATTGGATGAAACAAACTTTTACAAAATACCTCACTACTATTCATTATTTTATTATTATTTTTTATCTATTTTTCACAACTATTCATCACACTATTAATTATTTTTTCATTAATATTTACAGAATATCTGAAAATACCTCACTACCCAAATACAATCTAAAATAGTTCATATCAAGAAAAAATATAAAAACTTAAAAAAGAGCTCAAACTAGTTAGTTGTTATAAAATCATACCATAATTTTTAAGTGGAGGAAAGTGCAGTTTTGGAAAGGTATTTTGGTGTTTTTGTTCAATTGATCATGTACTTTTTCCATTTATGATGTCTGGTGAAGTGGGGAAGTTAAAAAAAGCAAAAAAAACTGCAGAAATTAATAACATAAATGTCTCTACAAGTGGAAGCTCAAACCCCATAGGCAAAATAGGCAGCTGGTCCCATCTCTACCTTCCTCTGTACTAAGCTCTTGCTTAATGCATGCTTGCTTGAGTTAGATTATCTCAAAATGTTTCAATTTTTTTCTTTTTTTAAGGTCAAGACTGTTCCATTGCTGCACGTAAATTACATTCACCAGCGGGCTTCCCTTAACCCCGACCAAAAGCAAAAGGAAACCCAGTGTAATCCCCCCACGCGTCTAGTCTACCCGGCCCTTTGTCAAAATTTACGTGAGGATTCGTAGAGAGATAGAAAATTCAAAGGGTTTTACGTGAGGACTCGTAGAGGGATAGAAAATTCAAATGGTTTTACCTTTTAAATAGCTGGTTTGAATAACGATATATATGAGATGAGATGATTTTAAATTAATTGAATAAAATATTATTAGAATATTATTTTTTAATATTATTATTATTTTGAGATTTAAAGAAATTAAATTATTTATTATATTTTGCAAGAAAATTTAAAAAAATTGTAATGATAAGATGAGACGAAACGAGACGAGATGAGTTGAGAGTGTTTTTGCATTCAAATAAAAAATTTTATTTAAGAATTTTTCAAATATATATATTTCATCACATAGTTTATATAATAACATGATTTGATTTATAAAATTTAAATTTTATAATTATTTTTAGAAATCAAATCATATAATATTAATAGTGTGTAAGGTGTTTCGCTATAATAACTTACGAATAAATTTTTTTTTATTTAAGTGATTAATATATAAAAATACGTACTATATTAATAACTTTAACTTGAAATAATAAATTTAAAATCAAAACTAGTATTATTGTTGGTTATAATTTGTACTCTCTGCCATCGTCATTTGATTATCAGTATAGTACGACATGTCATTTCTTCAACAACCTTAATTATCATATTGTGATGAGTTTGTAAATTTTATGTAATTTAAGTATAAATTGAAAAGCAAAATCGAGTCTTTGATTCTTCTATGGTTTTTATATTGACATGGCTATATTCGCTGGAGTTAGTAATTGTATTAATAAATGTGACTTTATAATAAAAGAATTTTGTGATTTCATAATTTTCTTTATAATAAAGTTTATGGTGTTTTGAATGTTAGAAATTATTTTTATAATACCACTTGACACAATCTCACCTTTTGGATCTAATATTATAAAAATATGCCACAAAATTATTCTCTAAAACTATATATTTTCTATGATTCATGTGTCTATTTATTATTGTTCTATATAAATAAAAATATATATATATATATATATATATATATATATATATATATATGTGGGTGTGTGGGTGTGTGGGGAGATCATGTTGCAAGGCACAATTGATATGAGCATGCCTTCACTCGCCTCAAAGGAGAGTTTAACCCATAGTAGAACTAACCCTGGTTGAATAAAAATAGCCCTAACCTTTAACTAGGGTTAGCTTGTCTGGGTTACCGAGTGCATTGCTTGAAAGGAATCAAATCTAATAAAGTACAAAATTAATGTAAATGAGTTTCTGTAGAAACTTTATATCTATGTAAAGTGAGGCAAATATAGCATTTAACGTTGTAATCAGCAAGCTCAACATCAAACAACAGTGACAAATCAGAGAAGCACCGGAGTTAGATAAAGCAAGCCTGAAGTTAATTGGTATAAAGTGAATTGAGATGCTGCACTAGATGCAAAGAAATCTACTATGAGAGGTGGTATAATGGTAAGGAACTGGGAAGGTCAGTTGGTGGCTTCTGCAAGTATGCCAAGGAGATTTATACGAAGTCCATTACAGGTTGAAGCTTTGGCACTTGAGAGTTATAGAATTTAGCATGGAGTTAGGTCTTCAAGGTGATATTTGAGGGAAATGCCCTTGAAGTGGTTAATGATGTTAAGAGTAGAGAAGAGAACTGGTCTTGGTATTGACAGATTGTAGAAGATATAAAAAATTTATTGTCATGAAGAGGTAAGGAAGATTGAGTATGTTCTAAGAGATGGTAATCAGGCAACACATCAACTAACTAAGTTAGCATTAGAATATGGTGAGGAAATAGTGTGGATAGAGGAGGGGCGGGTGAGATCAAATACGTGAAAAGCATTGAGTATTGGTATTGGATTAGCTAAATGTCTTTTCATATTTAAATTTAGTAAATATCATCCATATTTGCTCCACATTGAATTAGCTAAATTATTTTCATCCAAACTATAAACTAGAGTAAATCCATTATTCTTTCCAAATATGAAAAGAACTATAGCAAGTTTAAAATTATTTTTTGAGATTGTTATATTATAGATATGAGATTTTTATTCATATGAGATTTTACCATCTATATATATATGAGATTATTATATTATAGATTGTTAGATTGTGAAAATAAAAATGAATATGATTTGTTGGAGGTTATTGAAGATTATAAAAATAAAATAAAAATTAATTAAAAATATATATAAATAATAAAAAATAATAAAATTTTATTATTATAGAGTGTGATGACTAATCCAATGTAGACTTCAAGTTTTGAATGATTAGATAAAGGTGAAAAAACTACATATTAGTTAAAATTTGAAGAGTAAGATGGTCAATCCAACACTAATGCTCTTAAATGTTTAGCCCAATGAATAAGAATGATCTTTGTTTGTTTAAAAAAAGAAGCTTTGTAATATTAATTACTCTAGAATCTATTTTATTTTCTCCTCGAAAACTTTTGAAATGTTAGGATGTGAGTTTATCTAAGAAAAATTCTAAACATAAACCCCATACTCCTCCATACCATTTAAAAATATGTAATTTTACTCTTTTACTCTCATATTTCATAAACCCCATATGAGGATAAAAAAGTAAAATATATGTTTTTAAGTGCTATGCAGAGTGTTTGACTTCTGTGTAGCACGACTATTTTTTCAAAGTTCCCTAAAGTTTGAGAAAAATTGTAAAAATGGGTTTTTATAGAATTTTGTGAAATATCTTGGACTGAAAAAATTTTGAATATGTTTTTATGGAGTTCCATAGTGGTGGGATCTATTAAAAATATGCTTGAAAATAATTTTTTCTAAGATTTTTTTTTTTTTTGGTTTTACCTATGTTTCTTTTATTATGGAAATCAAGGTAAAATGTTTTGATAAATTAAGATTATTTTTATATAAATATATTTGGATTAAAAGAAAAACAATATTGAGAAAATTAAAAATATTATAATGAAAAAAAAATCTTAAAACATATTTTTTGAGTTTTGCTACTCATAAAATAATTTATATAAAAAGTGTAAGTGTTACGATCACAACAAAATTTGATAAATATAAACTCACAAACTGACATAATTTTATATGATACATTAGATATATTTTATAAAATTATTTTACAATCTGATGTATTATATAAATTCATGTCATTTTATGAGTATATTTTATAAAAAAAAAAATTATGACTAAAATATTTCTCTATTTGAAAAAAAAAACCTTTTATATAAATAGGGCGCTGGACCTGTTGGCGATGTTAATAACTTAATAACAACGTGTAAATTTATTTCTTTTTCATCGTAAATTAATACGGAACGGAATAAATGAAGTAATAAAATATTTAAAGAAAAAAACAAAGGGGTGGGGGAAATGGGAGAGTTTTTCCTTTAAAGATCTTTGTTGTTTTGGCTGGCTTCTGAAGATACGCACAGGGTTTCTTCCTTCAGATCCGAAGAAAAAGGTTGAGAAATCTAAATAAAATTAAAATAATTGAAAACAGAGAGAGAGAGAGAGAGAGAGAGAGTCCTACTGTTACTACTACCACTGCTTGATATTTGTTAAAACGACCCTTTGTTCCTGTTGTTGTTTTTTCCTGTGTATGTTTCGGTCGTTTCCATGATTCAAAAGTTGCAGCTTTCTATGTACTGGCCATCGAGTCATTTGTTGAATCTTTGAGAAAGGAGGAGGAGGAGAAGAAGAAGAAGAAGAAGATTTGGAGGTGTGTAGTTTGGTAGGTGAGAAATTTGGCAAAGAGGTTGGAGGAATTTTCGCTGCAGAGATTTTTTTGTGTAGTTAGTTGCGGATATTTTTTTTATTCTAAAGAATTTATTTTGATTTTGTTTTCCTTTCGATCGGAGATAGTGTAAGAGAACGGCAATTGCGGGTGTGTGTGCGCGAGTGCTGGGGCAGATCTTGCTCATTTCAAGCTACAAAACAAAGACTGTGGACGATTATCTGCTTCGAGACTCGGTGAATTGGAAGTAGAGAGTGAGAAAAAAAATCACTCTGTTTATTTGTCTCCGGGTGCACAACGCTAATTTCCGGCCGGTTGAGAGAGCAACAGCGTAGGGGTTTCGATTTCTGCAAAGCTAGATTTTCGATGCTCATCGAGGTTGCTGACAGAAACTAAAAATGGGACGTGAAGCTACTCACAACTGAATTCAGAGAAAAGAAAGCTTTCGCAATGTTGGGATTCCGTGGAATTGCGGCTTTTGGTTTCGTATTTCGTTAGAACTTTGCTTCTTAGGGGGTTTTGGGAAGGAGATTCTGGAATTCCTATCTGGGTTCACTGTTTTCAAGTAGCGCCAGCTGATATAAAATTTTCAGTTTTTCGCTTTGATCGTATATTTTCTGGAAGGTAAATCAATTACCCAATTTAAAACTTCAATGATCAAACTCATTGATTCACTTTTTCTCGAGTTTTTTTTTTTTTTTGTTATTGTTTTCCCAAGCTTTGGACTAATTATCGTGTTTTACGTGGTTGCAGAGTTTACTAAGAGAACCATAAAAAAGGAGAGGGGTTTTCATGCTCTGAAAACCAGTGAATTAACTGCGAATTGGTACAAAATCTCTGAACTGAAATGATTACATTTATGGATTCGAAGGAGAAGTTAAAGGAGGTGGAAAAGTGCTTAGATCCTCAACTATGGCATGCCTGCGCCGGTGGAATGGTGCAAATGCCCTCGGTCAACGCCAAGGTCTTCTACTTCCCTCAGGGACACGCCGAGCATGCCTGCGGAAATGTCGATTTCCGGAGCTGCCCGAGGGTTGTGCCGTTTATTCCCTGCAGAGTTTGTGCTGTGAAATACATGGCCGATCCCGAGACCGATGAGGTTTTCACCAAGATGAGACTGGTTCCGGTGAATGCCAATGAGCCGGACTTTGAAGATGATGGGATTGGAGGGATTAATGGGTCTGAAGCGCAAGAAAAACCGGCCTCCTTTGCAAAGACGCTGACTCAATCGGATGCGAACAATGGTGGGGGTTTTTCTGTTCCACGGTACTGCGCGGAGACGATCTTTCCGCGGCTGGATTACTCGGCGGATCCCCCTGTTCAGACCATTTTAGCTAAGGATGTTCATGGAGAAACGTGGAAGTTTAGGCACATCTACAGGGGAACGCCTAGGCGGCATCTTTTGACGACGGGATGGAGTACTTTTGTGAACCATAAGAAGCTTGTTGCGGGGGATTCGATAGTGTTTTTGAGGGCAGAGAATGGCGATCTTTGTGTTGGCATTAGGCGGGCCAAGAGGGGAATTGGTGGTGGACCGGAGATGACGTCCGGGTGGAACCCCGCAGGTGGGAGTTGCGCCATGCCATATGGTGGGTTTTCGGCATTCTTGAGAGATGGTGAGAGCAAACTAATGAGGAATTGTAACAGTAATGGAAACGGTTCAAGCTCGAATGGGAATCTGATGGTTAGGGGGAAAGTGAGGCCCGAATCGGTTATTGAAGCTGCAACTCTTGCTGCCAATGGAAAGGCATTCGAGGTTGTTTACTATCCTCGAGCGAGCACGCCGGAGTTCTGCGTGAAGGCTTCGATGGTGAAAGCAGCATTGCAGATCCGGTGGTGTGCGGGAATGAGGTTCAAGATGGCTTTTGAAACTGAAGATTCTTCGCGGATAAGTTGGTTCATGGGAACCATTTCTTCTGTGCAGGTTGCCGATCCCCTGCGCTGGCCCGAGTCACCTTGGCGGCTTCTCCAGGTACCATCACACCTTTTAATCTGCATTTCTTTTGAAATAGAGCACGGGCTGGTTAGTAAGATGGTAGTGTGTGGTGTTTACCTGTCATCATGTTGTTGTTGTTGTGGAAGGAAACCGAATAACTTCCTATCTGTATGCCCAATTTCTGTTTCCATGTGCTGTCATTAGCACAACAGCGTGTCTCCCAATATCATATCCTATCTATATGCCCAATTTCTGTTTCCCTGGGCCGTTCTACTATACTCCAACTTCCCTTTTGTATGCTCCCGCTTCAATGAAGAATCAATTTACCTCTACTCTTCCTAAGTTATTTGTTGGCTTTTCTGTATGGTTTCTCTGTGAGGTTGAATCTGTTTGTGTCGGCTCTTCTGCTATTACTTTGTTGTAATTGACTAAACCTGCAATTCATTAGTATCATGTGGCATTACCAAGTTTCCCGGATGACAAATATGCAGTCTGGTCTTGGGGAAAGACATGAGAGGTGCCCTTGAAATCTTCTAAAATGAAAGTTTGATAAAAATTTGAGCTGGCTAAGACATTGATAGTGTTAAACATAATACCTGAATTATTCAGTTTACTTTCTATTGATTATGTCAATCAAAGCATAACAAAAGCCTGACTTATGAACTACATGATTTAATGATTCTGATTTCTGAAACAAGTCTAAAGAAAAGTTCTTTGGGTAACTGGATGCTCTCTGGTTTGTGCCTAAAATTCAATATGCAAGTCAGTTTTGTTTCTTTCAATATATTCTTATTGGACAAATTCATACGTTGTAGGTTACATGGGATGAACCGGACTTGCTCCAAAATGTGAAATGTGTAAGCCCATGGCTGGTGGAATTGGTATCGAACATACCAGTCATTCATCTATCGCCCTTTTCACCACCACGGAAGAAGTTGAGATTGCCACAACTCCCAGATTTTCCACTTGATGGCCAACTTCATATGCCGACATTTTCCGGCAATCTCCTTGGGCCCAGCAGCAGCCCATTTAGTTGTCTACCCGAAAACACTCCTGCTGGCATGCAGGGAGCCAGGCATGCTCATTATGGTCTATCATTATCAGATCTCCACCTCAATAAACTGCAGTCAGGTCTGTTTCCGGCTGGTTTCCCGCGACTTGATCATACTGCTACACCCGCTAGAGTCCCAAATAACTCAATATTTCAAAAGCCTAGCATGAGTGAGAATGTTTCTTGCTTTCTAACCATGGCACATTCAGAGACTCCGAAGAAACCTGATGATGTGAAGACCCCTCAGTTTGTACTTTTTGGTCAACCAATACTTACAGAGCAGCAGATCTCTTTGAGCTGCTCTGGAGACACAGTCTCACCAGTTGGTACTGGAAATAGTTCGTCAGATGGAAATGCAGATAAAGTGACAAATTTTTCTGATGGCTCTGGATGTGCGCATAACCGAGGCATAGTTGAGCGCTCATCCTGTGAAGGTCTCCAATGGTATAAAGATAACTGCCAAGAAACCGAGCCCAATTTGGAGACTGGTCACTGTAAAGTCTTCATGGAATCGGAGGACGTGGGTCGCAGTCTTGACCTTTCATTACTTGGATCTTATGAGGAATTGTACAGAAAACTGGCCGACATGTTTAGCATAGAAAATTCTGAGACACTGAGCCAGGTGCTTTACCGGGATACTACAGGCGCAGTCAAACTGATGGGAGATGAACCGTTCAGGTGGGAATCATTTGCCTGTTTTTCTTGCATTAGCTCCTCCTATCATCAACACTTCTCATATATGACGAACTTCTATTTATTGCTGCAGTGACTTTATGAAAACCGCAAGGAGGCTAACAATTTTAATTGATTCAAGCAGCGACAATGTAGGAATGTAGAGAAAGCAATAAAAACTTCATTTCAATTGTACAGCTGGTTGGTCAATTCCTTTGTTCCTGATTGGAAGTTGGAAGTTGGGGGCAATTCTCATCCATTTTTTGGGTTGCAACCTTGTAGCCTTCTTGATTCATGTTTTGCTTCCGCATTTCATTGCGCCCTAGACCATAGTTCATTAAGAATTTTGGTTAATATTGTTTCTCTGCATCTCTCTCCTTCTATTTTTTGTTTTTGCAGACAACAAATCCTAAAAGTCCTTGAGGTTTGTAGGAAATGGTCTGTTTTTTAGAACATGTGAATGTTGGGTTTTAGTCGCTGTTTCCCATATTATTGATCTAGTTTTGAAGCCGATCCGAGGTGAAATAATGTCTGTTCCTTGGGGGGGTTTTATCTTTCTTCTCAGAAATGTATTTGGATTTTCTTGCTGCCTGTAACCAGGATATTAGTTCATATAAATCAATCAAATGAAAAAATGCACGAGATATTGGAATTACTTACCGTTGTCTTATATTTTAATGATGTTTTGGTATGTTTTTCTTTTGTGCTAATTTTCTTTGGAGTGTGGGTAAAGGAAAGATGACATTTTCTCCTTTGGCATTTTTCAAAGTTCTCACAGATGTAATGGCAAGAAAAGAAGTCTGTTCAAGAACCAATTATTTTTGTCTGGAAAACGATGGCTACCTTTTTAAGAAACATCTTTGTGCCGTGCGTGACTGAAAAATAAAACAGAAAGTTGGTTAAACGTCTAATCGATGCATCAAACATGGGTCGAAGTTGACTTTTAAGTTTAATCTCTCCCTTTAATCTCTCCCTTAACTTGTTAACTTCAAGAGTATCAACTTCACACGCCTAAAGATTCTCATCACAGATTTCCGCGTTTGATTACGGAATTAAGATGAGATAAGATATTTTATTAAAAATTAAAAAAAATTAAATTATTTATTATATTTTATATAAAAATTTAAAAAAATTATAATAATTAGATGAGATGAGATGAAATAATTTAATTTTATATAATTAAACCAACCAATAAAATGATTTTTACATTTTCTTGCATAAATATTTTTCTTTATAATTCGAAGAGAAAATAAATATATTCGTTTACATTACATAATTTAATTTAAACATCATCTTATTATTATAAATAAAATAACTTTATTTTTATATTTCTCTAAATTATAAAAAAGATATTTAATCACGAAATATAAGCAATCGTGAATCTATTTAAAGCAAAAGTCAAGAGTTCCAAAATGGATGATAAACCAAATCTGATCTTCTCTATCTTTCTTTGATTATGGGGAAGTAAGTATATGTCTCATCCTGATGCCACAAGTGATTAGGATTCCGAATTAATCTAGTCAAAATTATATTTGCCTCTTATTCTCATTTTTAAATTATCCCAAATTCGTATTGAAAAATTGTGAGAATCTGAGCCAAAATCACCAATCGCATTCGTATTATTTGGAATAGAGAGAAAATAAATAAATAAATCACTTTATATATATTTGAAGTTAGAAAAATCTATTTATTATTATCATTATTATCACCATTCTTTTAATATATTTTTATGTAGTATTATATGATACCATCCATGTAAATGGTTTTGATGTAATATTATATGTTTACAAATAAAATATAATAAATAATCTCTAATCATATTGTATCATGTTATGAAACGTGGAAGGATAATGATAACATGATGATAACTAGTATCACTCTTTAAGTTTAAAATTTCTTTAAATTTAGAGTAATACTAGATATAGTCATAGGTTGTGTAAGAGATACACTACTTTTGAAAAAAAATATGATTTACTATTAAAAAAATAATTTTTTTTTTATGTAGGTCATATTTTTATTTACTTTTATTCAAAATGAATATGCAACAATTGTGCACAATTACAAATATAATTTCTCTTAGTATATGTGTGACATGTGTCGACTTATAATTGATCATGAAATACCAAGTTAATAATATGGAAAGAGCAATGTTAGGTACTGTCTCTAAATGGGGACTGCAATGCAAATTTAGGATATTTTAATTTTAAAATTTTTTAAAATTACAAAATTATCCCTCCTAAAACTATGTTTTCTCTCATTTTATAATGTGTTTGTACATGTAATTTTAATTTGAGAATTACAAATAAAATTTTTCTTGTGTAAATCATGTGGACGTAGCAACATCCTAATAATATTTATGGAAGGAATCGTTTTAAGAAAGGTTAAACCCTGAGAAACGGGACCTGTACCAGTAATTTTCCAAACAGACAACAACAACAAAAGCGAAAGAGCTGGAACAAACACTTTCTGTCCCTTTTATCTGCTGCACGTGGGAATGAAGGGGCCCCACACAATGGGGTTAATAATAGGTTCACGTGTGGGCCAACGTCAGCGTGAGAGAGAGAGAGAGTTTAGGCTGAGTTTGACCAAAACACATGACAACCCCATGCCCAGTGGCCCACCATATATACAAGAGTATTTATAAAATTGTTCACACTTTACCAAATATTTATTTTTAATTAATTAATTGATTTCTGAATTTGATTATTGTGAGATTTTAACAAAAACTATAATATTTTTATACAATTGGATAAGTAGAATTGTAGTTTAATTGATAAGTCATTTCATTATAAAATAACAAACGAAAAGTGTTACAAACATTAAAATATTTTATAAAAATAAATTATAAATTTATGATGTGTTAGATCTATTTTACAATAAAAATAATTTTATAATTTAAAATATCACATCAAATCATGTCAGTTTGTAGATTTATTTTTATGAAATTTTTTTTTTAGATAAATCATTTCTAAATACAAACAAGATAGCAAAATCGTAGCTTCTATCTAGATGTGCTCTTTTTATATAAATAAAAAAGGAATGAATTATTGAAATAATAGAAATGTGCAACAATTTTTTTTTTTTTTAAGAAAAATAATCTATCTTTGAGGATTTATCTAAATCCCATCAATCCTTTCAAAAGTAAATGATAGAGCTTTTTTTTTCAAATTTGACACATTAAAATTGAAATTGATAGTGGGTGTTTGAGTCTTTTGATTGAATTGGCCAACCACCGTTTTTGCTGATTTTATTAGTCTATTAAAAAAATCTGCAAGTGGAAAGCCAAAAACCACATGGTTCAGGTTCACAAGAAAAACAATACAAACCCTTCACTTCCAATTCATTTCATTAGTCACCGACAAGAGACAACCCGAAACACAAGCATCCTTTCAATTTCATTGACCACATCGATCGATGCCGAGTTGGATCATGTGAATTCTCCCGGAACCGTTTGATCAACGGCTTCTCTCTTCTCTCGGGTTTCATTTTTTATTTTTTCGAAAAAGAAAAGAAAATAATATTTTGTCGCAAGTTACCCAATGGAAACTCAACTAAAATCATCTTCATTAGTTTGATCGAATTGAATGGTCCAATGGAGATAATGATCGACATAACATTAAGGTCGGGTTTGAAATTTGAAATGTATTGAGAATTTGAGATCAACTCAGTTCAATATAATTTTAAGTTGAGTTTAACATCTAAATATTCAATTTTCAAATCATTAAACATCACTCAGTTCAAAACCTCTTTACATATGAGATTCGCGACATTTTTTCAATTTTTTATAAATAAATCAAAACACATCTAAACTTATTTTTGGTGGGCCCATAAAAACTCATTCTACAATCTCAACTCATTACAATTTATAAATAATACAACTCATCTCAACTCAGCTCAATATTTAAATGGAATCTAAATGCTTTTGTAGAATTCACAACGCTAAAAAACTCTAAACTGACAGACATTATATATTGTAAGATTTACATCCCGTGTACATATTCCGATTCAATTCATAATAAGCAATTCGTATTGATCTCTAATTATGAAAACTATTAAAAAAAAAAGAAATAAAATAAAAAGTTGGAAATTAAGTCGTTGTAGTACATAGCATAAGTGCAAAACAATGGGCTGAACAAATAATACTCGGTCCATTTATTAATCATAAAAGGGGACAATTTCTCCTTGCTTCCACCTTCAAGTGGTGGTTCAATTTTCACAACCCAATACGGAATGGAAACAGACCAGTCAAAGTCAAACAACAACCAGTGTTCAAACCATTACATAGAAAAAAAAAATCGTGGGGAGGGAGACAAAAGCCATTCCCAAAGCATTGTTTGATGTTGGGGTCACTTTGTTTTCAGTTCCCAGTTTCCACCATACATGCCATGTTTTCTATCTATAACATTAAATAAACATATTTAATAAAAAAAAAAAGGAAAAGAAATGGTGTTAACTTGGCTTGAGAACAAGGTTATAAAAATCTCAGTTCTGCACTGAAAAAGATTTAAAAAAGCCAGGTTGTTTGAGAGATCCAAAGCCACGGAAAAAGGGGCACGGTACCTGCTGGGAACAACTACTATATTAAATGTGTATACCTTACACAATACACTTCTGTTTAATCAACATGTGATTTGTCATTTTTATTATTATATTTAAACATACCCATATTTAAGCAATAAAATAAAATGATAAAAATAACAAATCACTTGTTAGTTAGACAGAAATATGCGGCGTAAGCCTTCCGTTTAAAATTTGTCTTTAAACATTGTTAGTATCAATTCCAATTTTTGACAAATAAGGGACATTTTATGTATGTATGTATGTATTCATTCATTTATTTATTTTATGAGCAAGGGACACATTTTACATTTATTTGTTACTTCTGTTCCACAATCTTTTGTTGTTCGATTTTTTTGATAGAATGTTGTCACGTTGAGAACAAAAAAGAAAAACTAATCTCATTAGAAGGTAACAATGCCACTTCCCAAATAATACAAATAAAAAAGTCAGACATATCTATATATATATGTGACTTTTATAAAAAAAGGAATCCCACTTAGAGAAAGGGAGTTTTTAGAACTTTTTTATAATAGAATTTATTTTTTTATAAAAATCTATGCAAATTTTATTATTATTATTATTATTATATATGGATTAATAACATTTATATTATATTTTTTTAGAAAGTGCGGTACCAAATCCACCGGCCCCACTCCGTAAAAAGCGAGAAAAAAGAAAAGGTTTTTTTTTTAGCTTTTACCTTAAAAGAAAAAATAGAACAAGTCACCTCACAGCAAGAAAAAAAAAACAAGACAGAGATTCGAATGACGTGGCAGCTTGCTAAGGTCGTGTGGTGGTCCCTACCGCGATCGATCACGACCAACATTCAGGATACACGGCTGCAAGTCTGAGAATGAAGCGTGTACGTCAGTGACAGTGACTGTGACCGACCAGAATGCTACTTACAGTTACCGACCAGAATTCCGAGGCTGTTCCTGGGCTGGGCCATGGCTACCGGTCCAAGTTCCAACTAATATTATTCTGGGCTCCGCTTTAATGGCAAAATTGGGCATTAAAGGACCACAACACGTTGGAAACAGCAAAACTACAATGGTGAGCCCATCTTTTAGTCAGTGTCACGAAAACTCAAGAATCTTGCTACAGCCACATAAAAAGTGATCCTAGAAATGTCTCTAATAGTTTATTTTATTTTATTTTCTTTATTTTCATATATTTTTATAATCATCATAAATATTAAAAAAAAAAATAAAAAATTCATAATATCATTAAAAAATAATTTCTTAATCACTAAATAAAAAGAGAAAAAAAGCCATTCGAGACACAAATTCGAGAACCAAATTTGGGACCAAAGCATTTCTCGTGCTATTATGTTGGACGACATCATAACCCTTTTTATAAAGGGCAATGCTAGGGATCCCACTGGGGGGATCCCGTTCAAGCATCTCGTTACTTTTTTTTTAGTTTTTTTTTTATGTAATGATTAAGAAAATTTTGTTTAATAATATTATGATTTTTTTTTCTTTTCTTAAAAATATTTAAAAGTGTTAAAAAATGATGTGAAAAAAAAATTTAAATATTTTTTTCACATAATTTTTTAACACTTTTAAATATTTTTTAAAAAAGAAAAAAATTTACAATATTATTAAACAAAATTTTCTTAATTACTACGTAAAAAAAACTAAGAAATAAAAAAAATTGGAACGGGACAAAAGAATGGGATCCCCCAGCGGGATCCCTCTCATTTTTCCAAAATATTAGGTTTTTAAAAATTGAAAATAAAGATAAAGAAGGAAATATTATTACCTTAGTATTCTATATGTGTTTTTTCTTTTTCTTTTTACTTCAATTGTATGCTGTTGTTAGTTAAAAAAACACTTGAATTTGAGTCTTTGTAGATTGTAGATTATGCAAAATGTCTCTTTTTCTTAAGTCAGCTTTTTACATGTAATTGAGTTTGTTGTTTTTTAAACTTTGTACATTTGTTAATTATATTAGTTTTAGACATCATTGAGTTATTCAAAAGATTAGTAGGTTTTATTTGTTGAATGAGTATAAAGTTCAATTAGTATAATTGTTTTTTTTTTTAATCTAAACTAAAACTTAAAGTTAACCATTTTTACATTTGAATTGGGTTATATGACAGTTTTTTATATAGGTTGTATTATACGAAAAATGAATGCTTTTATACAAGAATTTGAGCATTCAATCATGAATCAATAACTAAAAAAAATTGAGTATACTAATTATCATTTAATGCTAATATGGTAGGGTCTAATTGCTCTCTCCTAGCTCTTGCTGAGGAGGTTCTTACAGCAAGCAAGGTGTGTCTCCTGGTTTTTCTTCTAACAAACTGGGCAGGGTCGTAGAGATGACTGAGGAGATCTTATAGTGGTGGAGTAACTTCAGGCATACGGAGGCTGAACAAAGTGAGGTTCTTGTCGACATATCAACAGAAGATAAGGTGGCCAGGCATGGGAAACTATGTCTCATTGGCCTTTTGGTGAAAAACAAGTCTATTAACATGGAGGCATTTAAATCCACCATGATCAAGGTTTGTAAGCCAAAGGCTGAGGTGCAGTTCCAACGTGTTGGTGTTAACCTGTTTCTTATTGAGTTCAGTAATATCCATGATATGGATAGGGTGCAAATGGGCAGGCCCTGGACCTTTGACCGTAATATGTTCTGCTTAAAGGAGTTTAATGGCATGGTTGTACCAAAGGACATTGCTTTTGACAAGGAAGTGACGTGGATCTAGTGTCAAAATGTCCCTCTTGGTGGTATGACAAGGTTAGTGGGGGAAAGGATTAGGAGTGTGGCCCACAGTTGTGGAAGTGGATGTGGATGGTGATGGGGTGGGGTGGGTTGGGGTCCTTTCCTGAGAGTCAAAGTTGAAATTAGCCTGGTTAAGCCATTAATGAGAGGGGTTCTACTCTCATTGAATGGTATAAAAGTGTGGATTTCTATTCTTTATGAGAGACTGCCATCCTTTTGCTTTCAGTGTGGTATTATCAAACACGATGCCTTTAAGTGTTCTAGAAATTCTGAAAGCAACTCTTTGCATGGTGGCCATGCAAGCCAGTATGGTGCTTGGCTACGTGCACCTACTCATAGAGTTGTTGCCAGGGATGCAAAAGGTGGGAAGGGGAGTCCTTCTCCATCACAATCAATGTCTAGAGACTAGGATTGAAGATGATGACGTGGAAAAGGAGCAGACTACAGAAGGAAAGTCTTCTTTTATCCTAGAAGAGGTGGCAGAATCTTGGGGTCAACCTTCTAATTTGGGAGAGAATATTGGAACCTTCCATACTGAGGCAAAGGAGAAGATTTCGGGCAATGAAGTTGCTTTGGAAAGTTACATTTTTTAGGGTGCTTTTCAAAAGGTAACTGAGGATGGCCTGCTTGATTCACATGGCAATGATGGAGATTTTCTGATCGACAGTTCTGAGGTGCATGCTGGCATGAATATCTCTTCCTCCATGATTCCTGCTGGGGACAATTTGGAAAATGCAGGGGTAGATAGAGTGTTTAATGATGCTCAATCTCCTGCTCTCTTAGGGGATCCACTGATGCAGCTTAATGATGGTTCTTATAATGTTGACACTAGAGGCAAAAGATTCACTTGGTCTAATAACAGGAGTGAGAGACATTTTGTCAAAGAAAGGATTGATAGAGTGGTGGCAAACTCAGGTTGGGTTGCTCTTTTTCCCAATGCCATTTGCTATGCTTTACCTGCTGTGAAGTCTGATCACTCTCTCTTGCTTTTGCAGTTGTCCAATCAAGAATGTAGTTGGTGGGGCTCTTGAGATATCCTCAGATTTGAAGTAGCCTGGGAGCTTCAAGAGGGTTGCTCTAATACTATTCAATCAGCTTGGGAAAGGCCTTCTAGAGGTGATGATGTTGGGTCCATCATAAGGCACAAGCTTTCTAATTGTGTTGCTGGTTTGAAATAGTGGAATTCTTCAAAGAAGAGAGAGAATACAGTTTTTGTTAATAGGAAGTTAAGGAGGATTGCAGCTCTTCAAGACAGTAATGAAGGGAACCATGCTCATACAATTGGTCAGCTCTAGAATGAGGTTGAGAAAGTACTTGTTGAGGAAGAATTAAAGTGGAAATAAAGGGCCAAGCAGCATTGGTTGCAAAAGGGTGACAGGAACACTCGGTTTTTTCATATGCATGCAAATCAGAGGAGAAAAACCAATGCTATTCATCAGGTTTTAGACAACAATGGAAGCTTGGTCACTAAGAAAGACCAAATTGCAGCAGTTTTCTCAGGTTTCTATTCTCAACGGTTTACCTCTTCTAATCCTTCTGATTTTAGTGTGTGTCTCCAAGGAATGTCTGCAACAGTCTCTTCTGAGATGAACTCCAAGATTTTACTTAGATTTACTGAAGAGGAGGTGAGGAATGCTGTCTTCTAGATGAATCCACTTGGTTCCCTAGGTCCTGATGGCTTCCCTGCACAGTTTTATCAGTCCAATTGGGAGTGTGTTGGCAAGGATACCTGCAGGTTTTTCTTGAAAATTCTTAATCAAGGGGGTTCTCTTAAGAGTGTTAATGATACTTTCATTACTCTTATCCCTAAGATTAAGGATCCTGGTCTCATATTTAAGGCCAATACTGTCTTGCCTGAGATTGTATCTTTAAGTCAAAGTGCATTTGTTCCAGGGAGGTTAATAACAGATAATGTGATTGTTGCTTATGAGACCCTTCATTCTATGAATTCTAGGATGAGTAGTAAGGCTAGTTACATGGCTCTTAAGTTAGACATGAGCAAAGAATATGATATGGTGGAATGATGCTTTCTCAAGGCAATTATGGAAAGGTTGGGCTTTGTTGTCAAATGGATTGCTCTAACGATGGAGTGCATATCCTCAGTATCTTATTCCTTGTTGCTTAATGGAGAGGTGAGATCATCCTCTATCCTAACTCGAGGCCTTAGACAGGGGGACCCTCTTTCTCCCTATCTCTTCATTCTATGTGCTGAGGCCTTATCCAAAATGTTGTATCAAGCTGAGGCTAAGGGGAGCATCTTGAGTGTGCCAATTGGTAGAGGAACAGTTTGTGTTAATCATCTTTTCTTTGCAGATGATAGCCTCCTTTTTTGCAAGGCCAATTCATTGGAGTGGAGTAGGATTCTGGATATCTTGGAAGTTTATGAGGAAGCATTTGGTCAAATGCTCAACAAAGAAAAGACAACATTCCATTTTAGGACCATCCTGAGGATATTAGGTATCAAATCTACAAGCTCATTTGAGAAGTATCTTGGCTTACCTGTTGTACTTGGGAGATCAAAGACTAGGGCCTTCCATTCACTCATTGATAGGGTTTGGGCTCGGGTTACCAACTGGAGGAATAAGAGTTTATCTGCAGCAGGCAATGAGATTTTGCTCAAGGCACCTCCAAGCCATACCTACTTATACTATGGGTTTCGTTTTACTGCCTCAATCCATTTCACAAAGACTAAACAAGTTGTTAAAGAAGTTTTGATGGAGGTTTAATGAAGATCATTCAAAGATTCAGTGGCTGAGATGGGATAGACTTAGCCAATCTAAGGATAAGGGAGGCCTAGGATTTAGAGACTTCAAAAGCTTCAACCTAGCAATGTTGGCTAAGTAGTCTTGGCGTATGCTTCAAAATCCTAGTTCTTTTACTGCTCAGATCATTAAGCAGAAGTATTTTCTTGGTGGAGAGCTGTTGGATGCAAAGCTGGGTTATAGACCTTCTTACTTGTGGAGGAGTCTTTTGGCTGGTTTACAGTTGCTGAAGGAAGGTCTTATGTGGAGAATTGGGGGTGGGAAGCATGTTTGGATCTGGGAAGATAGGTGGGTTTCTAATCCTCATTCCTTTATGGTCCATTGTCAAAGACCTGCTAATGAGGAATACAAGTGGGTGGCTGATCATATTGATCCCAATCTGAGACAGTGGAATGATGGGGTGCTTGGTCAACTCTTCAGTGCACAAGATATTGATCTCATTAAGGTTGTTCCAGTGAGTGCTGGCAATAGGGGGGATCGGTTGGTATGGAGGGGTACTAAGAATGGGATCTTCTTAGTTTGGAGTGCTTACCACCTCCATAGAGAAGTCTTATCCAGATCTAGATGGCCCTTCTCATGATGGTTTACAGCCCAGACTTTTGAAGTCCATTTGGAAGTTACAAGTTCCTCGAGTTGTCAAGATGTTTGTATGGAAAGCATGTAATAAGGCTTTGCTCACAATGGCCAATTTGTGCAAAAGGAAGGTGGTGACAAATGATTTATGCCCAATCTGCCTGTGTGCTAGTGAAACTTCAGGCCATGTTTTATGGTCCTATCTTGCTGCTAAGGATGTTTGGTCTCAAGGGTGTTAACAAGTGCGAAAGATGAGCATGGAGAGTCAAGCTTTCCAAGAAATATGGTGTATTTTGGCTGACAAGCTAGACAAGGGGGAACTCAATGAGGTGGCCATGATCTCCCGGCAATTCTGGACCAGGAGGAACAATTTTGTGCATGACAAAGGTTTTGTACATCCTAACTTGCTTATCAGAGAGTAAAATGTGATCTGGGTCTTTATACTAATACTCAGATTCAAAGACTTGGTTAAAACCTCCTGATGGGCACTTTAAACTTAACTGGGATGCAACTATTCAAGAGGGGGTTGGCCTGATTGGTATACGAGCAATTTTGAGGGACAATGCAGGCAAAACATTGGGAACTCTCAAAGCCAAAAGATCTTTGAGGTTGAGCCCTTTCAGTGGGGAGGCCTATGCTTTGATGTTGGGTGTTACTTTTTGCAGGGAGATTGGGATTAACAGAGTT
The DNA here is from genome assembly GCA_022457165.1 of Juglans mandshurica. Taxonomy (NCBI): domain Eukaryota; kingdom Viridiplantae; phylum Streptophyta; class Magnoliopsida; order Fagales; family Juglandaceae; genus Juglans; species Juglans mandshurica. The sequence continues at coordinate 7,602,564 of CM039626.1, forward strand.
ATGCTTGAAGGAGATGCACTTCAGGTGGTCAATCTGCAGAGAGGCCCTAAGCCCGATTAGAGTTGTGGTGGCCTGTTGGTTGCAGATACTAGGAGGATTTTTAATTCCTTTGTAGATTGGTCTGTTAGTCATGTGAGTAGAAAGTTCAATATAGCAACCCATTGTTTAGCTAAGGATGCTCTTTCTTGTGGTGAGGATCTGTATGACCTTGAAGAGGTCCCTGAATGTATCTGTCACATTGTTTGTGATGAGATGGTGTAATTCTCATTGAGTAATAAAGACTTTTACTTTCAAAAAACAACTAAAAAAACCATTTTTTAGATCTTATTTAGGATCATATCAAAGCCCCAAAATCTTATTTTTGACTAAGTCCTTGTTTATTGGTTTTTGAATATTGGAATGCATAGGTTGTGTGTTGATTTGATACTTGTATGTGTAATTGGTCTGGTCTAGTTGGTCTTGGAGGTAGTTTTTGAATCAGACCGATTCAATTGGTCCACCATTATTAGACCCCGAGATCATTTGTGGTGGCCTTAAAATACACTAAACAAATTTCTTATTGGCTCGATCATGTCTTATCATGTTTGTTGAATGATCCTTGATTGTGGTTTGAGTGTTGATACGACTCTCGCATACTCATCCGTGAAATAAATAGCTAATAAAACATATAAATTGTATATCTATAGAGAGATACATAGACTTACGTGTTTCGGTATAAAAACCTATGTCCACAGGTCGTTTTGGGGGCAAAATCCATTATAGTAGTTGATTTTACAGTTTCTCATAGCCTCTCATAGCTCTTCTAGAGAGAGTCCCTTGTGATGGTCAAGAAATCTTTCCTTGTAGAGTTGCTAGATCTCCACGTTGTTAGTGGTTCCCTCCTTTTATAGAGGTATCCCTCATTCTTTATGATAAGCGTAATTTTTACATGAGTTTTATTACTCTTTTACTTATTAAAATTGTTAGTTTTCCTTTATTTCTTTTGATTTGATATGATTTTGATTTATTTTCTTGTGTTTGAAGGAATGATAAGGTTTAGTGCAAAAGAAGGGCATTTTGGTATATTCAAGAAAGGAAACAAAGAGGTTTAACGTAATCCCGAATTGGAAGCGTCTCTGCACAGTCTTGAATATTCTTACCATATCTATCGCGTTAGAGATCAGAGCTAATTCAAAAGGCGTTGGAAATATAACTTAACGGGCTACAATTGTTACTAAAATAGAGTTGTTGTAATTTCACGTTTTCCAAGCGAACAACGGCCCCAATATAAGCCTAAAAAGCTACAAAATTGACGGTGCGGATTTGAGATTGATTTTTTGTTGTTGTTGTGAGGATGGCTTCAATGAAAAAAGAAGAACATCAAGACTCTAAGACTTGGAATTGGAGGAGAGCAGCCGACATCAAGGACGAGCTGAGTTTTTGAGTTTTTTTCTTTTTTCCAAATCTCTTTGATTATGTTTTTATTCAGTTTTATTATGAACTAAATTCTATTTTCTAGGACTACGATGTAGCCTAACTATGATTATGTGAATCTTTCTTTAATTGAATTAATTTAGTATTTGTTTCATATTGTTGAGTATTTCATTCTGGACTTAATGCTTATGAATGATTGATCACCGTTTACATGATTTGGGATTCAATTTGAGACTTAAAAGTGATAATTGTTTCAGCCTATGTTTGAGATACCATGAGGAATCCGTAGGATAGAGATATCTATGGACTTGTGTAATCTTTATGAGGGTTTCTTTGTTTTTAATGAATTTTGACAGGTTTAAAATTTTCATAGAGATGTAGAAAATTTGCTTGTTGGGATATTTTATTAATGCTTGAGAAAGATTAATGAATAAATTAGAGAGACTTGATTATCAACAATAGGAAATAATTATATTTAATTCGATTAGGAAATTCACATAGGATTAGTTATGGTGAATCGAAAACCCTAGAATCTTGTTTTCTTGATCTCAATTTGCTTATTTAAATTTGGTTATTTTAAATTTTCTAGTTCACTTTATTACTTTTTACGATTCATGCACTTGCGATTTCAACCAACAAATTTTTGGTACCATTGTTGGAGATTACTTATTTGTTATTGATATTGATACTAGCTAAATTGTTACTAATTTGATTTTTTTTTTTAATTTCTGGATTTAGAAGTGTATGCCCCTGATCTGAACCATTAGAGTCTACATTCTTTATTCCCGAGATTGAGAGAACTTTGCATCGAATCGATAAAAAGAAGAAGCAATATGTCACCACATCTGCCATCACTGTGGCGGATTAAAGGAAGAGGCTAATAGGGCTTTGAGAGACTATGCTATGCCCTTGGTTAATAGGGCTACATCTAGCATAAGGAGGTCGGCTATACAAGCTAATAATTTTGAGATTAAGCCAGCTATAATTCAAATGATACAACAAACTGTTCAGTTTGGGAGGCTGTCGTAGGAGGATCCTAATGTTCATATCACAATTTGAGAATGATATTACCACATTCACTCAATTTGAGAATGAATCTTTGTATGAAGCATGAGAGAGGTACAAAGATTTAATGCGAAAGTGTCCTCATCATGACCTTCCGGCATGGCTTCAACTCCAAACATTCTACAATGGTTTGGGAGCTACAAACAGGTCCATGGTTGATGCAACAACTGGAAGGGCTTTAATGAGAAACTCATGAAGCAGCTTATGAAATTTTGGAGGAATTGGCATCAAACAACTATCAATGGTCTTTGGAGAGAGCAATGTCAATAAAGGCGGCTGGAGTTTTTGAACTTGATTCTATTACCACATTGGCGGCACAAATGGCAAATTTATCTAAACAACTAGGTAAGATGAATAGTCTTCGGAGAGAGCAATGTCAAGAAAGGCGGCTGGAGTTTTTGAACTTGATTCGATTACCACATTGGCAGCACAAATGACAAATTTATCTAAACAACTAGGTAAAATGAATGCTAATGCTATTTAAACTAATGTTGTGTGTGATTATTGTGCAAGAAATCAGTCAAGTATCGAGTGCCAAGTGGGGAATCCTTTTGCTTAATCAAATTCTGAACAAGCTAATTATGTGTCCAATTTCCAAAATCAAAACAATCCTTATTCAAACACAATCAATCCTGGATGGAGAAATCACCCAAATTTTTCGTGGAGCAACAATCAAGGGATAGCTAGACCACCTCAAAATTTTCTGAAGCAAGAAAAGAAGCCCACACTTGAGGACATGCTCATGTAATACATGCAAAAGACAGATTTGGCAATCCAAAACAATTCGGCTTCGATTTGTAACCTCGAGGCTCAAATTGGTCAACTTTCAAACATTCTTATAGAGAGGACAATGGGAACTTTTTCGAGCAATACCGTTACTAATCCTAAGGAACATGTCAAAGCAATAACATTGAGAAGTGGGAGGACAATTAAGCACTCACAAACAACAAGTACCGAGCAAGATAAGGCTGGAAATCATGTGGAGTCCGAGCCAAAGATGGAGGAAATGGAGTAGCAAGTGGCTGATCAGCAAGCTGGAAATTCTAAGGAGAATAATGAAGCTTCAAAACCCATGAATTCCAGAAAATTTACATCTGAAACTAATTCTCCTTTAATTTATGATCTGCCGATTTCCTTTTCCTTAAAGACTTAAACAAAATAATTTTGATAATCAATTCTCTAAACTTCTTAGTGTTTTTAAGCAATTACATATTAATATTCCTCTTATTGAAGCTTTGGAGCAAATGTCTACATATGCTAGTTATTGAAGGATATTTTATCAAACAAGCGGAAGTTGGAAGAGCGTGAGATAGTGATGTTAGCCGAAGAGAGTAGCGCAATTTTACAAAAGAAGTTGCCTCCTAAATTGAAAGATCCAGAGATTTTTACAATTCCTTACACTATAGGAAGTTCTTATTTTAATAAAACTTTATGTGATTTAGGAGCAAGTTTTAATCTTATGCATTTTTCGGTTTTCAGGAAGTTAGGTCTTGGAGAAGCAAAGCCTACTATGGTCTCTTTACAATTGGCGTGTCTATCAAGCACTCGAGAGGAATCATTGAAGACGTTTTGGTGAAGGAGGACAAGTTTATTTTTCCGGCTAATTTTATTATGCTAGACATGGAGTAGGATGAAAAAATACCTTTGATTTCGGGGCGACCTTTTCTTGTTACGGGGAGAGCTTTAATTGATGTCCAACAAGGGAAACTTATTTTGAGGGTTGATGATGAGCAGGTTACTTTTGATGTATTTAAGGCTATAGATTTTCCTTCCGAAGTACACTCTTGTTTTCAAATTAGTGACTTAGACTTAGTGGTAGTCGAGACCTATAGGGCTGGATTTTCAAAGTTGCCACTTGAAGTGTGTATACTCATTCTACAACTCTTGAATATGAGAATGAAGAGGTTGGGGAGTGTGTAAGTTATTTGGAATCTACACCATCCTTTCATCCTTCCATAAATTCGAAATTGGAAGAGCTAGAATCATCCATGCCGATATCTTCAAGTAAGGAACCATCCAAACTTGAGCTCAAACAACTTTCTTCAAATTTGAGGTATGCTTTCTTACGCCAAGACTCTACTTTGCCGGTTATTATTAATAGTTCATTATTAATAGTTCTTTGAGTGATATAAAGGAGGAAAAGTTGCTGAGAGTTTTAAGGGAGCATAAGATGGCTTTGGGATGGAGAATCTCAGATATCAAGGGAATTAGTCATTCGATTTGTATGCATAAGATTTTAATGGAGGATAGTTTCAAGCCGATAGTTCAACCGTAACGGAGATTGAATCCATCAATGCAAGAAGTGGTGCATAAAGAAGTATTGAACCTCTTAGATGCTGGAATTATCTATCCAATCTCAAATAGTGCATGGGTGAGTCCGGTTCAAGTGGTCCCAAAGAAAGGGGGAATAACCGTGGTAAAGAATGACAACATTGAATTTATACCAACAAGGACAGTCATGGGATGGCGAGTATGCATAGATTATCGAAGACTTAATGATGCAACTCGAAAAGATCATTTTCCACTGCCTTTTATCGACCAAATGTTAGAAAGACTCGCTGGCCATGCTTACTATTGTTTTCTAGATGAGTATTTCGGATATAAGCAAATCGTAATTGCTCCCGAAGATCAAGAGAAGACTACTTTCACTTGTTCTTATGGAACTTTTGCATATAGGAGGATGCCTTTTGGTCTTTGCAATGTTGCAACCATGTTCCATAGATGCATGATGTCCATTTTCTCCGACATGGTGGAAAAATTTATAGAAGTCTTCATGGATGACTTCTCGGTTTTTGGTTATTCTTTTGATAATTGTTTATCTAACTTGTCTTTGGTTTTGCAGCAATGTGAGGAGACTAATTTAGTTTTAAGCTGGGAAAAATGCCACTTTATGGTTGAGGAAGGGATAGTGCTTGACCATCGAATTTTCTTCAAGGGAATTGAAGTCGATCTAGCCAATTATTGACAATCTCCTACCACCGAAAATGTGAAGGGTGTGAGAAGTTTATTGGGTCAAGCTGGATTTTATCGACAGTCATTAAGGATTTTTCTCAAAGTACTAAACCTCTTTACAATCTTTCGATTAACGATACACCGTTTGATTTTTCTCATGAATGTTTGCATGCTTTTGAAACATTGAAAAAAAAAAAAATTTCAGCACCTATAATTGTTTCACCAGATTGAAATTTCCTTTCTGAATTGATGTTTGATGCTAGTGATTTTGCTATAGGGGTTGTTTTAGGGCAGATAAAAGATAAATTGTTCGTGTTATTTATTATGCAAGTAGGACTTACGGAAGCTCAACTTAATTATGCTACTTCCAAAAAAGAATTATTAGCGGTTGTGTTTTCTTTTGAAAAATTTTGTTTTTACTTGATAGGTTCGATGGTAGTTGTCTATACTGATCACTCAGCACTTAAGTACTTGCTTGAGAAGAAGGATGCTAAACCAAGATTGATTCAATGGATCTTGCTTCTACAAGAATTTGATTTGGAGATCAAGGACAAGAATGGTATCAGAAATTTGGTGGCAGATCACTTGTCATGGATTGAGCCTAAGGCTGTGGATGATGAGCAGCAATTGCCAATTAATGAAGCATTTCCTGATGAGCATTTGATGGTTGTACAGGTTATTCCATAGAATGCCGACATAGTCAACTACTTGGTGTCGCGAATCCTACCTTCCGAGATGACATCAACAAAAGAAGAAGTTCTTCTCCAACTTAAAAGTATTATTTTTGGGAGGAACCTTTTCTATTCCGGCATTGTGCAGACTAGATAATTAGGAGATGTGTACTCAAAGAAGAGATGGATAGCATTCTCCGACATTGCTACTCATTGGAAGTGGGCGGCCACTTTGTTGGAGCAAAAACAGCAACAAAAATTTTGCAATCCGGGTTTTATGGTCTTTTATTTTTAAGGATTATTTTTACTTTGTTAATTTATGTGATCATTGTCAACGGGTTGAGAATATTTCTAGGAAACATGAGATGCCTTTGAATAATATTTTAGTGATTGAATTGTTTGATGTGTGGGGGATAGCTTTATGGGTCCTTTTCCATCTTTGTATTTTAACAAATTTATTTTGGTAACTGTATATTACTTCTCCAAGTGGGTGGAAGTTGTTGCCTTACCGAACAATGATGCTAATTAAGCTGTCGAGATAGATCCCATTCGGGTAAAGGCATCCCAAAATAGGATGTATACAGAGCTGGTCTGGTTGTGAAGTTGGCGATAAGGATGGTCACTACTAGGGCGTCATCGTGGGGGTAAAGAACTCCCTCTTTGTCATCTTCTTCGAAGGAGATGACTGGTGTGTTGGTGTTTCTTTTTTACTTGGACGGGCGGTGGTTGAAAATGTATACTTTTTCATATCACCCCCCTCCCGGCATGCGTTTTCCTGCCAAAAGAGGTGCGACCTGAAAATAAGGGTCTCCAAGTTGGCGGGTAGTTCCGTGCATGCTCTCACTCCATCCACCGTCTTCTGGGGCTTTCACTCTTTCTTGGCCACTCAAGCTTTCCCTGGCTCTATTCTCGTTCCCTCCTTTGGTCAGTACGACATTGGGTGGCAAGGTGCTCCGACTCTTCCCTACTCCTTTTGAGGGTGTTGCAGTCCTCAATGTCATGAGTGTCGATCCAATGGTAGGAGCGATAACGGCAACCTCTTCTGTCACGATTGTCAATTTCCTAGGTACTTAAATTGCATTTGAATGTTGAACTGAGATGAGATGCGTTGAATTCTTCATGAATAGTAGTGAGTTGAGATGGTAGAGTGGGTTTTGTGGAGCGCATCAAAGATGAGTTTAGATGTGTTTGGATGTTAAGATGAGTTTAGATGTATTTATGGAAAGTTGAAAAAGGTTGTGGGTCTCGCGTATAATGAGGTGTTGAGTTGAAAAATGTTATGAGTCTCATGTGTAAAGGGGTCTTGAGTTGAGTGATGTTTAGTGATTTGGGAGTTGTCTATTTGGATGTTGGGCTAAACATAAATTTGAATTCAACTCAGATGAGCTCAACTGTTTCCATGTCCCAAATGTAGCCTTAATTTGTCCCCTTCTTGCAAGGCCAGACTGACTCGTACATGTTGGGCACCTAGGCCTCCTGAGGGGGTAGTTTCATCTCTCCTCCCTCTTGGTTGTCCTTTTTTGTGCTTTTCTAGGGCCTTGGTCTGTCGATATGTTAGACTTCCTGTCAACTTGTTCCAACTCGGATTTCCTTGGGGTAGTCAAGGCCTTGAATGTTTCCTCAACATTGATGAAGCTGTCCACTTTGTCCATGAACTCCCGTAGCATGGTGGGGGGTTTTTCATGCCAACTTCACCATGAATGGGCTTCGGGGCCATATGCCTCCCAGGAGTGCTGCCAGAGTGATTTTCTCATCCTAGTTGTCCGTCGTCAGGAGGTTGGCTAGGTATGCATTCAAGCTTACATCCTCCTTCTGGTTGACAGTTAAGAGGCAGGCGGGTGGACGTCTCCTCCTTCTACTCGCCATAAACTAAGTGAGGAATAGGTGAGCCATCTTTTTGAAGCTGTCAATTGAGGTGGGTGTCAGCGACCCGAACCATCCCCTTGCAGCTCCCTTTAAGGTCAACCGGAAGGCTTTGCAGGCAATCTCCTCGTGTCATATGAGCCTTGAAGGTTTCTAGGTGCTCGAGAGGGTTTTTGAACCCGTCTTACATGTCCATATGGGGGACCTTGAACTTTGGTGGTAACGGTGCAGCCATCACTTCTACACTATTTGGACCTCTGTTTCTTCCCTTTCTTCATCCAAGAGGTCGAGGTGCTCTTCTAGAGCCATGTAGTTCTTGAAGGGGGGTTGAAGTGGCGAGTGCGATAGGTGGGCAACCCAACCTCTACAAAGGACACTACCTCACTCCCATATGCCAAAGTGAACGGGGTTTCTCCAGTTGGGGTATTCACTGTAGTTCTGTAGGCCCACAACACCCCTAGAAGCTTTTCTACCCATTCTCCTTTTTTTTCCATGAGCTTTTTCTTCAATATCGCTAGTAGGGCTTTGTTCGTGGCCTCCGCTTGCCCATTAGCTTAAGGTTGTCCCAGGGATGTGTACTTGACCTGAATCCTCAGCTCTCTACACACCACTCCCGATGGTGCTCCAAGTCAAACTACTTCCCATTGTTCGAGATGATGCTTCCAGGGATTCCAAATTGGCAGATGACATTCTTCCATAGAAACCTAGTGACTCCTCTAACGGTGATGGTCGCTAGGGGTTCCACCTCCGCCCATTTTGTGAAATAATCCACAACGACGATTATGAACTTCACTCCTCCCTTCCCTGGCGGGAAAGGCCCTGCTAGGTCGATTCCCCATTGGACGAACTGCCACGGGGCGGTAATAGAGGTTTGCTCTTCTGGAAGGCAGTGTGGAATGTGAGCAAACACCTGGCACTTTACGCATTTTTTCATGAACTCCTTGGTGTCCGTGAGGGCATTAAGCCATTAGCATCACGCCCTTATGAATTTTCTAGCTAAGTCCTTTCCTCAGGATTGATTCCTACATACTCCCTCGTGTTTTGCTAGGAAATATTGGGCTTCTTGGGGTGAGATGCATCTTAGTAATGGGGCGGCAAAGCCCCGTCTGTAGAGTATCCCATCCAACTTAGTAAATCGTGCCACCCTCCTTCAGACTTTCCTCGCCTTTTCTTTGTCGACTGAGAGTTCCCTTGTATCCAGGTACTTCTCTATCTCCCTATCCCAATCAGGCTCTTTAAGCTCCACTCCATTAACCTCCTCCCCGATTGACAAGACCTCAATTACTCTCTTCTCCAGTTCCCATGGCAGGGCAAACTCATCCATTCCTGATGATGCTCTTGCCAGTTTTTCTACTACATAATTGCCTCCTCTAGGTATTTGCATAACATTCCTAGCTAGGGTATGTTTGCCTCATACCTCCCCTACTCTCGCCTCTGTCAAGAAGTTCATTTTAAGGTGGTGGGTGGACGTAATAGCCTTGAGGCTATTTAGGGTGGGCACCCTATTATGACGTTGTACGATGATGGGCCTTGACCACTAAAATGTTAGTCATTGTGATGGCCATGCATGCCCCTTTTCCCGCTGTGACATGCAAGGTTATGGCATTAACTGGATGAATTGTGTCACCAAAAAATCCCTTCAAAGGGGTGGGTGAAGGTCGCAGCTTGCTAACCTCTATGCCCATCTTGACAAAAGCCTCTCAGAATGAGATGTCTGCGGAGCTTCCATTATCGACCAGAATTCGCCTGGTAGTGTAATTGGCAACCAGGAGGGTCACCATCAATGTGTCGTCATGCAGGTACAGGACTCCCTCGCTATCTCCTTCCTCGAAGGAGATTGTGGTTGTAAACTGAGTCACTGATGTTCGGGCGGCCTATCCATCACATAGATTTCTTCATATCTCGCCCTACGAGTGTGTGCCCTTCTACTAAAGGCAGAAGTGTCACCTCTAGTGAACCTGCCAGCTATTGTGCAGATTTCTCCTAGAGGTGCATCATCTAGATTGTTATTTTAGCAAGGGGGTTGTAGCCATCTTATCTTGTTAGTTTTCGCCTTCCAGATTGTTGCTTCGTCAAGGATTGCATCTTCGCTATAGCTGCCACCTCGGCTTTCCGCATTTTGCAAGCATCAGCTCAAGCTGTCCTGTGCCCGCCAACTTGGAGACCCTTATTTTCATTGCAGTGCAATCTTCTGTCCAATGGGTGTCTGTCTGATGATGCTTGCAAAAGCGCTGTCCTGTTCTAGCTTGGTTGGTTCCCTTTTTAAGGAACCTTCTTTCTCTTCTACGTTCAAGTTGTTATGGTTGAGCCGGGTACCCTAATCTCGTGGGGGCGGTTTTCTATTGCGCCTTCTCTCATGGTGGCCTGAGCCAGTCTTCCTATCCGCAACTCTATTCTTGCCATCTGATTTCATCTCTCCTTTCCTTGGCTCAATGAGGGCTTGCAGGGTGTCCTCTACATTGATGAAATTGTTGGCTCTGTTCATAAATTCTCTCAGGACTGATGGGGTATTCCTTGCCAACTCGGCCTTGAATGGACTTATGGGCCACAGGCCTCCCAACAGGGCCGCCAAGGTGATTTTTTCGTTTTGATTATCGGTGGCCAACCTCTCATTGAATCAGGTGAGGTATGATTTTAGGCTTTCCTCATCTCTATGCTTAGTGGTCAAGAGATACGCTGTGGTTTGTCGATGTCTTTTGCTCGCCATAAATTGTGTTAGAAACTGCTTGGCTAATTCATTGAAACTGTCAATTGACCCAAGTTGCAGCTCTCCAAACCAGCCTCTCGCCCCGCCCTTTAATGTTAATGGGAAAGCTCAGCAAGCTATCTCTCCGAAAAAAGCATGGAAAATCATGTGTGCTTTAAAGTTCTCTAGATGATCCACCAGATTTGGGGATCCGTCATACATCTCGATTTGCGGTACTTTGAATTTCGGCAGAAGCGGCACAACCATCACTTCTGCACTATAGGGTAGATCAATGCGGTTCAACAGTTGTTCAACTGAGGAAGATCTCCCCATCTTTTTCTCCATCTCTTCGTATTTAACTCGTCGTGCAATCTTTCCTTTTCCAACTCTTCGGCATTTGTTCCTTCGTTGCTTTGTGCTTCCCCTTCTCCCTGCTCGTTATGGCTTGGCAACGTGGCTTCGCTTACGAAGTTTCAACTCTTCATTCTCTCGCCGTAAGTCTTCCATTGTTTCCATAACCCTCCGTAGTTTCTCCTCGGTTTCTACGAGTCGTGCCTCTATGTTTGCGGTCGTCGTGTCGCGGGTCTCTGGAAAGCACGTGGTCATTGGTATGTGGAAATCACGCTAGAGTCCAATGAGAGATTGAAACGATACCTTTAGTATCCCACAGAAGGTGACACTGTTAAGGACGTGTTCCACGATCCACCAAAGCCCTCTACCTGCAACAAATAAAGATGGCGGCCCGGCGTGCTTGAGGCACCTCCGATGCCTAAGTCAGTGATACGTGGAATGAGTTACCGCTAATATTCTGGTACAATGAATAGTTACCTGCACCCATCACCTTCTTACTATATATATGGGTGTAGTAGACCATCGATAAATACCAAGAGAAATGATAGTTGCAGTCGTGAGTGCGCAAACGCCGTGCAATCACTTTGAAAAAAATAAATAAATACGGGACCCACATGAAAAAATTAATTTTTTAATAATAGACTTCACTATTTTTCAAAGCGATTACATGACGCTTGCACACTCCATGACTGCATGTAATATTACTCAAATACCAATGATGGTAATTTATCCCGTTGGGTTTGATCTACTCATTGCCCTTATCACCTTATTCATTTGCTATAGTACTCATCCAGGAGATGTAGGGTTTATCCCAACTCCTTGGATTAACTAACTATTCTATTATATTTGGCGGTTATCGAATGGAGTCGAATTGGTCTCTAAGATCTGCTCAACGACCCGTTCTCGCTATCCATAGGGCTTGGCCTCCAGACTGGGCCCGTTCCTTATGAAGGACTATAAAGTTCCCTCCACTACCCTAATACTAGAACTTTCTTTATATTAGCCAACCAAGTTCTTGGCTTGTACTTATAAAAATATGTTTTGGCCAATTTTTTAGGATTCTATAGTCATTCTCATGCTTCTACATTTTGGGAGGTTTGGATAGTGAGTTGATATGAGATGAGTTGAGACTAAAGTTGAAAATTGAATAAAATATTATTAAAATATTATTTTTTAATATTATTTTTTGCTTGAGATTTGTAAAAGTTGAATTGTTTATTGTATTTTGTTTGAGAATTTGAAAATTTTGTAATAATTAGATGAGATGATATTAAATATTGTAGTATCTATATAAGGCCATAGTGTTCTATCTTCCAAAAAATTTCTTCTCATGGGGCTACCCTCTTGAGGTTGGGCTTTGGGGCTCTTTGGTTTGTCTAGGCCTTAGGTTCGTTTCGCACTCTGACGACACCAACAACATCATAAATTATTATACGAATTGAAATACAAATCTCTAATAACAAAAATAAAAGTAGCAATCATTACAAAAATGGCAGAAGGCAGGCAACTCATTCCAACTAAATATTTTTATTTATAATTAAAAGAAAATGGCAGAAAATAAGTATTTTATGATGTTATTCTTTGGTGTACAAATTATTTTCCTCCAAATGTCATACAATTCATTTCGGAATAGACATTAAAGAATACCACATATTTAGAATATTACCCATTTATAAACAGAGAAACTCAACATGTAATGCAGCAATTAACTAATATTTGGTTAAATAAAAACTTCAAAATAAAAAAAATAGTACAAGTAAAACAAATTATTAGTTTATTAAATTAGTAATTTGTTTATAAACAGACTTTTAGAAGTGCTCTTAAATGAGAAATAACTGTTTTTTTCCTAAGCAAAGACAACACATATTTCATCAAGAGCAATATAATAGTACAAGATGAAAGGAAGTTAAAAAAAAAAAAAAAACACTTACCCAAGTAACAAGGGAAAAGCCCAACCATCAAGGTGGTAGCTCAGTTGGTACGATCTGGTATTCCATAGCTTCGAAGTCAAGAGTTCAAATTGGGCGTAAGTTCAAATTGCTTGCGGAAGTAGTACCTAACTAAGAGTCTATGTGATGGGTTTTGGAACGGCTAACAATTTGGTAGTGCTGTGGTGACGGGCTCGCCTATTGGCAGTAGCTATAGCTCAAATCGGATATTTAACAACAAGGAGGGACTCCTGTAGTCACACCCAGAGAGGATAGCTATGTTGGTCACCCCCACCTCCCCTTTTGTCTTACCAAAAAAAAAAAAAAAAAAAAAAAAAAAAAAAGGGAAAAGCCCACTCCACCCAAAACAAAACAAAATGGTTGTGAAGTCCAAAAGGGGGCAGAAAGCTGGAGCATAAGGAAAATATGTTGGGTACAGGTACAACACGGGTCCAGCAGTCCAATACAATTAAGGGTAAACTTTTGCAAGTGTGGCTGTTTATTATCAGTCTTCCATGGCTGTTCAAGAAGATTGTCTGGTAACCATAGCACCATTAGAATGGCATGCCGCCGGGACGTCCAACTTCCAAAGCCTAGCAGGTGGCTGGTTTTTCAGGGAGCATAAGCCATCGGAGGAAAGGGATCGAGCCTCTTCACTTGTCAATTATTGCATCTTCCCGAAGACGGGTGGTTGGTGGGGGCCAAGCCGCGTCATAACCACTCATATATAACTTAGTACATTTTAATGGGAAAATAGTAAATTTTATTCATTTTCAATAGTTGAGTAATCTCACAAAATATATAAAATTTAAGATGTCAATATATATATATATATAGAAAATTAAAAATTAAAATTCTTACTAGCAGCTATCTGCTTCCGATAAATGCGAACGGATTTGCGAACAGGTTTCCCTATCTCTAATGAGATGATGGCAAATATTTCAGGCCCAAAATAAATCAACCCCAACCTATTATAGGGCCTCCACCACTGGAAGAGAAACGAAGAGGGGATAAGTAAAAAAAAAAATGTCAGAAAGTAGGGAAGGTAAACATGAAAAGGAAAAGAGAAAATATATTTACAGCCATAAATTGTGTAACCGTCGCGTGATCGTTTTGAAAAAAGTGAATAAAACATAGGACCCACATGAAAAAAATTAATTTTTTAATAATGGACTTCACTATTTTTCAAAGTGATTACGTGACGTTTACGCAATTCACGGTTGCATGTAGAATTACTCAAAAGAAAATGAGAAAGTGGAGAAAAAAGAGTTGGTCAGACACCACTAGAAAAGGTTGTCATCCCTCACCACTCCCTAAGCCAGGGATCAGTGTCTCACTCTTTTTATTTTCTCTACATTTATTTCTTATATTTCATTACAATGAATGTACGCACCGACGTCGTACAGTCGCACCAGACCATCGTCGGGGGCTCTAAATCACACCGATCGAAGCTCAAGTCGTCATAGCGGGCCAAGAATGATTACTTCTCTCCTTCCTATCCATTAATTGTGCGATTTTTTAACATTAACAATTGCGTTGGATGAATTTTATAAATTGAGTTGTCTACTCGCATGAGATTAGTTCGGGTTGACTCTCATTACTTTGTTCTTAAACAAAATCACCTGCTAGAATGTGTAAATGAACATGATATAAAATAGCAATTAGATAAGCAATTAGATAAAAATTACGGCTACATAAAAATTACCACTAGAAAAAATGGCCTTAAATAAAAAGACCTGCGTTTAGATAAAAATAACAAATACGACCGTTGGATTTTGAAAATATGACTGTTACTGTTATATATGTTAAATAAGGCAATTAATTAACAATATATAAAAAAGGTATTATTTTGATAGCTTGGCAAACTTATAGATATCATGTGATGTATTATGTATAGACACCGCATTAATTACATAATTAAAATAGTTAAGATTGCTTTTGTAGCTTTAGCTAGAAAATTAGAGAAACTAATGCCAATGACTAATTGTAAGAGGAAAAAAATATAAAGTAAAAACAAAGCAACATGATATAAACAATCAAACATGAATACCCAACTTATACCTGTAGATCAAAATGATTTTGCATTCCCAGCTAAGAAGAAAGATCAAGTAAATGAGAGAGAGAGAGAGAGAGAGAAATTTTGGGGAGCATATCGAAAAACACACGTTTTGAGTTTTCCTAAAGAGCATCTTTGCATTTTAGAATCATTTTGGTGTAAGGTTTTTGGATTTAAAAAACAAAACACACTCATGTTTAATGAATATCATGGATATTTAACTTTTGGGGTTTAGAAAAAGAAATAAAAAAAAATCTAAAAATTATACATTTAACCTATGTCTAAAAACAATAATGACAATTAATGCTACATGGCCTTGATTGTATTGAGGCAATGCTGCAAGCTGTGAACATTAACTAGTAAATGATTTATTATTAATTAATTTTGTTTATAAATTGTTTGTGGAACTTGTTCAATGTGTTTTAATTCTTTTTCTTACTGAATATTAGAAGTTATATATAGAGGAAAGAAGAAAAAGCATAGGAAATGACACCCAATGTTCAAGAATATATATGTTTTTATTTTATGGGCATTATAATAATTTTATTAAATTAAAAGGTGGTACAGACGATGAGGATAATCCCAACAAATACTCCAAACAAGTTGATATAAAGTGAAGGAAAATGATAGTATAATTTCCAAATGTACCTGCTCATATATTTTAATTTTTTAATTTTTTTAATTTTTTTTCTTAATTATTAAGAAAGTGACTATTAGTGAATTTGTGTCTTTTTTATTTTTTCTTAATCGTTAAAGATGTTTAAAAATGCTTTAAAAAAAAAAAAAACCATTTGCACTGGTGTGTATATTTGGGGGTGCACACTCGGTGTACACCCTAGCATTGTCGTAAAGTGAAAACTCAAAAGAAACAAGTTGATTAATTAGTCTAGACATGAGATCAAAGCAACAATAAAAAAATAACACAAAAAAAAAAAAGAACGAAAAAAATTGAGTGAGAATTACATCATGAACCAACCAAGGTTAATTTAGACGTTATATACCAGAAGTTGCAGGACAGAAAAGAAAAAAGAAAAGAAAAGAAAAGAACTCATCAAGATCATCATCATCGATCAGGATTCAAGAGCAATATTAATTGTGATCTTTGTCTATATGATTCTCCAAATCTGCCTATCAAAACATACATATATATATATATATATAATATAAAAGAAAAGTCCATACGATTGATCCCTGCTCTGTACAATCATTATAATCCCAAGTTTTTTCAAAAGTCAGTGACATTTTTATTGAATTTTGGGAGGTCCAAGAGCTTTATTCTCTTTAAAGCAACTGCAATCAACTCACTTGCTTCAAATCAGGGAACTTCGTATAAAGCTTAACAACATGATCATCAAGCGCTAAGCTTTTTGATCTATTTTATACAACAAAGTTGTATTTTTATTGAATATTGAAAGGAGGCAATGCTGAATGATTGAATGGGATCGAAGTGTTTACTGTCGGCAAGCATTATTAGTCGTTCAGACATATTCATTCAATGTTCATCGCATTTTCCACGAAACCTTGTCGGAAAGAATTATAAGCTTATATATGGGTTCGGTAGATTTCAGTTGGAGGTAGTTTAATTTCATCCTTTGCAATTGAATTCCATTGGCCGTTAATGACGGCGGTGTTTGAAAGGTGTACGTAATATATATACAGTGTATGAAGAATTCTACGTTCACTCTCACACCCCATTTTTCATAGGATGTAGGGTGTGAAGTAGTGAATAATGACTGATGAGAAGAATTTTTCATAATGTATATATATACTTACACAACCTTTTTCTCTTACAAAATAGTTGTAATTAGTAGTCATGTCTAAACGGGTATAAATGATTAAATTTATATTTTTTTTATTTATTTAAAATTTTTAGATAAGTGGTGATTTCATGTGATATTATATATAACATATGTCCCGATTTCGTATTTTGACTATGGACTTTATCACATTAATTAAATATTTACGTGTTGGATTCATTTATTTTTTTATCGGTTTAAACTTTTAAAATAAGTAGTAATTTCACAATGTATACCATATTATTATTCAAAGACAAAAAAGTTTTGGTTGTTCGTGAGAGGAGCCAAACATAGGAGAAAAAAAGGTAGAGATCTCAATTAAAAGCAATACTACAACGTACAGTGAAGTGTCCGAGAAAAATTCTACTTATTATCTCTTATACTACACACTAATATGCGTGATTTGTTATTTTTATCCTTTTTATTTAAGTACACACATATTGATGTGTATATATATATGTAAATAGAAAAAAAAAATGATAAATCACGTATTGATGTGCAGTGTGAAGATAATGAATAAATGTATCTATCAGAATATAAAATTACTTATTCAGGAGCTATATATTCCCCTCATGTTGGATTGATTTTTTGACCATATTTAATTATTTGTTGTCGTTTTGTTCTGTCGATCTCCTGTACATAACATTTTTGTTGTAATTTCCCAACCTCTATTCATGTATTAATTAATAATGTGTTTATTTTCGGTGCAATTAATCTTTCTTGTATTTTGTTTTCAAAAATAAAAAAAAAATAAAAGATAGCAGGAGACTTTGTCTTGACCCTGCGAGGCTGCAACCATAAAACCGGCCGTGGAAAAAGCTTCTCAAATCTCCTAAAAAATAAAAGAAAAGAAAAATCATCCAAAGAAAGGTTGGCCAAGGATAACATATATATATATATATATATATATATATATATATATATATATGGGTCAAAAGCACCAGTACTACATGACTCTTTTTCTGCACTTTAGCCAATGGTCAAAACCCTAGAAATCAGGCTTTATATGATTTTTAATTTTGTTTGTGAAAGCTGGTGATTTAATTGGGATATGATCAATAACCCCTACATATTCATCCACCATTAATTAATTCATGCCAGCATGCCACCATATATATACATGCATTCTTGCGTGACACACACGGTAAAGCAAGGGGCTTAAAAGCCAGTAGTTCTACATGACAAAAATTGAAGTGATGTTATTTATCACGTCAACATTACTCATTTTTTATCGGTATTATTGACAAAAGACAATTTACAATCGATCTAAACTCATTAAAAGAAAATTATTTATTTGTGACTAATTATAATTTTCTATAAAAATAACTATTTTATGTTAAAATGAGTTTGTTTTCATCACAAATAATAATTTTCATCATAAATAATCTGTTACAAATGCTTGTTTTTCTTGTCGTGACTCATGATACTTTCAATAGGGCATGATTGATCGTTCAAATCATATTCATTTTATATTTTAAAAAGAAACTAGTCAATATCACAACTAAAGTCCCTTAAAATTACTAGAAACAACTTCAAATTCTATCTTATATTGTGCACACTACGCCTACGAAATCTACGATATATATATATATACTATATTTACCTCCCACGTCGGAGAAGTGAGATCGATATATATGTGCGCTATATAATAAGGGCCTGAAATTCAAACCACAACAACATGCAGCAGGGTTTTGTCTACTTTTTCCACCGCAAAAGCATCCAACAATATTACTTGCACAAGATGCCAACCACTTGTAGCCAAACAACTTTCAATATCGATCCTTATCTTTCGCCAGATATATTGCGTGATGACAATCCAATGCATGCTTCCTTTAATATATATATATATATATATATATATATATATATATACATACATGATGAATTGAGTTGAATATATTTAGGATTAATATATATGTGTGTGTTAAATTGTTATCTGTCGGTTGCCGGAAGCTTAAATAGATGAGAAAAAACTGATCAGTTCACTCATTTAAACAATATATATCGAATTTATGATCTAAGAAAAACCCTTGTTTTAATTAAACAGTATATTTTATGTGTGTGTATTAAGGAGCTGGCTGAAGTAGTGAAAAATATATTCACTACAAGAAGATTGTTTATTTTTTGCTAGTTATTTTTTGTAAAAAAGATTATTTCCTGTTAAAATGAGTCTATTTTTATTCTAAATGGTCATTCTCATCGCAAATAATCTAGCTCAGATGCTCTTTTTTTTTTTAGTGATATATATATAGTACTTGTGAAACTAAGGGTTTGAAGTTAAGCTAAGCTGAGATCATGTTCGTTGAGTCTGACCAGAAGAGGACAAACGCATGCATGCATTAATGATCTAGATCAAGCATGGAGGAAACAGAGAAAGACGACCGAAATGGGTGGAATCCTTGAAGGAGGAAACATGAATGACATATTTGGCCGACTATAAGATGAAAAATTAAAAAGCCTACGTTGGAGACAACCCTACATATATATGCTAAGGGGACAAAACGTGACTACACATATATACTGAATCTTACACAGATTTCAGCAAACGCAAATTAATTAAAGCGCAAGATCAGTTTTTCTTTTTCTTTTTCTTTTTATTTCTTTCCTTTTGAAAGACGGAAAGTAGGAGTGAGTAGTAGTGTGTGTAGTTGATGTTTGCAATAATTTGTCTGTGAAGTTCGGTTTGAAAGTACACGGTGGGACCATGCATATATCTATGCATGCATGGACTTTTGGATATTCAGTACTGCAACATTTTGGCTTTTCTCAGGACGAAAGAAATGAAGATCGATCGTTTATTTTATCATCGATAACGAATGTCGGACGATCCAATGGTTGAGCTGCTACAGCCTACAGCCTTGCATGGTTGACTCAATCATGTAAATCTCCACCGATTCGAGCTTAAATATACAGACAAAATGGTAACAGAGGGTAGGAGGATTCCTTCATGAATATATGGTAACATTTTGTTTTGTACGTAGTGTGGGTAATATTATATGATGTCTTCATCATGAATTAATATATGTATATATATATATAATTGAAGACTACGCATATACTATATATTGCATGCACTATATTATTATATATGTAGCTAGGCATAGTGTGCGCATATATATATATATATATATATATATATATATATATATATATTAGTATAAAATAAATATAATGCAAGAAACATGCGATTGTGCTTATTAATCGGTTTCCTTATATCATGTCTATTATTTATTTTAATTTTAAGCTATGATTAATTACAATTGATGTGGATCCAGATACTCAGTTATACCTGATTAATCCACATTTGAGTTTTTTATGCGGTTTGGGTACCTGCCCAGGTTAACTCGGTTATAACCTGAGTGGGTATTCCCGGCCTTACCCAGTTATAATAATCCAAATATATAACTGGATATCCAGATTTTTCAAAAAATCATTTTTAAGAAGACAACTACAACTACAAAACAACATCGTTTTGAAAATCAAAATGATGTAGTTTCATCTATAAGACAAATTGTTTTTGAAATGTGAAACCCGGTTATGGGTATCAAATAATAACCCGGTACTCGCATTATATAACTGTAATCGTATTTGGATTGGACGGGTATGAAAATCGGATACCCACTCGGATGAGTCTAGTTTTTCAAATTTTGGACCGAATCGAAAAAAAAAACTAGCCTAGATGCACAACCGTAACTGAATTGCGAGATGCATAAAAAATTACCCTAACGAGTTTGGGGTTGAAGCATGTGACACGTCAATTAATCGAGCGGAGGAAACTATGTGGCATGGTATAATTATTTGACATTGGAGATCAATGAAGAATGATTGGGAAAAATAAAAATAAATCTAACCAGAGTTTGATAGACTAATTTACAAAATTACCATAATGATTCAACGAGAAATGTTAACTATACTTAAAAAAAACTTACTTCTCTACGTGTCAAGTATTGATATGTCGAACATTATGAAATTTAAAATATAAAATTTGAATTTTAAAAGAAAACTAATAAAATGAGTATTGTATGTAAAATTATAACTAAAATTGTAATTACATGTAGTACTACTACTCTTACTCTTACAAAAAGAGAAATCCAACTGATATAAATTATCGAGTTAACATCCAAGCCTTATAATGTGACTTCCACAAACTCCACTTGGGATTTGACGGAGCTTGAAGCATCGGAACATGCAACATAAGGTCACATACTCATGTTCATGACAATTAAGAATGCAATGCACCTACATGCTTCTAACAATATGCAGTATTCACAACAGATAATTTTTAGCAATATATAATGTCCTAGAAATATTAATCCCAAAACATAAACACTTTCATTAATATTCACATAAATCAAAGTCATAACATTTGCCCAACTTGTCTGTAAACAAATTAATAGAGTATTGGAGATAGATCTCCATAGTTACAGACATAACATAAGACTAAACTAAACATCAAGCCGTTCATGCACCTCAGCTAGTAGTCCCAAAATAAGATCCAAAAGCTGGAGGATCATTTCCATAAGCTCATCGAGGCTCCTCCTCAGCCTATTAGACATTGTCAAGCTGGGATTGCACGGGTTCTCCAATCTTTGACATATCGTCTACCATTCGGGGGGAATGCTAGTTGGAACTACCACGGTGAGATTTATAATCTTAGCAAGTAAGGCTCATAAGCTACTAATAGTATAAATAAACATGATTGATAATAACATAACATGTATGCTTGATGCACATGGGCTTGCTTATGGAAAAACTTGGCATGCTTGCTTTACTATCACAGACTTATACATAATATCTTGTCACATGGGGTTGCCATGGTGTCTTGTCCTATGCGGTTACCATGGTGTCTTGTCCTATGGGGTTGCCATGGTGTCTTATCCCATGAGATTACCATGGTTTCTTGTCCCCTAGGGTTGCCATGTTGTCTTGTCCTATAGGGTTATTATAGTGTATACTCGACTCTTCATAAATGACTTAAAAATATCTCATTTCATGCTTGCATGATTCATGATATGATGGTCGTGACATGTGACATATTTTCATGATTCATATATATAACATTATGTGATGTAACATAATTCAATTTAATAAGCTTAAAGAAAACATAAACATAACTTGCATGAACCTTACCTACATACATACATAAGCATACTATAAGTAAGTTAGAAACTAACTTACAAAAATTCCATGCGTAGCGTAAAGTAGCGTAGGCTGAAATGAGAGATGTTCTAGAATTAGAATTTCTCACTTAATCCTTATTAAAATAACAGAAAACTAACTTTGGGCTAAATTTGTAAATTTACAACTTAAATCTTGGAAAACTGCAAACAGACTCCAAAACTTACCAAAATTTACATTTCTCATGTAAATTTCATCCTAAATCCAAATATGAGCTTAGAATTTTTCAAAAATAAACCCAAGTATGTAAACTCTTATTGGCCAATTCACTTATAGGCTAAAAACATGATTTTGTTTGCTGCTTGGCCATTTAACACACTTGCATGCTTAGCCTGAAATTACTAACCTACAAAAATCACATCATCAGTTGTAAAATCTTGTCAAGACACTAAATCACACATTAAAACAAAACCTTAAACTCACTACTTCAAGAAAACATACAAAACATCAAGATTAGGTCTAACCAAACATAATCTTGGTGTTCTTAGTCTAATACTTTCATATCAACTCCAAGGACTCTAAAAGTCCATAAATATCACTTTTAATATGTTCATCAATCAAACCTAGGTGATAGCATTCTCGACTAACTTCAAAAATCACAAAACACAACAACTTAGAATCAGTTTGCATGGAAAACATTGAAATCGAAACATGTATTGCTTTTGACTTGAATCATAGTGACTAAATCCATAATTTATATGCAATAAATCTTGAAATAATATAACCACATATCTCACATTAAATTTCTAACTTCATCTAAGCATCAAATACAACATACCCAAGCAAATAATCCATCAAAACAATCATCAACCCTATAGCCTCTAAATCATGCTTAAAATCATACTCTTGCATGTTCATCAACAATCCAATAAAGACCCAAGTCATAAATCTTCTAAAATCCAATATTAATTCATAGATGAAAGCTTTAAGAAAAAAAATTTACAAAAATCAAAACCATAGAATCAAGATCCTAAAGCTAAAATTACAAACTAAACCAAACAAAAAACTCATTTTGACCAATCGGATTCTATCACTCCATAGATCATGAAAAACCATTTTATAAAAACCTAACGTGCTTTGAATCAAACCATAACTTACAAAAAAATCATGTAAATATTTCATAAAATCGAGATTTACACAACTTCTGATCAAAATATAACAAAACTTTCAAGGTTCATCAACAATCACCCAAACCGAACCTTTTCATCATCAACACTAACTTTCATCCATCAGACCTCCAAGAAAGTTAAACCAATACTCTGCCGAGTAATCAAGACTCAATAATAAACAAAACCGAATAGAATTGAGCTAAAAAAAATAACTTATAAAGGGCTAGAACACGAAACACAAAGTTGTCCAAAAAATTTCTCTCCTCTATCTCTCAGTTTTTCTCTTGGAATGGACGAAGAAAATGCACAAGTGTGGGAGGAAAGTGAGGCTGGCGTGGGAGTGTATAAAGGGGCTGACTTGGCTAAATCTATGACACATTGAAGTGAGGGTTGGTTGCAAAAGGAGAAAATCTGCTGCAAAAGGGGTTGCTGTTTTACTGCCGCCAAATGGGTGAAATGGAGAGGCTTGTGGTTACTTGTTTGAATTGCCATAAATGGAACTATTTGGAGCTGAAATTGAGGTGGAATGGAAGCCAAGGTATGACCTTATAAGTGGAGGAAAGCTTGTTGAAGAAGCTTGGACTAGCTAACTAAATGGACTCCATTTAAGGTTTTATTGGAGTTTCGATTAGTGTTTGGTCCAATTCTAATTTATTTTTTGGTCAAATGAAATTACCAAGGTGTAAAAGAGTGGATTAGGGTGTAAGAGTGTGTACTTAGTGGTTGATTACTTGTGGAAGTAGCTTAACCAAGTGGGAATTCACATGATCAAAATTGGCCACTAGTTTAGGGTTTGGAGGTTTTAGGGTTTCGATTACCCTAACCATTTGGGGTTTCAGTTTGTACCACTAGGTTTGGGATTTCATGAGAGTTGAAACCCTCTTTTGATTGACCAGATTATGTTTGAGTAGATGGAATAGTGAATAGTGTAAGGGACATGATGAAAAAGCTTGATTCACACTCCATCACTTAAACACTTGTAGTCCTTTTGACAAGTATCTATAGGATTTTCAAGTGGATGGCTAAGATTATGTCATGTGTCCAAAAAGGCTTTCTAGTGATCATAAGTCGATTTGGACATCCTACATGGAGATTTGACAACTGCTTGAAACAGATGCCACGTGGCGCTCTCCTGAAAGGTTACTATTCATCCAGAAAAGCTCGAAATTTTTTGTTGCACCATAAAATTTTAAATATTCATATGGGTCTAATGATGTGATTCGTTTTGTAAAGTTGTACTCCTAAGTAGCTCAATTAAATAAAAATACAAATTCATCTCCATAATGGCTCGGGACTTGAATACTCTGACGGACTAAGACCTAATTGATTGCTCAATTCGTAAAATTCTTTATATTCAACTCTATTTAATACATAAAAAGGTTTATTATAGAACAAAATTTGACGCGTTACTATTACATCAATCACATAAGAAATTTACATTTACGTAAAAAATTATACACAGTACCAACAACAAAAAGTTGTTTTTAGGATCGAAAATATTCTCGTGCGAGAACCAAACACTACTAGAAAGATATTGTTTTCTTGAAAATTAATTTGCTGAAATAGTTTTTGGTAAAACAAATATTTGTCTTGCATCAAAACAAATGGACTCATAGAGTACTGAGTGCAGAATATTCTTTAAAGTGATGAATGATGCGGGTTGGATGCTTTGGGGATCATATGGAAACAGGAACAACGGTACTACCAAAAAGAATCCAGTCAGAGATATTTTAGGCAGTGGCCCATGGCTCATGAGAATTTGAGATGGGAAAGATTCTTAAATTTAGTATTCAAATCTTCATGCATGTACCATTTTCTGGGATGAAAATTAAAAAATTGCGTAAATTGTCATGGATGTATGTCAATCGATCGAAACAAATTAAGATTCAAAAAATTGAGCTAAAAACACACGCATGACTCAGCTATCTCAAGCCCATCATGTCAACCAAGCAGTATATATGTGTTAATGCAACACCAGATGATTCCAATTAATGGCGCATCTTCAATTTTTTATTTTTATTTTTATTAAATCATACTTCATTTCATTCAATGAACCGAAGTTACAACTATAACTTATCAATATAGGAAAAATCTGGACTATAAGCCAAACTACTCATCTGCTCTGGGGCACCTCCGCACACAAATTCCTTTGTGGCGGACATTGTCTTAACTTCTATAAAACTCTCTCCTAACAGGGAAAGCGCTTTATAAAAACAGAACTACACGACCTCTCTTCCAAAGAAGAGAAGCACTCGCCCCCTCTATCCTCCCAAGGAGGAGGAGTACAAGACTCTGTTGTTATGGACATCAAGTCCAATAGGTTATTTCTTTTTTATTAATTACAAAAAACAAAAAACTGCAAAAAGAAACACATTAAAAAAAGAGTAATGCTACATACAGTCGTGAAATGCACAAACGCCGTGTAATCGCTTTGAAAAAGAGTGGGGTCCACTGTTAAAAAATTAATTTCTTTTCATGTGGGTCCCATAATTATTCACTTTTTTCAAAGCGACTGTACGGCGCTTGCACACTTACGACTGCAAATATCATTTATCTTAAAAAAAAAACATAAAAACTCTCTACCACCACCGCCTATCACGAGCACTGACGTGAGCCCAGATTGCGCGTCTTCAAATTAATCCAATGAAGTCATGATGAATCATTTCAAAGTGTGGTGGCCTCACACACCGCCCTTTTTGAGCTTCTAAGCACCACACACTCTTCTTCATTAGATTTCTTGCAATGTACCTATGGTTCGACTATCCACAACCCCCCATATATATCCGGCAGTGTGTGAGCCCCATGCATGCATATATATATATATATATATATATATATATATATGAAGCTACATACGTAAGTACCTTCTTTATTCATATATGCATATATGCTTCAATTCTTGAATGCCAACAAAGCTTAGCTTCGATAAGCTGCCGAACCATGCATCCATCTCTTCTTATCTTAGCTAGCTTACCTCTTTCTCCCGTTAAAGATCAGATCAGAGACAATGCACGGCCTGATCTTGTGATTAAAATCATGTAGATTCTTGATCAATGACAGCACTATATCTCAGATCTAACCTACATAAAGAAATCATGCAACAAATTCTCTTGTCACTCACTGTATATATAATTAATTCCATCACTACAACCAAATAAAATCAAAGCAGTAGTCCATAACATTATATATATATATATATATATATATATATTAGGGTTGTACAAGAAACTGGAGAACCGACCGGAACCTACCCAGACCGGCTGCCGGAGCTCGGAACTGGTAGAAACCGACATAGAACTGGTCGGCGAGCGATTGAATTTGCCAAAAATCGATGTCTAGCGGTTCGGTCCAAGTTTGATCCTGGGCCGAACCGCTGAACCGACCAAACTGATAAAATGTTTTTTTTAAAAAATTATACATATATGAAATGACGCCGTTTTACTAAAGTAAGTGAAACAGCGTCGTTTTAGGACTCAGTGTTTGAAAAAAAATATAAAGCAAACGGCGCCGTTTCCCTCTAGGGTTTTAAATCCCAGCACATTTCTTTCTTCTTCCTCGTTTCTCCTTCTTCTTCTTAATTTCTCAGGCTGCCCCCTCCCCCCTCTCTCTCTCTCTCTCTCTCACGGCAGATCGCTCTCTCTCTCTCACACTGAGGCTTCGCAGTTCGCACGTAGCGGCAAGGTCACCTCCGTCGCAACCGAAGACGCCGATGAACCGACCGTAGTTATGCCGAGACCGATATCGATGGTTTTCTCCCCCTTCACCGACCAGTTCGGTCGAGATTTACATCATTTTAAGGGATCGGTGCGGTTTCGGTTTTGGACCTGCACCGATATCTTCGGTTTTCACCCCTAATATATATATATATATATATATATTTATATATATGGACCGTTGAATCATTAATCACTCTTTTACCGATTCCTTTTTGGCATATAATCAATCCAGGAAAACTGGTCAATATATATATAACTTAATTATCCATTTCCCACTTTTTTTTTGGCACCACACGGCCAACCTTGATCTTTTGCCATATGAATTTCTTAGAAAAAGATAAAAAAATGCAAAGAGCCACTGTCGCGGCCACATGTTGGATAATTACTCTATCTAGCTGTTGAAGTTCTCATATGCATCTTTTAGGAGTTTCAATATGAAAAAGATTCATGATGATCAAGATGATCTATCATGATTGAGATATTATATATTGATATATATATATATATATTGAGTATTTGAAATTCGTTGATTATATATATATGATAATTAATCCTAGATTTTATATATTGACCACTAATTAATTAATGTGGGATTTAAACTGATGGTCAACTCAAGGTTATAAGTACTATGTGAAATTAAGGTTATATATTAACAGATATCTCACTATATTTAGCTTGCGCAAAATCAGGAATCATCTTAGTTTTAGGAATCAATCAAATTAGTCTACTTACCTTATGTATAACTTTCTATACTTAGTCTCTTGTACATCTATTTATTTGTAAAGATGAATACAAGTCATATACAATTTTGAACAAAATACTTCTCCCTCTTGTTTCTTAATATGGAAAAGCCTAAACCGATCCATCCACGCTACCCTATGGCCAACTCTTCCACCCAACTCATTCCCTCCCTCTACCTCCTTCATCCTTCAGATTCCCCAAGTTTAATCCTCGTCAATGGTCTCCTCGCCGACGACAACTACCCCAAATGGCAAAAATCCATAACCAAAGTAGTTAATGCCAAAAAAAACCTTAGCTTTGTTGATGGCACCCTCAACCCCCCCTCCCCCCGCGCATTCCTACCACACCAATACACTCAATGGAACCAAAAGAAAGATATGGTTCTTACCTAGATCCTCAACTCCATTAGCCCTTCCATTGCTAAATCCCCTTGAGTATCATACTGATCCCCATGCTGTTTGGCTCGACCTCTCTTCCCATTTCAATCATGGCAATAATGCCCGCATCTACCACTTAAAACGTGCTCTTTCATCCCTACAACAAACCTCAAACTCAGTTCGTGACAATTACAACCAAATCAAACAGATTTGGGATGAACTTGGACATCTCCAAAGTAGCACTGACCTCAAAGATTTGTAACAACAAGCTGATTATGAGCACGTGTTTCAGTTCCTCCTCGACCTCAACGACTCTTTCGCGCACACAAATCTTAGCCATGGATCCCCTTCCCACAATAAGCAAAGTTTTCTTTATTTATTTCATGAAGAACAACAGAGGTTGCTCAACCTTCAATCATCATCATCGGAGATGCTTGCCATGGTTGTCTGAACCACTAGGTGTCCAAAAGCTCCTCTGAAATGCACGGCGTGCAGAAGAGATGGCCATACGCGTGACTGTTGCTGGACCATCGTGGGTTATCCTCCTGGCTGAGAGCCTCGCACCAAATCATGCCCCTCCATTCTCGGGCAGCCTTTTTCACCGGAGTTGTAGCAGAAACTCCTCAGCTTGCTCGCACCATTGCCCCCCCCTGATTTCCTCTTCGTCTGTTCACTTTGTTGGTAATCTCTTCTCCCCCACCTCTGATTTTTCCTTCAATCGGCACCTCGACTAGGTGGTTGACAGTGGCGCGAGCCACCATATTTTCCACCGACGAGAGGCCTTTGCGGACTTGAAAGCCTTGCCTCCCCTCACTGCATTTGGCTACCCACGAGACAAAATATTATAGCCGAAGGGCTGGGCACTTGTGTCCTTTCTCCCTCTCACACATTAACAAATGTTTATTTTGTTCCCCTTTTATCCTTTAATTTTTTATAATTTTTCCAAATTACCCTTCAAAACTCTTGTGTTATTATTTATTCTTCTAACACTTGCTTATTTCAAGACCCACAATCGATGAGGCCGATTGAAGCAGGTGATCTATGCAATGGGATTTACGTGTACCGACCCGACCGTCATCTGGCTTCTGCTACTCAACCCACTGCTAATAAGATCCTATGGCATCAATGTCTAGGTCATCCCTCTAGTTTTACCATTCCCAATCTTTTTAATTCTCCCTGTATTCTCTTTGATTGTGACATTTGTGCTCGTTCTAAGCACACAAGATTACATTTTTCTAATCATGCTAATAAAAGTGTTTCTCGTTTTAATCGCATTTTTTGTGATATTTGGGGTGGCTATCATACCCCTTTTTTGTGTAGGGCTCATTATTTTCTCACAATTGTTGATGGTTTTTCCCATACTACTTGGATATATCTTATGCATTTTAAATCTGAAGCTTATACTCATTTAATGCATTTCTTTGCCCTTGTCCAAACTCAATTTAACACCACTGTTAAAATCATTAGAACTGATAATAGACAAGAATTTATTTCTCATCAATTTCAAACATACTTACATAATCACGACATCATCCGTGAACGTACCTGTGTCGAAACTCTTTAACAAAATGGAATTGCGGAGCGTAAACACCAGCACCTTCTGAATATTGCTCGTACCCTTCGTTTCCAAGCACACTTACCTCTACCTTTTTGGGGTATTTTGTTCTCACCGCAGTATATCTCATCAATCGCACTCCCAATCGCATTTCTCAAAATAAATCACCTTTTGAAATTATTTTTGATAAAACACCCAACTATGATCACCTTCGTGTGTTCAAGTGTCTTTGTTATGCACAACTCTTCGTGTCCATCGCAACAAATTTTATCCTCGTGCTACTAAATGTGTCTTTCTTGGCTACCCAAGCACTCAAAAAGCATACAAGCTCTACAACCTTGATATTAAGTCCATTTTCTACTCACGTGACATCAAATTTCACTAACAAAAATTTCCTTTCCAAGATCTCCTAGACAGTTTCTCTTCTCCTCCGCCCATCATTCCTCTTCTTGTCCTTAAACCTATCGTATCTATTTCTTCATCCCATGACTCTCCTGAACCCCCTCCCTTCGATACATGTTCCCCAACCCCATCTCCACCCGTTTCTCTTCCTTGCCGCACAATTACTCGACCTGCCTATCTTCACAACTACATCTGCCCCA
This sequence comes from Juglans mandshurica, assembly GCA_022457165.1. Taxonomy (NCBI): domain Eukaryota; kingdom Viridiplantae; phylum Streptophyta; class Magnoliopsida; order Fagales; family Juglandaceae; genus Juglans; species Juglans mandshurica. The sequence continues at coordinate 7,632,623 of CM039626.1, forward strand.
CCGTACATACGAAGTCCACAACGTTTTAACCTGCTACATAGGCCTTAGGTACTACTCACCATTTATCTGCTTTTATTTCATATTCCCATTTTTCTCCCTCGCATATCATTTATTTAATTGCTCTTACCTCTTGTATTGATCCATCATGCTATTATGATGTTATCCGCCACTCCCATTGGCGCGAGGCGTCCGCTGAGATTCGTGCATTAGAGGATAACTCCACCTAAATTCTTGAGCCTCTTCCTCCTGGTAAGAAACCCATTGGGTGTAAATGAGTTTTCAAAACCAAAATCTAGGCCGACGGATCCATCAAGAGGTACACTGCTTGGCTAGTTGCCAAGGGTTACACTCAGGTTGAAGGCCTTGACTATCATGAGACCTTTGCTCCGGTTGTTAAAATGACCATTGTTTGCTGCTTATTGGCAGTCGCTGCTACAAAAAATTAGATTATTCATCAACTCGACATAAACAATGCCTTTTTGCACGACGATCTTGATGAAGAAGTTTACAAGACCCCACAACCCAAATACTGCACTCAGGGGGAGACTCGTGTCTGTCGGCTCAGAAAATCCCTATATGGCCTCAAGCAAGCATCCCGAAACTGATTTTTTAAACTAACTATTGTGCTTCTTGATGCAGATTTTCTTCAATCTCAGCAAATCATTCTTTATTCACTCTTGTTACCCACACCAGCATCACTCTTGTTCTCATTTATATTGATAACATCTTAGTTGTTGGAAATGACATTTCTCAGATCAAAGTTTTCAAGAGAATTCTCTCCACTTATTTCAAAACAAAAGATCTTGGCTCACTAAATATTTTCTGGGACTCGAAGTTGCTCGCTCTCACAAAGGCATATTTCTCAATCAGCACAAATATGCTCTCGACATACTTTCTGACAATGGCCAACTTGGTGCTCGGACTGCCTCTTTTCCTATGGAACAACATTTGAAACTTAACAATCAAGATGGCACTCTCCTTCCTGATCCTTACCTTTAGCATCGCCTAGTTGGTCGCCTCATCTATCTGACTATCACTTGACCTGACATTGTTTATGCAGTCAACATTCTCAGTCAGTTCATGCATGCTTCTCGTGTTCCTCACATGACTGCCGCTACTCGTGTTCTCCATTACATCAAAGGGAGTCTTGGCCAAGGCATTTTTTTCACCTCCTTTAGCAATCTACAAGTTACAGCTTATACTGATTCTGATTGGGCAAGCTGCCCCACCACACGTCGCTCCACCACAGGCTACTTTATTCAATTAGGCACTAGTCCGGTCTCATGGCGTACCAAGAAACAAACTACAGTTGCTCGCTCTTCTGCTGAAGCTGAATATCGAGCTATGTTCGTCACCACTTGCGAACTCACATGCTTGAAGCAGCTTCTCACTGATCTTGGCATCTCTCATCCCGAGCCTTTCACCCTTCATTGCGACAATCAATCTGTACTTTATATTGCACACAATCCTGTGTTTCATGAGCATACCAAACACATTAAGATTGATTGTCACATTATTCGTGATAAAATTCGCTCGAGCCTCCACAAAGCTATTCATACTTCTTCAAATGAGCAAATCGCCGATATCTTCACCAAAGCCTTAGGACATGAACTTTTTCATTATTTCTAGTGCAAGTTGGGCATTATGGATCTATATGCGCCAACTTAAGGGGGAGAGTATTGACAGATATCTCACCATATTTAGCTTGCACAAAATCAAGAATCATCTTAATTTTTGGAATCAATCAAATTAGTTTTCTTACTTTATGTACAACTTTCTATACTTAGTCTCTTGTTCATCTATTTATTTGTAAAGATGAAGATAAGTCATACAGTTTTGAGCAAAATACTTCTCCCTCTTGTTTCTTAACATTATATAATATTTTTTTAATTTTATTGAATTTGTAAATATTTTTTTAGCAAATTAGAGTACTCTTCATAATGTCGTTATAATAATCAATAACAATCTTCTAAGAATATTGAAAGTACATAGAAATTAATGAAGTTTTCGAAAATTAACCTTAATATTGGTTAAAAACCTAATAATTAATTGTGTATATGCTCATGTAATACTTTTTCTCAGCCCATAATGTGCCTCATCTGGGGATAAAAACTGCATGCTAAAAGGACATGATATATATAATGGCTTAGATGGACCAGGGGACATTAGTCATGGGGACATGCACGTTTATTTGCCTTGGTAATAATTGTGTACGTAGTTTACCCTTGCAATTTCTTATCATTTGTGTCTTTCATTTTTTACTGTCCGGCCTGTACTTGATCATAGTTTACCAAACATGTATTAAATATTTATATATCCAATTATTAAATTGGTCTGCTCAAAGCTCTACAGGTTCTACAAACAATATAATTGATAGGATTTATACTTTAGTAAATTACGTACATTATATTTAAAGTATTTAAAAAGATATGAACCCCAAGGGAGGTCGGCCCAAGCTATATCTGAGCTTATACTTCAAAATTACTAGTCAATAATACGTACAATTGGAATCTCATTGAAACCATTATAAAGAACATGAACTTATTTTCAAATAATATAATACCCTTATTGCTTATCAATCAAAAAGGGATATCACAATACGTAGGCAACTAATTGCTTAATTGATTTCTTCTATTCTAGTGTTTTCCACATAAGATAAATGTTTCAAAATAAGTGATTTTGATCTAAATAATAAATAGGTTTTTTTTTTATTTAACTATTATAACTGCTGGTCAACAACCCACATGAAACTTCTTAATTACCATCAACAACTATTATTTACGACGATAACAACTATTTGCGATAAAAAAAAGACTCATTTTAATAAAAAATAATCATTTTTTCTAGAAATAACTAATCACAAATAAATAATTTTCTTGTAGCAGTATATATATATAACATTTGGTGCAAGGCGATTACCAATATATGCTTTTGAAAACAAAAAAGCCAACATGATTTGGTTTTACTTTGATTGGTAGTTAAAGCTGTGGTTTTATTGGTCCGGATGAAGTCAAAAAGAAGCAAATGATGAATCATTTCAATAGCTTGAAATCCCATGAGAAAAAGTTTTGTTCACTTTTAGTTTGTTTAATTTTTACTTTTTTTTTTTTTTTTTTGGGAGGGTTTAGACAAAGCCACTCTTGATCCCTTGCACCATCTTTCTGAGACCGTGCAAAGAAAGATAAAAAAGGAGTTGCAACATCTTGAATAAGCAAGAATATTGGCCAATTGGGTAATGGTGCATGACGCATGTCACTTCTTGTTGGGTGGTGCGCGCGCGCAAGCAAGAAGCAAACAAATTAAGTTACATTATAATAAAGACCATACCACAAACATGACTGCAATATTGCATTATATATATTGATAAGGGAATTATAAAGAAAGGTTTTCTGGCTGTCTCTTGATCTCCTAATTTGTGTTGTCCATGGGAATTATGATTGCAGCCATATTCCATTATTAACTTAATTAATAACAATCTTAATTCCTTGACAAAAATAACAAAAAATTAAAGGATTTTCTTTAATTAATGAAATAAAATTCAACTTCTACTTGCAAAAGATAATTAATTGCATGTATTGGATCAGAGAAATTACTATAAGAAAAATTAATCTACATCAGTTCTTAAGGTTTATTCCAAATTACAAGATTGAAACTTATAAGATTGACCTACATATCAATATCCAATATTCATGTATTAAGGTCCCGTTTGGATACATAAACGGTTTCTTACTACAAGAAAACTGCTTATTTGTGACCAGTTGTTTCCTACGAAAATGACTATTTCCTGCTAAAATGAGTTTATTTTCGTCGTAAATAATCATTCTCGTAACAAATAATCAGTCTCAATGCTCTTTTTTTGTAGTGTCTTCTCATCTCTTTTCATCATCATTACAATTTTTTCAAATTCTCACACAAAATATATATAATAAACAATTCAATTTTTACCTATGCTAGTAAGACAAAAAAAAAAAAGGTATAGTTTGATATGTACAATAGCATATGACAGTACTTGATCTTGATCATAATAAGGGTTTTACAATATTAATTAACTTAATTTAGTCTTAATTTCAGGACCATTTTGGTGTTGGTGAGACATTAATCTCTTTTTGGTCAGAGCATGATATGAGACACTAATTCTAAAGGCCACAAAAGATCTATGTGGCCAGTACTAATGTAGTCTGTCCATTTACTCAAACTTTCTAGCCGAATCTTTCAAGTTATGGAACTTTACATCTCAACCAACTGGCCGGCATTTTACACTTTACATCTCAAATAATTATCAAAACTCGAAAAATATATAATACCATAATACAACCCTTGTTCAGATTTTAGTTGTTAATTTAAGTATAATAATAAATAAATAAATAAAGTGAAAATAAGAGACGACGTACGTATGTAATAATTCAAGGGTCCAATATATAGTTCAGAGCACAAAATCTATATAAAATATAGATTTCATTCTTTTTGTTAATATTACCTGGCTTGCTATGGAAATTAAAATGACGATGAGATCATGAAATGATTTGTACAGTTTTAAAATGTGCAAATTTTACGTACTAGTATATTCCATTTTAAAAAATGGACAATTTGAGACTCGATCGGGTAAAAATAAAAAAAAATTATTTTTTAAAAATGGATCCCATATTTATTCAAAAGGCCGAGTACGCAATACTTATATACCCTAAAATTATATCTAAGGTATATCTAAGTCATGATGACCTAACAAGGATATATACATATGGATCGAATGACGTATACATGATACAGTACTTACAGGCAGGTTTTGTTTGTTCTTTTGCTTCGTTTCTTCTTTATTCGCATATTTGACATTGGCGCTACAGCTGCTTAATTCATATATTTTGCAAAAAGTGCAGTCTGTCATTTATTTTGGAAGTCAAAAAGGATAGGCAGTACTACATATTGAAAGTGAAGACTCATGACTCGGTTTCCTTGTTATAATGGCCTTTTGAAGGCAAAAGAGCGAGGGATTGATCTCAACTACGGATTGGTTCTCGACTCTTCTGCACTTTTGATGGAAGGAAGGTTTGAGAATGATTCGTTCCGAATATTCGGATAAATATCTAATCATCATGTTATCGTTTAAATTTTTGAGATTTAAGTGATCAGAGAGATACACACATAAAGTAAGTCTAATAATATTTAAGATTACTCGCATGATTTTTTTTAAACATGCTAATAAATGTTGTCATACTCAATACTTAATTCATGTGTATATATCTCTCTCTCCCACATAAAATCCATACAAATTAATTTTAGATCAACTCGAAAACATAATATTGATGCCCAAAAAAATTACCCAATTTTCTCCTGAACTACTTTTCTTGTTGTTAAGTCAGCTATTTCTATATTTGCAGGGCTAAAGGAATATTTCTATTTATAACATTAAGGAACAAGAACTGTACGGATTAGCCAACAAATGCCCTCGAACACACACACTCACTCAAAAAACACGCAAAAACATGAGTCAAAATGCGCATGCAAGCATGTAAGAGTTAAGAAATAATATATAAGTACGCGCTTGATCCCCTATCTAAGAATAGTAATTATGGGTTTATAATCTCTAAACATAGGGCATGGACAGAAAGCAGACAAGCAAAAGAGAATAGCAGAGAAAAAGAAAACAACCAGAAAAGGCCAATTATGGGGATTGGGAAGGAGGCCAGGGGTACTGTCAAAAACATTAATATATTAATACACATTAATTAGTTTAAGGTTAGGGTTCAGTTCCTGCAATCCTGGCATTGTAAATAACAATAGAATATAACATGACTTAAGTTAATATAATTATAGCAAGCAAGCAAGCAGCAGCAGCTAGCCCAGAAGAAATGATAAGAAAATGGAGCCAAATGCATGGGGTCATAGAAAAATGGTTGAGAGTAATAAAGAAAGGGGCTAATTGGTTTATTGGCCAGAGAAGGATGAGTGGGTACTGCAGGTGGAGGAGAGGGGCAATGCAATTAGAGTTGGGGACAGCATGCTTGGAGCTGGAGTTGGAGTTGGAGATGGAGAGGTAGTGAAAGAGTAGCTGGGGATATGGGGAAGGGAGGGGGCCGCGTGAAATAAAAATTAAATGTTTCCTATGGATACAACAAGTGTGTCGACTAAGGGAAGGTGGATGAGGGTACATGGTGATAGGCCATAACCCACTAATGTTCTTTGTTCAATCATCAATGCACAGTGCTCTAAATTATTACCACGGCCTACCTATCTGAATCCTGTGTATAATAATTTTACCCATACTTTGCTCATCAGTTTTTAAATTGTAATTTGTAAAATAAATAATAATTAATTAAAAAGGAAATGAAAATTCATTTAGTAATTAATTATTTGAGAATGCCAGTTTCACAAGCATTAGTATTAATATTATTCATATTATATAGGGCAACAGTACTACTGCAAATTAACATTTTCTATGGACCCATTCCTCCCATGCACCTCTTGATCTTCGATCTCCCCTATCCTTCATGCCCTAGCTAGCTAGATTAGAGTTTCCATTTTTCAAGTAGTTTTTTCTTTTATTTTTCCATTCTAGGGTACTGAAGAAGCTAGACATCTGATCCAAGCAACATTGACCCCAATAGAAGCATCTTTGATTGTTGATTTGTAGGATTAGATGATTAATCATGTTCTTTTTAAATAAGCGTGTGAGTCTCATATATATATGTATATATATATATATTGCTAAGCAGGCCACATGCATGAGATGAGTCCATGCACCATCGCATGCAACTGATCTGCTCATCAAACATCAAAATTAGGCATTAATGGGACTAGTTCCCCATTTCTCTAACGACAAATCTTCAAGATTTGATGTGAACATCATTCAGCTAACTTCCTTGCGCTGCACAATGCATGACATGCGCGTACTGTCTCAATCGGATACTACCAATTAAACGTTATTTGATATATATAATGTTTGATTCTGATCTCTATTTGCTTATCTTACGATCGACTTCTCATAAATAAATGTGGATTAGAGTTGGTGGAAGTGGACATGATCTCCTTCGAAAATGCCAAGACAAGTGATTAATTACATGCTTCCTTTATCATTTATGATTTTTTTTTTTGGTTTTATTATTCTTAAACTAATAGAGTTCTTTTACTTTTCGTCTACATACCACACACCACACATAATTTTTGTTTTCTTATCAAATGTGTGGTACATGTATAGATGATGAGTAAAAGAACTTCATTAGTTTATATAAAAAGAATAAATATAGATAGAAGCCACTATTAGTATCATCCATTTTGCACACATGATGTGGCATTATGTAGACCACATATCTCTCCAAATGAGTGTTGGGAACAATCAACTAGAAGCAGCCACACAGTGAGTGCAAAGAATGTACTGCTATAGTGGCTTCTCTCTAGTATTACTCATATAAAAATAATAAAATAAAAAAAAATAAAAGTATGGTGTGCAGTGTGCGGAAATAATGAATAGCAAAGCCTTTTTTTTGTTCATACATTGTGTTGACTGCATGTAATAAGCTTTTGTATTTGATGCTCTTTTTGCCACTCTTCTTATATCCCTAATTTATTTAAATGTAGCAGCGGTTAAAAGAAAAAAAAGAATAACACTGCTAGCTCTTATCATATGCACATTTTCCTCCGTTCTTCGACTTAAATTGTCTAATGCTACTGATATATTAGAAGTTGGATGCATGCCCATGTGGCCTAAAAAGCATAAAGGGCATATTTCCCTCTGATCTACAACCTAAATTTCACTTACATCTATATTTAAATTTTGACTAGCACGTGATTAATTAACCTATATAATATATATATATATATATATATATTTAAATTTGGTTAATCGTACAATATAATTCCTTTACACCTATTTAATAACTCATTTTATAAGTAGCTTAATTATAATGTAATTGAATTATTTCATTAAAAATAATTTTATTAATGTTACAAAACTACCATTCAATTTAAATAGAACTCATGTAACATATATAGTTGTAAAAGAGCTATAAGTTTATCATTTTTGTTTAAATTCTTATTATAATCCGTCATCGGCCTTTAATCGAAATATAAAAATTCTATTTACAAGTCGGTATGGATAACACCTAATGACGTTATCTTTCATGCACAATTGAAAGGTTTAGTTTTAATGCTAATATAACGATATCTTGAATTTAGGTATATATATATATATTTCTATTCAAAATAATGATGGTTAATTAGTTACGGAGGATTGATACCAAAAGCTCAATTTGAATTCGAATTGCATTATATATGTAAAAAAATTTCAAAATATTAAAATAATTTATGAAGAGATTAAAAAAAAAAAAAAAGTTCTTTTGTTTGTAGGTTGGCGGGGCGTGTACAACACTTCATCCACATCAGTTACATGACAATATTTGATTTTTTACATTAATTTTTTTTTTTGAAATCAAATCATATCATATAAAAACTTTATTAGATGTGTTATAAAAATGTATTGTTCAAACAATGTTATTTTTGTAATTTTCCTGCAAAAAAGAACACAAGTCGACTAGATATAGATGCTCTATTATTCAGTTAGAGAGGACAAATCCATACATAACTTTTGAAATGGGGATTCAGTTTAATTAGTGACAACAAATTACTCTCTTTTGAGTTTATATGAGAAACAATATACATGAGAAGAGCCTAAATAAACTCCATACACAAACAAACAAAAAAAACCAATCCCTTTGAGTTTATGGCATACTTTGTTCTCCCAGTTTAATTCTTTCTTTAAAATATGAATTGTACTACTTCGAATTCAGTGGGTAAATATATCATGACCTTGGCTCGTTTGGATAATGAGATGAGATAGTTTTAGATGAGTTGAATAAAATATTGTTAAAATATTATTTTTTAATATTATTATTGTTTTAAAATTTGAAAAAGTTAAATTATTTATTATTTTGTATAAAAATTTGAAAAAATTATAATGATGAGATAAGATGAATTGAAAATGTTTCTAATCCAAACGGTGCCTTAAATTGAAATACTAATACTTTTTTATGCAGCTAGCTAATGTAAAAGATTTCCACAGCATTAGTGATATATCCGATACTTCAATAAACAACCTTATTTTTCTTAAAATATTATGTTTTATTATGGGGATCTCATATTGGTTGTGTTCTATGCAATGTTTTGAATATCGAATCGGACTTCATATTGGTCAAGATACTAGAACGAAATATTTTGATATCGGTACCGTTTCGGGACAGTCGATATATGAATAAATTATATATAAATACATATATATAAATTATAAATAGCCTACTCTAAATGGGGGTCAAAAAATGAGTTTATAGTTTGAAAAAATTAAAGGCCGAAATACAGGCTGGTACAGGACGAAATATCGACCGGTACGGCCGGTATTTAGATTGGTACAAAATGAAGGAAATACCTGTACCGAACCAGTGGCTAGTATGACAAATATCGACCGTACCAACCAATATGGTACGATATTTAAAACAATAGTTCTATGTTTTTCTCCTAATAATAATAATAAAAATATTAATATTAATAAACAAAGAAGTAGAGAGGGAGGGTGTGACATAAAAATAAGTGGTCCACGCGTGCCAATACAAATTGTGTGTGAGTGAGTGGTGCAAGCGTGTAAAGATAGATAGTCACGTGTGAAGGAGGTTTACATATAGAGGAGGCATGAGCAGATCACACTGGAGAGAGTAAGTGGTCAAGCAAAAGGGTCTCCTTTCATACTCTTACGGTTCTCTGATATACTTCTACAGGTTAGGAAGCAAAGAGACAGAGAAAAGCAGGGGAGGGAGGTTCTTCTTTCTAAGAGGGACGGGGACCCCAGTTTGTAACCCAACAAGAACCAGAGTGAGAAGAAAATACGGGAAGGACTTTAAGAGAGTAGGGAAAGCAATAAAACAAAAAGAGAAAGAGAGTGAAAGCAATGGAAATAGAGAGTGAGATGAGGCAATCGAAGTTCAAGAGGATTTGTGTGTTCTGTGGGAGTAGCCAAGGCAAGAAGAGTAGCTATCAAGATTCCGCCATTGAGCTTGGCAAGGAATTGGTATTCATGGTTTCCTTTGTTTTCCCTTCTGATTTCGTTATGTTACTTTAGGCAGGCGTCTTGCACCTGTGTCATTGGGAAATATTGGCTTGATTTCCTCTTATTATGGGTTTTGTTGATATGTGGAGTTTTCAGGAAATGACTTTGTTTCTGCATTGTTTTTAGGGGCTACGCTCATTATGTTTATAACTTGTTTGTAACTTGGTTCGTAGGCTTTTATATTTTTGAAATTTTGATTGATTTCTGTAAACATGAGACTACTCATCTTCTTTCTTGGGTTTGTCTGTTGGGTAATTTACTCAACTGCTCTCAGCCTCTCTGTCTCTGTTTCTGTCTCCGTCTCTCTCTGTCATGTCTTTATAAGGAAACTCAAAATATGCTCTCTTAAAGATGGAAAAGTTTGTACGCCATGTTTCCATGAATGTGCAAGATACGTGGTTGCTTTCATTTTCCCAAATTTATCTGTCACTCTTTTTCTTTAATCTTATCCTCTGTACCTCTTTCTGTTCCTTATACGGCTAAAAAGATGAGAGCCAAATGTACTAAAATAGTACTCTCATGCTGAATGAGCATGTAGAACCCCTTCCCATCCTTGTTTCTCTCTCTGGAGTTCTAAAAAAGTGGCGTAGTCCAAAAAAAAAAAAAAAAAACTTTTAAATGTTCATCATGAATACATTTCTGAGTCCCATATATGATAATACCCACATAAAGGAAAAAAAAAAAAAAAAAAAAACCCTGCTTTTTTTTGCTCATTTGTATCTTTTTGCTGATTTGTTTATGGTTTCTCAAAGGTCGCGAGGAACATTGATTTGGTCTATGGAGGAGGCAGCATAGGTTTAATGGGTTTGGTTTCACAGGCCGTTCACAACGGTGGTCGGCATGTTATTGGGTGAGTCTGTTATTCTTCTGCTCTTCCTCAAATCTGAAAGAACAACGGGAATTATAGTTTAAGAAACAAAATCAGTGAACTGGTGATGATGTTATTCTCGGTTTTGTTCACCATTGCAACTGATTTTTTTGTCATGTTATTGTCTCTCCGCAGAGTTATTCCCAAGACGCTCATGCCTCGAGAGGTATGTCTGCTACATGAGCTAGAAAAAAAGTCTTGAACCTTTTCTTGTTTTTATAAAGTTCTATTATTTAATTTAGTATTTCTTTTTTGCCTTACCCTAGAGACTTTATTTCTTTTCAATTTTCATCTTTTGCTCTCAGCTTCTTTCTTTTATCTTTAAATCACTTGTTTTGTCTTGTCTGAAACTTATTATTTTTGTCCTCCTTTTATTTTTTTAGAAGTACTTTGTATTACGTTATCCATGGTTCTCAAGATTTTTTAAGTTAGGAATGCTTGGCAATGGCAGACTTATCCATAATAATACTTCAGCTGTTCACACTGCCCCACCTTTATGTATATATCTCTGACTCTGTTTCTGTTCTCTCTGGGTTCTTTTTTTACTATATCAACTTTATATGATCAGTTGAGCAATGAATATTTTCTTGTGTTTTTCTTCTTTGTCTGTTTGTAACGTTCGAATTCTTTTTATCACCGCATGATGAGATATTAAAATTACTGGCTAGGGAGTCGCTGGGTTGAAAGTCCACCATTCCTGCAACACACATCATTGCATCACTGCACAAAACTCCAAATACATCTCTCTTTGTTTCTCTCTCTCTATCTCTGATATTTAATTTCTAGAATTTATATTTGTTTTCGCAGCTCACTGGTGAAACAGTGGGGGAATTAAAGACAGTTGCAGATATGCACCAAAGGAAGGCAGAGATGGCTAGGCATTCAGATGCCTTTATTGCCTTACCTGGTTAGTATAAGCCCCGCAAAGTGATCTCTTTACGCTATGATTTCAAGCCTAAGAAAAGTTCTGGTCTTTCAGGGCTTTAATTTGCTAAGTTTAACATTTAAGATTGACCATGTTCATGTTTTGATCTCTTTGTTTGATGACTCGATCTCTCAGTTGCTTCTTGTACTCGAGAAACTATCTCTGAAATAAGGAAAGGAACAGCTGATACTGATAGTCTCCTAATCATACGTCAAAAAAGTTCCCATAGTCATCTGATTTGGCTTATGTTTCCCCTTAAAAAGTTGCAGCCTTTATGTTTTATTTTTGTTTCAAATTAAAAAAAAAAAGAGATGTTAGAGGGGAAAAGAACAATTAGGTTCATTTCCCAGGCCAATGCTGCTGTTATGTTAGATCCCTACTCAAGTTGGATTTCATAGGTGATAGAAGGAATGACTTTCTTTTCTCCTCAATCTAAACCGTTACTGAAGCATGACAGTCTAATGTTAAGGCTGTTGAGTGGAAAAATGAGATCTTCACAAGAACGTTTCAAAATTGCGCGAGATTTCCTTATTGTGGCTGTCGATTTATGCAGCTGTATATGGTATTGATTACTGGTGTGAAAGCAATTGGAATGGAGCCTGAATTATCATAAATTTCTCAGCTTTCCCTCACAAACCCCAAGACCCATGATGAGTTTCAAACCCTGATCATTGACCCGTCCACATCTTACACTGAAAATTATAAGCTTCTGAGGAACCCTGCTTCTGTGGTTAATATCCCTTGTTTCTCTAATCAGTCCCATAGCCTGTGGTCTTACTGTGCAAAAAGTTTTATCTGCCATGTAGGGTGAAAAGGACACGAAGACACACTTGCACCAAATAGTTTCGCCAACTAGTACCTGCACCTAACAGGGAATGATGCTTACCCTTTTAAAACTTAATCATCCATCTCGATTCCTGAGCCTGAAAATACAGCAGGTGAAAATGGAGGAGGACATATAGGGCATAACAGTCATTTTTTCTAGCTTGGGAAACCCCACCTTCCAACACCCCCACCTATTTTTTCTTTTTTCTTTTTTCCCACCAAGTGGGGTCACCTTGCCTGGGAGATAGTGGAAACGAGGACTAGAACACTCCCTTGAGATAATGAGGGTGTTTTACGATTATGCATCTTCTTCTTTTTTTTCTTTCTTTCTTTTTTTTTTTTTTAACATAGAATAGGAGCAGTAAATACTAGAGTTGAAAAAACGTATAGGCTTAATTAGGCTCATGGGTAATGGATGAATAAAAAACCATGTCCATCAAAATAGAACTAGTAAAACCAGTCTTTGAAATTCAAATGAGCTGTTTGAATGTGAAGTTAAAACAGTTTTTTTCTTGTTTTCTTTTTTTTGGTAATACTGAGGATTACACAATTGTTGATTCTTTCCCCTTCAATGAAAGAAAATAGTTAACTCTATTTTGTCTCTGAAATGGTAATGGGCATCATTAACATTCAAAGATATTCCAAATGGGCACTTTCTAGTAGAAGTGATGATTTGCCCTTTATATTTGTCTTAGTAGAAGTTCATGTGGTGTTCCATGTAGGTGGTTATGGAACTCTGGAAGAGCTACTTGAAGTGATAACCTGGGCTCAACTAGGAATTCACGATAAACCGGTATTTTACTTTTGTGCATTTTCTGCCTAATCCAACGAACTTAACTCCTAAAACTGCTTAAGTTGTTCTCCAATATGCTTCTTCAGATGACTGATACTATAACATTTTCACAATTTGCAGGTGGGATTGCTGAATGTTGACGGATATTATAATTCGCTGCTGTCATTTATTGACAAAGCAGTGGAAGAAGGATTTGTTAGTCCCAGTGCTCGCCAAATAATTGTATCTGCACCATCACCAAAGGAGTTGGTGAAGAAATTGGAGGTACCTAAAAGCAAAAGAACCCCCCTTGGTTTCTTTTCTTTTTTTCCTAGTGTTTTCTGTCTTAACTTGTCATGTGTAATCTAACAAGTGAGCCTCAAAATCTTCTGTTCCCTCACTCTCTGTATATTGCATACATGGAAGCTTTTCTTGCTACATTTTTCTTTCCTTTGATAAGTTTGCTTTATTTTTCATAACATTCAGCTTCACTTCTATAGATTGAGGACAATAATTTAATGTTTCTTAGGACCAAATTGTTTCTAGAAACAATTACTCTGTATCTTATGTTTTCTTGTTTGTTCCTTGTCATAGGAGTATGTCCCCTGTCATGAAGGAGTTGCTTCAAAGTCAAGCTGGGAGATGGAGCAGCTTGGCTACCCTCAAAACTATGGCATCTCTAGGTGATGTGGGGGCCAATTGCCTTAAACAGGAGGTGGATGGAATTTTGGAGGTAGAAGACTGATGTGAAGAAGATCAATTTCTGTTATTTGAACTTCGATTTTCTTGTTTTTGTAAATTATTGCAATTGACCACAATATGTGAAGCTTCAGCATTTTTTTTTTCCCTTCACTTTGGAACTTTGATTTCATCCTAAGTAGTTTACTATTATAGGCTTCTCAACTTTTTCCCTTCAAAATGGTAATTGACTACATGATCAACTGATTACTAGCCTTTGCCACTTATGTTTTCCTCTTCATTCTTATTTCTTAACTAGTTCTGTTACGTACAGTTACTTTTGCGTACCTCACTGATGTGATTGGCCAAAACAGTTATTTTATATTAAAAAAAGTGACGCAGCCAATCACATTAGTGGGGTGTGCAAAGGAGTACGCAAAAATGACTGGAGGGTTTAGTTTGGTAAGTGCACTATCATACTTATCCAAAACCAAAAGGGGAAAAATAAAATAAAATATAAGAGGAGGAGAGACCCAAGTGTCCACTTAGAAGAGGCTAAGTGTCATTAATGCAGGAGAGATGAAGGGGAGGGGCCAATTACTGGCATCAAACTTCTCCAACCATGTTCTCGTGTACCTGTGTGCTGGCATGCATGCTTGAAAGCTTAGAGATAGTGACAAAGAGTAACCCAACCAACGACCAATAACGGAACGGACCGGGGGGCAAGTGTTGTTGGTTGAATTGGGTGAAGAGAGGGGTCTCTTTCTGCTCCCTTGGGGAAAGATGATGTTCCCTCTCCTCTGCAGACAAATGGGACAATGACACGTGTTGTGTTGGGGCCACTAGCTACTTTTCACCCCATGAGCAAAGGGGGTATCGACGATAAAGTCTTGTGCTATCTATAGATAACTTGGGACAGTTTGCTAACTTTGTTGGGTCCCAGTTTTCTCAAGCATTTTGTTGTGTGCTTGGCGACATTTTATGATGATCGAGCCAGAGGATGTTTTGGTTGTTGAGGTGTCAATTTTGTAAAGTTTTTGGTTGAAATTTGGTTAAAATGTGAAAAGGCCATATAGCAAAAGCGAATGTTGAAAGGATATTTAAACCAGGCAGAATTGAATGAAAATGGGGGGGAAAACACGTTCAAGTCAAGTCATTAAACAAACCCTTCCTAGATTTGTCAAAAGTTGCCATTTGCTTTAAAAGATGCCAAAGGTAGTCCGCGATGAATTAGGAAGAGTTAACGTCGGCTGCCCTATTTGAGTGACGACTTTTGAAGGAAAGCAACTTTGTTGCATGCATGGACGGACGGACATTCCCATTTTCACACTTCAAATTAAAGAACATATTCATTTAATTTGTCTAGTGTGTATACATATAAGATCAATAACATTGACTAAGCAACAGTTATGAAAAGGAGCGACAAAGGTTTGAGTGTTGGATAAGAATATTGTCACATGCAGAAAGTTTCCAAGTGATGATGTCTTCGACTTACATAGTTTTTTAGTTATGGGGTTATTGCAACTAATTGGATCATTTCGGTTTGGCAATGAGTCAAATCGAGCACCGCATGCATTAAACTCAGTTTGGGAAAGGAGGTTTATCAGGCAGCTAGCTGCTCTTATATAGTTTTTTTTTTTTAAAAAGTAATTCTATGTACAGTCGTAGAGTGCTTAAGCGTCGTGCAATCGTTTTAAAAAAGAGTATGGTCCACGATTAAAAAATTAATTTTTTTTCATGCAGATCTCGTATTTACTCATTTTTTTCAAAAAAATTACGTGGCACTTGCGCACTCTATTACTGTAAATATAATTTCTTGCTCCCTCAAATTTCAATTTTAGCGAGTTAATCCCTTAAAAGTTTTGTCAATTAACTCCATTTGTCTAACTCCAGCTAGATCTACTACTCGTACAAATATCACTTCTCTTAAAAAGAATAGAAAAACTATTTAGATGAAAAGGTTAAATAGTAGGCCATATCACAGAAAATACGTCCAGAATTAGTCGCAAATACAATACCAAATGAGCAAAATCTAGCATTTGTATGGGCGATTTTTCGACGCCGCAAAATATAGCAAAATAAAATTTGCAGCGAGTATATCGCCGCCAATTAGAAAAAGCAGCAACCTTGTTTCAAGGCTATAGTATGTTCTAGCGGTGAATACCTCTCGCCGCGAATAAAATTTGTTATATGGCCTATTTTGCGTTGAAGAGCGTGCGCCGCAATAGTTTTTGCCACGCTTTTTTGCCACGATAGAACAAGTATTTCACCGGCGGTTGTCGTCACTGTTGTTTCGCGACAAATATTCGCCGCAAATGAAAATATGTCAACGGAACAACTTTTGGTGCGGTGTTTTACCGGAAATCGCCAGAAATAAATTTGATGTTTCACATTCAAAAAATTTGCTTGAAATACCTGCAGTATCATTTAGATTTTTTGACCTTTTCTTAAAAATTGCAATTGAATTACCCAAAGTTCCGTTCATTTGGCCAAATCAATAAATAATTAGCCGCTCCCTGTACCCAACAACATTATTCATTCATGACACTGACAAATAATCTAAACATCTTGAAACTATTTGTAACATTCATTCATTAATAAAAATGTCACCAAGATACAACCCAATTTGCCACAATTGAAGATCACATATACCATACTAATTCTTTCTAACCATGCTGCTCATCCATATTCAGTCCATATCTTCTGTACGTGCTTCTCAATGGTGTTGACCAACCCACCCAGCTTCTTCATGTAAGCATGCTGCCAGTTACTGCAGAGCAATACAAGGTAAATATCAGAAAGTTCAGCAATCATATTGAACAATCAACTCTCATCAACACTGTA
Source organism: Juglans mandshurica (assembly GCA_022457165.1). Classification (NCBI taxonomy): domain Eukaryota; kingdom Viridiplantae; phylum Streptophyta; class Magnoliopsida; order Fagales; family Juglandaceae; genus Juglans; species Juglans mandshurica. The sequence goes on from CM039626.1 coordinate 7,649,622, forward strand.
TCTACACCAAATAAAAATGGTAATATCATTAAACTGAAGATACAAAATATACCGGCTTCCTTTAATAAAACGGAGCACTCCAAAGGTTCTTTCGCTAGTTACATTCATGTAAAAACCACTAATAACCAAATGGAGCAATGAGTAATATCCCACCAAGCACATCCACCTCAACCTTCAGTGTTTTTAGCATTTGAAGAAGTCTAGGCACTAACAATAAGTTAATCTACCATGTTAAAAGACATCAACCATGTTAACAAGTCTATGTACTAATTCTTTGATTATTAGTCTGTGCACTAACAATAAGTTAATCTAACATGTGGACAAGTGTAACGCCCCGACCCCGAGGGTCCGGAGAGTTAACTCATAAAACCTGATAATCTACTCTAACAAGGCTAGAGTACTTCCAAATTCAAGAATATATCCATTTTCCAAACCTCAAATGGAACGTAAATACCTCAATTAAATAAATCAAATAACCTCATTTATCCAATATTTAATCCAACAATCCCAAATAAAATCAATTCTTCTTCATGTCTCAAACAACAACTAGAACTTTTATAACATTAACATAGTCTCCATAAATCATCTAAATCCATTGAAGTAAACTTAAAATAAAATAATTAACCTCCAACACCAACACTAATAAAATAAGATACCCAACAACAAATCAATGCAAATCTTCTCCATAGACTCTAATATTGATCTTCAGCTGATCCATCGATTTCATCTGAAATATTATGAAGATTAACGGGGTGAGTTATCAACAACTCAACAAGCAGGGAGCATATACTAGTATGTAAACATGAGCATTTATAACAATTGATAAGCCGAACAAAACATTTACTTTCAGAATACATAAACAAAACTTGTACAAAAAAACTTTAGAGCGAACTTTTCAGAAAAATAAGCTTATTCCAAGAAGAAAAACTGTTGGCATTTCTAAACTGAAACCTCATAATCTTATGATCGTTTAATATCACATCGGGACAATACCATGTTTAACCCCCGTGGTAGGGTTATAAACCACCATTATACCCGTGGCTGGGCCATATTCCATGTTTCACTCCCGTGGTAGGGTTATAAACCACCATTATACCCGTGGCTGGGCCATTTTCCATGTTTCACCCCGTGGTAGGGTTATAAACCACCATTATACCTGTGGCTAGGCCATTTTCCATGTTTCACCTCCGTGGTAGGGTTATAAACCACCATTATACCCGTGGCTGGGCCTTAACAGAAACAGAACTGATTTCATCGAAAATCCGGTTACAATCATATACGGAATCAGAACATCATGCCAAGATTCTCAGATGACACATCATACCAAAACAAAACACTAAAAAGCTTCAGATCATTTCACATGTTCGAGACAAAATAAGCAAAATATTCTCATTTGTTCACAACAAAACTTTTAGAATTTCCTTATTCGCTCTTTTACATAATTCTGAAACAAAGTGCACAAAACTAACTCATGTCTACACCAGTCATGACAGAAAACACTTTCTCTTATATTGAATTTATGCATATGCAGAATAAACATCTGAGGCTGTTTTCAGATCATTTCTTTTCAAAAAAATAAACACGTTTATTTTCCAAGTCAACCTCATTTTATTTCTTTTATGCAAAACTAGTATATGAACTCCGCTTACCTGACTTCTTCGTATAATCAATACCTTGAGCCGGAACTCTAATAGTAACACCACCTAAACAAAAAGAACATATATCCAACATTTAATAATCAATCTAGTAGATTGCTATTTATTGAGTAATAAATCAAAACAGTCTATTCACAACTCAATAACTATCCTAATAATTAAACCCGAACAACCCTCTTCACTCATTCGACTTTAACAACCCAAAACAGCCACCTTCTATAACACCAAACTAATCATAATTATTTCCAAAACCAACAACCACAACTTTAATAAATAAATAAAAAATAACGCTCAAACTTCATTTCCAACCTTCGAACAAAAAAACTTCAGTGTCCGCATCAATTATTAATTCACTTAACAAATTTAGGCTTGCATAAAGGTTCGATACCACTATCTCAACCTATCCATAAATTTACACTAAATAGTCCTAATTAATAGTCCAAAACAGTCTCACACATCTATTCAAAATCCATACTCCTCAACATCAAAATTCCATCATACTCAACCATTATCAAATCAGTAATTCTATTACGACTACACAGTCCCAACCAATCATTCAAAACCACCAAAGGCTTCGGGAATTTACCAAAAAAATAATCACAAACTTCACTCCACTTCGAAAGTGCCGTGTACTTCAATGCAATCCACTCCCAAAAGAAAAACACAATAATCTCAAGTGAAGAAGAAAGTGATCTGCACAAGAAAAACTTGAGATGTTGAGTGTGGGCAACGACAAGCCAAGGCGGAGTGGTTTGTGTGTGAGCAGAGAATTGAGCAGCACAACACAAAGAAAGGCCGTGCGTGCAAAATAGAAAAGCTGGAGAAAAAAAAAACAAGAAGAAAATCAAAAGAAAACAGAGGGAAAGATTCGGATTGAAGGAAGAATTTACCTACCAAATTGATCAGAGGCCGAACGAAATCGAAGTGGAACGACAACTTGAAGTTCCTGAAACTTTGAGTTGTGCGTACGGTGAGGAGATGGAGAGAAAAAAAAATGGAAACCCGATTGATTAATCTGTAACAAATGAGTAATAACCGAACCTTGAGTGTGAAAGGGGATGAAAACCAACTGCTGGAGTCATGGGTTTGGCGCACGGGTGAGTGGAAACCGAAATTGCAGAGGATGAGGGTTTACGGGGGAAGAAGAAAAACAGTGCAAGGGAAGTAAATCCCTGCACTAAACGGCGCCGTTCTTCACTCAGCAGCTCGTGGGCTGGGCTTGCATCCGACCAAATAAATGGGGCTGGGCCTAAGCCCGGTTATTACAACAAGTCTATGCCCTAACAATTGGTGTATAATGCATTACATCTAACATGATGGAAGGAGTATGATGTTTACCCATATTGAGCCAACTCAAAGCTGATCAGGTTTGACTTCTAATTGCAACACCATGCACAACCCATCACATAAGTATAGCAGCTCCAAAAGAACATTCCAAAAAAATCCTGACTGCCCCACAACAATCTGACTACAAACAAAATGTTAGATCTTTGAGGAATGATGGTATATGCAAGTTTGGTCAGGACCAAACCCAAAATAGCAAAAAATTGTTTCTTTCGCACAAGCAGCAGCTATGCAGCTCCCTGATCAGCCTCTCTATGAGAATCTCCATGGGACTGCCTTTTTGACATGTTTGACATGTATGTACTCAAAAATTTATCATACTTTGCTTGCTTCTCCAAGAGTACCCTTACATCCCCCCTTAATTCATCCAGTAGGCTCTTGTAATACTGAGCATCTTTCTCATGCTTTTCTGCATCTGCTTCTAATTTTGTAATCCATTCATCAGTGTTATCTTTGGATGACTTGGGCATAACCATCTCTCCCAACCCCCTTACATACCCTGGCCTGTGGCCCAAGACCTCCCTAAAAATTTCTGCTGCCGCCTCTTTAGTGCGGTCTTCAGGCTCCAGCTGGTCTAACTTTGCAACCATCAAGTTCTATTCAACCATTCCCCAACATGATTAGAAATATTTATCAAATGGAATTAAATGGCTTCATTTCTTACGGAATTACTATACACTCACATAATGCTCTTCAGTCATGGGAGTCACAAATTTCCCTTTTTTCTTTGACCACCGAACATCTTTAAAGAAATCAATCAGATTAGGCTCAGTCTCATACTGCAAATACAAAAAGATAAGAAAACCAAATGACAGATGTACGGTGTTAAGAACAATATGTATATCTACCAGCATACTCTTTAATTCTTACCTTCATTTCCAGTAACCGCACAAATGAGGTTCTTCCAGCAGTGTGGTTAGTTTGTTGCTTCTGCCTATTACATTTATTTCAATCAGATATCATCTGCAACTCATAATGCATAATCCAACATTATATCATTTTATTAATTCAATCATCATATTCAACACAACATTACAAAGCAGTACCGAAATAATTTACAAGTGACCCACAATATTATGAATCCAAAAACTCTCCTTACCTTGAAGCCCTTGCTTGACCATCTTGCACATAACTTCTCCCACGTTTGTGGGTTCACCATTTCCGTCTCATTAGCGAGTGCTTCTTCATGAGTATTGTACTGCATGTAGATTTTATGCAAATCATACCGAATTGCATTGAATCTCTTCCGATGTGTCTTCATCACCGTTGAGCAATGATTCTTTTTTGACCAATCTAGGATGAAGTCAGCCTAGAGAAAAAGCATATCAAATTTTAGAACACATACATATGTAGAAATTGACATTAAAATAAGGCATCGTCTATTCAACTCCGAATTCGAAACAATGGAATTTGTGCGGTCTCACCCGAACACGAGTAACCAATTTGGGGTGACTCAAGTCAACATGGTGCTTCAATATCCATGTAACCCTTGTTGTAAACATTGTACAGTTTTCACAACAAGGTGTTGTCTCCCCATCCTTGATCTTCAAAGATATCTTTCCATGCTTTCTCAGTTTGTCAAAAGATGTGCTCTTACCTAGTCCACGCCCACGTTTCCGAGTTTTGACCAGCGTGGAACCCCCATCATGGAATGACTCGGTTGAAGCAACATCTCTGAATTTCCCAACCTGAATGTCTTCCAACATGACATCAGTGTCATCAATGTATTCATCATCAAGTTCGGATTCTTGCAAATCATAATCATCACTAACAGACAGCTTCCTCGTCGCCGTGTAATTTGGATCAATCCCTTTAATGAACAAATGACGTTCTATTGTGCTTATAGGTAGCCAATAATTATTTGAGCACAGCCTACATAGACAACGAATTTTGTCACAGCCGATAGCATGAGATCGAGCGAAAGTAATGAACTCTTTAACGCCTTTGGCATATTCCCTGGATTTCAGTCTATCGGTGATATGCATCCAACTCCTGTCCATCTACAAGAAAAACATAAATGGAAAAGTAGTAAGATTACAAATAACTAGAGGAGTGGAGCAACTTAATGTATAACGAGCAAAACATATTTAGGAAATAAGAAGTATAGGAAATGAGCCATTCTTGTGAACAATATGCTTTTTCCCCTAAAAGATATAACTCTCGAGACTCACAAGTTGTTTAGGCTCCGCATGACACTTCTTCTCTCCCTCTCTATAATGGACAACAATTACGAAAAGACATAAAGCTCTAGAAGTTTCACAAGAACAGGTAATATAAAGGGCCATCCAAACAAGTCCTAAACAAGGTAAGAGCAATTGAAGTAAATGACCGTAATCCATAAAGGGCCATCCAAAGAAGGTCGTACCATGAAAGACCTCCGAAGTGGGGATTATCCCTAATCAATCAATCCATGGATACCCTAGAGCAGGTTTTTAATTAGTTAAGCATCATCAGCAACGTTTTTTGTTCGATTACGTAAACAAAGTAGACTAAATATCATTATATGCATAAATTTGCTGATTTTGCTTTATGATTTAAAAGTACTAGTACTTCATCATGATCATCTCCCTCACCTTATAAGTTCGAATCTAATGTGATTGGAACTGCCTTTTTCTTATTAATTTGGACGTCGTCTTCTTAATTAATTGTATGGCTTCCTCCCCACCCCCCCAAAAAAAGGGATGTTGCACTAATAGTCTTAGAAAAGAAATATATGAATTAAGTTGATGATCATTATCTGTTAATCATATATATATATATATATATAAACAGAAGTATATGACTATGTGATAAAGACAATGAAGATAACAAACAACAAAAGGAGGCACAGAGAGAGAACCATGAATTACATCAGATGGATTATATATATGGATGCATGGATCATACATACCTTTAATTAGTCCGTACGTACGTGTATTATAACCAATCGATAGAGCTTAAGCTAGACTCGATATGTAGAGATCTCCTTTATAACTATCTGCTTCGACTTTCAAAGGCAACTCACTATTTTTCAGCTGCTTTCTATATTAAGTTTTCCTGCAGAAAGCCAGTAGGTCAGTAGGGTCTCACTTTTTTTTTTTCCAGGTATTTCGATCATATAAGAGTTCAATTCTAATTTAGCTCACTACAACACAATTGCTTTTTAGTGACGGTTGGGAAATTGTGACAGTCCCTAGATCATCACTAAAAGGTATTTTCTGTGACAGTTTCTGGAAACCGTCACTAAAGATAGAATGATATTTTTTTACGTTCGAACGTTATGTCTGTTTACGTTTGAACGTAAAATATTTTGGCGCAACCGTTCGAATGTTATTAATTTTACGTTCGAACGTAAAATGTTTGCACCAATGTTCGAACGTTAAGTAATAACATTCGAACGTTCATTGTAAATTTAAATTAAATGACTTTAATTTAAAAATTATGTGGTTTTTATTGTACATAATTTGTGAACAAGTCTAAAAAATTGAATTGTATATATTTATATATACACACTTTGTAATATATAAATATATATTATTGATTTATATATATTTGAAATGCAGTGATTTAGTATTAAAGTTAGAAAATATAACATCAAAGAAGATTAAAAATTGAAATTAAAAAACGATAAAAATATTCAATAATATTTTTCGTTTCAAATATTAAAAATAAAATACAAAATTTGATAGAATGTAGTAAACAACAGTCAGATGATAACGTTATCCGCAAAAGTCGAACTCCGTACCTCCTCAGTCAAGGTATCAACCTTGTCGTTGAGGATAGTTACACGATGGGTGAGTTCGGCAACAGACGCCGATATAGTCTCGAGCGATCGATCGATCTTATGATCGATATGCGCTGTCAGCTGTGAGATGACCGCATCAACCCAAGCAGGCCGCACATCTCCTGCAGATGTACTCGGCGTATGCTGACTACTACTCTCGACATGGCCTGGCTCAGGCTGCGTCGGAGGAACTAGATCCTCTACAGGGGTGGCTGACGTCCCCTCGCCTGTCCAATGCTACGTCGATGCGTGGTCATGTCGAGAGGGCTCATTTGATCTTTGACCCACTCCTCTGGCTGGGTCGGCACTCCCCGTGCAAGTAATAGTCAGCTGATGAGGACACCACATAGGAGATTATCCGTGGAGACGATACTCGCCTCCTAACGGATCCTCTCAAAAATGTGCAGTGGCAAATTTATAGGATCTCCACTTGCCACTCGTATAAAAAATTGTGCCCGAAGCCGACTAAATGTGGTTTTATGAGCCACAGGATCGACATTTGTTGCAACAATAAGGTGCAACATGCGGAAGAAATGCAGCAGATAGTTCTGGTTGAAGGCATTCTTCCGCTCGATCTACATGCGATCCCTCCCGGTGAGGATGTAGAAATCCTCGTCTCGGTCATCATCCCGAGCCTCGACGCTAGTATCCTCAGCCTCTGACTGGCCTGCATCTCTGGCTGATGCTGGCTCACATCCCCGGCCAGTAGATGATGTAGAAGTGCCTACATCCTCACGGGGTGTTGAGTGTGTAAATGTCTCAACTCCTCGACGAATCCCGAGGTGCTCGCCGATGACATCTACTGATACCTCAATGGAAACACCGCGTACAGTCACGGTGTGAGAGGATGCATCCTGAGGCATGTCACACATCCCCATATAGAATTCTTGAACCATTGAGGGGTATACCTTCCCCCTCAATGTGCAGATATTTCCCCAGCCTCTACTGAGGAAAACATCTCTCAGGTTCGTCTGCTGCCAACAGAGTTCGTCGAACTCATTAATTAAGACCTCTAGCTCTACCATAACAGTACGAGCTCCGATACGGGCAATGTCTGACGTGGCTCATTCCCTCCCTCGTTTCCTAGTATGTAGTGGAAGAGCCATATCCTAAAAATAGAAAAGGAAAAAAAAATTATTTACAATAATGCATTTTTTTGTATTAATTTTAAGATGCCCTGCATTAACGTTCGAACGTAAAATAATGTAAATAAATTTACGTTCAAACGTAAAACAAATACGTTCGAATGTACAGATGTACGTTCGAACATAAGCAGTAAATAAATATTGGCTGACGTACGTTCGGATGTTAAAACAAATACGTTCGAACGTATTTGTTTTACGTGTGAACGTAAATATGAATGTCCGAACGTCGAAGCATGAATAATGTAGAAAATCACTACGTTCGGATGTTATAATTAAACGTCCGACCGTATGTGATTTACGTGCCAAAGTAAATATTCAAGTTCGAACGTATGTCGTTTAATAATATTCACGTCCGAATGTAAGACAATTAACGTTCGAACGTGGAAGCCGTAACGGCTCTGTAATTTAAACGTCGTACGTTTGAATGTCTTGTTGAAACGTTCGAACATTTCGACGCAGAATGGCTGAGTTGACTCAGCCATTATTGAAATCTCAAAAATCTCTCTACAAAGTTCTAAATGTCGAAATGTCACCGTGGAAATGAAGTATACACTTCAAGAAACATTTCTACGGTGACTATTCGGCCAATGACTGGCCGTGGTGGCCGGTAAATGAAGTTGAAAATCCGGCAATCAGTTATCCGGTTTTAAACAAAACTCAATCCAAATCTCAATCCAAATCTCAATCTAAATCTCAATAAAATACATGTTATTTGAATAAAAGATGAATGCCTACCTTTTAGTGACGGTTATGGCGGAGTTGACGGTAGCAGTGACAGAGGCGTGGCGGCGTGCAACGGAGAAGACGATGGATACGTTTTGGAAATGTCGTTTCGACGTTCGGTTTTGGCCTTATATACACAGAACATTCGAACGTACTTATTATTACGTTCGAACGTTTGTCAATTTAATTTCCAAAATTTTATCTATAATATATTATATTATAAATGTTTAAGTTATATATTAGGATGTTATATAATATTATTGACAATTAGATTATTGGTTTTTTTGTGAGTGCTTGTTATATTTCTAAAGTTTAGCAATATGTTTATACATGTTGTTGTGATTTTATGCTTACTCTTGAAATAATTGTGATTATTGTTTGTGAATTTTGTGAATAGTTTGTGAGTTTATGGTGTTTATTGATGAATTAATAAGTAACAATTTAATATATATTATTGATTTATATATATGGTATAGTTTATATATTATATACATTTATGTTCTCATTTAAAGTATTATGCTATCATACTATACAATGTAGTATATAGTTATAGATATATAAAATGTAGTATATATATTATAGTATAAGTTAGTATATAATAAAGAATTTAATAAGTAACAATTTAATATTGATTTATATATATGGTATAGTTTATATATTATATACATTGATGTTCTCATTTAAAGTATTATGCTATCATACTATACAATGTAGTATATAGTTATAGATATATAAAATGTAGTATATATATTATAGTATAAGTTAGTATATAATAAAGAATTTAATAAGTAACAATTTAATATATATTATTGATTTATATATATGGTATAGTTTATATATTATATACATTGATATTATCATTTAAAGTATTATGCTATCATACTATACAATGTAGTATATTAGTTATAGATATATAAAATGTAGTATATATATTATAGTATAAGTTAGTATATAATAAATAATTTAATAAGTAACAATTTAATATATATTATTGATTTATATATATGGTATAGTTTATATATTATATACATTGATGTTCTCATTTAAAGTATTATGCTATCATACTATACAATGTAGTATATAATTATAGATATATAAAATGTAGTATATATATTATAGTATAAGTTAGTATATAATAAAGAATTTAATAAGTAACAATTTAATATATATTATTGATTTATATATATGGTATAGTTTATATATTATATACATTGATATTATCATTTAAAGTATTATGCTATCATACTATACAATGTAGTATATTAGTTATAGATATATAAAATGTAGTATATATATTATAGTATAAGTTAGTATATAATAAATAATTTAATAAGTAACAATTTAATATATATTATTGATTTATATATATTGTATAGTTTATATATTATATATATTGATGTTCTCATTTAAAGTATTATGCTATCATACTATACAATGTAGTATATTAGTTATAGATATATAAAATGTAGTATATATATTATAGTATAAGTTAGTATATAATAAAGAATTTAATAAGTAACAATTTAATATATATTATTGATTTATATATATGGTATAGTTTATATATTATATACATTGATGTTCTCATTTAAAGTATTATGCTATCATACTATACAATGTAGTATATAGTTATATATATATAAAATGTAGTATATATATTATATTATAAGTTAGTATAGTAGGAATCGTATGTTCGAACGTTTCAAGTTAACGTTCAAACGTTAAACTAAAAGGCGGGAATTTTTCCGCTCGATTAAGGTATCTGTGTGATTATTCAGACGTTCGGACGTTTATACTATACGTTCGAACACCAAATCTGTTAACATTCAAACGTTAGTTAAATTAGTGCAGAAAATTTTCCGCTCAATTATAGTAACACTTTCATGAAATGTACGTTCGGATGTTTAAGTTAAATGTTCGAACGTTTATCTATAAATCTACGAACGTTCGAACGGAAAATTGTGATACATTCGAACATATATGAGGAAAGTGCGGGAACTTTCCCGCTAGATTTTATGTTATATCACAATAAGGGTACGTTCGAACGTGTATTGTAAACGTCCGAACGTTCTGGGCAAGAATAATTTTAGAATCTAACGTTCGGACGTACAACTTAAACGTTCGAATGTTTAAATTAATAATTTTAGAACTTAATCAGTACGCGCACGGGAGGAAGCAGATCATTTCTTCTTCTCCCGTACGCGCAACAGAAAGAGAGGGTCCTGCAGGAGAGAGAGAGAGAGAGAGAGAGGGTTAGAGTGAGAGAGAGTTAAGTTAGAGAGTGAGAGAGAGTTGAGTTTTGGTAAGAAAATATTTTTATTTCTTGTCTTTATTTGAATTTTATGATATTTATAGAATGTGTTTTTGTTATAGAATATTTCTAATAAGTTAGTGTTGTATTTTTTTGAAGGATTGCTTGTTTTGGGAAGTTTGAAGATTTTGATTTGTAAGAGGATATTGTGAGTGCTAGGTATATTTCTAAACCTTATCAATATGTTGTTGTGATTTTATGCTTACTCTTGAATTATTGTGATTATTGTTTGTATAGTTTGTAAATAGTTTGTGAGTTATTTTAAATATGTTGTGATATAAATTTGAAATATTGTGTTTATTATTAGAAATATATTGTCATTAGGCTTTCTTAATACATGTTTATTGCTTACTCAAGTTTAGAAATATGTTAATTCATTTGGCATGTTATTTTGTGAATATATTGTGAGTTATTGTGATATGGACTTGAAATATTTAAATTATTATTTGTGAATGACGTTTGAATATGTTTACATTGTTACAAATATATTGTCCTTAAACTTTGTTAATACATGTGGCATGTTATTTTATGCTTACAACTGAAATATTGTGATTATTATTTGTATAGTTTGTAAATAGTTTGTGAATTATTGTGAATATGTTGTGATATGGATTTGAAAAATTGTGATAATAATATTTGAAATTAAGTAATAACAAATAAAAGTAACTCTTTAAGAATTATAATAATTAAAATTATTGTATAATCATTGAAATTTAAGTATGATAATTAAATATTTATAATAATATTTAAAATTAAGTAATAACAAATAAAAGTAACTCTTTAAGAATTATAATAATTAAAATTATTGTATAACCATTGAAATTTAAGTATGATAATTAAATATTTATAATAATATTTGAAATTAATTAATAACAAATAAAAGTAACTCTTTAAGAATGATAATAATTAAAATTATAATATAACCTTTAAAATACTCTTCAATAAAAAAGTCTTGAACCTACTAAATAAGTAGAGTTTGAATATGTAAATATACTTATTTATTATAAACTAAAGAGAAAGAAAATAAGGATCAAATAGATTCTTATATAAAAATTATATACTTATTGTCTATATAAGTAAATAACTCATTCAATTAAGTATAACAATTAAGTCGACATTAATTGTGGAATGATAATAATTAAAATTATATAATAACCTTTAAAATTATATATAACAATTATAATCTCTAAATTTTAGTCTAATTGCTTGACTGTCATAGTCTCTTCGGCCTTGAGAGTTGTCAAGGTCGGAGAGACTATGACGGTTAAGTAATTAGACTAAAATTTAAACATTTTTTCAAGATCATTCTCCCTCGTTGTGTACAAGACACGAAACGTAGGGTCACATAATCTTTCATCCCTCTTTAGTTTAACAATATAACACTACTTGAAGGTGACATTGTTAATTTAAACAACATGGAGATATTGTTGTATGATTTTTTGCTAATGCGTGTGACATTGCATAAATACCCTTAGACCCGTTTGGGAATCAGTGTACATTTATGTGTCCACTGATTCCTGAATTGTCCAGTGTGGATAGTTTGAGATTATATTATTTGTATTACACATTTTTGTTACTTGCTACTTTCCACGTTTAATATGAAGTTTCGGTATCTTCTTCTACTGTTATTCGGGTATACTGTTCGTAGGGTCACAATCCCGATATTTGAACATGTATACTTGGAGAATTATGGGGAGGTGCTGCCGAAATTTCTACTAACGTGGAAATTAGTAGAGTGATGAGATTTGTGTAATATGGAGAATATAATTTCGAATGGGATATGACCAACTACCTTATCAAAAAAGTAATGAGAATTGGAGCATGACATGCATGTAAATTTTCAATGTACGTGTTATTAATATATAGATGTTTTTAGAAATGGACAAAAATTGGATGCGTCTGGACGATAGACTTGGAAAGGATTACGTACCCTATGCATGTGGAGTAAGAATTTTCATTGATTTTGCACGGGCCTCTGCTGATAGTCGTGGTTACATTAAGTGTCCATGTCGAGGGTGTAAAAATTTGTGTGATAGGATTAGATGAAGTAGAGCGTCATATATTTGTGAACGGTATGGATCTGGGGTATATGCGATAGGTACTGCATGGTGAGCCATATGAAGGGTCAGCAGATGTATTGGTCGATCATTACAATTATTTACGGCACATGGATGATGATTATGAGCATGATGAGATGGAGGAGATGTTGGGTGACATTGGAGCTGGGATGTTTATGGATGAGGTTAACAACAATGCCTCAAGTGGTGGATCAGGGACTGATTGTGAAAATTTTCCTTCACTGTGGGAAGATGTAAAGCGCGAGCTTTACCCAGGTTGTACAAAACATTCCAAAATGTCGTTTATTGTGCAGTTGCTTCACATAAAATCATTGTGTGGGATGTCGACGAAAGCAATAAACATGGTATTGGACTTATTTAACGAGGTGCTTCCCGAAGGGTCTGCATTGCCTAAGAACTTTGAAGTGAAACAGTTGAGAAAGGGATTAGGATTTGAGTACAAGTCCATACATGCATGCAAGAATGATTGTATATTGTTCTGGAAGGAGAACGAGGAGAAACAAGCATGTCCTGTATGTGGAGAGTCGAGGTGGAAAGGTAAGAAAAACGTGCCGGTTAAGGTGTTGCGGTATTTTCCCTTGAAACCTAGGTTGCAAAGACTATATATGTGTAAGAAAACAGCTCATGATATAAGGTGGCACGAGGAGAAAAGAGTTAGGAATGACGGGTATATGAGGCATCCAGGTGATTCACTTGCGTGGCAGTCTTTCGATAATCAGTATCCAGAGTTCGGGTTAGAAGCTCGGAACGTGCGCCTGGTACTCACAACCGATGGATTCAACCCTTTTGGGAATATGAGTACAAGTTATAGCACTTGGCCCGTGGTATTGATTCCATACAATCTTCCACCATGGAGGTGCATGAAGGCGCCAAACTTTTTGTTAACTTTACTCATCTCTGGCCCTAGATCACCTGGGAATGATATTGACGTATTCATGCAGCCGTTGATTGAAGAGCTGAAAGAGTTATGGGAAACAGGGGTTAGAACTTATGATACATCTAAGTCGACATCTTTTCAGATGCATGCTGCGTTAATGTGGACCATAAATGATTTTCCGGCGTATGGGAATCTTTTCGGCTGGAGTACGAAAGGGAAGTTAGCGTGTCCGACGTGTAATAAAGAAATTGCTAGTGAGTGGCTAAAATTTTCTTAGAAGTTGTGTTTCATGGGTCATCGACGTTATTTACCAGCAAATCATGCATGGAGAAGAGAATGTGCCAAGTTTGATGGGAGAGTAGAGGATAGGATTGCACCAAAAGAGTTGTCTGGAGAAGAGATAGTGGAACAACTGCAACATGTTAGAGCGAACAATTTTGGCAAAGGTCGGGGAAAGAACAAGAGAAAACGAGCCGTATCAGAATTGAATTGGACAAAGTGTAGTATTTTTTTTTATTTGCCGTATTGGTCGTCATGCAAGTTGCGACATAGTTTGGATGTAATGCACATAGAGAAGAATATTTGTGATAATATACTGGGTACATTGATGAGTATTAACAAAAAGACGAAAGACACGATCAAGACGAGGAAAGATCTTGAGAGAATGAGAATTAAACATAATCTGCATTTGCGGGTGGAAGGCAACAGGGTGGTCATGCCGCATGCATGTTTTACGATGACGATGGAGGAGATGTTGGATTTCTGCAAATGGTTGCAAGGTGTGAAGTTGCCAGATGGTTATGCTTCAAATATTGGTAGATGCGTGAGTCCTGATGATTGGAAAATCAATGGATTGAAAGTCATGATTGTCACGTATTTTTGCAGAAGTTATTACCTATGGGAATTCGTGGGAAGCTGACATCTAATGTACGTGTCGCCATATCTGAACTATGTATGTTTTTCAAGGATTTGTGCGCTCAGGTAGTAAATCGAGATGTGTTGTCGAAATTGGAAGAAGACATTGCTACTATACTATGTAAATTCGAGCAGATCTTTCCACCATCATTTTTTGATGTCATGGTCCATTTAGCAATACATTTACCGTGAGAGGTACTTCTAGGTGGACCGGTGCAGTTCCGTTGGATGTATCCAGTTGAAAGATATTTGGGTCGATTGAAGCGCACTGTTGGGAATAAAGCCAAAGCTGAGGGTTCAATAGCAGAGGCTTATATACACGATGAATGGTTAACATTTTGCTCTCTATATCTTCGTAGTGTTGAGACACGATTTAGTCGTCAAGAGTGAAATGCTGATCTTGCTACTCCGCCTCCTCGTGTACTATCAGTGTTTTCCCAGAATGTACGACCCTTGGGTGCACAAACAGGTTACGATTTAATTGATAGAGAGTTGGGTAAAGTTCGGTGGTATGTGCTAAATAACTGCCGAGAGATTGATGATTATCTTAGGTATGTCATTTCATTTCTTTGAATAATTATAGTTTTCTTTAAATTAATTAGAATTGTTGTGCTCAAAATATACTTCTTTTGCAACATGTTATAACAGTGACCACATGGACAAACTTAGAACGGAAGGCTTAGAAAATATAGAGGCAAGACACGAGGAAGAATTCCCCGGATGGTTTGAAGAACGTGTATGAACTAAAATTATATATATGTTATATTGTGAAATTTTTAACTCTGGATAATGAAATAATAAATATATACTATTTCAATTTATAGATTTTGGAACAACGTGCTCATGATCTCGGATCAATTTCTTCTGAATTGTATGCATTGGCCCATGGTCCCTCAAATAGAGCACTTTGATATACTGCATGCACGGTTCGAGGTTATAGATTCCATACTTTGGACCGTGAACGTAATAGAAAGACTCAAAACTGTGGTGTTGGTCGAGGGGAGTCATGGAACAGATGATATTGACTATTATGGTGTCATACGTGATATTATCGGATTGAAATATCTGGGTGGGTCTGTAACATATGTCTTTAAATGTGATTGGTGGGATCTAGGCGGTGGTCGGGTTTCGATACATAGGGATAATCACTTTACGAGTGTCAATACTACATCTAAATGGTACGAAGATGATCCATTCGTATTGGCTTGTCAAGCTACCCAAGTCTATTACTTGATTGATCCAATGAAAAGTACTGATGAAGATAGTGGGGAGATAACTTGGCGAGTCGTACAAAAATTTGTTCCTCGAAATATATATGAAGCAGGAACGAGTGTAGATTACGAGAATAGTGGAGATGAAGATGACACTCCGATTGTTGAGGCATACCAGGAAGATGGAGAGGGCATTAACTTGTTTGTTGACCTCGGTGCACTCGAGTTGCTCCCCTTGTGTAGAGATGATGTCCCACCCGTACATCTCGACCCGTCTGTATTAAATGATCATTCAATTCAAGTCAGTGAGGAGGAAGATGAAGAAGACGAGTCAGAAGATGAAGACGAATCAGAATCCGGACAGGAGGTGGATAAAGATGATGAAGAAGAGGTGCATGATGATGATGAAGATGTTATTGGTGGAGATTCTGAAACAAGCATGGAAAATTCTTCTGAAGAATAAAAGTACTAAATATTTTATTTATATAGGTGACTATAAAATATCTTAAATTTTCATAATTTCTTCTAATTAATTTTCTTTGATATAATTAATTATTTTAAAGAATGCCGCCAAAACGACAACGAAGAAATGTGCCTCCGCCAAGTCCAAGTCCTGAATCCATTAAGGACTCCCCACTCGAGGAATCCGTTCCTGAAGATCAAGCTAACACAGAAGAGAACAACAGCCAGTCGACACCTACCAATACGGAAATATTGTCGTTGATAATTATATATATAGTTAATATTTTTTTCTCAATAACTATATAATTATAATTATAGTATATCTATTATTATCATGTAGTTGATACATCTGCACGTCGCAGTCGTGGCTATACACGTGGAATCTCTCTTGAAAAAAATAGAAGGCACGGTAAACTGAAGATCACAATTCCTGATAATTCCACTGGAGGAGTGGATGATAGTGCAGCAGCGCTTTCCTCTTATATTGGCACAATAGTTCGAGCTTATGCTCCATTTTATGTGCGCTCATGGCGAGATGTTCCGAATGAGATTAAGGAGCACATTCGAAGTCGTGTGCTGGTGAGTTTACTTTTCAATACATTTTTTTCACTTAGATTAATATATTATATTTTTGACTTGATTCCTTTGTTAGGATGAATTCGACCTCGACTTTGGCCGTAGCGAGGATTTGAGAACCGTGAATGAGTTGATGGCTACACTATTCCGACGTCACAAAGGACGATGTCATGACCACTTCAAGAAGTTTGAGACGTTGGAAGAGGCTGCGCAGTCTCCTTTTCAGCAGATGAAGTTAAATGATTGGAGAAAGTGTTGTGATCTTTTCGCATCTCCAGATTATCAGGTATTTTACATTTATATCTTTTAATTATTTACATTCATATTCGTTTTATATATTATATGTATACATATTACAATTAACATTTTTAATATATTTTGTAGCACTTGAGTTCTACAAATGCACAGAATAGATCCGTTCTGAGTGTCCACCATCGTGCCGGTTCAAGGTCATTCTACCGTTTTGCTGAAAAAATGGTAATTAAAAAATTATAGAATTCATTTATTTTCCTGATATTCTTTCTGATAAGTACTAACATTATCTTTTTAAAATTGCTAATATTGTCGCTTTGTTAGAAACGTGATGATCCTGAAAACTTTTCCCTCATTCATGTCTATGCTGCTGCTCACACTAATGAGCATAGTGAGTGGATGGATCCCGTCGCTGCAGATAATTATGTAAGCAGTGTTAATTTTGTTAAATAAATTTTTTATAGAACATTTTAATAGTTTATTTCTTATTTCTATTTCTTTTAATACGTTACTAATTATTTACGATCATTACCTTTTAAATTGCAGAGCAAAATGTTGGAGATGCAGTTGGCTTCTGCGGAATCCTCTCCTAGTGACATAGGCATATTCACCCAAGTGCTCGGGCCGCAGTCTAGTATGGCAAGAGGTTTGGGACGATCTATCAAGTATAAATGTTCATCCTCCTCAACCTTATCGGCTTCACAAATTAATAATCTTACAGCAGATTTAGAAGCTGCACGGCGTGAGAATGAGTATATGAGGTCGAGACAGCAAGAGTTAGAGTCTCTCTTAGAACGACAGTCTCATTTAGAGACGCGTTTGCAGGACCAACAGAGAGGCCAGGAGGAAAGAATACGCAGTGAAGTGCAAGAGCAAGTGCAACGAGAGATGATGGTGCAAATGGAGCGTGTTATGTCGTTGCAACAGAATCCCCGTGGGGAGGAAAAAAGAAGAAATAAATTTTATCAATATTTCTGACTAGTTTTAATATCTAATTTTGTACTTTTATAAGACATTGTTACTTGTTAATTGGGTATGTAATATGATACAATTGATATTTTTTTTTTAAATTTTATGAAATTAGTATTTCTGATCTGTACGTTTGAATGTAAATAAAAATCGTTCGAACGTTGGTTCACACTAT
This sequence comes from Juglans mandshurica, assembly GCA_022457165.1. Lineage (NCBI taxonomy): Eukaryota > Viridiplantae > Streptophyta > Magnoliopsida > Fagales > Juglandaceae > Juglans > Juglans mandshurica. The sequence continues at coordinate 7,668,078 of CM039626.1, forward strand.
AACAAACGTTCGAACGTAAATACAATTGAATCGTTCGAACGTTAAAGCGACTAACGTTCGAACAAAGAACTTGCATTCGGACGCTCCTTCGTTTACATTCGAAATAACGTCCGAACATTAAACGCGCTACGTTTGAACATTTACGTTTACGTTCGAACAAATATTCGAACGTTTATTGTAATTAACGTTCGGACGCATTAACATTCGAACGTAAATATGATACGTTCGAACGATATCCAACAAACGTCAACTTCTCTCATTCGAACGCCAATCGGTCGGTTATAACGTCCGAACGTTTGATTTTACGTCCGAACGTGATTTTCTGTGACAGTTCATAACCGTCACAAAAAAAAGAACGTTTGAACGTTGTACCGAACGGAACACTTCCAACCGTCACTAAAAAATATTTTTTGTGAGGGTTGAACAGTAAATCGTCACCAAACGTTTTCTGTGACGCACTTTAGGTGACGGTCATGGTGACGTCACCAAATATGTTTTGTGACGGTTTGCCATTTTTTTGTGACAGTTTCCTCTGTCACAAAACACACATTCTGTTGTAGTGGCTCCAAGGTACTCTTTATTAGGTTCAAGATATATATGATCTCCAAAGTACTCGTTATTCATAATTTAATCGAGAAAATGACATTTTAAATTTTATTATTCCCCATTTTTTTTCTCAATAAGTTTATTATTCTCAATCATATTTATTGATATATCAATCAATTAAATGGACAATTTACAGTCACTTGAAATTTTTTTTGATAAGTAAAACAAGTATTTATTAATCCAACAACTGTCAATTACAAAGTTAGAAATGCCCTAATTATGTAGGAGCATTAGAAAGTAAGAAATCATGAAGGTCTTGAAATATGTCACACAAGAAGTATGGTCTTGTATATATGTAGATGATAAATTTTGAGAAAAATTATATTGTTTATTTTAAATTCTATTATCCTCAATCGCACCCATTGATCAGATGCCACGTCAGCAAGTATGAATAATGATGATAAGTTTTGAGATAGAAAGTAACTTGCTCTTTAATCATATAACTCCACTAATTCTCACCACATAACCATATGCAGGTTATGTTTATGGAGTATTACATGAGTTATAGGTAGCTAACTGGATCCAAGAATATTCTTGAACATTTCAATTTGATGATGGTCTGGGAAAGACAATCCACTAGAGTTAGCAGCACATATCAATTAGTAAGTTGGTCATTTTGGGGAAAAACTAGAATCCATTAATTAATACTCTAAAGTTCATATATATGGGAATAATAATAACAGTTAAAGTAAGGCGTGGATATTTTTTGTTAAGGTGTTTTTTGTTTGGGTTTGCAGCTTCTGTGTGTTTATAAGTTGAAATTCCTCATTGTTGAATTAGTATTTGATTCTCATTTTGACTAAATGGAGCAGGAGGGTGCATCAGGAGCTGCTCAATGCTTGGGATGATATTCTTTCTGGAAGTCAAGAGAAGTTTATATATTCATGCGCTTATGCATGCATATGGCGAAACAATCAGATTGAAGAGGTGTTTTTCTGGTTTTTCAGCAAGTGTTTTTAGCAGATACTAGCTGTAATAAGGCTATAGAATAAAACTTTCAGGGCAGCACAACACTTAAATTCATCATCTAAGAAACAAACTAATGGCTATAAGTAAACAAACAAACAGAAAAGCTTACAAGCTAATTGTTAGCAGGAAGATTCCCCACTTTTGGCAGTAGTTTAGTGCCATAGCGTCCCTAAACCCAAATGTTTAGATGAGGTAAATTAAACCATTTTTATCTGCTTGGCGACAACTCATCTATACTTTACATTAATAAGATGTCATTGCAAGAGTATAGATCTATGATACGGCCACTATGCCACGACAAAATTTAGTATCAACATGGTCTAAAATACCTCAAATAATGAGTCAATATGTGGAGGAACAAGGAGCTTATAATATGTTACAAAACCCTAGGTGTGGAATTAGCTGGATAGATTTCCCCATTGGGTTCTCTAAAAGTTTTCCTAAATTTTAGCTAAAAATGACACTTCCTATAATTTTATCCTAAATTTTACTCATCTTTAAAAAACCTTCTACATCTCATTCCTTATCATTTCTCTATCTTATTAAAATAATATTCTTCTATTATTTCTTTATTACTTTTTTTTCTCACTTCCATTTCCATTTTTAACCACTAACTCTTTTGTCTTATTCTCTTCTTTTCAAAGATCACATTTTATAAATACTTGTACGATTTTTTCTTCCAAATACAGTATTATTTTTCAATTCAACATCGATATTAAAAATAATAATTTTTTAAAATATGTGCATTTTCCACGTATTGATGATCAAATATTTTACAAAATAGTACAACGGTAACATTTTGAATTCGCCATAATTAGTGTGTTGCTTTGTCATTTATCCAACGGTAACTTTTTTTGTCTCTTCTCCAACGGTAACTTTTTTTATCTTTTTTCCAACGGTAACTTTTTTTTTATTTTTTCCCTAACGGTAACTTTATTTGTCTTTTCTCCAACGGTAACATTTTGTGTCTTATATGTAACGGTAACTTTTTCCTCTATAAATACGCATTCTGCTTGTATTCACATTCTCAAAAACCCAAGTCTCATCTCCAACTCCCTTCATCAAATGGCTCGATCTTTTTTTCACAAATTGCTTACATACTTGTCATCTGATGATGAATTGGATGCTGTTATTAATGTCGAGGCTGATGGAGAGTCATCGAGACATCGTGTCAATCACCAACGTCGTAAGTTTATTCGGCGTGATCATATTCAAGGGCACGAGCGCCTTTTCCGTGACTATTTTGCAGAAAATCCAATATATCCCTCCAATCTATTTCGAAGAAGATTTCGGATGAGTCGTCCCTTATTTCTCCGTATTCTGAATGAGATAGAGGCTTACGAGCCCTACTTCTTCTAGAGAAGAGATAATGCCGGAAGATTCGGTTTATTTTCTATGCAAAAGATAACCGCAACACTTAGAATGCTGGCCTATGGGGTTATTGGAGATTTTATGGATGAATACATACGTATTGGAAAAAGCACTGCAATGGAGAGCCTAAAAACATTTTGCAAGACAATCGTAACTGTTTTTTCAGATGAATATTTGCGGTCTCCAAAATGCCAATGATATTGCTCGATTGCTTGTGGTTGGTAAGCAACGGGGATTCCCAGGAATGATGGGAAGCATTGATTGCATGCATTGGAAGTGAAAAAATTGTCTCGCTGCCTGGAAAGGTATGTACTCTGGCCACATCCATGAACCAACTATTATTTTAGAAGCAGTTGCTTCATATGATCTCTGGATATGGCATGCATTTTTTGGTATGCTCGGTTCACATAACGATATTAATGTGCTAGAGAGATATTTTATTTTCACGGAACTTGCCCAAGGGCGTGCTCCACTAGTCAATTACACAATCAATGGCAACGACTACATTATGGGATACTACCTTGCCGATGGTATTTATCCCAAGTGGTCAACGTTTGTGAAGACGATTCCATCACCCCAAGGGAATAAGAAGAAAATCTTTGCCACAGAACAAAAATCTGCAAGGAAAGATGTCGAGCGTGCCTTCAGGGTACTTCAACAACGATTTGCAATCGTTTGTGGATCTTTCCGATTATTCAAAGTCAATGACCCTACAAATATAATGAAAGCATGTGTTATTTTACATAACATGATCATTGAGGATGAGCGTGATGATAGTCAGGGTCTAAACATAGAGTATGATCAACTTGATGATGATATTCCAGAATTGTCGTGCAATCCAACAAATGAGTTTATCAACTTCATTCAGCGCCATCATGAAATTAGAGATAACTCGGCACATCATCAACTACAAACAGATTTAATTGAACATCATTGGCAATTGTATTCCCAACAATAGAAGAGAAGGTTGTGTTGGATTCTCTATTTTATCATTAGTAGTGACGATGTATGAAAGTTTCTAGAATTTCCATTCCAAAAAACATGTTTGGTTCAAGAACATGCTCAAAAGTTATTGTATTATTTTCATTATCTATAATAGTTTAAGGATTTGTAATGTCGAGTTGTAATCAAGCAACATCTATCCATGTTAGACTCTAATTCAACGACCACGTTTTCTATCTTCTTAATAAAACTTTACAAACGTACAAATTATATAATACAATAAACGCAGAAAAGTGCCACAAGCGAGTGGTACATAATATTCATCATCTTTAATACTGAATAAAGATTTAGTTACAAAAAAAATAAATGCCTTAATCTGAGGATGCATTGCGTCGCGCCAATATCTCTCTTCGAAGTTGCTAAAAATATTCCTGCTGAACTTCATTTAACGTACTCACATCAAGCAACATTATGCGCTCCTCTCTCTCTCGCCAGGCGATTTCCAGTTTCTCCGCCTCCAACCTCAGTCTCTCGTCCTCTTGTCTATTTTTATTTTCCTCCATTTCTCGTTCATATGCCATCTTCTCAGTCTTGAGTCGGAAAAATTATTTCTCTTGAGCACGTGACTCCTCTAGGAGAGTATACTTTTTCTTGCTGAGCTCCAGAAGCTCATCTGAGACCCTGCCTCGGGCTTTACGTTTTCATTTCTCAGCTTTTCTCCGTATTGGCCTATCCAATTTGATGACATCATTAGTTTCAAGATTCTCACCCTCTGTACCACCCACTGAATTAATGGGTGAATTAGTTGCCACTCCTGATGTACGCAAATATGTAGGGGACATCGTCGACCTTTGCTTTGTCCCGTCCTTTGTGCAACGCTGATTCCATTTCGGCTGGTTCTTCAATAGGTACCAACAATGCTCGAACTAAAAGACCGTTTTCTCAAGCGATTGGTACATGACTTTCACTTTGTCAAACTTCCAATTCAAAATGAAAATCAAATAATTAACCAGCCTATTAAAGATAAAAGAAACATAACGGATAAAAATGATAATTAAGTGTTGTCAATAATAAATAAGTGGATGCTTATATCTTGTCTTGCTCAGTCATGCCACTTTAATTCACCCTTTCAACTTGGGCGAGTTTAGCACAAAATTTATTCGTCGCCTTTTGAATGGTAGACCACTGATGTATTAAGGACCCAACACTCCACTCATTTGTACTTTCTTTATAATCATTGAAGTATTGACTAACTTTTTTCCAAAGTTGGGCATGTTTTTGGTCTGTTCCTTGGATGGCATCAATACTACTATTCAGCCATGTGGAGACAAGTAACTTGTCTTCTTCGGGGGTGAAGTTTGCACCCCTAGCTGATTTTCTTTGAGAGGGAGGCTCTACTTGGGGCAGGGGTGGAGAGTCATCTAAAGTCACGGGATGTTCACCTTGACCAACATAAATATGGTCAAGTTCAGGCTCCTGAGTCAGGAGGCTGGTGAAGAACATATTTCCATGCTCTTCTGAGTGCATCTCTAAAAATTTGTAAACATGGAAATGTGGTACACATGTTAGACAATTAAGAATTACATTTGCAAGTGATTTTGGTGGCTGGCTCAGGAATCCTATAGCAACGTATGACCACACTTGGCACCCTCCCTTGCATGGCTGCAACAACTGGTTGCCACTATTTATTGGCCATCCGGGTTACCATGCCATGAAGGTGTGTGCGAAAGTGTTCCATCACCATTTTCAGATTTTCTCATCATCACAGCCGAGAGGCTAAGACAACTCAAATTTAATAACAAAATTAGTTTGCAAACGTTTTAATAAGAGCATTCACATCCACTTCCCTAAACACTTGTGTGTTTTAAATATGGCTCAGAATGGTTTACAGAATTTACATCATGTGTGAGACACGAGCCCAACATCAAATGACTGCAAAATCTTACCCAAACCCCACGTGCCTTTTGTGAAAAAAATTACAAACTGCTAAATGGTCATTCGGGTGAGGATTACCCCGCCATAACAATGGGGCCCACTAACACTTATGAATTATCCCATCAATTTTTCATAAAAAGTATTAAACTCATCTTAGTATCCAAACATATTTTAAACTCAGTTTAGATGGGTTCCACATAATTCTTTTTACAACTCAACTCACTATTATTCATAAATAACTCAACTCAGTTGAACTTAGTTCAACATTCAAACGCAGCCTAAAGAGTTTAAAGGGCATTGAAATCGAACTATAATTAAATCTTTTTAGTATTATATCGTTATATCATATATTGTTTACGTGACATAATTTGATTTTGAAAATAAATTTTAAAATTTGACTTAAAATATAGAATAACTTTTTTAAAAGAGATATGCTACATAATCATCTTCGTGAGTTAGGTTAATTAGATTCACAACACCAATAAAGCACATTTTCCAAATTTTTGTGTTAGAGATTGTTAGTGTAGAAATAATATGTTGGCATGTTGTTATGATAAAACTTAGTCCAATTAAATTGTAAATATGTTGGGTATAGTCTAAGTTGTAATTGGAACAAAAAGTGCAAAGATTGCAAGTTCGCAAGATCTGATGAGATCGACCGAGTTATAGTAAATTAGCCATAAAGTTTTCTCCCACATTGGATTGAACTGTGATTTGTGGCGTTAGAACTCTAACTCAATTATCTACAAATTAATGTTTCACGAGGATCATCCATTTCCAACCTTTACTAGGACAAAATAGTTCAACAATTTAAAGACTTGAAAACTAGATAGAAAGTTTGCTCGGTAGTTTGCTTCACCTTTGCTCAAGCAAAAATTCCAAAAATATTGTTTTCACTAGGGTTTCAACTCTCTAAGTGGCCTACTCAAACTCTAAGTATATATAGAATAATATACACAACTTCTAAGTTGTGGAGAGAGGCTAGAGCTGTCATATTTAGTATATTCTTGAGAGAAAATCCTAAAAAGATCCATTATGCATTAAAAATCAATATTATCTTGTTAAACGAGCATCCATCATATTGTGCTTATGATGAAGTACTGTTGATTCCATTGGTGTGGACATATTTGCTGGCCAAAAGGATTTCTGGAGTTGCCTGGGTGCAGAGAAAGAGTTTGTTGCTCGTAGTAAAACTATAGAAAGATCGGTGGTCCAGAGCTACCGGGGTACATAGATTATGTGGGATACTCATGGTGTTGCAAGCCATATTTAGTTACTTCAAGAGTCTTGTAAATGTTTCTAAATTGGTTATAATAAACTTAATTTCTGTAGTATATTTTTTGTGGTGATTTACATTCGGAGTGGTTTTTGATTTTGAAGACGTTCTTTAAATGAGTCTCCACTTCGTTACCAAAATTGATATGTTTATTATCTTATTATTTGATTGATTGATTGCTAATTTAAATAGTCTAATAAATTTTGAAAATTATTTATTCACTCCCTCTCGGTGTATTTGGGATCTAAACCACTGATTTTTCAGTTGGTACACACCATTCTAGATTAGTTTCCTAAGTATGACCCTAGACTCAAAATGGGTAAAAAGACCAACAATATTGTTAAGAGGTGGCTTGATTCTAGTTGAAATAGTGCTCTGGTGTATGTTCGCTCGAGCTGAGGTTCATTCAGCTCGAGCGAAATGCAAGTCCGAGACTTCGCTCGATACCGCTCTTCTGTTCGCTTGAGCGAAATGTCAAAACCCTATGTTCGCTCGACACCCGCTCGAGAGTTCGCTCGAGCCAATGTTCTCAGAAGTGAATATGCACTGTTTTCTATAAATATCAAACGGCGCCTCTCTCTTTTTTGTTCTGAAGTCACTTTTGTTTTATAAGAGTGATTTCGAGAGAGAGTTGAGAGCAAGAGAGATAACTTCTTTGTGAAAGAAGTTTTGTATTATTCTTTTGTACTCCATCATTGTTTATAGTGAAATCTCTGATACAGGACCCCACCAGTGGACGTAGGCTCACTTTGAGCTGAACTACTTAAATCTTGGCGTTTTCTGTGTGTGATTGTCAGTATTTTCTTTTGCTTATTTCCGCTGCTATACTTCAAGTTAGTCTTCGATATACAGTTATTCCCAACAAATTGGTATCAGAGCTTGGCTCTGTGTGAGATCTAGTCGGATGGCTATGACTAAGTTTGAAGTGGAGAAATTTGACGGTCAGAACAGTTTCAGTTTATGGCATATCAAGATGAAGGCTTTACTGCAACAACAGGACTTGTCAAAAGTATTAGAAGAGAATGTGTCTGATGATTCTCCGGCTCCTTCAAAAGAAGAAGAAGAAAATGTACATAGTACTATTCTTTTGTCATTATCTGATGGAGTTTTAAGGGAGGTTGCTGAAGAGGAGACTGCAACTGCATTTGAGAATCTATATATGAAGAAATCTCTCACCAACAGTTTGTATTTGAAACAACGATTATACATTCTCAAAATGAAGGAAGGTACTCTTATTTCTGAACACTTAGATGAATTTAATAAAATTATTATGGATCTGAGGAATATTGACATTAAGCTTGAAGAAGAGGATCAAGCATTAATTGTTTTGTGTTCATTACCCATGTCATTTGAGAATTTTGGGAATTCCATGTTATATGGTAGAAATACAATTTCCTTGGTAGATGTGAAATCTGCTTTGAATTCTAAGAAATTGAGGAATAAATTGAGTGTGAATGGCACTAATAAACAAGCCAGTAATTTGTTTGTTAAGGGTTCCTCAAGCAGGGGGCAGATCAAGTGACATGGGTTTAGAGAAGTACAAGGGTAAATCCAAGAGCAGTTCACAGTCAAAGTTTAATAAGAAAAATGTTAAATGTCATTACTGCCATAAGTTTGGTCATTATAAAAATGAGTCTCCAAAACTTAAAACAAAGAGGATGGCACTAGTTCCTCTAATGCCTTTAGCGTTGCTGATGAAAATTCTAACGACTCAGATATTGTTTTAGCAATTAGCAACTCCAGTATTCGCTTCAGTGACAAGTGGGTCATGGACTCAGCTTGTACATTTCATATGTGTCCCAAGAGGGACTGGTTCACTAATTATGAACCAGTCAACGGTGGTTCCGTTCTGTTAGACAATGATATGACTTGTAAAATTGCTGGGACTGGTTCAGTCAGGATAAAGATGTTTGATGGAATTGTTAGGACATTGTCTAACTTCTGACACATTTCAGAGTTGAAGAAGAATCTTATTTCTTTTGGCACTCTTAATTCTTTGGATTTTAAGTACACTGGTGAAGGTAGAGCTATCAGAGTCAGTAAGGGCTCCATGGTTGTGATGAAAGGAGACAAAAAAAATGGTCTTTATTTCCTTCAGGGCATTACAGTGACAGGTGCAGCTGCAGTGTCTGCTTCAAATGATCCAGACTCAGATGTCACCCGTTTGTGGCACATGCATTTGGGTCATATGAGTGAAAAGGGGATGTCCATTATAAGTAAGCAAGATTTGTTATGTGACTAGAAAATAGGGAAACTTGATTTTTGTGAACATTGTGTGTTTGGAAAACAGTGCAGGGTCCAGTTTTTTACAGGGGTTCATAGAACTAAAAGTTCTGTGGACTATTCATTCTGATATTTGGGGTCCATCTTCTGTTCCATCAAAAGGTGGAGCTCAGTATTTGCTTACATTCATTGATAATTTCTCAAGGAAAGTTTGGGTTTATTTTTTGAAGCAGAAAAGCGATGTTGTTAACTTTAAACAGTGGAAGGCTTTGATTGAAAATCAGACAGGCAAGAAAATTAAGCGACTTTGAACTGACAGTGGTATGGAATTTTGCGGAGGTGAGTTTTATGAATTCTGCAAAAATGAAGGTATTGTCAGGCACCGTACAGTTAGACATACTCCACAGCAAAATGGGGTAGCTGAACGGATGAACAGGACTCTCTTGGAGAGAGCCCGCAGTATGCTTTCTAATGCAAGCTTGTCTAAGGATTTATGGGCTGAAGCAATCAACACAGCCTACTTCTTGGTCAATCGTTCTCCAGCCACAGCTATTGGTTTGAAGACTCCAAATGAGGTATAGTCTGATACTCCTGCTGATTATTCAAATTGGAAAATTTTTTGTTGTCCCGCATATTTTCATGTTAATGATGGGAAACTTGAGCCAAGGGCAAAGAAATGCATATTCATTGGATATGCCAGTGGGGTGAAGGGATTTAGGTTATGGTGTACAGATCCTAAATCACCTAGGTTTGTAATCCGCATGGATGTTGTATTTGATGAAAAATCTATGCTTAATCCGAGAAAGGAGATTACTGTGTCTACAGGTAAAGAACAGGATATTGGCAAGAAGGTGGAATTTCAGGTGGAAACACCACAAGGGCTGCCCAGTGGCACCCAAGATCATGCTATAGCAGATGAACATGACTCTGATTCAAATAGCGGCGCACAAGGTGAGCAAGACTACAATATAGCTACTAGTAGACAAAGGAGGCAGATTAGACCACCTCAGATATATGCTCATGCAGATATGGTGATGTATGCTCTTACTACGGCAGAGGATATTGTTGGTCAGGAGCCTTCCAGTTATTCAGAAGCTATCAAGAGTGAAGAATCTGCACAGTGGTACGCAGCTATGATTAAAGAGATTGAGTCTCTTCACAAAAACCAAACATGGGATTTGGTTATGTTGTCAAAGAAGATGAAGACTGTTGGCTGCAAATGGGTCTTCAAAAGAAAGGAGGGAATCTAGGGTGATACAGATGCAAGATACAAGGCACGCTTAGTTGCTAAGGGCTTCAGTCAGAGAGAAGGCATCGACTTCAATGAAGTTGTGAAACACAGTTCAATCAGAGTGCTACTTGCTATAGTAGCATTGTATGACCTAGAGCTACAGCAACTTGATGTTAAAACAGCGTTCCTACATAGTGAGCTTGACGAGACCATTTACATGCATCAGCCAGAGGGGTTCATTGTTGAATGTAAAGAAGATCATGTGTGCAGATTGAAGAAATCATTATATGGTTTGAACCAGTCTCCAAGGCAATGGTATAAACGTTTTGATTCATTTATGATTGATCATGGTTATTTGAGAAGTAATTATGATAGTTGTGTTTATCATAAGGAGTTATCTGATAAGTCTTTCATTTATTTGCTACTATATGTTGATGATATACTTATTGCTGCTAAAAGCATATCTGACATTGGTTTGTTAAAAACCCAACTTAGAAATGAGTTTGAGATGAAAGACTTAGGTGCTGCAAAGAAGATTTTGGAGATGGAGATCCATAGAGATAGGAAAGCTGGAAAGTTGTACTTGTCCCAGGGAAAATACATTGAGAAAGTTCTTCAGAGATTTGGAATGTTTGATTCCAAACCAGTAAGTACACCACTTACTACACTTTTTAAACTTTCAGCTTCCCTATCTCCTCAGACAGACGAGGAGGAATGGTTCATGGCTAGTGTTCCTTATTCCAGTGCAGTTGGCAGTATAATGTATGCAATGGTTTGCACTAGTCCAGACATTTCACAAGCAGTGAGCGTTGTTAGCAGGTATATGGCTAATCCAGGTAAGACTCATTGGCAGGCTATGAAATGGATACTCAGGTATTTGAGAGGAACTTTGGACTTTGGCTTAATATTTGATAGAGATGTTGATTTCAGTTCTAGAGTTACTGGTTTTGTTGATTCTGATTATGCTGGAGACTTAGATAAAAGAAGATCATTGACAGGTTGTGTTTTCACTTTGTGTGGGTTTGCTATCAGTTGGAAAGTAACACTGCAATCCATTGTTGCTTTATCAACTATAGAGGCAGAGTACATGGCAGTAGCAGAGGCTGTTAAGAAGGCCATTTGGTTGAAAGGCTTGATCAATGACTTGGGATTACAACAAGATGAGATTTCAGTATTCTGTGACAGTCAGAGTGCAATACATTTGACCAAAAATCAAATGTATCATGAGAGAACGAAGGACATTGATGTCAGGTATCATTTTCTCAGAGAGATTGTTACAGAGGGTGTTATAGAGATTCTGAAGATTGCTACTACTAAGAATCCAGCAGATATTATGACAAAGCCAGTTGCAGTGTACAAGTTCAAACTCTGTTTGGACTTGATTGGAGTTCGGGGTTTGTGATTCCCTTAAGGGATTTGAAGGTGGGGGTCAGTTCTGTGGTCAGAGGTTTTCTTTTCTGTGTTAGGATTGGTAGAGTTCAAGCCAAGGTGGAGATTTGTTAAGAGGTGGCTTGAATCTAGTTGAAATATTGCTCTGGTGTATGTTCGCTCGAGCAGAGGTTCATTCAGCTCGAGCGAAATGCAAGTCCAAGAGTTCGCTCGACATTCAGCTCGAGCGAAATGCAAGTCTAAGAGTTCGCTCGACATCGCTCAACATTCAGCTCGAGCAAAATGCAAGTCCGAGACTTCGCTCGATACCGCTCTTCTGTTCGCTTGAGCGAAATGTCAAAACCCTACGTTTGCTCGACACCCGCTCGAGAGTTCGCTCGAGCCAATGTTCTCAGAAGTGAATATGCATTGTTTTCTATAAATATCAAACGGCGCCTCTCTCTTTTTTGTTCTGAAGTCACTTTTGTTTTATAAGAGTGATTTCTAGAGAGAGTTGAGAGCAAGAGAGATAACTTCTTTATGAAAGAAGTTTTGTATTATTCTTCTATACTCCATCATTGTTTATAGTGAAACCTCTGATACTAACCCCACCAGTGGACGTAGGCTCACTTTGAGCTGAACCACTTAAATCTTGGCATTTTCTATGTGTGATTGTCAGTATTTTCTTTTTCTTATTTCCGCTCCTATACTTCAAGTTAGTCTTCGATATACAGTTATTCCCAACAAATATTTCTAAGATGGAGAAAAATGAGATGCGGGACAGTAGACAATACAATGAAAGAATGTCCAATCAAATTAGATGTGCATATTAAATTGGGTTAAATCAGACAACACAATGAAATAATGTCCAACACAATGACAAAACTTAATCTCATTGAACACGAAAAATAAAAGTTTGCATATTAATGACTCATTTACTCTTTATAATAATCTGAAATATGAGATTTCTTTACTAAAAGATGTTGAAAATGAGAAGATATGCTTGGTTCTTGAGTTGTCTGATTCACATGCTTTGATTTCTTCATTCAAATATGAGAATGCCATGTTATTTGAATAGAACAAATCACTTGAGTATGATGAGTTGCATGATTCTAAAAAACATTTGAATAAACTCTCTTGTGATATACTTAATAAGTCATTCGAAAATCAAAAGCATTCTCATTATAAATCTGATCTTGGTTTTGTGAATGAGTTTTATTTTGTGCTTTCTTCTTTCGATGTAAAGACATGTTCTAATATTAGGGAGACACCACATGACTAGGAGTACTGTTAATACTTGATCATATATCTTAGTGCATGCATTGTAGTTTTTAGGTTGTTTTGCATTTTTTCTAGCTTTATGTTTGCATTCCATATTATGGTTTATTCTTCTTGTGAATTCATAATTATTTCTTTTAATGAAATATGAAAAAATTAAAAATAAAAAAATGTCAAAAATATTTTTATTATATATGAATAAGATCAATTTTCTTAGTGAAATTATTTTTGATATAATCATTGCATTTATGAGAATTTTATTAAATTAATTGATCAGATTAATGATGTATGTTTTTCTTTTAATTCTCTTCCAATTTCATGTTTTCTTATGCATTTGTGACTTTGGCTAGGTTTGAGTACAAAAATCATTTCATTTCATCTCATCTAATAATTATAATTTTTTTTTTCAGATTTTCACAAAAAATACAATAAACAATTCAACTTTTTTAAATCTCAAATAAGTCTAATACAATAAACAATTATAACAATATTTTATTCAACTTTTAACTAAAATCTCAACTCACTATCCAAATCTCCTATTAAGGTGTTTTGACATGGTATCACTTCACATGAGCTATTAATACTCTCGTCTCCGTACATATCATGGTATATCATGACCCTTGGTCATTTTGTGACAGAAGGGGGGAGAATAGTGTAGTACCTAACTTAGGGAGAGTTGTACTACTTAGGAGAGTTGGATGATAGATATAGGAGGAGAATAGTTAATGATACTGACATTATGTTATTTTGATATTATATTCTTATTTTTGTTTACCTCTTATTATTTGTTTGTTAATGATTTCAGAACAAGAAGGAAAAGTTTCTTGAAGATACTTTGGTGTCTCTATGCATAAAACTTGTTTAGATTAAACTAAGTTATTTGTATTAGTTAGAAGTTTTGTCACTAAATTGCCAAAGGAGGAGATTGTTAGTATAGACATAATGTGTTGGCATGTTTTTATGACAAGACTTAGTCCAATTGATTTGTAAATATGTTGGGTAGAGTCCAAATTGCAATTGGAACAAAAACTGCAAAGATTACAAATTCATAAGACTTGATGAGATCGATCTAGTCAAAGTAAATTGGTCATAACTTTTTATACCTACACTGTATTAAAGTGAAATTGATGGCGTTTAAAATCTAACTCAATTATCTACAAATTTATGTTTCACTAGAATCTTCAAATTATAAGGTTTACTAGGTCAAGATAGTTCGATAGTGTCAAGACTTAAAAATTAGATAGAAAGTCCATTCGAGAGTTTGTTTAACATTTGCTCGAGTAAAAATTTTGAAAATTACTTTTCCATTAAGGTTTGGACTCTCTAAGTGGCTTATTCAAATCCTAAGTATATATAGAATAATATGCACGACTTCTAGTTTGTGGAGAGAGGCCAGAGATGATGTATTCAGTGTATTTATTAGAGAAAATCCTAAAAAGATCCATTGCACATTAAAGATCAATTTTCTATTGATAAAGAGGCCTTCATCATATCACGCTTGTGTTTGAGTACTGTAGAATCCATTGGTGAGGACGTATTCGTTAGTCGAAAGGATTTTCGAAGCTACTTGGGTGTAGAGATCGAGTTGGTGCTCATGGTAAAACTATAGAAAGGCTGGTGGTTCAGAACTGTCAGGTTATGGAGATCAAGTACGATACACGTGGTGTTGTAAATAAGATTTAGTTACTTCAAGGGTATTGTATATGTTTCTAATTTGGTTGCAACAAACTTAATTTTTATAGTGGATTTTAGGTAATGACTTACACCAGGAGTCATTTTAGATTTTGAAAATATTCTTCAAATGAGTTTCTACTTATTCACCCTACTCTTGGTGTATTTGAGATCCGAACTACAAATTTTCAGAGATAATAAATTAATTTAATATTATCATAGTCAAGTAATTTGATATTCATAATTTTTAAATCGAGAAATTTAATTTTCATAATGATTAAAATATTTACCTTATCACGTATTTTTGTAATTTTCATATAAATAATAATCAATGCTTTGTGTTCAATTACAATTGAGAAAAAAAAATCTATTGCTCAGTTTTTTCTCCATCATTCTCATCTCTCTCTCTCTCCTCCACTTTATTTCAATTTCTATGACGTTTTATAATTTCTATCAGTGTGTCCACTGTACCCTTAACCCATATTTTCAAATTGAGCAATAGTTGTGTTTATTTAGTAGCTTTTTTATTTATTTATTTATTTTCGCACTTTACTTGGTTTTATCCCTTGCTTCGCAAATCAGATATGGTTGAGGGTTTCATCAAACTCAAGTACATTACCAACAAATTTACTTTATTTTCAAATTAAAACAACTTCAATACCACAATAATAGGAAATATATTTCAACTCAATTTGCAACTCTTTCATTCAAGATGACATTGTTCACAACGAATCTTACCCCATGTATCTAAATAAAATGTTTTCATTGAAATGGTGCTAACTCATCTTGCACAATCTCGACATCCTAACCCTTTTGGCTAAATGATTTTACATAATAAATTGGCTCTTTGCAACATTGCTTAACGACCAAAGTCCCTATAAAAGTTACTTAATGTTTATCCTCCTTATTCTCTCATCCGATCTTTTGATATTTCTAACTAATTCTCATATCATGCTCCATACCTGGGGTTAACCCTTTTAACCAAAATCAATGATGATCATGATGATGATAGAACTTTAATACAAATCTTTAAAAAAAATTTCTCCAAAGGATTCCTAAAAAATAGCAATTGAATAATAATAAAATATTCTCTCTCCCACTTATGTCACCCAACACTTTTCTTACTACCCTTATCTAATTATGGCAACATGCCATTCATTCCAACTGTCACGATCATCGATGTCATCTAAAAAATGTAGAAAGTAAATGGGTGAGTCCATCAACTCAGTAAGCAGTGAACCTATACTAGTGTGCAAAACATGAGTTAGTTACACAATGCAGAAACAAAATCATATTTCAAAATAATAATCAAGCGGTATTTTATAAGCATTTAATAATAGTGTAAAGAACAGTTGACAATAACTAAAACAACATCAAAAACATAAATGGAAGCTATGTTTGCACATATGGAAGTGTTGTGCATATCTGTAGTTAGTCAAGTAGAAATAGAGTGCACTCAAAACAGCAATGTTGGTACTGAAATAGTAATAGAGACTACGTTTTATACTCAAAACAAGGCTAGAAAGAGAATAAAGGCCACAATTATTACCCTTGGCAGGGCCCGTAGCCAGAACAAAACAAAATTGTATGCCTCAGGGTTTTCAAATATAATGCAATAACATAATAGTGTATTGAATAGATAATATCATAGATTCACCTAAACATTTCAAAAGACATATTCACATTTTATGCAGTAGATAAACAAAGTATAAAAATATTCATGTCTATACTAGTCATGACAAAAATTTCTCATCTCAATTTTCAGATTTAGAGAGTAGTGAAGAAAATAACCAAGATAGGTTTAATCACAAAATATTGAAGTCTCTCAAAATCGACCACCAGTAGTGTTTTGGTAAGTTTAGCATAGGAACACTGCTTACTTGGCTTGTTAGCATAATCAAACTTGTCTTACAACAAATCGAGCAAAACAATCGAGACCTAAAAAAAACCTAAAACCTCTAAAACAATTGAGATGAAAGATACTAAATAAACTCCATGACAATAAACCCATCATTCCAGTTCTTCTAACACAATTACTACACAACTTAAAGCCAACCAAAATAACGTACATGACCTTGTCGATATTTGGTCGGAACTACTCCATCTATGAATATGTCAATTCAAATATTTCCTAACACTCACTACCTAATGTGTCATCAACCCATTTAACTAGGTTCAACCACATGTCATAAATCGGTTTATATCACAAGCCCAAATTCTCGATAGGGAGAACAATCATATAAACATCCTCCAAACAACTCTCCACTAACCATCAACCTAATCTTACTGACAAAGTTTCATTGAAATTATGTCTTTTTCCATTCCTTTGGCCAAGATACAACCAACACTAACCTTTGAAAAATTTTCATGCTAGTCAATCGGGTTAACAACATAACTTCCCATCTCAAACGTCTCTCACAAATCGAAGAACATTAAGATACCCAACTAAGACAACAAGATATTTCATCCACTGACACTATTAGATGTTCTACACCATTCTATTTCCAAGCAGCAACAAATACAAATCAACATTTTGTACATATTTTTAAACTAACAATTGACTCTAAGACTCAACTCTGCAAAATTAATCGATGCAAGAGTCGAAATATCACCATAACCCAATACCTCTCAATTAGTAAACAACCCCAAAAGAATCTATCTGATCAAACTTCCCCATAGCCAATTATAGACACTTTACAAATCAATTAGTCCCGCCATAACTCAAGCCTAATTGATCTTATCGCCCTAAAGCAACTACTAGAACTATCCCAATTATTCACAATCCAACATTTTAACCCTTAACATTTGTTCAAACCAACTTCAACTCAATCCATAATGAGGTCTAGGAATTTACCTACTATCCAATGGTAGCAATTTCATGGTAAGAGGAGTAGTGATGTTGAAGCTATATGGTGGCATGGCAGAGATGTCGTTTGTCCATGGTTGTGACAATAACACAAGTAATATGGAAAATAATGTGAGAGGGAGACCAACAAAGAGGTAGGGACGGATAATGAGAAGTCTCATCTAATCAAATTGGGGTGGTGTAGAGGCAAGGCTTGTATTGCATGTGGTGCAATGTAGCTTTTTGTGCTAGCAACATGGTGTAGGTGTAATGGCACGATGGCATGCGACGAAGTTGCAAGCGACAGTGCAATAGTGATGAGTGTGAGACTCAAGGTTGACAAATAGATAGCAAAAGAAATATAGAGAGACAAAATACAGAGGTTAGAGAGAGGACGATTGAGAGAGGGTGAGGGAGAAAGGCATATATTGTTTCCATTTTTTATGAGGGAGAAGGCCCTAAAAATCATTGATCAATCTTCTAATTTTTTCTAAGATGACCTTTACTATGGATGAAAGGCCAACCAAAATTGCTTTCTACAAATATATTTCAATAGAGACTAAATTGGCTAGGGTGGCACTATTTCGCCTTATAAACCCTAGAGAAACCTTGCATTTAAGCCTATATTGTTTGCACAAATAAACATTTACAATGCTAAGATCTAAACTCAATAGCCGAGATCATACACTAGGGTGCCCAAGTGATCGCTTAGAGGAAAAGGAAGTGATCAGGCACTTAAAACTAGGAGCTGGGCTTTGAAGTAGCCGTCCTTTGAAGAAAGTGTAATAGCTCACTGGTCTAGATGGCACCAAAATGTAACAAGGCTAAAGTGATTCATAAAAGTGATGAGACCTTAAAAGTTGTTTTTCTAAGTGTCCGGAACGAGATGTTCTATCAATTTAGGGAATCTTTTGTCACAATACTTGGTAATGTCATAAGTGATAGTGCTAGCATGAGTAATGAGGGATTTTGGGAAACACAAAATCACCTACTAGTAGAAAGCTTCTTGCGCTCAATCAATATTGGCAGAGTGAATCAATACTTAAGGAACTTTTGAAAGGGCTATGGTCTAATGGGTACATGAAAGAAACGAAGTTGCTTTGACTCCATAACCATGCTTGTTTGTTTTAGTGAATTGGATGATCGGGGCAAGGGTTGCTCCCTCTTCACCTCACTCTCATTTTCATGATGTGAGCCTTAACTTACCCAAACTTTTTTGACTTGGCCTTGCTTGATCGCCTACGCGATTGGCAATTTTTCATCACATGCTAATTGAATAGGTGTTTATTAAACAACTTCAAGATTTTGTTGAACCCAAATCATTGATCATATTTGTTATCTTCCAAGGGCCATTTATGGTCTAAAACCAACTTCTCATTCCTTGTTCCATTGCCTGTCCTTAGTGCTTCTTCACAACTTTTTTTATCAGTTCCTTTATCTTTATGTTTGACACTGCTAATTCTTACATCATTATGTTGATTTATGTAGAAGCAATTTTAGTCACAAGCACTAATGTTAGTCTTATCATTTCTTTTATTTCACGCCTACAATTGGCTTTAAATGACCTTGGACCCTTCAAATATTTTCTCGATGTGCAATCTAATTGCAACTCCATAGGTCCTCATTTGTGTTAAGAAAAAAAATATTATTGACCTCTTACATTGTGTCCTTATACCTAAGCTTACTCTGCACCATGTGTCTTTGTGTAACGCCCCATACCCGGAGGGTCACGGAGTTAGTTCCTATCACTCAAAATCACATCCCATAATTCAAGTATAAACTCCAAAGTCTCAATAACAAATAAAACTTATTGGTTCAAATCAAAATATAAGTTACTCTACAAGAACATCAATGAACTACTCCAACATAATTAACTAAGAATACCACAAAATCTCAATAACAACATCAATATCCCAAAATAATACTAAAAAGAAAATGACTAGTTTCTTGAATAAAATCTTCTTATAGACTCTTGTAACCTTTTGACACTTATTCTACTATGCTAAACTAATCTCTCACATGCTTTCTATTTTTTATTCTCATTTGAAAGATCCAAATCACCTGAAAAATGATGGAGATAATTGGGTGAGTTAGCAACAACTAAATAAACAGTGAATATATACTAGTATGTATACATGAGATAGTTACATAATGCGGAGAAATAGAATATCAAAATAACAAAGAGATAGTTCAGAAACATTTATTACAATAATAAGATATACAAAAGACCGTAGGCACAAGTATAACTAAACATCATAAACAGAAGTAGAGGCCATGTTTACCCCACGATAGGGTTGTGCATGTCTGGAATTAGCCAAATAGAACATAAATCACTATCTTGTCACCCAAGTGATGTAGTCAAAACAGAGACCATGTTTACCCCCGTGGCAGGGTTGTGCATTCTACGAATTGCCATGCATAACATAAGTCACCAAAATGATTGCACTTAGAACATAGACCACTACTATAACCCATGGCAAGGCTGGAGACCATTACTATTACTCGTGTCAGGGCCGAAGGCCACTACTATAACCCGTGGTAATGCCATAACAAAAAAAAAATAGAATCTTTTGCCTTAGAGTTTTTCAAATGCAAGATCATATCATAGAACAGAGTAGATAAATACCGTATAATTAGATCATATATTTAAAACTTCATATCCACGTTTTATGCAATAAAGAAACTAAGAACAAAAATTGCTCATGTCTACATTAATCATGATAAAATGTCTGATCTCAAAGTTCATAATAGAGATTAGTGCAGAAAATAAGCGAGGTTATTTTCATAACAAAATATGCAGGTTTTCACAAAATCAACCCTAGTTAGTTTTAGACAAACGCTAGCATAGAAACATCACTTACCTGACTTTTGCAATATAATATGTAAGCTTTGAACTCGAACATAACCAGTATCACAACCTAATCCAGAAAACGTCACTAACATTAAAAACCCACACCAATACAAAACCAATCTAACAAAAACCTATAACCCAAATGATAGCTTAATAAGAGCCAGAATCCACTCCTTTAACCAATTATAATTAATCTTAGTGCTCCAAACATCCACTCTAAATTTTTTACTACCAGAGATGTGCACGACCAAATTCTTTGTTTCAGTTTAGCACAACCATAACAAATGACCCAACAAAATCATTCTCCCTCTGTTGGGACACTCTTATGACTGACCTCCAATATTTTAACTTTTTACCAATCAACCAATGATAGTAACAAAACCATCAACACATTCAACTCCAATACACCCTCCAAGAATAGTCTAATTAATCAACAAACCTCAAACTGACCACAATTGAAATGACAAGTACACGGGTAAAGAGGATACCTCACTAGGCATGAAGCGGTGTTCGACTAGACTCGGTGATGGAACAAGAAGAAATGAATGATATCATGTGGCTAGGCTCGTGGTGCGGCAGCCTCTGCTGGTTGCAGTGGCTAGCTTAGCAAGGAGAAACAATGTTATTGAGAGAGAGAAAGAGAGTGTTGAGACCATATACACAGAGGGAGAGGGAGGGAGACCGAGAGAGAGAGAGAGGGAGTTATTGGCAGTTTCGTACGACGTCATAACTGGCGGTGACAATGACGAGCTATGACATAAATTGGAGAAAAAGAGGCATATGGACGGAGAAAAAGAGGCATAAATTTTAAAGAAATGGAGTAAACAGAGATTAAATTGGAGAGGAAGACTGAGGCAGACCTTGGTTGTGGCATGAGGTGGCACGTTGGCTGCGGGTACCTTTATCGGTCGCCATGGACATCCTAACATAGAGACACGGTGAGACGCCGATAGAGAGTTAGAGTGAGAGAGAGAGTGTGAGTGTGAGTGAGAGTGAGAGAGAGATACAGAGAGAGAGAGAGAGAGAGAGAGAGAGGCACAAACAGAGAAAAATCAGAGCATAAGAGAGATACGGCTAGACTTACCGGCATGGTGTGGCATTCCAAATAGACAACGGGAAAGATAGGTAGCTGGGAAAAAGAAATGCGGAAGGGTGATGTACGATGACGACCTAGTCTTGTGGCACCGACTTGGCAACATAGAGAGGGAGGGAGAGTTGGGACGTGTGGGGGGTGGGGTTGTGCAGAAGGTATCCGTGGGAAAAGAAAAAAGTATAGAGAAAATAATAAGGTTTTAGAGGCCTCGGGCCTAGGCTTAAAATTTGGTCTTGGGTCTTAAAATGAGCCAGGTTATTACACTTTGGCACTCAACGCTCAAGATTGGTTGTTGAACCACTTGAAGATAGTGCTCTCCATCTTCATGTTGTTAGAGCTCCCCAATATTGCCTTGTCACTCAACTTGAAATTGCCTACTCTATCAATCAACTATGCTAACATATGCACTCAACCACCTCAGCTCATTGGACATTAGCTAAGCAAGTTCTAGGGTGTTAGGTTAAATCTTCCAATGAAAGCTCAACTAACCCATGACTCATCTCTCAAGCCCAAGAACCAAATGCGCATTATGGATCAGCGAGCAACCAAAACCAAGTCGTTGCCTCCAAAAGTGTGCGCTCAAAGGAGTCCTTGTGTCTAGAATTGCTTGCTAAGAGGAGTCCTCGCCCCCAGAAGTACACGCCAAGAGGAATCCTCGCTAAAAGGAATCCACACCCCAATAGTGCCAGCCAAGAGGAGTGCCTGGAAAGAGGATCCCTTGCCCCCAGAAGTGTCTACCAAAAGTAATCCTCACCAAAAGGAGACCCCACTCGCAAGAGTCCCTGCAAAGAGGAGTCCTTGCCCGTGTGGATGCTCATGATTGGAGTGCCTGCTGTGAAGCTTTCCAAGAAAGTTCTGTGAGATGCAAAAGTGTTCACCCCTCCCCCCTCCCATGACCACAGGTGAGGTCAAGAATCGTTGACATACCAGGGAAAAGGTTTCAAAAAGCATCCAACTAGGGAGAAGTGACCTAAATTAAATGGGCAAAAACACAAAGCCTTATGTGTATTAAATGAGACGCGTACCACCCTGTCCCGGAGCATGGATGGCAAAGTGGCGATAGCCTACCCACCCCTATAGAAATAGAGAAACATTTAATGTCTTCCTTCAATATCATGTGTCGCAAAGAACTACTATTCCAGATCCATGCAACCATTTGATCACCTATAAATATGCTATGGACCACAAGGAAGACGATGGGCTAGAAGGACTTCGGGTAGAGAGATGAAGATGGAAGACGAAGACTTGTGTTCTGGAAGACAAGTGTTTGAATAAAGCCAAGCTCCAGACGGCACCGTTTATTTCCCCATTTATGTTATGCTATGCATTTTATTAATTTCATGTAATTTCCATACTGTGCATTTTAATTGGTGTAATGTGTCATAGTCAGTTGAGTTTGTTAGGGAAGATATGCGTCTGAGATGAAGGAGTGGAATTCATCTGTCATTTTGGAATTATCTGGAACTTGTAAGGAGGTTGGGAGGCCCTCAAAACACTCCCGTGGCTAGTGGAATTTATTGTTTTCTCTTCTTCACATTTCATCAAACAGCTTATCTACATTCTTCCATTCACACGCAGAGCATCATTTCTACTTTGATTAGCTTCCTGTTACATCCATCTCACATTTCTATTCCATTACATTCCTCTCAGTCATTCCAAATCACAAATTTATGTTAAGTTACATTGAGATCCATAACAAATTGGTATCAAGAGCCCCTTCGATCCACCATGGCTGACGGCACTAGATTGAGGTAGCAGGAAAATCTTCAACGTCAAGTTGACACCCACGAGGAGAATATCCAGGAGATCAAGGACCGTTTGGATCAAATGTCTGAAATGTTGCAAACCCTCGTCACTAATCAGAATGTTGTGGCTAATCCGAATCTGGACCAAAACTTGGAGTTACACGAGGATAGGAGGCCTTTCCACAGAGGCATCAAACTTGATGTTCCTTAATTTGCTGGTGAGAATCCTACACAATGGATATTTAAAGCTAATCAGTTTTTTGAATATCATCACACACCCCCTCCCCAACGCCTTTTAATGGCTTCTTATCACATGAATGGTGAAGCCTTAGTGTGGTATCAAGATGCTACGGAGACTACACTGTTTCATACTTGGGAAGCTTTTACTCAAGCCTTATTAATACGGTTTGGTCCAACCGCATACGATGATCCCATGGAGGCGTTAACATGCCTCAAACAAACCTTTACAGTGGCTTCTTACAAGGCTCATTTTGAATCATTGTCCAATAGGTTGAAAGGCCTATCCGATAGTCATAGACTGAGTTGTTTCTTGAGTGGATTGAAAGACGAGGTTCGCCTCCCTGTTCGAATGCTCAATCCCCTCAACTTGAATGAAGGCTTTGGGCTTGCAAAAATTCAGGAGGAATTTTTACTAAGAACGAGGAAAACATAGCGGTCAGCCGGTGAGTCATCACACGTCCCCCCTAAAGAATTTTCTACCCTTAAGTTGCTACCCAGTGACCAGCCGAAATACCATAAGTCTTTTATTCCCTCTAGGAGTATTTCCTCAGTCCACATGGATGAGAAGTGGAATTTGTTACACAAATGTAAATAGCCTAAAGTTTATATGATCCAAGTTGTGGAAAGGAATGATGAAAAGGAAGGCAAAATTTTTTATGATTCGACTGAAACTGTAGACAATCAAAAGTTGGAAGATAAAGTTGGACCTGAGATTTCCATTCATGCCATCACGGGGGCTCCTCATTCAAATACCATGAGGTTGGAGGGGGGGTTAATGGAGTTTCTGTGGTGATCTTAGTGGACTCCAGCAACACTCATAATTTTTTGGATCCATCCGTAGTAAAGAGAGCTCGGTTAGTGGTGGAGGACTCTACCAAGCTGCAAGTTCGCGTGGCCAACAGCGAGTTGATTCAAAGTGGTGGTTGTTGTACTAATGTGGGGCTGTGCATTCAAGGTACTAAGTTTCCTACCTCTTTCTTTATGCTAACTCTTGGAGGGTGTGACTTAGTATTGGGTGTCCAATGGCTCAGGACATTGGGCACAATTATGTGGAATTTTTCTAACTTGTCTATGAAGTTCACCTTTGGGAACAAACCTGTGTGTTTATGGGGCTTATGTATGACACCCTTGTCCTTTGAGGGGAGTAATAAGGTCTTGCAAGCTGCTATATGCACTGGTAGTGGGCTTTTATTGCAGCTGTTGGGGCAAGATAGTGGGGTCCAGCAGGGGACCATTGACCAGGATATTGCCAAATTATTAAACCAATTGGTTGAGATCTTTGAGGAGCCTAAGGGTCTTCTTCCTAAAAGGGCTCATGACCACAAAATTACATTACAGGAGGGGGCAACACCTGTGTCCATTTGGCCCTATCGCTACCTTCATTACCAAAAGTCTGAAATCAAAAATATTGTGAGGGACCTACTGCAGTCCGGGGTTATTAAGCCAAGCACAAGCCCTTTTTCTTCGCCAGTCTTATGAGTCCATAAAGCGGATGGTAGTTGGAGATTGTGTGACGACTACATGGCACTCAACAGCATGACGGTAAAAGGTAAATTTTGAATACCAGTCATCAACGAACTCCTCGATGAGCTGAATGGGGCCATGATTTTCTCAAAACTTGACTTACGATTTGGTTACCACCAGATAAGAGTTGTTCCTGAAGATACGACAAAGACAACTTTTCGTACTCATGAGGGACATTACGAATTCTTAGTAATGCCCTTCGGGTTAATCAATGCTCCGACTACTTTTCAAGTGTTAATGAACGAAGTGTTTAGGCCCTTTTTACAGAATTTCGTCTTAGTTTTTTTTATGATATACTCGTCTATAGCAGCAACTAGGCTGCACATTTGAGCCATTTACAGCAAGTACTGATGGTACTTAGAGACCATCAGCTTTATGCCAAAATGTCTAAATGCAATTTTGGGGTTTTGGAGGTCAATTATTTGGGCCATGTGGTGTCAGGACATGGGGTGCAAGCTGATTATTCTAAGGTCCAATCTATGCTCGAGTGGCCACTGCCTACCAGCCCTAAATCCTTGCGAGGATTCCTTAGTTTAACAGGTTATTACCGCAAGTTCATCAGGAACTATGGGGCCATTGCAGCCCCCCTTACGGCCCTTTTGCGAAAAAATTGTTTTAAGTGGACAGATGAAGCTACACGGGCTTTTCAGACCCTTAAAACTGTAGTTGCACACCCACCAGTTTTACGCTTACCTGATTTTTCTAAGGCTTTCACAATTGAGTGTGACGCAAGTGGCATTGGCATAAGGGATGTTTTGATGCAAGAGGAACATCCGATTGCATTTATGAGTAAAGCTTTGAAGGGTAAGGCACTCATGTTATTTACTTATGAATGTGAATTGTTGGCTTTGGTCTCAGCTTTTCAAAGGTGACGACCTTACTTGTTGGGTCAGTCCTTTATTATTAAGAGTGACTAGCAAGCTCTCAAGTATTTGTTTGAGCAGAAAGTAGAGACGGTGACACAACAAAAGTGGATAACCAAGCTTCTAGGCTATGACTTCTATATACAGTACAAGTTGGGACAAGAAAATAAAGTGGCTGACGCGCTGTCTAGGAAATTCAAAACTGAAGGAATCAAGGACGGGTACTTAGCTCTAATAACTTTTCCTACTCCCAGCTTGATGAACTAAAAGCTTTCTATTCCTCTTCCTTAGAGATAAGTGAAATCCTCCAAAAGTTGCAAACAGGGGCTGAAGTACCTAAGGGCTATTCTCTTCAACAGGGCTTAATTGTAAAAAAAGGGCGACTTGTTATTGTACCACTGTCTGATTTCAAACAGAAGGTGCTGGAATATATACATTCGGATCCTCAAGCTAGGCATAATAGTTATTTGAAGACATATCAGCGTGCAAAAAGGGATTTCTTTTGGCAAGGCATGAAACGAGACATAAAACAAAAGGTGCGGGAGTGCCTAATTTGCCAGACTACTAAGGGGGAAACAGTGCTACCTCTTGGACTCTTACAGCCCCTCTCCATACCAACTCAAGCCTAGACAGATATTTTCTTTGATTTTGTTGAAGGATTGCCATGATCCGAAGGGTTTGATGTTATCTTTGTTGTGGTGGATCGTTATACAAAATATGGTCATTTTATTCCATTGACTCACCTTTATACAGCAGCAGTAGTATCACAAGCATTCTTAAATGGAGTTTTCAAATTCCATGGGTTTCCTAAAACAATAGTCTCAGCCAGGGACTCAGTGTTTCTAAGCTCTTTCTAGAAACATCTATTCTCGCTACAAGGGTCATCCTTACACTACAGCTCTGCCTACCATCTGCAATCAGATGGTCGGACAGAGTCACTCAACAAATGTCTTGAGGGCTATTTACATGCTTACACTGGACTCAAACCCAAAGAATGATGTAAATGGTTGAGCTTAGCAGAGTGGAGTTATAATAGCTCTTACCATACGAGCTCCAAGATGTCCCCTTTCGAAGCCCTTTACGCGTATCCCCCCCCCCCCAAGCTGATGGCGTATGTTCCGGGAACATCATCCACTGATGTTGTGGACCACCTATTGAAATCAAGAGAGCAAATCAAGAACTTATTGAAGGCAAATTAGGAATGGGCTCAAGATCGCATGAAGTTGTACGTTGATAGGAAGAGAATAGAGAGATCATTTGTAGAAGGGGATTGGGTGTTTTTACGCCTACAACCTTACCGTCAAAAATCAGTGGCAATGTGCCATAACACGAAGCTCTCTCCAAAATTTTATGGGCCTTTCCAGGTTCTTCAGAAGATCGGTACGGTCGCCTACCGGCTAGCCCTCCCATCGTCGGCACGAGTTCACCCAATGTTCCACGTCTCCTGTCTCAAGAAAAAAATCGAGGACTAAATTCAAGCTATTTCGACACTTAATCTAGTGGACAAAGATGGGTCCTTTCTTCCTGAACCAGAAACGATTGTGGATCGCCGTCTGAGTCACCAAGGTCACAAGGCCATTACCGAGGTTCTCGTCAAATGGGTGGGAGCTCCGTCGGAGGACAATAGTTGGGAGAAGTTATGAAAGTTGCAGGAGCTTTACCCACACCTTGTGGGCAAGGTTCTCTGATGGGGGGGAGAGTGCTAGGACCACAAGGAAGACGATGGGCTAGAAGGACTTCGGATAGAGAGATAAAGATGTAAGACGAAGACTTGTGTTCTGGAAGACAAGTGTTTGAATAAAGCCAAACTTCAAACGGCACCGTTTATTTCCTCATTTATGTTATGCTATGCGTTTTATCGATTTCATGTAATTTCCATATTGTGCGTTTTATCTAGTCAATGTTGTGCATTTTAATTGGTGTAATATGACAAAGTCAGTTGAGTTTGTTAGGGAACATATGCGTTTGAGAGGAATGAGTAGAGTTCATCTGTCATTTTGAAATTATCTGAAACTTATAAGGAGGTTGGGAGGCCCTCGAAGCACTCCCGTGGCTAGTGGAATTTACTGTTTTCTCTTCTTCCCATTTCATCAAACAGCTTATCTACATTCTTCCATTCACACACAGAGCATCATTTCTACTTTGATTAGGAGCATCATTTCTACTTTGATTAGCTTCCTGTTACATCCATCTCACATTTCTATTCCATTACATTCCTCTCAGTCATTCCAAATCACAAATTTACTTTAAGTTACATTGAGATCCATAACAAAATACCGCCAGACCCCATGCGAAAGGTTGATGATTTTTTCTTAGAGTAATTTATTGTTCTCTTCTCTTAAGCTTTCAAGAGGACTAACTTGCTCTTCGGAGTGATTTTAGCTGGCCCAACAAGCTGGATTAACCATATTACAGGTGAAGAAGACAGGAGAATTCTAATACTTTGTTAAGGGGTCAAAAACTGCAATAACATAGGGTTTCTTGAAGGTCTATGGATCTTGGATTGCTTTATACCAAAGTTTCAATTTCCCTTCATGCCTATTGATGCTAATTTAGGGAGGCATCCAAATAATCGAAAATCCATCACTAGATTTTGTATTTTTCTTGTTAATCGCGTTGTGTCCTAAAGGGCAAAGAAACGGACTATGGTAATCACCCCTGTTAAACTTTATTGGATCCGAATACTACATTATGAATTACATTACACGTCTCACGTTCCCGTCCTTTCATTTTGTGGTGTGAAATAGAAGTGCATTGACATTGGCTTCCAATCCTATATTTCAAGCATGTACCTAACCAATATTTGAGGAGAATTACCATTTTATTCGCGACAAAATGGAGAGTTCAGATATCATGGTTCAATTTATTTATACTCGAGATCAAATTGCCAATATCTTCATCAAGGGCATACAACTGCTTGGTTCAGTTTTTCAAAGACAGGTATCAGGTGTGTACTCCACCCATCAGCTTGCGCAGTGTGGGGGGGGGGGGGGGTTGGGTTAGAGTGGCAGATCCACGAGTTGAAACAACACAGGAAACACATGCATGTAATGATCAACCATACACCTCATTATGAACTTCGGTTGCCAGTTAAAGGGACTCAAGATTTTACCGCTCTTTTCTTCGTCAATTGCTTGTTTTACATTTTACAATCACATGACTGACAAAATCAAATCTTGGATATTATTGCAGACTGTTTTACATTCATGGATGTGTAATCTTAATACCTTAATTGCAGCTGTAAGCTTGTCCTGGAGCATGCATGGAATTTGGCAACTAATGAACTTCTAGCTTGGGCCAAGATCTATATGTAGCTAAACGAATGGGAATATATATGTATTCCTGGCCAATCCTTGCAAATATAACCCTTAAACCTAAATCAGAGTGAAGTCTCTCACAAGGACCTCATAACACTCGGCTTCCATGTCTATCATCAAAGCCTCAAAAAGCATATATTTCAAACAATTATGGGAGAAGAAAAGATGTTCCCACACTAATGCTGTTGGCTACGTTTTCTATTCTCCCAAAATAAGGAAAAGAAGAAAAATGATCAAACAATGCCTAAAGACAAAGTTTACATAAAAATAATCAATGGAAAGACTTTTTTACTATTGAGGCTTCGCCAAAATTGTAAGTTCTCTAACCTGCGGAATGGTAAGATATTATGCAACATATCTAAATACATTTACACCCTGACCAGTGCTTACTGATGTAGGAGGATTTTTCTTTACCTATCTTCAATGGAAAAGTCGGGTTCAACTGGCTTCTGTAATGAGCTTAGAATGTCAAATTCTGAGGCACGCCGCATGCTTCCACCTCTCCTAGTGCTTGCTGCCAATTTTGCTGCATATATGGTAAAACCTGAGCAGTGTGGGTGCAATGGTGCACTCTCTTCCACTGCAGATTTGGGCACAGAGGCCTTTAGAATCTCCCTTTTCTTGAGCTCAGCTGCTTCTTTCTGTCTTTTATATCGAAACCAAGCTGCCTGAATAAAGCAGGCAGCCCATGTTCTCCACTGGTGCGAGTGGAACCTAAATGTGTGCCTGACTTGCTTGCTGTGTAACCTTCGGAATCGGGCTGCTACAAACTTCAAATCCTCAGAAACGAGAGCGAAAGCTTCAACTTCATTGATAGCTTCCACAGTTCGTGTAGACGAGGGAAGCACAACATTTGGACGAGGGTCCAGGGCCCAGGTTAGCAATTCCTCACCACAAAAATCGCCTGCGCCAATGCAGCATGAGTTGAAGAACCCTGTGCGGCCACCATTGGTGGTGTAAGAATTTAAGCGACCTCGGACAATGAAAAGCATCTCAATGACGGGATCGCCCTCATGAACTAGGCAAGTTCCAGGAGTGCATAGGTAAGGTTTCAGCCTTTCACATATGGCATCTAGTATCCTATCATCCATCTGATCAAAGAGTGGTACCTGTTTCACATTTATAAGAAGTTCAGAATCAGAACTAGATCTAATGGTTATTTTGTTCAGTATTATGAGTTTACAGTGACCCATTTGATCCATAAAACAGAAAAGGAAGAGTAAAAGGGATCCCTTCATAGCAATTGTGAAGATATGGTATTTAGGTATTATCTGAAGCAAGAAAGACATCCAAGGAGTTGAAGTGAAGCAGAAGGCATGCACTATACTCTGACAAGAAAACTAGAATATTTTTTTACAGTCCACACATTAGCAAATTACTAGAAAGTACTTGAGAAAAGAGAATTGCAATCAAGGAACTAATTGGGAAGCTCACAAAATTGATTCATTCATAGAAATATGAGAAGAAATGAAAACCTACTTGTCGAACTAGATCAAGACAGAGGTGGCGTTTAATATCTCGCCTGAGATCCATTGGAAGGCCTTTAAGAACAGCTTCCCCATCAACTCCACAAGTTGCAACCCATTTGTATTGTTCATACCTTCGCACACGCTGCTTCAAATCTTGTGGTAGTTGCCTGTGACGCATCCACTCTTCTGCATCTGTTCTCCTACTCCTCCACTCTTCCAGTCTTACCATGGTGGATTGGAGGTACATCTGTTGAGTAGATATAAGGTACAGCAGAATTTCAGAATTTTGGAAATAGAACATGCCTGAATAACTACATGGGAGGACATGAATCCTAACAAGAAGTAAAAAATGATTTCCAGAAACTTAAGTCCAACAGCTGAATGGAAGTTTTAAATAGATTATGGTTGAAAAAGCTTATGCTATAGTGACTCAACAGAAAACTTGAAATGATATGAATAGAGCATCTTCTAGGAACTCTAATGGACCGCCCACAGAAAACATAGAACTGTATCTAGTTATCAAACTTTTATGAGGCCAAACACAAACATCTCAAAGCTTATTCTAGAGATGATTTTCTAGGGCCAGCAGAAAGTCCTCTACCAGCTACACGTACCTGCATGTTACCTATAAGCAGAGCAAAAAGCACCAATCCAAGTATCGCAATGATAACAGCAAAATTAATCTCTCCAATATAAGTGCTGGTGAAGAGATTCTGTCCCAAAGAGCTGCAATGTTTGATACAAACTTGGTTAGACAATTAAAAAAGGGAGTGTAAAATTCATTTTCTGAGAGACTTGATATATATATAGATATATATATATTTACCTGCATTCCACATTGCATGGCATGGCATTTATATTTGAATTTATCTTGTTTCTAATTGCTTCTTAGATGAATCTATTAGTTAAAAATTTTCAATTAACCCTAAAAACTTCAAAAATATGATTATTCTGAGAATTCTATTATCTCGATTGGCACTGATTCTTTGTCGTGATGGTTCCATTTTTTTATGTTCTTTTTTGTGATAGTTCCATTTAGAAGGATAGTAGTGCCTACAAATGATAACGATTAACATCATGGATTAGTTTTCTTATCTCACACTGTAATGTAGTCCAGGCTTACCTTAGATTTCTCAGGCCCCACCAAGGACAGTAGTAGTACTTGCTTAGAAAACTCGTGGCTGTAACTCCAACAGTCAATGCATCGGAATAGATACCAAACTGAAAGAAGTCAGTACTTGCACCACATAGAATTGAGATGTTACTTGTCTTAAACCAGGCATTTCTACTAGTTTCATTCACTGCACGGCAATAGAAAAACCAATTTTTGCAATCTTCTTGTTGAAGACTACAGACTTTCTTCCAACATTCATGTTGTCGTTGAAGGGATAGGAGGTACCAACAAGATCCTAAAACCTTTTCAAAAACAATAATAAGAAGTGGAATCAAATTACCGGCTGCTTCAAAAAATCAATAGCAACTACAACCAAAGAGCCAGAAAGAGAGAGAGGAAACAAAGAATTACAAGTTAGTTCTGAATGCTTCTCATATAACAGACAATCAAGCTTGTAAAAAATTCCAAAGTAAGAAACATAAACCAGAGTACGGTTTTCGAAGGATGATCTTTCAGATAATGGAGAATTGCTAAAACATTTTCAGTATGTCCAGGAGATATTTGGATGACAGGTTGCCGTCCAGATAGGGATTTATACAAGTAACTTACATGGCTTGCCAACATATAGAGCATCAAATTATATGCTGCTCCAGCCCATGCGGTTTCCATCACAACCCCATTGGCCTTGACAATTTGATATGAGAGGGGGAAGATAAGAGATAGCCTCAGAAGGTACTGGAAAATGATGAGGAAACGAAGAAAAACACTTGAAGGGATCATTTCTGAATCTCTTATGCTTGGGATTACAGCCCAAATCAACACCTGCCATAATATGAATGTAAATAATTCAAGTTCACGTCGGAGAGTTCAAATCTAGAAAGCATTCTCTGATGGTGGCATCTTAAGGTTAACTTGGAAAATGGAAGGAGAGGCAATAAATTCTTAAAAACCTATACAATCAAGTCAGAAATGGACACATAATTTCCGTTTCATAGACTAGAATAGCCTATTATCCAATCCCCACTCTCGGGGCCCTTTATCTAAATAGAAGAGGAAATAATTCTCAGACTCCTGAATGATAACAGGTTTGGGTTGAAATAACTTCTAAAAATTCAAGTTCTGTATGCTCTCTTTCTATATCAGGCAATGAAGCGGATTGTAAGCATGGTCTGCAAAAAACTAAGAGAAGTTGAAGCAATTAATTTATGAAGCAGCAAAGATTTAAACTCTACTCAAACTAAACAGGAAGGTACCAATCAATAGTTCGAATTTGTAGTTAGTGACTAAACAAAATAAACGAAAAAAACGGCATTCCTTTCGATCAAAACTGAACCTTATAAATTGGAAATTACTCTTTATTTTTAATCAAAGGATTTACTTTTTTTGATTTCATTTACTTATTTTTTTTAGGTGAATTTAAAATTGTTCGAATTGTATAATCGTCAATTACTGACATTGGTAAACGACCCAAGGCAATTTGATTATAATTCAATTCATGACGATCATAAGTAGAAAGCTCATATTCTTCAGTCATTGATAAACAATTTGTTGGACAATACTCAACACAGTGAATTAAAATATTTCATTTACATTGATAAGAGGAGTATCTACCAAACATAAAATTTATCTATAACTGCCTACATACCTGCGGAAGGGGTATGGCAGCAATAAGGTGAAGCCAAAAGTCTTTATGAAGATATCTTGAAGCAATCTTTGAAGGGTCAATAACAAGCTCTCCTCTCCCAAAGACTCTAGAGGACGGAGCAACATATGCAGTTTGAAACCGAACAACAATCTGAACAATGTAAAATGCATCAACCAGGGACCGTATGACTGTGAGGGTCACTTCAAGGGATACACTAACATCAATGCACGCCTCTTGACCAGCCACTGGTAGGTAAACAAATAAGGGGTCGACAAAAAGTGAAATCAAGCAAGCGAGTAAAAAAATTTTGTTCCATGTATCCACAAAAGTTCCTCTTGGATCCAGTACTATCTTCTCTACCACATCATAATCCTCAGAGAAGACTCTTGAGAGCACTCTTCCACCAAAGGGCTTGCCTGTTGAGTCTTTCATAGTCCCCATCAGTCTCAAATCAGGTTTCCATTTACCATTGATCATATCAATTATCGTCGAAAGACTATTTTTGGGCGGTGTGGAGATTTGCAGTTTGAAGAAGATCGTGTACTGTGAAAATTCAGGGAAGTAAGAATGTTTCAGTAAAAATTTGTTAAAGAATTATGAGGAGAATTCTCCACTTTTTGATGGCTGATTCTCTACAAGTGATGAACAGTAAATGCATTGAATGTCATGACTCGTGTTAGAGGATTTAGTAGACAACCCTTATATCAGATCTTGATCTACCCAGCAAAGCCATGGTATTTGAGAAACATATAAGAAATGTGCTTTTAATCAGTGGGATTCATCTGCCCTGTATACATACCAAAGCACCGCATTTATCAACTTCTTAATCACAACAAAAGTCAAAAACATAGATTAGAGAACTCAACTTCTTCCATGAATATATAGTCTTGTTAAGAATCATGATAAAGGAAAGTGTAACCACTTTTTGCAGAAGGTAAAAGGAATATCTTGTTTCATTTAGAAATACTTGTAAACATGGCAGTTTCATCATTATTAAGTGGCACAAAATAACAAAATAATAAAATAGAAACTCAGAGACATGTACAGTGTTGAATTCAGTCAAACAAAAGTTAAGAAAAGCTCACTAAGTGCAGAGGGTGGTGAACAATTAGAGAAAACAGTAAAGACAAGAATGAAGGAAGCACAGAACACAAGATCCACAGAGCAATTCAAGAAGCAAGAAGTGAAAACTTACGATCACGGTACGAAGAAAATACGGTCCCTCTCCCAATGGAGAACATGGGTTCGAAACCCCCTCCCCCATTGTAAATATAATAAATTTAAAAAAAAATTAAAAAAAAAAAAAGAATAAAAAGAAAGACAGGTGAGGGCATATTGGATTAGAAGGCACACTTCAAGAAGTGTAGTTTTCTTCTAATCTTATAAACCGTTCTTGTTTTTGTCCATCCCAACTTTTACGTGTTGGAAAAGTTTCCATATTTTAGCGTCATATATGAGAAAACGACATAAACTAGAACACTTCTTTAAGAAAATTTTATAAAAAGGAAAGAATCAGTAGTCAGGACATGTGGGTAAGTTGGTAACGAGATGAAACGCCAATTTTGTAAATAGTAGTACGAGTACAGTAGTAAAATAGTTTGAGTTAAATATTTTATAGAGTTTTAGTAAAAAAAAAAAAAAAATTGAATAAAAAAATTATATAAAATTAAAAAAAAAATTGAAACAAATTTTTTAATATTATTTTTATTTTAAAATTTGAAAAAAAAATATTATTATTTTAAAAAATTTTAAAAAGTTGTAATAATTAAGTTATGATTAAATGAAAAAAAATTAAAAATTAAAAAATGTTTACTATTTGAGTGATGTTTAAAAAATAAAAATTATAAAATATTTTGAGATGAGATGAGTTGACTTCCAAACATGTCGTTAAACTTTTGGTCAAACTTTATATTATAGGATGATAAAATTGGGAATACGTGAATTTTGAGTATTGATATAAACAATATATTTTTACAATATATTTCACAATAATATTATAAAATAAAAATATTTTTGTAAGGTAATATTATTTTTATAAAGTATTTTACAAAACTACCTCTCATTTAATAATTGTGAAATATATTCTGAAAAATATTTTTTGTACATCATTTTTTTCCCTAGAAAGGGAATTGCCTGCCTGTATGGCATGGAGTTTGATAGTATTGAGAAGCCAGAGCTGTCGAATTGAGGACAGACGAGGGGAATCGTGCTTTGAAAAGAAAAGAGTGTCGCAGCTCGTTGACTTGTATCTCCGAAGTCCAAACCATGCAAAGGTGCTTCCAAAGATTGGTTACTGAGCTCCGTTGAATCATAACTTCCTCTCTTCT
Source organism: Juglans mandshurica (assembly GCA_022457165.1). Lineage (NCBI taxonomy): Eukaryota > Viridiplantae > Streptophyta > Magnoliopsida > Fagales > Juglandaceae > Juglans > Juglans mandshurica. The sequence continues at coordinate 7,703,981 of CM039626.1, forward strand.
CCTCTGCCATCTTTGCATCCCTGCGCTGAGCCTTTTCACCTGCAAACTTTGTCCCCGTGGTGTGAGAAATTCACTTTCCATGTGACTCGCTTGGATACGTACACTTTTACTCGTGGAGCTCGCTTCCGGTACGAATTCGGAATTAGGAGTGTAAAATTTTCGATCAAGACCGATAAAATCGACCGGACCAGACCCAAAATTTGTTTCGCCGGTATCGATCTTTCATTTGTGGAACCGAATGGGTTTCGGTCGGATTCATGAGTGGGGTTTTTTCACCCCAGACCGGACCAGACCAACCGAACTACAAATATATATTTTTAAATATTTTTTATAAATTATATATATTATTTTATATAATAATTATATAAATGAATTATGTAATTTGAATCTAACCTATGATTATTGATAATATAAAATTTTAAATATATAATTATTAATTAACTAATATCAATTAACTAATATATAATTATCAATTTTGATAATTTTAAACAATTTTTTTTAGACTATTTTTAAGTAAGAAATGTGCAAATAAACTTAATTAATTATATTATTCAAAATTATAAACATTGTGGGCTTTTTTTATACTAATGAGCCGAAAATACATATTGCAGGTTTTTTTGTATACTTCAAGAATGATTGACTTTTTTGTATGATTGGGCTCCTATTTGAAATGGCCCAAACTGATATGGACCGATAGCTAACGGTCCGGTCCGGGAAAATGATGGACTATCATCTCCCGGACCGATTTACACCCCTAGTATGAACTCTGTCCCTTTTCATGTTGTCATCGAGATGCTCGCTCTGGGGTGAGCATTTTCTCTTTCCACGTCTCTCTCCAAGGTGGGGAGCACTTTGCTTTTCATAACGATCGCCTGGGTACAAGCGATTTGCTTCCCATTGTACTTGCTTGGGGATGAACATTTTTGCTTCAGTATTACTTGCCTGATGACGATCACTTTGTTTCCCATGGTGAGTGCACTATTGCTCACCTACCATTCGTACTTTGTCTCTATTTAAGCTCCTCGCCAAGGTGTATACTCAAAGAGAGCACTATTCCTTTCCACGTTACTCGGCGAGTGGAGAGCAATTGTATCTTGTAATGCTCGCCTAGTGGCAAACACTCTTGTAAGTTCCTCACCTACTGCTCATACTATGTCCTTGTCCCATAAAAAAATTTATGGGATGAGTTGGGTTAATTTCGAACTTGAGAAGAGGTCATTCGAAATTATTGGGAACTTGGCCTATAAAAATTGTAACAGCCCGCTAGAAATTCACTGGTGGAATTTCTATTGACTTTAGGAACCTCGTGAAAACCCCATAAGTTTTCACGAATCAACCAATCGCACAGGTTTTAGTCTGTCAATATAATCAGTGTTATCACTCACTGTAGTGCTAAAACTATGAGTTTAATTATTTGAGGTAGTTAGAAGTGTCAGAATGCGTTATGGTCTACGCCATTAAACTCAGTTGATTATTTAGGATTTTATGGCTCAATAGCCCATTTTCATAATTTCGGACGAAACAGCTGTTCGAAATTGTAAAATTATTTTTAGCGGCACATCGGGATTGAATTTTGGTAAACGATTTTCACTATAGGTTAATATGAATATTTAGAATTTTTCAGTACTAAGGTTATTATGCATCTTTTTGGAGTGAATAGTAACCTCGATAAGCGCACCCAGTGTAGTATTTTCAAAATCACAGTGTGGAATGTCCAAATTAGGTTAGAGAAGTTTTATTTGGATACTTGGCAAGATCTTAGGCACTCATAGTGAATGGTATTAGACACTTGGCACAAAGAGGAACCATTAGATAGATTTGTTAGAAAATCAAGGTGTGAGATCATGCCACCTAAGCAAAACTTTTTTTCATCTGATCAACCAATTGTGCCAGACCAAAGAAGGTTTCAATCCTAGTGAAACCTTAAATGATTGGAATCCAATTGAAACCCCAAAAGTTTGGTTGAAACTGAAACCCTAAACGGTTTCCCCAAACCCTAAAGTTGGCCTCCAAACCCTTTTTAATCCGATTTCTAGCATTGTGTCTAATCATTTGATTAAATCACTTCCACATGCTATTAATTAATCAAATCCTTGTTATGACATCATTATCCAACCTTTTAAACCTTGAAAATTTTATTGGGCCAAGAATAATTGGTTTTGGGCTTGATAGCATCTCAAACCCTAACCAAACCACCTTTAAACCCCAAATTGAAGCCCACTTGGTTGGAGCACACCAAGGCCCACGAATTTGGCCACATTGGCAAAGTTTCTTGAAGAAGTTTCCTCCCCCACATGGCAGACCATTCACTGCCTTTGGCTGCACCCAATAGTGCCTTGATGTGAAGGAGAAATCCACTCCATCAACCTCCATCTCTCACAACTGTTGCAGGCAGTCCTTTGCCCTCATTACTCTCCACCTTATGTCACATAGCCACCTCCAATCAAGGGTCATTCCAGCCCATAACTTCTCCCTCCAGGAGTCTAAAGTCGTGCAAGACACACTTCTCTCCATTTTATCACTTCTTCCCCCCCATTCTTAGAGAGAAACCTGAAAGAGCTCTCTCGGGCAGATTTCTAGGTCTTTTTGCGTGGCTATTTTCGACCCTTTGTAAGTATTTTCTCATAATAATTCCTTCATAAAAATTGTTCATCTTTGAGTTTAGTTTCCGTGTATATCTTATTAGTCTCATTTCATGGTCATTGGTTGGTCAAAAGTATTTTTAACAATGGAAAGGTCATTCTGGGCGTGAAACTGGAGAGTATGATATGTTTTTGAATTTTTGACCAAGCTAGTGAACATATTTTGGTCCAAAAATTTTATGGAGTGTTTTTAGCATGTTTTTATGAATGTTCATTGAGGTTTTTTTGCCTGAATAAAGCTTTTGATAATAGATTTCCTTAGATTTACAAACTTTAAAACTGGAAGTGGAAAAACAGTTTTTATTTTGTGAAAGTTTGAATATTTCGTGGTTTAATCTTATTCCAAAGGCTTTGATATTTTTATATGATGATCCTAAGCCTCTTATATACATGTTAGGATGTTATTTCGAAGATATTTAGTATTAGTTTTAAATATATGATTTTTTATGCAAGGATTTCGGTTTGGCCTAAGATTTAATGTTTTTGGGTTAGATCCATGTTTCGTTGAATTTTAGCCATGTGATTTTAAGTTTGATGGTTGGATCTTCTTTAGGACACATTTTTTAAACCATGAGATGTTTTAGTTTAAAGATCAAATATCTTAAAGCCATGGATCAAGAGATTGATCAAAATTAGTTGAGAGAAAATTTTCTATTTTTGGACTAAGTGTAAAAACAAAAACTCCAAGTGTTGTTTTGTGATTTTGGTGACTTTTGTTTGATGATTTAAATCATGATTGACCTTAGGATGATGTTATGAATATGTTAGAAGTAAGATTTGAGTTTTTTTGAAATTCATGGAGATATTTTTATTAAGGTCAAAACTTGTGATTTAAGGGTTTACTTTTTGTTAAAAAGTTTGGTGTTGATGATTAGCTTTTCTTAATGGATATTTTAAGTGTATTTTTAAACTTAGGATAAGAAGATCCTTGTTACAAAATTTACATGAGGAATATAAATTTTGGTAAATTTTATAGTCAGGATGTGAAATCCTTAAGTTAGGGATAAAATGGTCATTTTCCCACATGTAGAGGGTAAAATGGTCGTTTTACTCTAAGTTGTCCCTTTTCACTTTTCTAATTGTTAGTAATTAAATTTCTAACTTTTAGAATACACTCATATAGTTCCTCGTGTTTCGCGCTTTATTCTTGTAGAATGCGACGATCGAGGTAAGTTAGCTCTTAACTTACTATCAATTTATTGTGTATGTGTGATGGGTAAGGGAACTACAATTTACGTTTGTATGTTGTTATATATGTCATGTCATACCATGTCATCACATGTTTATCTATTACACGAATTATTCGGTTACGAAATATTTATCTGTTACATAATATATTCTGTCTCATGTTACTATATGTTACAATTATGTCACATTAGGTATGCTATATGTTACATGTATGTCATGTCAGGTAATATTCATTGTCACATGTTATGTAATGTTACAAAATGTTGTTTGTTATATGTTATTTCATGTTACGAAATATTGTCTATTACATGTATGTCATGTTATGAAATGTTGTCTGTTACAGTCTATTACATGTATATCATCTTATGTTCTTGTCATGTCACGTTGCGAACTGTCATGTATGCCAGTTGAGTTATTCATGTCAATCACAACCTTAAGCATTAGGATGGGGTACTATCCTAGTAGAACTCCTTTGTTCACGCTGGAGTGTCTAAATAGCTGTAAAATTCCCTAGGTTGATGAAGTACAGTCAACATATTCCGAATGGGGCCTAACTAGCTGGTCACCGGAGCGCGGCAGACACTAACACCGATGGAGCCACACTTTATGTTACATGTGTTTACTGCAAGAGTGACACAAATAATTCATGGGGCCACAACAACTATGGAGCATGAAGTATAGGGCCACAACAATTGTAGAGCATACACTATGTGAGACACATCAATTGTGACACGTAGAATACATAGGGCCACAACAACTGTGGAGTACGTATTAACGCACTCACAGCTGGTATAGACACCTGTGTTGTGATGCAGTAATCGGCAGGGACACACGGCTCAAGGGGACCCGTGTAGCACCCGTATGGTCACTTTATTAATTAAGTCAATTGAATAAGATTCCAAATTTATGTATTTCACGTTCAAGTCATACTTCACGTTATGTTATGTTCAAGTTCAAGTTCACGTTCATGTTATGTATGTCCACGTCCATACTATGTTTCAAGTCCATATTATGTTTCGAGTTCATGTTCATGTTATGTCATGTTCACGTTCACGTTATGTTTCAAGTTCACGTTTATGTTATGTTATGCTCAGGTTCATGTTATATTCAAGTTCATGTTCAAATTATGTATGTTCACGTTCATGCTATGTTTCAAATCCATGTTATGTTTCAAGTTCACGTTCATGCTATGTTGCTTTTCCATGTTATGTTTTAAGTTCACGTATATGTCATGTCATATCATGTCAAACTAAGTTTCAGTTTCAACTCAAGTTATGTCATTTAAGCCATACTATATGTCAAGTTATGCTATGCTTACTTATGACTTTGATTATGCATTCATTCTTTTATTGCCATACATGCATCATTAACCTGTATGGAAGTTTCTTGTTAACTTCCTGAGATTTGTAATCAAATCTCACAGTGGTAGTCCCAACTACCATTCCCCCCAAATGATAGGCGATGTGTCAGGATTAGAGCAGGGAGCAGACACTGGCAGACTAGAGGAGGTTGACTAGACGTCGTAGACGCAACACGGAGCTTACAGCTTCCATAGTTAGGTCTTTGGATAGTATTCCGGCATCATTACTCGAGTTACGGGAGTTACTCAACGGACTAGCCCAATAGTATATTTTGGCAATGTAACTATGGAGCCAAGTCTCCGTTGTTTTGAGATTACAGTCTTCTGAGACCCGTGCTATAATCGTGGATGTTTTAAGTATGCATGGTTTATATTTTAACTATTTGGGATATTATAAGTTTGGTGCATAGTATTGTTAAAAAAAAATTATCCACTGCAAATATTGCATAATGCTATATGCATGTTAGGAACATTGCATCTTATATGTCATGAACGGGGGTAGGTAACCTTGTGTTACATATCCTGACGCTTCGGATGTCAGTCCGATCCCAAACGGAATCTAGGGGCGTCACAAAAATATGGGGAGGCTTGGGAGATTTTTGGATCAGTTAAAATGGAACATCTCGATTTTAAACCCCAAAAGCCCACGAAAAGGCCCAAGCCCAATTACTCAACATCCAGACTTGTATATAACTCCCATGCACATTTCTTCCTCCACTTTCCTTCTCATATATCCCTCTAGGGTTGTATTACCTATTGGTTGCCTTTGCTACAAGTCACTGAAGAATTCCTCCCTAAGATGCCAGCCTAGATCTATTGCAAGGAACATCAACCCCATCACGTACGTTGCCAATCATAATCATAGGGCAAACACTGAACGGCACAGCCAAAGCCCATGCCCCAAGAACAAACTAGCCACCGCCGCACATCCATCACCATCATCAAAAGCCCCTATTCCAAGCAACAAAAACCCAATCAACGAACTGTCAAAGCTCCTCCGCAGCTACCCAGTATGCTCAGCCACGGTGAAGCCAACCATCATCTTCAACCTAAGACTGCTACCGCCAGCCACAACTGCACTGTTGCTCTCTCTCTCCACCGTAAATAGAGAATGAATGCCCCTGCTCTGTCTTCATGAGCCGCAAGATGTCCAGACCAAGAATCCCACCGTAAGCCACCACCCCGTACAACTTCTCATCCTCAAGCCACCACCAGTCCCCGCCTCATGCAATCTAGCCACTACAACCAGGAAATAGCCCCCGCCCACCACCATAAACAACCAACTAAACTTCCCTGTTTTAAACCCACAAGGACAAAGCCAGTCGCTGCACCTCCATTGGCGATGACAGAAGCTGCCACCCACTTCCCCAACTGGTCATTGTTGCATCGTAAGCCTCTCTCTCTCTCTCTCTCTCTCTCTCTGATGTGAGTAACAGACTTATCTATGAGTGTTTCGCTCTGCCCACCGTCGGCCACCACAACTCGTGTCCTCGGGCAGCCAAAGAAACCACCAAACAGCCACCCTCTGTCACCTCGCGCCGCTCCAGTGATGCCGGGGTAGAATAGGAGATTATTCTGACGACTAGTTAAACAATAGAAGTTAGAGATCAAGATTGAGAAAAATCACAAACAGAGAGAAACTCTAAGATTAGGGTTTTATCATAAAACAAACCGGGTTTAAATAGCTAAAGAAAAATGGTAAAATTGTAATTAAGGCTAAACAATAAAATACGGAATAAGATAACTATGGTTAAAATTTTAGCCTAAGAATTCAGAATAAAATCGTTACTAAAGATAAACATTACCATAAAAGAAAACAAACCAAAAATGAAAGAGCTAACTAAAAAAACATATCTCAAGTAGACTGATTTTCTGTTGGGTTAGATTTTTAAGTTGGATTGATTTTAATACTGGCAGAACACCACTATAATATTTTGTAGTGGGCTAGGCTAAAAAGAGAATTATAGGTTTAGGATATATGAGGCATTTCAGGTTTTTAGCTGTAAAGTACGTGCTTAATTAGAGAGTTATGCATGATTGGAAATTGATGCAAGTTACATGCCTATTTATAGGTGACGATTGATATTTCGCTTGGCACTGTTGTGAGAAAATTCAAAGAACTTAAAAAGGTGCAAGTAAGCGAGACTCATATGCTAGACTTTGCATAAAAAGAAATTGACTAAAGCTGATTTATATAAAAAGAAAAAAAAAAAGAAAAAAAAAACAAGTATATTTCGTTATGAAAAGAAAGTTGAAAACAATCTCGGTCAATTTATCTGCATTACTCATGAAATCCATATAAGAAGAGAAAAATATTTTTTGTCATGACTAGTGTAGACATGAGTTGTTTTTAACATTCTAGTTCTCAGTTGTATAAAGTGAGCGAATATAAAAATTTATGCATGATTAAATAAAGATGATCTAAATCTGGTGTGATCTGAATATAGTCAGTACTCTGTTATGATATTATGTGACATATGAAAACTTCGGGCATGATATTCTGTTTTTTTTTTTTTTTTTTCTATTTTGACCTTACCACCGATGCAAAACTGTGGTCTCTGTTGGGTTGGTACCAACTTCTCTGTTTCTAGTGCACTACTTTGGAAACAAGTGCTTTTCTGCGTGGTCTTTCCTGTGTGCACACTCGGGACTCCGAGTATAATAAAGGAAATATTTCAAATTCTATTTATACTCAGTTGGCCACCTAGCTTTGCACAACCCTACTATAGGAGTTAAACATGGAATTACATTCTGATGTGATATTTCAATTATGCTATGTCAAATGACTTTTGAATATGTATATTTCTGAATTGTCGCTCTGATATTTTTGTTAACATGTATTGTTCTGCATTCTGTTATTGGCTTATATTTACACACTAGTATATGTTCCATGCTTATTGAGTTGTTGATAACTCACCCCATATTACCACAATATTTTCAAATGTTTTGGACGTTTCAATTAAGAATCAAGATAAGGAGCATGGGCAAGACTTTTTTAGCGTAATGGATTAAGTGCTAAGAGGGTAATTTGGTTATAGGAGAGTTTTATTCAGTGGATTTGTTTTGTTCTGTTGACTTGGTATTTTCAAATGTTGACGTTTATTTTGAGACTTTGTGGTGTCTTAGATTAATGATATTGTAGTAGTTGATTTGAAACAAAGATTTTTATGTGTTATTGAGACTTTGGAGTTTATATCTGTATTGCGAGATGTTATTTTTAAGTGACAAGAAGTAACTCTCTAACCTATCAAGGTACAGGGCGTTACAAGCATAATACCAATCTTGATGAAATACTTGTACACACCATTTGGATTTTGAATTTTTCATGCAAAAAATGTTAAAATCACCATACAAAAAATGTTGAAACCAAGACCGACCCTAACCCAGAAACCCTAACAGTTACAAGCATAATACCAACCTTGATGGCAACCTACAAGCATACATAACCTTAACATCATTCCCTTTTTAAGTGCATATGCAACTTAAAAGTAGAAATACATAAAACTACCATTGACTTAGACTTCCTTCACTTAGACCCATTCAATTATCAAATCCATCATCTATGCATTTATGACTCTTCTCTAAATTATCAAACCCATTGCTTGAGACCCACTTGAGGTCACCTTTCCAAAACACAGCATCCTATTTCATGTTCTTATCCTTGATTCATTCTAAAGGTTAAGACATACTATCACCTTCATCACACTCTTCTTACCAAACCCTCCATTTCGATGCATAACTCGAACCAACCAAGTTATACAACTCAACCCATGTCAATACATACATCTCTTCCTCCATTCATACATAATCTAACCAATATTTTATCGTAATCTAAATCATGCATCATACACAACTTTAAACCAACGTTGAGGCTTAAACACCATATACTCATGCTTAAGACAGACTATCCATTACATATGGTACATCTATCCGGCACATGCATCCAACTAATTTACACATGTACCCTACCCTTTTATTACCTAAGATCAACATATAGTCTACTAAAACGTCCGCTTGTGTAAACAAGCTTCATACACACTGACACTAACATTCAACTTAAACCCAACCAACATAACACTTCAGACAACCCGTCCAACTACATAACTTATCACGCACTTTACATGACATACACAATATACAACCATATCGCCAACTACACAACATACCATCACTTCACACAATTCACAACCACTTCAAAACTGTACAGTAATCTCATCACTTCACATGCACAATTCACTACATAAAGCACATTCACCATAGTCCGCCACTTCACAATCACAACCCCATCACAATTACACCATTCACAATCACATTACAACGTCACATTCAATCCCAACATTTCATAACATCCTGCCATATCACCAATTATATCACAATTGTATAACAAACCCCGTCACTTTACACTACGCACAACCACAACACAAACTGCACAATAATGCTCATTACTTCAAACCACACAGCCACATTACAAATTACTCTGTTCATAGTTCACAATGCAGCATATTCACAGTACACAATGCACCACACAACACATTCCACAACATCAATTAAGCTTCACAAACACAACAGTTTCAAAAGGGATGGAAAATATACCATAAATCGGGGGCTGAAATAGTTGTGTCACTTGCTGATTAATCGTCAATTATGTGGTATTAATACTCTTAAATATCTTGGGTTAAAAGAGTTTTATGTGTTAAAATGAGAGTATTAGTAAGACAATGTGATTTAACTTTGTTTGGCATGTGAAATGATTTTCTTGTCCCTAATTAAATTCAGAAAGATTTATATAGCTTATGTGTTCCAGGATTTATCAAGAGTTAGAGCTGAAAATAAATCATCACAACCCACATACAAGCACTTAAGCCCATGAGAGGAAGCCCATGAAGATCAAGAGAAATAATGCCTCACGCCTAAGTGCTGAGCCTGGTAGAGAAAAAGAAAAGGAGGCTTAAGTGGAATGGAAAGTGGGTTTGCTAGCCGAGGAACGCACGGGCACAGGAGCCTGGGGACCACGAGCAGAAACCGTTACAATGGAGAGGCTGAAATCCATGAGAAAGGAAGAGGATTCCGGATATAAAAGAAAGAGAAATTTCTTGGTGATGGCGGCTAGTTTTTATTCCCATTTTCATTAGACTTTCTTTTTGAGTTTTTCTTTATTTCTTCAGTCGAGTTTCGTTTTCATTTGCTGGCATTATTATTTTTGGTCTTACTTTTTTTGTTTTTCATGGCCCGAAGGCTATTGATTTTTTGGAGTTTTTTTTTTCTTTTTTTTTTTTTACGAACTGGGCGTCGGCTTTCCTCTTGGTGGAAAGGGCTTTTCACATTGCATTTTTTGGGTAGTTTTTAGTTTTTCGTTTTCGGGTTAGACTCAGTATTGATTTTCTGTTGTTTTTATTTTGGTTCTTTTCGGACAATGGAGTTTCACGGTTTGAATCTTTGTTTTTCTTGGTCATTTTGGCCAGGGCATTTTCTTGGAGAATCTAATTTTTGCATTCTAGGGTTTAACCTATTTGGGTTTCTTTTGCTCTTAGATTTTTTTATGGCTTTATTTAGATTAGATTTTGCTGTTAGAAATACCATGTATAGCTAATTTATGAAGCTTAGGTTGTGGAATGAGACTTGATTTGCTTTGGGTTCTAGTTTAATGCAATATTTTGTTGATAAATATTGATTTCACTTGTTGCTAGTCGGATTCAAATGGAAAATAGATTGCAGCTCTTACTCTTGATTTTTTGTTGACGTATGGCACAACAAAAGCTTAAAAATTAGCAAGGCTTCTCTCAGTTGGTTGTTAATGTGTGTTTGGCTAGTAAAGTATTGAATTCCTTAGAAAAATATTGAAAAACCTGAGCATAACTCCTTTTTGTCTTATGTTTATCAATACCTTGATTCGGTTGTTAATCAAGAAAATTATCTAGGAACCGAAATAAAAAGAGTCTCATACCCATCCCAAGTGTTTGTCAATTTGTCTTTTCGATTAGAAACTTTAATTCCAGTTTTGACTTAATTTTTACAGAAATTAAATTCATACTTTTTCGTTTCTTAATTCATCTTCAAGATTCCTCACATTGCATTTCATTTTATTTTTCATCTGATCTCATAGTCAATACATCTTTTTTTAGATAACAAAATTTCACAAATGCTTTGATAATCCTTTGTCCCTGTAAAATACGATCCTGGACTTATCATTGATACAACTTGACACTTCTACACTTGGAAGCTCATTTTAGACTGAGTCACTTGATGTCCGGCAAGGTCTCGTGGTGGTGGCTACATACGTACAAGGAGCTAGTTGAGGCTTGGTGGTTACTGGCATGACCTTAAAACAACGGTTGTTTGGGTGGCTTACAGTGTTTGTCGTGGCTTGGAGACTCATGGTGGTGGCAGGGGCTGTTTCGTGTGTCATGAACAGGGGAAAGGGGATACAGTGCCTGTGGGGGGTTGAGTTACCGGCTAAGGATGCGGCAGTGATGGGTTTCTAAAAGAAGGAAAAGAGAGGGTTCTATCGGATGAGGTGAGGTTGTGAGGGAGGAGGGGCTAGTCGTCGACGAGGCACGACGGCTAAGGTCCAAGGTTGTGCCATCAACAGCGGTGACGGTGACTGGTGCGCAGTGAGGTTTTGGAGAAGAGAGTCACAGGGGGTGATGCCTGGAGGGAGGTGAGAGAGAGAAGAGAGGAAATTGAGAAAATTAGGGCTTCTGGGAGAATTAATATAGACTATACATCTAGGAGTTCTTAACCTAGATCCAACGATGGAGATTAAACACTTTGAAATAAGAAAATAGAAAGGAAATGGAATTATACTAAATGTAAAAATACAACTTTTGATATATTGATCCCAAAAATAATACTTTCATCATAAAATAAAATGATGAGTTTAATAAATATTTATAAGAGAAATAAACCCATCTAAATAAATAGAGTTTTTAACATAAAATAAAATAATGAATACAAATTAATATTCCTAAAGAAATAAAATCATTTACATAAAATAATTTTCTAAAACTATATTATTTCGGGATTCCAAAAATATAAAGAGGCTTACTTGAAAATTAAGCTTGATTCAATAATACTAAAAATACCCTATTTAAGATATTTGGAGGATTTTAAAATATCCGGCTCGCTTTAAAAATCATCTACTAAAGTTAAAACACAAATTTGAGATTTAAAATGCAAAGGCGAGACTCATGACTAATCAAGAGAAAAATGAGTGGTTGGTTAGACGTATATATACATATATATATATATATATATTACTCTATCTTTCTCTCTCTCTCTCTAAAATGTAGATACAAATATATAGTCAAAAATTCTATGTGCAGTCACTTCTACTTACTCATTGTGCATTCCACTAATATGATTGGCTGCGTCACTTTTTTTAATATAAAATAACTATTTTGGCCAATCACACCAGTGAAGTGTGCAAAGAGTACGCAAAAGTGACTGTATGTAGCAGAACTCATATATATTTTCTCTCTATCTCTGAGTAACCTCCACCCACACCCACTAATGACAATATTTGATAAATTCTCTTCCCTCATAAATAGTACATTTAATGAATTTTGAATATGAAATTTGGTAAGATTGTTGTGAATTGTCGAGAGTATACTTAGTTGATTATGGTCTTAGGGTGTATTGAATATGAACTTTGTGACGCCCCCAAATTCCGCTTGGGATTGGACGGACATTTGAAGCGTCGAAACATGCAACACAAGGTTACCTGCCCCCGTTCATGACATATAAGATGCAATATTCCTAACATGCATCTAGTATTATGCAATATTCGCAACGGATAATTTTTTTCTTTAGCAATATGTACCAAACTGAAATATCTCAAATACTTAAAATATACTTCATACATAATGACATACTTAAAAACTGATATCATAACACTAGTCCAAAATTATTGTGATCAAAAGAGTGCTTGAGATTGAACTCCACAAATACAAGTAGTAATTTGAGGTAACTATTGTACTAACACCTACGTCGCATCGTCGCTTAATCAACCGTTTCCAGTTGGTCGATTCTCGATTCTCCTTCAGATCCTGTAATAAGATCTACCATTCGGGGGGAATGGTAGTTGGGACTACCACAATGAGATTTGATTACAAATCTCAGCAAGTTAATAGGAAACTTCCACATAGGTTAATGATGCATGCATGGCATTAAAAGCATGAATGCATAATCAAATCAATAGAAAACATAACATATCCAATAATAAGCATAACGTAACTTGACATAACATAACATGGCCTGAGCTGACATAACTTGAACGGGAACTTAAACTTAACTTGACGTGACATGACATATACGTGAACTTAAAACATAACATGGACTTGAAACATAGCATGAGCGTGACCTTAAAACATAACATGGACTTGAAACATAACATGAACGTGAACATGCATAATTTGAACATGAACATGAACATAACATAAACCTGAGCATGACATAACATAAATGTGAACTTGGAACATAATGTGAACGTGAACATAACATAATATGAACTTGAAACATATTCTTGTCTCATGGGATTACCATGATTGCGTGAACGTAAACTTGAACATAACATAACATGAAACATGACTTGAACTTGAAATTTTATTCAATAGACTTAATCATTAAAGTAACCATATGGGTGCTACACAGGTCCCCTTGAGCCGTGTGTCCCTGCCGATTACTGCATCACATCACAGGTTTCTATACCAGCTGTGAGTGCGTTAATACGTACTCCACAGTTGTTGTGGCCCCTCGTATTCTACGTGTCACAATTGTTGTGTCTCACGTAGTGTATGCTCCACAGTTGTTGTGGTCCCATACTTCATGCTCCACAGTTGTTGTGGCCCCATGACTTATTTGTTTGTGCCACACTTGCTGTGGACACACGTAACATAAAGAGTGGCAACATCGGCATTAGTGTCTGGCGCGCTCCGGTGACCAGCTAATTAGGCCCCATTCGCAACCTGTTGACTGTACTTCGTCAACCCAAGGAATTTCACACCTATTTAGACACTCCAGCGTGAACAAAGGAGTTCCACTAGGATATTACCCCATCCTAGAGCTTAGGGTCGTGATTGACATGAATAACTTAACTGGCATACATGTCATTTCGTAACGTGACGTGACATGAACGTGACATAAAAGACAGAAGTCCTAACGTAGCGTAACATAACATGAATGTAAGAAGACAGATATGACATACTTTGACACAGGTTTATAACAGACAACATTTCATAACATGGCATACATGTAACAGACAATACTTCATAACATGACATACCATGAAACATACAACATTTCTTAACATGGTGTAACATGTGACAGTGAATATTACGTAACATGAAATACATGTAACAGATGGCATACTTAACTTAACATGACATACTTGCAATGTATATCAACGTATAGCAATACGTAACAAAATATCTTGTTTAACAGATAAATAATTCATGCCAGAATAAATTATGTGTAACAGATAAATATATAATGACTTGGCATGGCACATATGATAACATGCATACATACAATTTAGTTCTCTTACTTATCACTCATACACATTAAACTGATAGTAAGTTAAAAGCTAACTTACCTCGATCTTCACGCTTCGAGACAAAACTCAAGTGCGATCACGAGAAACTGAAAATAGTAATTTCTAAAAATTAGAACTTAATCACTAACAATTAGGAATATGGAGAAATATCAACTTAGAGTAAAATTACCATTTTACCCTCTACATGTGGGAAAATGACCATTTTACCCCTAACTTAAGGATTTTGCATCCTAACTCCAAAAATCACCAAACTCTACATACCTTATGTAAATTTTGTTCTAAGATCAAATATCAATTCAGAAAAATTTAAAACTAAACCCAACCATTAAAACTCTATGGGGCCGAAATTTACAAAGGCTATTTTCTTTGATTTTTGTTGTAATTCCTTCAAATTTCAAAACTCATGATTAATCCAAAATTTTTCTTCTACTATACTCATAACATATTCCTAAGAATAATCATGTTTTGAATCATGAAAAAGAGTCATCAAAATCACTAAAACCATACTTGAACTTTTTGGTTTCTCTTCTAAGTTCAAAACAGATTTTTGTTTCTAACTTGTTTTGATCAACCTCTTGATCCATGACTTATAAATATGTGATCTTCAAACCAAAACATCACATGGTTTAAAAAGGTGTCCTAAAACAGATCCAAGCATCAAACTCAAAATCACATGGCTAAACATCAACCAAAACATAAATTTAGCCAAGAACATCATCACTTTGGCCTAATAGAATATCTCCTTGCATAAAATTTCCTATCTTCGAAACTAACATCAAATATCATCAAAATAACATTATAACATGTATATAAGAGGCTTAGGACCTTCCAATAAAAATATCAAAGCCATTGGAATAAGATTAGACCATAAAAGATTTAAACTTTCTCAAAACAGAAACTGTTTTTCCTTTTCCAGTTTCTAAGTTTCTAGACCTAAGAAACTATTTCACCAAAACTTTTAATCATGCAACAAATCCTCCACAAATAATCATATACACATGTTAACAGTACTCCATAAAAATTTCGGGCCAAGATATATTCATTAGCTTGGTCAAAAACTCCAAAATATAACACACTCTCCAGTTTATCCCCCAGAATGACCTTTCTGGGTTATAAACAATATTTTACCAACAAAATGATCTCCAAATGGAACGAGTAAGGTATGCACGTAAACTAGACTCCAAAAGAAACAACTTTCATGAAGGAAACTTTACGAGAAAACACTTACAAAAGCTTCGAAACAGGTGTTCAAAAGAGGTAAGAAAAACTGTCCGAGAGTGTCTTTTGTGTTCTATGGAGGAAAAGTGTAAAGGAGAGTTGCTTTTCGTGGGAAGTGGACTGGAGAGCCTCTAACACAAGTTATGGGAAGTGATAGGACTGAATGAAAGGTTGAGTGTTGGCCTTTTCTTCTCATAAAAATCAGTCCAAGATCTTTTCTCAAGTTGGAGTGTAAGAGTGAAAGAGTGAGGTGGCCTTTTAGCTTTGTATTTCAAGAACCTTCTAGGTCCTTCTTTGTAAAGATCTGGCCAGCCAAGTGGGGGTACAAAACTTAGCCATGAAGCAATCCTATGGTGACCAATTTTGTGGGCCTTAATGGGCCTAAACCGAATGGACCTAAATTTTGGGGTTTAAAGAGGGTTTGGGTTGCTATCAAGCCCAAATCCAATATCACTTGGCCCAATCAATTTTTCAACTTTAACCAGGTTCGATAATGATGTTCTAACTCAAATTTGAATGATTAATAGTATGTGGAAGTGATTTAATCAAATGATTAAACACAATGCTAGAAATCGGATTAGAAAAGGTTTAGAGGCCAACATTAGGGTTTTGGGGAAACCGTTTAGGGTTCCGATTTCAACCATGTTTTTGGGCTTTCAATTGGACTCCCACCATTTAGGGTTTTACTAGGATTGAAACCCTCTTTGATCTGGCATAATTTGGTTGAGCTGATGAAACAAAGTTTTGCTTAAGTGGCATGATTTCACAGCTTGATTCCTTCAAATCCATCAAACGCTCCTCATGGTGCCAAGTGTCTAATATTATTCACTAAGTGTGGCTAAGATCTTGCCAAGTGTCCAAATAAAATTTCTCTAATCTAATTTGGACATTCCACACTGTAATTTTGAAACACTGCAATTGGTGCGCTTATCGAGGTTACTATTCACTTCGAAAAAGTGAATCATAAACTTAACACTAAAAATTCCTAAATATTCATATTAACCTACAGTGAAAATCTTTTACAGAAATTCAACCTCGAAGTGCCCCTAAAAATAATTTCATAATTTTCAACAGACGTTTCGTCCGGAATTATGAAAATAGGCTATTGCGCTATACAATTCTAAATAATTCACTGAGTCTAATGGCATAGACCATAATGCATTCTGACACTTCTAACCACCTCAAATAAATAAAACTCATATTTCTAGCACCATAGTGAGTGATAACACTGACTAGGTTGACAGACTAAAACTTATGCGATTGGTCAATTCGTAAAAACTTATGGGGTTTTTACGAGATTCCTAAAATCAATAAAAATTCCACCAACGAATTTCTAGCGGGCTGTTACAAACTAATATTCAAGTGTTAATGGTGAGTATTAACTAGAATTAATCCAGGTTTATGTCATTGTTATATGGTTTAGTGTAAACCTTATTTACATTGAGATAATAAGGGGATAGAGGTCGGTGTACGTGTTGTCCGATTATGTATTTGCAACCTAGAAATTTGGAGTTTATCAATTTTGGAGGATAATCTTTTAAAACAAGTCTAAATTCAAGTTATTAAGGATTGTGTGAAATTATAGAGTTAAGTGCGATCATTTTTAAAGTAGAAGTTGACGGATTATAATAGCCTTGAAATAGGTTCTGAGTGACCGTTGTCAAAAGAATATCGTGACTATTTTGACTAAAATTCAAGGTAAGTGGCTATTTAATGAATTTTAATAAAAAGAATAGTTGGTTTTGTTTGAAATGGTGCACTAGGGTATTATATTTCAAAATTGTGTAAACTTTGAATTTGTGAACATTCTTATACTATTTTGGCTCTGCTTGTGAGATTTGTGCGAATTTTGTAATGGTTTGATTGTTTGAGAAATGCTATGTGGCTTAGTAAATTTGAAAGTTAAATGTGAGCATGCTATTTATTCTTGAGACCATAATATGAATGTCTTTGTGACATGTTTGACATCTCTCGCGGCGTGATGTCTTCGTGTCATGATATATTTGTGGTATATTGATGCCCTCGTGGCATGATGTCTTCATGGCATGATATATTTGTGGTATATTGGTGATTTTCCTAATATCATATGGCCTTGAATATGATATTGGGCTTAATATATTGGTTGAGATTAAATTGTATTTCTCACATTATTTTATTAGAAATTTATTCACTCTCTTATAGTTAAGAAAATTGTCGACTCCCTCACCCTCATTAAATTGCTACTTACTGAGCATGTGGTAGCTCACCACTTCATTCCACATATTTTTTAGAGTTTTCGGAAGTCCCTAACTTTGAAGTGATAGCTTTTGAGCCAAAGATTTCAAAGTGGACTTGGTTTAGTCACTTAAGGTTGGAAATTTTTGGACTTAATGGTTTTGTTGCTTGAAGATAGTTTTGGTTGTGCAGAGAGTTTTCTTATGGTCATATTTTAGTTATTTTACAGCTTTTGTTGGAGTATCTGTATTGTGAGTATTTATAATTTAATGACTCTTGCCAAACTTGTGAATATATTTTTTAGGATTATTGTATTATAGTTGGGAATAGTTTTGAAATTATGTATTTGATATATTTTTGTAAACAGGGAGAAAGTTTTGAAAATATAGGCGGAACTCTGCCCATTTATAGTTTTGGGTTTGGGACGTTACAAAGGTGGTATCAGAGCTTAGGTCTATGATTATGTAGACACTTGGGAAAGGAATAAGAATAGTGATTACTTTTGGAGCATAGGTTAAAGATACCATAGAATTAGGACTTGATCCTCATTATATTTTGGTTTGGATGCCAATTGACAGTGATAGTTTTGTTGATTCTAGTCTAAAGTTGATTTGAGGTCTATTGGTTTTTGATAAATTTTGATATAGTATTGTTTGTTGGACCTATTATTGTGCTCCTATTTATATAACTCATTTTGGTGATAAAATAGGTTAAATATGCCGCCAAGGCAAAAGAAGAAGTCTGTTGTTGAAGTTTCAGCCCTAGAATGTAATTTAGAGTAGGAAATGTCTGTTGCAACTTAGACATATGATATCGATGAATTGGTTGATAGAATATATTCTAGAATTGTATGGAGTATTAGGAGACATGAAAATCTGAGAGAGGGTTGCTCTTTTGGAGAGTTTAAAAGACACAACCCTCCTACCTTCTTTGGGGAGCCAGATCCGGTGGTAGCGGAAAAATGGTTATTGAGAATGGAGAAAATGTTAAGAGTGTTAAATTGCACTAACACACAGAAGGTTCGATATGCTACTTTCACCTAAGAGGATGCTGCTAAAAGGTGGTGGTAAAGGATCAAAAGGAAAGTGAATTTTCAAACTTAGTTCAAGGGCTTATGACCATAGAGCAATATGCTGCTAAGTTTACTGAACTCTCCTTGTTTTGCCCCTCACTTGATTCCTAATGAAAGGGAAAGAGTTTGAAACTTTCAGAAGGGTTTGAGTGATAGAATGCATCACCTCATACTGGTTTCAGGTGCTAACACATATACTGAAATAGTTAGGAGAGCCATAGCATTAGAGGAAGATTTTAGATTGAGATATGCTTCCCATGTATACAAGAATAAATACTTGCAACCTAGTGCCCAACCAGATTAGGACCAAGGGCAAGGTTTTAAAAATAGAATTTTTAATAGGGGTGATCAAAAGAGACAGCTTTCCCAGCAAATGAGTGGAAGACCTTGTTCACGATGTGGTAAATATCATGGAGGGCAACTGTGCACTACTGGGGTTAATTTATGTTACACTTGTAAACAACCAGGTCATTTTTGTTGTCTATATCCGAATAATAAACAACCACAATCAGTTCAGAAAAATAATAGTAATATGAGGAAATAAGTTCAAGGGAGAGTATATGCTATGACAACACAAGATGCCCAGGCTACGAACGAGGTGGTCACAGGTATACTCAATTTACTTTCCATAAAGGTCAACATACTTTTTTATTCTGGATCGACTCATTTCTTTGTTTCCAGGATATTTGCTAAGAATTGTGATAAAGAGCCAAAACTACTTGATTATGTGTTATGTTTCAACTCCTGCAGGTAGTACATTAATAACAAATCTTGTACTTGTTAATGTATACAATTTTAGGAATTTATACAATTTAGGACTCTGTTAATATTAGTTGTACAGATTATCGTACCATGTATAAATGTTGAATATTAGGAATCAGTTAGACTTCGTGTATAGCATATTATCTACTTCCTTGTATAGATTGGGATTACGTTGATAATGAGAGGGACTGAACTCATAGAGCCATTTTTTCCAAAAAAACGTTCTCTTGGTATTCTCGGTGTCTGAGTGTTTTGACATGGTATTAGAGCAAGGTTCAAAGTTTTGAATTTTTTTTTACCTTTCTTGCATTATCGGCATCTAGAAGACCACGTAATCATACGATTTCAGAACAAGCAATAGACATGGCATGATACTCAGCCTCAGTAGAAGATTTAGAAACACGATCTTGTTTTTTACATCTCCAAGAAATTAAGGTATCACCCAAAAACATACACCAACCCGTAGTAGATCGACGCATATCCAGACACTCAGCCCAATCAGCATCACTGTAGGTAACAAATTGAAGAGATGAGCCTGTGGGAAAAAATAATCCACGAGTAGGCGACCCTCGAAGATAACGGATAATGCGGCGAACTGCAGCAAGATGAAGGTGCCGAGGAGAAGACATAAACTGGCTGACCTGATGAACGGCATAGGAGATGTCCGGTCGAGTAGTGGTCAAGTAGATAAGATTCTCAACCAAGCGCCGATAGAGAGTAGGATCATCCAGAAGATCCCCTTCATCTTTTCTGTATTTGACATTTACCTCCATAGGTGTATCAATAGAAGAAGTGTCCTCTAAACCAGCCAATGTGATAAGATCTTGAATATACTTATGCTGGTTCAAGAAAATACCATTGGCCTGATGATAAACCTCCAGTCCCAAGAAGTATGTGAGCTGGCCAAGATATTTCATATGGAAAGTTGCATGTAACATCTTCTGAAGCTTAGTAATCAAATCACAATCAGTACCAGTAATGATAATATCATCCACATAAACCAAGAGAAGAACTATACCCGCATCAGACGTGTGGAAAAAAATAGAGGAATCATACTGACTTTGTGTAAAGCTGAAGGTAGAAAGTGTACTACGAAACTTCTTGAACCAAGCCCGGGGAGCCTGCTTGAGCCTGTACAGAAAACGCCTCAGCTTACAAACATCATGAGGAGAAGAAATAGTCATACTAGATGGAAGCTTTATGTAGATCTCTTCTTGAAGATCACCATGAAGAAATGCGTTCTTCACATCCATCTGATGCAATTTCCACGACTGTGAAGCAGTAATAGGTAAGATGGTTCGAACCGTGGTCATTTTGGCAACAGGAGCAAATGTCTCCTCGTAGTCAAACCCATATTCCTGTTTGTTGCGCAGAGCTACAAGGCAAGATTTGTATCGGTCCAAAGACCCATCAGAACGAAACTTTATAGAGAAAACTCATTTACTCCCAATAGGCTTGACTGTAGGAGGACAAGAAACAATATCCCAAGTATGATTCTCCTCAAGTGCTTGAAGTTCCACTTGCATTGCAGTTTGCCAACACTCATGTTCCATAACCTGTTTGTAGGAAGAAGGAATGGAAATAGAGGATAAAGTAGCTATAAGAGAGATAGAGGATGAGAAACCATACCAATCAGGGGGTTGAGAAGGACGAGTAGACCGGTGAAGAGTGGTGGAAACAGGAGCAGGATCAGGCGCCAGGTCGAGATCGGGAGGGGGCACAGATGAAGTGGAACTAGACTCATGACGACAACGTCATTCATACATAAAACTAGGTTTAAACATTTCCACAATTATTAGAGAATCAAAGAATCTAGGCATAAGAGATAAAGATGAAGATGGCAACTCAACAAGAGAGGGAAAGAAATATTGATTTTAAAAGAAAACCACATTCCTAGAAACCCGTATACGACAAGCATTAGGATCATAACAAACATAACCCTTTTGAGGTATAGCATAACCCAGGAAAGCACACAGATTGAGCAGTAAGTTAACGTCGTTCATGAGCAGGAAGCTGCACAAAACAAACACAACCAAATGCCCAAAGATCAAAACATGAAGGAGAATGGCCAAAAAACTTTAAAAAATGAGAAACATGATGTATCGTAGGAGAGGGTAAGCGATTGATCAAATGAACCGCAATAGAAAGCGCTTCACACCATAAACGAGGAGGAATAGATGATTTAAGTAAAAGGGTTCTTACCACATCAAGAAGGTGACGATTTTCCTCTCAGTAACACCATTTTGTTGCGATGTTGAAGGACAAGAATGCTAGGAGATGATCCATTTGCTGTGAAGAAAGTCCTGAAACTCATTAGACATGTATTCTCCACCTGAATCAGAGCGCAAGACCTTGATGCTGGCAGAGAATTGAGTCTCAAGAAGTGCAAGAAAGCGCTTAAGTACTAAAAACACTTTAGCCTTAGCCCATAGGAAGTGAACCCAAGTAAAGCGACTAAAGTCATCAATGAAAGTAACAAAGTACTTATAATGCACATGAAAAACAACAGTTGCAACCCCCCAAACATCACTTTGAATAATATCGAAACATTGTGAGGCACGAGATGCATGATGAGGAAAAGGTAGAACTTTACTTTTGCCAAGTTTGCATGATATACAATCAAAAGAAAGATCAAAAGAAGAACATGCTTTATTTTCCAATAAACCAGAATGAAACAAAGTACGAAGTACATAAGAGTTTGGGTGGCCTAGACGTCTATGCCACATCTTATTTCCAGAACCAACAACATTACAGGCAAAAGAAAGTAAAGGAAAACTAGGGATAATGGTGGAAGGAGAAACGTGGAGAGAAAAGATTCGTCCCATTTTAGGCCCCTACATGATAATCTTCCCTAACACTTGATCATGCACAACACAACCAGAACGAGAGAAATGGACATTATAATTATTATCAACCAATTTTCCAATAGAAATAAGATTTGTGGAGAGGTCAAGAGACACAAAAACATTAGTTAAGGAAGAGGAAAGATCACCAACAACGCTGATAGGCAGAGAACTACCATCAGCGGTGTTAATTTTTAGAGTGTCATTATCATTTCTGACATTGGAATGAGGAAAAATAGTATTGGTCATATGGTTAGAGGCTCCAGAGTCAAAATACCATGGCTTAGAAGAAACTTTATGATTACTTGAGCGCGCCTAAAAGCAGAAATGATCATCTATTGTACCATTTCAGGAGTGAGTGTGTTCGGATTTGCTAAGGCTGTAGAAGTAGGAATAGGAACAACGGGCGAGGCAACAAGCAATGCAGCAGAGCTATTGGCACCAGCGGAGACATGATAAGCAATACCCTGCTTCCTTTTAGGACGAACAGGACAAGCGGAGATGATATGACCCTGTTTCTTGCAATAGTTGCAGAACTTCTTGGGACAATCCCGAGCAATATGACCAAAAGCTTTACAACTATAGCACTGGACATCACGCATGTCTCTACCCTTATTCCTCCCTTATGCTGCATAGGCCACAGTAACAGGTGTACTAACATTAGCTTGATGTTTCATGGCAGCCTAAGTTACCATACGCTGCTCCTCACAAAGAAGTTCACTCAAACAAGCATCCAGAGATGATACAAGATGACGATTCATCAGATTAGAATGTACAATTTCAAAGTCGGAACGAAGCTTCATCAAGAATTGATCTCTCTTACTTGTTTCATGCACTGCTTGAATAGCAGAGAGAGCTGCAGCGGGAACATTATCATAAACAATGTCTGAATAGTTAGCCCATAGATTTTGAAAACCAGAAAATATTCCTCAATGGAAATATTTCCCTGTGTGAAATTAGCCATCTCATACGAGCCGTGTTGTCTTGATTGTAAACCTTGTTAAGGTATTTCCGCATATCAGCGGCAGTTTTATACGGTCTCAGATTGAGAACAAGGTGAGGCGCAACCGAGCTAAGAATCCAGTCATAACTCGAACTAAGAATCCAGATCATAACCCGAGCATCCTTGATTTCCCACTTAGACAAAGCTTCTACATCTCTAGTTGTGGGATTACTCCCGTCAATATGACCTCACAATTCTTTCCCTTTGACAAATAATTGAAACTAAAATTTCCCAAAAACCAGAGTTTCAAAAATCAACAGAAACTCACAGAAAGTTCCAAAAGAAAAGAAATAGGCAAACCAAAAAATTAAAAAAAAAACTGCAGTCGGCGCCGAAAATCATAGATCATGCATGACTATTATTGAGGGTAGAAAATTATATATGCATGATTTTCATGTTATTTTAGGAATTGATTGGTTGACTGCATATCATACTAATATTCATTGTTTTGAAAATGAAGTACTGTTTAAACCTCATGGAGAGTCTGAGTTTAGATATAAAGGATTTTCCCCCAAGACTCCATTACGAATAATATCGGTTTTAAAGGCTTGCTGGTTACTTAGGAATGTATGTTATGGATTCATGGCTAGCATAGTAGATGTCCAAAAAGAAGAATTAAAACTTTTGGATATACTTGTAGTTAGAGACTTTCCTGAAGTATTTCCTGAGGATTTACCTGGATTACCTCAGATCGAGAGATAAGACTTTTCTATTGATCTTACCCCTAGTACCAACCATATTTCTAGGACACCTTATAGAATGACACCAATGGAGTTAAAGGAACTTAAAAAAACAATTGCAAGAGTTATTAAATAAGGGGTTCATTCGTCCGAGGATATCATCTTAGGGAGCTCCAATATTATTTGTGAAGAAAAATTATAGGAGTATGAGATTATGCATAGACTACCGTGAGTTAAATAAGGTTACTATAAGGAATAGATATTCCCTTCCCCGCATTGATGACTTATTTGATCAACTACAAGGAGCTCAAGTATTTTCTAAAATTGACCTTCGTTCTAGATATCATCAGTTGAAGGTGAAAAGGAAGATGTGCCAAAGACGGATTTTAAGACTAGATATGGGCACTAAGAATTTTTAGTTATGCCATTTTGGTTGACCAATGCCCCACCTGCCTTCATGGATTTAATGAATAGAGATTTTCGAGAGTTTTTTGATCAATTTGTAATTGTCTTTATTGATGATATTTTGGTCTATTCTAAGACTCGGAAGGAACATGAAGGGCATTTAAGGTTGGTACTACAAATTTTGAGGAAAGACACTTGTATGCCAAATTAAAGAAATGTGAGTTATGGCTTGGTCAAGTCGTTTTCCTATGACATGTCGTATCCAAAGATGAAATCATGGTAGACCCTAGTAAAATTGAGGTTGTGACTACATGGACTAGGCCTACTAATGTGAGTGAAGTTCACAATTTCTTAGGTCTCGCAGGGTATTATAGGAGGTTTGTAGAGGGTTTTCTCGTATAGTAATGTCATTGGCTCAACTAACAAGGTAAAATGTTAAGTTCGAGTGGACTGATGATGCGAGAGTAGTTTCCAAGAGCTTAATCATAAGTTAGTTACTGTCCCGGTGTTAACCATACCCTCTGATTCTGGTAATTTTATCATTTATAGTGATGCCTCATATAAAGGATTAGGCAGTGTGCTGATGCAAGGAAAAGTGATCTCATATGCTTCCCGGCAGTCAAAGGGCTATGAACTAAATTATCCTACTCATGACTTAGAGCTAGCTGTTGTAGTATTTACACTAAAAACTTGGAGGCACCATTTGTATGGTGAGAAGTGCGAAATTTACACCGATCACAAAAGTCTAAAGTATCTATTTACTCAAAAAGAATTAAATATGAGGCAACGAAGGTGGTTAGAATTTATTAAGGATAATGATTGTATAATCAACTACCACCCTAGTAAGGCAAATGAAGTGATAGACACACTTAGCAGGAAATCCTTTAGTGCTATAGCTGCTTTAGTGACCACTCAGAGACAAATCATGTTGGATTTAGAGAGGTATGAGATTGAGATTTTAGTGGAAAATTATCGATCTTACCTAGCTAGATTAAGTGTAAAACTCACTTTGATTGAGAAAATTAAAGAGAGCCAAGGCAATGATGCAAAATTTCTAAAGATCATGGAGGAAGTACGAAATGGAAAGAAGTCTAAATTGAACATGTTAGATGATGGTATCTTGAGATTTAGAGACAAATTGTGTGTGCCAAATGATCCAAAAATAAAAGGGTAAATTTTAGAAGAGGCCCATAATTCTCGTTATATCAATCACCTAGAGAGTACTAAAATGTACAAAGATATTGGGGGTACATATTGGTGGAATAACATGAAATGAGAAATAGCCAAATTTCTAGAGCAATGTTTAACGTGTCAACAGGTGAAAGTGGAAACACCAACGATCTTCGGGTTTATTGCTACTACTTCCTATTTCAGAATGGAAGTGAGAGCATATAACTATGAATTTTGTGTCAGGGTTACTGAGGTCGAATAAAGGACGATGCAAATTTATATAGGAGAGATTGTAAGGTTACACGGTGTGCCATGAACTATCATCACAACCCTCTATCTCTTTCCCCGATTCTCTCAAACCCCCCCCCCCCACCATCATCTCTCTCTCTCTCTCTCTCTCTCTCTCTCTAACCCTCCATATATATACATATATATTATTTTTATTTCTTTTACTCTATCTTTCTCTCTCTCTAAACCATACATATATATATATATATTCTGTGTGTGTGTAACATCTATCCACCCACAGCCACTGCTCCTTGCTGTTTCATCACCACTAACGATAATATTAGGTAAATTCTCATATCTCATAAATAGTACATTTAATGAATATTGAATATGAAATTTGGTAAGATTGGTGTTGTGAATTGTTGAGAGTATACTTAGTTGATTATGCTGTCAGGGTGTATTGAATATGAATTTAATATTCAAGTGTTGGTGGTGAGTATTAACTAGAATTAATCCAGGTTTATGTCACTATTATATGGTTGAGTGTAGACCTTATTTATGTTGGGATAATAAGGGGATAAAGTCCAGTTTATGTGCTGCCCGATAGCATATTTGCGACCTAAAAATTTGGAGTTTATCAATTTTGAAGGATAATCTTTTAGAACAAGTCTAAATTCAAGTTATTAAGGATTATGTGAAATTGTAGAGTTAAGTGAGATCATTTTGAAAGTAGAAGTTGACGGATTATAATGGCCTTGAAATAGATTCTAAGTGACTGCTGGCAGAGGAATATCGTGATTTTTTTGACTAAAAATCAAGGTAAGTGGCTCTTTAATGGGCTTTTAATAAAAGAACTGTCGGTTTTGTTTGAAATTCTGCATTTGGGTATTATATTTCAAACTTGTGTAAATTTTGAATTTGTGCACATTCTTATGCTATTTTGGCTCTTGTGGGATTTGTGCAAATTTTGTAATGGTTGGAATGTTTGAGAAATGCTATGTAATTTATTAAATTTGAAAGTTAAATGTGAGCATGCTATTTATTCTTGAGCCCATGATATGAATGTTTTTGTGACATGTTTGACGTCCCTTGCGGCGTGATGTCTTCGTGGCATGATATCTTTATGGTATATTGATGCCCTTGCGGCATGATGTCTTCGTGGCATGATATCTTTGTGGCATATTGGTGATTTCTGTATTATTATGTAGCCTTAAATATGATATTTGGCTGAATATATTGGTTGAGATAAAATTGTATTGCTCACATTATTTTATTGGAAATTTATTCACTCTCTTATAGTCAAGAAAATTGCCAACTTCCACACCCCCATTAAATTGCTACTTACTGAGCACGTGGCAGCTCACCACTTCATTTCACATGCTTTTCATAATCGTAGGAAGTTCTTTCCTTTGAAGTGATAGCTTTTGAGCCAAAGATTCCAAAATGGACTTAGTTTAGTCACTTGAGGTTGGAGATTTTGGGGCTTGATGGTTTTGTTGCTTGAAGAGGTTTTGGGTGTACAAATAGTTTTCTTATGTTCATATTTTAGCTATTTTACAGTTTTTGTTGGAGTATCTATATTGTAATTATTTTGAATTTAATGATTCTGACCGAACTTGTGAAAGGATTTTTGAGAATCATTGTATTATAGTTGTGAATAGTTTAAAGATTGTGTATTTGATATATATTTATAAACAGAGAGAGTTTTAAAAATATACGCGGAACTCTGTCCGTTTATGGTTTTGGGTTTGAGGCGTTACATGTAATCAACCACACAGCTCATTGGGAACTTCGGTTGCTTAGTCAAAGGGAATCAAGATCAGTCCCTTCCTTTCCATCTACAGACCACGACAATCAAAGAATTGTCATAACATTATTGTCCTGTGTATATATATGTCAAAATCTGATGTAGATTCAGAAACCGAGTGAAAAGTTATTTTCTTTGTCAATTGCTAGTCTTTCTGGCATCAACAATCACATTTTACAACCACATAACTGATCAAATCAAATTTTGTATATTATTGCACACTTAGTTTTACATTCATGGATGTGTAATTTTAATACCTTAATTCCAGCTGTAAGCTGGTCCTGGAGCATACATGGAATTGTGCTACTAATGAACTACTAGCTTGGGCCAAAATCCTAAAGACAGTTTACAAAATGATCAATTGAAAGACTTTACTACTGAGGCTTTGCCAAATTTGCAAATTCTGTAACCTGCAGAATGGTAAGATATTATGCAACATAGCTAAATACATTTACACCCTTACCAGTGCTTACTAATGTAGGAGGTTTTTTCTTTACCTATCTTCAATGGTAAAGTCGGGTTCAACCGGCTTCTGTAATGAGCTTAGAATGTCAAATTCTGAGGCACGCTTCATGCTTCCACCTCTCCTAGTGCTTGCTGCCAGTTTTGCTGCATATATGGTAAACCCTGAGCAGTGTGGGGGCAATGATGTACTCTCTTCTACCGCAGATTTGGGCACAGAGGTCTTTAGAATCTCCCTTTTCTTGAGCTCAGCTGCCTCTTTATGTCTTTTATATCGAAACCAAGCTGCCTGAATAAAGCAGGCAGCCCAAGTTCTCCATTGGTGCGAGTAGAACCTAAATGTGTGCCTGAGTTGCTTGCTATGTAACCTTCGGAATTGGGCTGCTACAAACTTCAAATCCTCAGAAATGAGAGCAAATGCTTCAACTTCAGTGATAGCTTCCACAGTTCGTGTAGACGAGGGAAGCAGAACATTTGGATGAGGGTCCAGGGCCCAGGTTAGCAATTCCTCGCCACAAAAATCGCCTGCACCAATGCAGCATGAGTTGAAGAACCCAGTGCGGCCACCATTGGTGGTGTAAGAATTTAAGCGACCTCGGACAATGAAAAGCATCTCAATGACAGGATCGCCCTCACGAACTAGGCAAGTTCCAGGAGTGCATAGGTAAGGTTTCAGCCTTTCACATATGGCATCTAGCATCCTATCATCCATCTGATCAAAGAGTGGCACCTGTTTTACATTTATAAGTTCAGAATCAGAACTAGATCTAATGGTTATTTTGTTCAGTATTATGAGTTTACAGTGACCCATTTGATCCATAAAACAGAAAATGAAGAGGAAAAGGGATCCCTCCACGGCAGTTGTGAGGATATGGTATTTAGGTATTATCTGAAGCAAGAAAGACATCCAAGGAGTTGAAGTGAAGCTGAAGGCATGCACTATACTCTGACAAGAAAACTAGAATATTTTTTTACAGTCCACACATTAGCAAATTACTAGAAAGTACTTGAGAAAAGAGAATTGCAATCAAGGAACTAATTGGGAAGCTCACAAAATTGATTCATTCATAGAAATAAGAGAAGAAATGAAAACCTACTTGTCGAACTAGATCAAGACAGAGGTGGCGTTTAATATCTCGCCTGAGATCCATTGGAAGGCCTTTAAGAACAGCTTCCCCATCAACTCCACGAGTTGCAACCCATTTGTATTGTTCATACCTTCGCACACGCTGCTTCAAATCTTGTGGTAGTTGCCTGTGACGCATCCACTCTTCTGCATCTGTTCTCCTACTCCTCCACTCTTCCAGTCTTACCATGGTGGATTGGAGGTACATCTGTTGAGTACATAAAAGGTACAGCAGAATTTCAGAATTTTGGAAATAGAACGTGCCTGAATAACTACATGGGAGGACATGAATCCTAACAACCATAAAGAATGATTTCCAGAAACTTAAGTCCAACAGCTTAATGGAAGTTTTAAATAGATTATGGTTGAAAAAGCTTATGCTATAGTGACTCAACAGAAAACTTGAAATGATATGAATAGAGCATCTTCTAGGAACTTGTATGGACCGCCCACAGAAAACACAGAACTGTATCTAGTTATCAAACTTTTATGAGGCCTAACGCAAACATCTCAAAGCTTATTCTAGAGATGAATTTCTAGGGCCAGCAGAAAGTTCTCTACCAGCTACACGTACCTGCATGTTACCTATAAGCAGAGCAAAAAGCACCAATCCAAGTATCGCAATGATAACAGCAAAATTAATCTCTCCAATATAAGTGCTGGTGAAGAGATTCTGTCCCAAAGAGCTGCAATATTTGATAGTTAGACAATGAAAAAAACGAGTGTAAAATTCATTTTCTGAGAGCATTTAAATTTGAGTCAATGATTTAGAAGAGAGCCTGATATATATTTACCTGCATTCCACATTGCATTGCATGGCATATAAATTTAAATTTATCTAGTTTCTAATAGCTTCTTAGATGAATCTATTATCTCGATTGGCATTGATTCACTATCATGATAGTCCCATTTTTTCTGTTTTTACTTTTTTGTGATAGTTCCATTTGGAAGGATAGTAGTGCCTTCAAATGATAGGGATTGACATCATGGAACAGTTTTCTTGTTTCACACAGTAATGTGTAGTCCAGGCTTACCTTAGATTCCTCAGGCCCCACCAAAGACAGTAGTAGTACTTGTTTAAAAAACTCGTGGCTGTAACTCCAACAGTCAATGCGTCGGAATAAATACCAAACTGAAAGAAGTCAGTACTTGCACCACAAAGAATTGAGATGTTGCTGGTCTTAAACCAGGCATTTCTACTTGTTTCATTCACTGCACGGCAACTAAAAAACCTCTCTTTGCATTCTTGTTGTTGAAGACTACAGACTTTCTTCCAACATTCATGTTGTCGTTGAAGGGATAAGAGGTACCAACAAGATCCTAAAACCTTATCAAAAACAATAATAAGAAGTGGAATCAAATTATCCACTGCTTGAACAAATCAATGGCAACTACAACCAAAGAGCCAGAAAGATTGAGAGGAAACAAAGAATTACAAGTTAGTTCTGATTGCTTCTCATATAACAGACAATCAAGATTGTAAAAAATCCCAAAGTAAGAAACATAAGCCAGAGTACGGTTTTCGAAGGATATCTTTCAGATAATGTAGAATTTCTAAAACATTTTCAATATGTCCAGGAGAAATTATTGGATGACAGGTTTCTGTCCAGATAGGGATTTATAGAAGTAACTTACATGACTTGCCAACATATAGAGCATCAGATTATATGCTGCTCCAGCCCATGCTGTTGCCATCACAACCCCATTGGCCTTGACAATTTGAGATGAGAGGGGAAAGATAAGATATAGCCTCAGAAGGTACTGGAAAATGATAAGGAATCGAAGAACAACACTTGAAAGGGTCATTTCTGAATCTCTTATGCTTGGGATTGCAGCCCAAATCAACACCTGCCATAATATGAAAATTTAAATAATTCAAGTTCACATCAGGGAGTTACAAATCTAGAAAGCATTCTCTGATGGTGGCATCTTAAGCTTAACTTGGAAAATGGAAGGAGAGGCAATAAATTCTCAAAAACCTATTCAATCTAATTAGAAGTGAACTCATAATTTCCGTTTCATAGACTAGAATAGCCTATTATCCGATCCCCACTTTCAGGAGAGATTTCCCTACAAACAAATGGGCCTTTATCTACCTTCAGACTCGTGAAAAATAACAGGTTTGGGTTGTAACTTCTATAAATTCCAAGTTCTGTATGTTCTCTTTCTATTTCAGGCAATGAAGTGGATCATAAGCATGGTGTGCAAAACTTTACTCAAACTAAACAAGAAGGTGAACCTGAATTAAAATGTTTCATTTACACTGATAATTCCTGAAATCAGAGGAGTATCAACCAAACATAAAAATTACCTATAACTGCCTACATACCTGCGGAAGGGGTATGGCGGCAATAAGGTGAAGCCAAAAGTCTTTATGAAGATATCTTGAAGCAATCTTTGAAGGGTCAATAACAAGCTCTCCTCTCCCAAAGACTCGAGAGGACGGAGCAACATAAGCAGTTCGAAACCGAACAACAATCTGAACAAAGTAAAATGCATCAACCAGGGACCGAATGACTGTGAGGGTCACTTCAAGGGATACACTAACATCAATGCATGCTTCTTCATAAGTCTCCGGTAGGTAAAAAAATAAGGGGTCGACAAAAAGTGAAATCAAGCAAGCCAGTAAAAAGACTTTGTTCCATCTATCCACAAAAGTTCCTCTCGGATCCAGTACTATCTTCTCTACCACATCATAATCCTCTGAGAAGACTCTAGAGAGCACTCTTCCACCAAAGGGCTTTCCTGTTGAATCTTTCATAGTCCCCATCAGGCTCAAATCAGGTGTCCGTTTACCATTGATCATGTAGTTTCGCATCAAAAGACTATTTTTGGGCGGTCATGTGGAGATTTGAAGTTTTGAGAAGATCATGTACTCTGAAAATTCAGGGAAGTAAGAAGTTTTTCAGTACAAAATTGTTTAAGACTTATGAGGAGAATTATCCACATATTGATGAACAGTAAATGCATTGAATGTCATGACTCGTGCGAGAGGATTTGGTAGACAAACCTTACAGCATGCATATCTTGATCTGCCCCGCAAAGCCATGGCATTTGGGAAACATATCAGAAATGTGCTTTCAATCAGTGGGATTCGTCTGCCCTGAATGCATACCAAAGCACCGCATTTATCAAGTAGTTAATCGCAACAAAAGTCAAAAACATGGATTAGAGAACTCAACTTCTTTCATACATAGTCTTCTTAAGAATCATTCCAAAGGAAAAGTGTAACAAATTTTTGCAAAAGCTAAAAGGAATGTCTTGTTTCATTTAGAAATTGCTTGTGAACATGTGAATTTCATTACATCATTTAGTGCCACAAAAATAACAAAATAGAAACTCAAAGAGACCTGTGCAGTGTTGAATTCAGTCAAACAAAAGTTAAGAATGCCTCGTTTGTTTTCACAATTCCTCTCAACTCATCTCATCTCATCTAATTATTATAACTTTTCTAAATTTTCATACAAAATAAACAATTCAATTTTTTCAAATCTCAAAATAAAAATAATGTTAAAAAAATATATTCTAACGATATTTTATTCAATTTTTAACTTTAATCTCAACTCATCTCATCTCATCTGTAAAAACAAACGAGACTGGAAGAGGGTGGTGACCAATTACAGAAAACAGAAAAGAAAGAATGAAGGGCACAAAACACAAGATCCACAGAGCAATTCAAGAAGAAAGAAGTGGAAACTTACGATCACGGTATGAAGAAAATTCTGTGTGTATCTCCGTCTCAGCCAAAGACTTAACCTGTAGCTTAAGTTAGAGAATGTGTAAAGCTCATGGAACTTTATAGTTGTGTATGAAGAACCAAAAGAAATAGAAAAACAGGTAAAGGCATATTGGATTGGAAGGCACACTTCATAAGAGTATAGTGTTCTTCTAATATTATAAACCGTTCCTGTGTTTGAAGAGTTTCCATCTTTTAGCATCATCCATGAGAAAACGACATAAAACTGCTGACTGTAGAACGCTTCTTTAAGAAAAATGAAAGCAGTAGTCAGGATGTACTAATTTAACTTTAATTTTTCCCGAAATATAAGAGAGTTAGGCTGGTTTGGTTTTAAAAACTTTTCAAACTATCTCATTTTATATTCTTTTCAAACTTCTAAACAAAACACAAAAAATAATTTAATTTTTTTAAATATCAAAACAAAAAAATTTTAAAAAATTATATTTTAATCTTTTTTTTATATACAATGGGTTTCAACTTTTTCTCTATTTTTCTAAAATTTCATAAAAATATTAACTCAAATTATTTCTTTATTGTTCATAAATTATCTCAAATTTCTCATCTCATCTGTATAACCTTAAACTTCTCGTCAGACTCCAAGTTAGAGGATGATAAAAGGGTGGTTTTACACCGATGAAACCTAACAATTAGAGCATTGAAAAAAACCTAATTCAATCAATTTCTTAAGTGCTTTTGAATAGTGAGTTGAGATAAGTTGAATTAAGATAAAAATTGAAAGTTGAATAAAATATTATTATAATATTATTTTTTAATATTATTATTATTTAAAAATTTAAAAAAATAAAATTATTTATTATATTTTGTACGAAAATCTAAAAAAATTATAATGATTAGATGAGATGAAATGAAATGAAATAAGATAAAATAAAACACAAACGCATCTTAATGATCATGAAAATAAAAAGAAATAAAAATAAAAATGCACCCATCGGGTAGACGTAGCATTTTTCATGATAAAATTTGACAAAACTGAGAATCAAGAGAGGAGCTGTCGAATTGAGGACATCTTTTTCACTATTTACACTTTAAAGACAGACGAAGGAATCGTGCTTAAGGAATCGTGCTTCGAAAAGAAAAGAAGACGTGTCGCGGCTCGTTGACTTCTATCTCATGGACTCCGAATTTCAAACCATGCAAGGGTGCTTCCAAATAATGGTTACTGGGCTCCGTTGAATCGTAACTTGATGTATTGCGACTCCTCGTCGCTTCTAGACGACGACTCCACTCCATTTTTTTTTTTTGGGGGGGGTTTTTTTTAAATATTTTTTAAAACCTTTGATCATTTTTTAAAAAGAAAAAAAAAGGTACAAACTCATTAAAAAATATTTCATTAATTATTAAGTAAAAAAAAAATTACAATCGGTGACTTCTCTCAATTATATTCGTCGGTGAGAATATCGTTTCCCATTTTTTAATGATATTAATCAGATTAATCCTGTCTATTACTACAAAGAAATAATATACTAATTGGCTTATAACTCGATCGATGATTTAAGATAGTGTCAGTTGGATATATAAAGAGTGGATATGTTCACAATAATGTCATCTAGTATTGTTTTCCTCGTACATTAATTAACACGTTAATACTCATGTGGGACACTTGAATAATTGGTCTCATGTACAAGATGTTTCCTCCTACTTAAGAATAAAAAAAAATAAAAACCCTCCTAATCATTTGTTACATTTAATACGTGGTGAATACTTAGGACATGATGTCTAGATGTGTAAGATATGATTATGAATAGTAGAGATTGTAGAGTCGTGTTTGTGAATGGTTGTAAAATCTTTTTAAGATAGTTTTAATGGATTTGATTAATAATGAAAAAATATTTATGTATAATATAACAAGTAAAATAAAAAATAAATTTATGAAAAAACTGGCAGCCGCCATGAGGGGCCATCCTGGCCGCGACGAGGCGGCCCATTTTGGGAGCCGAAAAACCCTAACCACGATGGCAATGGAATCCCGCCATTGCATTAATTTTTGGTGTTTTAAAATTTGGAATAAGATGAATTTTATGTTTATATGTTTGGAAATGAGATTAAGTGAAATGAGAATTGCGAGAAATAATCTTGTGCATTAATCTTTACAATGAAAATAATTAGATGGTTGGAAACTAATCAAGAAAAGAATTAGACTTTGTTAAAATGGAAATTGCTTTAAAAACCTAGTTAAACAGATGCTCATTTATTATATTTTTATCTACAAACGAATACTTATTTCAAGTGAAATGGATATAATATCTAATTACTGTAAAATATAGAATATTTTAACTAATTTCATTAATATTTTAATTTATTTCATTATTCAATGTGATTTAAAGTTACTAAAATTTCTATATTTTACACTAAAATGATACTATTTTAAATTCTATTTACTTTTTTTTTTTTAAACTTGGAAATTTCATTTCATGAATTAAACATCAATACATGTTTTATCTGCCATTACAAAAGACATGTACTCAGGAAGACCCTCCTCTAACAAAATTCTTTCACTCACAGACCTTAGAGCTACTTTTACAGCTTCATGAGCTGCCTTATTACATCTAAAAGCAAAAGAAAGTTGCCATGACGGGAACATACTCAACAGCTGTTTTGTATCCTCCGTAACTTGCCCCATCCAAGAGTTGTCCTCTGCAATTGACTTGACAGCATCTACAACAGCTTTTGCATCCCCTTCGAATTATACCAAATTGAAACCCAAATCTTGACACAGTTCCATAGCTCTCAAGAGAGCAAAGCTTTCAACCAAGAAGACTAAACTTATATTTTCTTTTGAGGCAACCAAAGTAGCCTGCAGTTCACCTTTACTATCTCTGATAACAACTCTCAAGCCCATCCTTTCCTCTTTCGTCTCGAAAGCAGCATCAAAGTTAGCTTTGAAAAAAGGCCATGTTGGTGGTTTCCATTTCAAAACCTCAGTCACTGTCTAGTTTCTCTCAACAGTCCCTGAGACCTTGTAGTGCACCTATCAATAAGTACTCAAATCAGTCTTAGCCAGTTCTAAAATCGTTGTGGGGCTTTTAAACTGGTTATCAAAAACAGTGCATTCCTTCTGGACCAAAGTTAATGGAAAATAACTAAAATAAACTCTAAATCCTCCTTATCCAGCCTCGAGTACAAATCAATCCATAAGGACTGGAAATCACCAAAGTTACTCTGCCATTTCTTCACTGGACTGCCCTCTTCACCCATTACATCAGTTGCTGCAGTGCATGTCCAGAGTACATGCCTTATATTTACTCTGCCTTATATCCTCATAATATGCACTTTTGACATTAAAGTACCCCTTTCTTGACCCCGCCCAGATTAATTTGTCATTTGCGCCCCAAATACTGATTGGAATAGCACAAATGATCTTTGCTTCTTCCTGCATCCATTAGAGCCTCCAACACCTTTTTCCTATTTACTTCACTCGATGTAAAAATCTTATTTCGCTTCATCAGTTTGTCGACTTATGTTAGTCATCCGAGGCTTGCGTTCTAAAAGACTTAGACTGCGTTTGGTTGTAAGATTCAACTGAGCTTAATTTAATTTTAAGTTAAGTCTAAAATTGCATTTGAATGTTAAGCTAAATTCAGCTGAGTTGAGTTCTTTATGAATAGTAATGAGTTGAGTAGTGGAATGAGTTATGTGGGATCCATTAGTTTAAAGTGTATTTAGATGTTAAGATGTGTTTAGTGCTTTTTATGGAAAATTGAAAAAGGTTGTAGGTCCATGTATAAAAATGTTTTAACTTGAAAACGGTTGTGGGTTCTACGTGTAAGAAGATTTTGAGTTTGGATGAGTTTAGTAATTGGGTGTTTGAATGTTAGACTCAGCTTAAAGTTAGACTAAACTCAGCTGAGTTTGGGAATTAAACACAGTCATCCAAACACCCAACTCTCAAATTAATAAACTCATCTCAACTCAAAATCTCTTTACAAATATGACCCACAACCTTTTTTTAACTTAATACATCTTTATACGTGGGACCACAACATTTTTCAACTTCTTATAAAGAGTACTAAACTCATTTTAACATCCAAACACACTTTAAACTCAGTTTAGATAGCCACACATAACTCCCTCCACTACTCAACTCACTACTATTCATAAAGAGCTGAACTCAACTCAACATCGAAACGCAGCCTTAAAGGCTTGTTTGGATAGAGAAACGATCTCATATCATCTAATCATTACAACTTTCTCAAATTCCCGTACAAAATATAATAAACAATTCAACTTTTTCAAATCACAAAATAATAATAATATTAAAAAATAATATTCTAACAATATTTTATTCTATTTATTTCATCTCATCTTATCTCACTGTCGAAACTAACCTTTAAAGAGTCAACACACAATTGAAATTTGATAAAATTGTAATGATAAGATGAGATGAAATAATTTCACCATCCAAACAGGACCTAAGGAGGCTTGCATTTTAAAAGACAGGCTCGGTTTGGATTTAGAGATTTTAAATAAGTTGAATAAAATATTATTATTGTTTTGAGATTTGAAAAAGTTGAATTATTTATTATATTTTATGTAAAAATTTTAAAAAATTATAATAATAAAATAAGATGAGTTTGATGTGACTTTAGAATCCAAACAAAGCAGAGTTGAATTGTTTAAAGAGTCGGCACACAATTGAAAAAAAAAAAAAAAAAAAGCATCGAAGAGGAAGGGATAAGTTCAGGTAGAGAATGTGCGGTAGGGATTTGGACCAGTCATTTGGTTCGGGCCTTTACTTGGGCCGGGAGGTTAGGGAAGAGGCCACATTATTCATCAGAGAAATAATATTTATAATTTAAAAAA
Source organism: Juglans mandshurica (assembly GCA_022457165.1). Taxonomy (NCBI): domain Eukaryota; kingdom Viridiplantae; phylum Streptophyta; class Magnoliopsida; order Fagales; family Juglandaceae; genus Juglans; species Juglans mandshurica. Next base: position 7,742,271 of record CM039626.1, read on the forward strand.
ATATATAAATTTTGCATTTTTTTAATAATTAAATCTAGTATATAAATAAAAAAATATTTTTTTAACAACAAATTTCACTTTTTTTTTAAAAAAAAGTACCTCCTAAAACTGTATCAATACTCTAATAAATGAGAATCTCAATTACAGTCTTCCCAAAACAGAGTTATTATATTCATTATTCTTATACAGTATACATTTATTAAGAAAAAAATAAATAAAAACAAATGTGTGATATAAAAATATAATTATAATTTATCTCCAAAAAATCTCTCCTATCTTTTTCGACCTGAATTTGAAGTGTCCGTTGTCGCAAGGGTCTTCCCCAAAAATATCTCGCTCAGATTTTTTCAAACCAAACGAATCAAAAACATTACGACATTTTATTACATTCAAACATCTTTGACCGTGTTCAAATACATTAATCCTAGTGAACAAGGGAAGTCAACATATCGCAGTCGGAATCTCCCTCGGTGCAGTCCGATTGGCTCAACTCTCGAACCAAAAGTTGGTATATCCGAACCCCTCATTGAATTTTTTAAAAAAAATAATCTCGTAAATTAATGACCATCAAATTATAAAATTATTTTTATTATAAAATAAATCTAAAAGATATGATAAAACTATATCAATTTGTATAATTATTTTTAAAACCTTTGTTCTAAGACCCTCTTGCAAATACACATTTTCTCCAAGTATTGAAACCCAGCATATGAAAGGATTTAGTGCTAGATAATGGTAAATGAACTAAAAACAAACAAATTTCATCCCTCACTATAATCATTTTACTCCGTCCGCCATTAGAGAACTAGTTAATGGTCATTTCTTCAAGCCGAAAAGCCTGAAAAGGACGTGGTGAACCAATAGAGTTCAGGTGGGCTTACGGCTTACCTACCTCGAAATGTTATTCTCACAAAGTTTTATGCTTGCCTGCAATAGTTTACGAATTTCCACAACTCAAAACGCATTTGGGAAAGCCAAATAACATGTACCCTTGTACTGGATCTACCATATGTGACAAAAAGATATGTCTCAACACATCAGTTTCCTGTCTGGATTACGGCATTCAGAACATACAAAATTAACAATCCTTCATATCAGAGCACGTTTATCAGCTCTTGTCCATCAGTAGGCCCAAAAACTAATTAGTTTTCTGTAAATTCTTGATGAACAGCAGTAGGCTCCAGCTTGCACAACTCCCAAGTCCCTGAGACAAAGGTATGCAGATTTGCGTTAAAAGTAAATAAATAAACGAGATAACTGGGTAAACTTCGTATTCATTTGGATAGCCACGCTGAGACTATCTGAGGAACTGGGCAGCTAAAGAAGGAACAGACATAATACAAAGAAAAACTGCATGTACTTCTTCACGGACTCCCCTAATGTGATTGGCTAAGTCACTTTTTTTTAATATAAAATAACTACTTTGACCAATCACGTCATGTGCAAAGAATATGCAAAAGTAACTGTATGCAGCAAAACTCTTAAAAGATCCAAATTATATTCCAATAAGTTAAAAGAGTATACCCCATTTTTTCGTTGGTTGAGGACTTGTAAAAGATTCAAAACTCAAAATTGACGTCTTGGCCTTGCTTCCGCTGCGCTCACACGTAATGCTCTGCCATTTAAGTCCTACACCAACAAATTTTCACAATGAAAAATTGTAAATATTGTTGGATAGAAAATGTAAACAATTTATTGCGATACTGTATAATAGCCGAAAGCACCAAATCCAAATCAAGCCAAGATTGGCGATTTGACTTGGCAAGAAAATGAGATCCGGATCCAAGACTTTAGGATTTATTCACTATCTTTAAAATGTTAAAAGATATGTAAAAAATGGCTCAAAACTCTGAGAGCTTCACTCTCGAGGAATGAGTGACACTCGTGATTCTGAGAATAGGTACTCCATAGATAAAGATATAAATAGATGCATTCACACATATGTGTGCGCATACACATACATATTACTTTGGGAAAGCATATTATAATCAGTTCAACACATAAATGACGATCAATGAGCAATGCACGTGTCAAAAAACAAACAAGTTTTCATACCCAGATTAATATGCCAAACAACATTAGTGGTTATCTATATTGGAGTTCTCATAAAACTTTCTTTTAATTATCTGGCTACTCATAATATAAATTCACATAATAAAAAACAGGATTTGTTTTCCAAGATTTACGAGCATTCAACATGAAATTAATGAATCTTCCAATCCGCCAAGACAGATGAATGAGATCCAGAAAAATATATTTACCACACTTTTTGTTTACAGAACTACTACTTACAAGGAACTTTAATCAATAGTGCGCCAGATATAACCAAACTTCAGGTGATAAGTTACGACAACTGTAAATTATCAAAGTATCCTGACCAACTACTTATTTAAATTATACACTACGATATGATTTGGTAAATGTTGATTAACAATGGACAAAAAGGGACCGAAAAGAACAGAGCAAGATTGATAATTAATGTTAATGATCAACCAACTACTTCAATGTAACTCAAAAATAAATGAAACGCGCACATACATCAAACAACAGATTCACCCATCATATGAAATATAACAATAGAAAAGGTGCTACTATACTTACAACGCCATCCAAGGATTCAATAGCATTGTTGACCTCTGCGGAAGAGCTGAAGGTTACAAAACCAAAACCTCTTGATCTGCCACTCTCCCTGTCGTAAATCACCCTCGCTTCAACGACCTTTCCTTGCTCACTAAACAAACTCTGAAGCGCCAAATCATCAACACCCCATGCAAGGTTACCCACATGAACACGGTGGCCACCACCAGAACTGGGCCCACCTTGGCCACCACCAAAACTGGGCCCACCTCTGGAACCTCTAAAGGAGGATTCCTCCCTCCTAGGTGGAGGAGGTCCAGCATTCACCCTCAATGCTCTTCCATCGAGTTCCTGTCAAATGTCAGGAAGTTTTGCTCAGATGCAATAAACCTATACACCCACCCAGTGCTCAAGAAATATAAAACAAGACAAGTAAACCGGAAATTGGATACTCAGCAATTACTACAATGAAACTTCTGAAAGAGCCTGCTTCACACCAAATAAGACTCAAAACCAAAGAAATAGATCGCCTAATAAAACCAAGTACATGGAACATGTGCTTACATAGCCATTGAACTGTTGAGCAGCAGCTTCAGTTTCCTCAACCGTAGACATGGTCACAAACCCAAATCCTCTGCTTCTTCCAGTAGTCTTGTCGTAAATCACCTATAATAACAAAGACTTCAGCACATCTAACTAAAGCAGGTTTCTTATGTTAGAATCCCGAGAATATATTTTGCTTTTCCCACAGCCAATATTTCGAGAAACAATTTAATCCAAAAGAAAAGAAAGGCAGACCACTGAATCTGCCACACACACAAGAAATCAAAAATTAAAAACCAACCTTTTATTTTTAAGTAAAAACCAAGCTTTATAGCATACACATACTTGGAGTGGAAAAATAAAGTTTGGAAAAAAAATAATACCTCGACCATTTCAACATTTCCAGCGCTTTCGAACAACCCGGCGAGCTGAGCACTGTCAACATTAAAAGGAAGATTACCCACGAAGAGTTTGAGGTCAGGGGAGAAGCCTCTTTCCTCGACCTCCTCTTCTTGGTCAAACTCGGACGAAAGGGTGACGTTCCGGACGAACCGGGATGGCGGGGTGTGGAAGACAGGCGCAGAGCGAAGAAAGGAAGCGGAAACGGAAATGGGCTTACAACGAAGGGTGAGAGGAGAAGGGGAAAGAGAGAACAAAGAGAGAGAAGTGGGTTTGGAATTGCAGAGGAAAAGGGTCTTGGGTGTGAGAGATGGGAGTGCAAGGGAAGAGGCGGTAGCAGACATGGCTGGTCTCCTTGCTCTAGCTCGAACTTCCAACAGATAAGGTTCAAAGGAGGAGATGGAGGCTCTCTCGGTTATAACCTAAAGATATTTATGGGAGAACGAGAAGTGTGAGTAGAAATATCCAATTAGGTTTTGATAACAATGACCCCTCGCATTGTGATAAAATTACAGATGAGCTGTTCGATCATGACCGTCAAATTTTAAAGGGCGATGGAGGAGGCACGTAGTTTACTTCACCTCCTCCACCTTAAAGGACAAAAGGATAGAGATATTTCCCTGACAAAGGGATAACACCACCTTTCCTCAATGGGATTCGGTTTTTGGCACATCATCATCGTCTCTGCAAATCTTCAGAAAATAACGCGGTGCTAAATAGGTTTGAATTCACGTTAATATCTTATCAAAATAAATTCGTAAATTTTAACTCTCTTGATATACGAGACAGAGGTCTGAATTAGGATATGAGTTGAGATGGTTTGTGAATAGTAGAATAAAAATTGAATTATTTATTATATTTTCTATAGAGATTTGAAAAAATTGTTTTGAGATTTAAAAAATTTGAATTGTTTATTATATTTTGTGTAAGAATTTAAAAAATTTATAATAATGAGATGAAATGAAATGAATTAAGGTGGATTTTGAATTCAAATCTTTCTATATTTTATAATAAAAAATAAACGAATTTGAGTTTATATTTGTAAAAATTCTTTGTGGATGGAAGTATTTATATTATAAGATTGAATAGAATCTCGCCCCATAATTTGAAAAAAAAGGTATTACATGCTTTACATTCATCTCGTTCTTATCTTGTGACAATACGATGAGATGTTATTGTTTATTAATTTTTTGAATTTTTTTAAAAAAGGATAAGAAATGATTTAAAAGTTACATGCTTGTTAAATGGGATAAAAATATGGTTTGAATATAGTATATAGCATTAATAAATAAATAAAAAACAACCCAAATGGCCTTTGTTTATCTGCTTCCAGGAGAAATAATATTTATAGTTATAGAGTGCGTAAATGTCGCGTAATACTTTTTAAAAATATGAGTAAATATGAGATTTACGTGGTAAAATTAATTTTTAATGTAGACTCTAATTTTTTTTTTAAATAAATATACGACACTTACCTAACTCATAATTGTATGTACATTTACTTATTTTCAAATATGGGGGTGAGATGCTCTTAAAAAAATAGGAGGATTATATGTCGTTAGGCGTAAGAAAGGTTGTAAGGTTATTGGTTTGGATTGAAAAACTCGATCGTACTAGACGATTTCGGTCAATCCAGCCCAGACCGATAACTTTTTCGGTAGGTCTTGGTTTCAAAAATTCCAAAACTTCTATTTTGGTCCGGTCTCAGGATATTAACTATTAACTAATATGCTATTAACTATTAACTAATATATTATATGATAAATCATAATATTATATACGATGATATATACTCTATAATTAATTAAAATAGTTAGGTATATTTTTTGTAAAATACCAAGGTCCAAGTATTCATAGACCATTACAATTATTCATTAATCATATATAAAATATTAAAATGTTAAAATAGATCATTATGCATTAACTATCATAATTTATACGCATACTATTGAGTAATAAGTTACTAGCTATTAACATCGTTAATATAATTGTGAAATAATTTTATTAATGAGTCAGTTAGATAATCCAAGTTAAAGAGCTCATTTAATTTTGATTTTACTAATTTATATAATTTTTATCTATTAATTTATTTTTCAAGAAAATAAAATAATAAATTTGTTCTAGTTAATATGAAAACGGCTCAGTTTAGAGTGAACATGAATCTAAATGGTATGTTTAGTTACAAAAATAAACCGAGTTGCGTGAAACAACTCGGTTTAATTTTTTTTTTTTTAAATACCCTTAGGTTGAAATGGCACCCTTTAGATTGAAAAACAATCTAAACAACTGTCGTTTCAATATAAGGATTTGTAAAAACTAGGCTCCTCCTTTCTTCTCTTCTTCATTTCTTCCTCTGCCCAAAATCGAATCCTAATTCCAACCTCTAGCTCCTCACTCGATGCCCTTGAACTTCTAACTCCGAGCCCCTCCTCCCCAAGCTGCCGCATCCATCATTGGTCTTTGCTGGAAAATTATATCCCCACTTGTCTATGCCCCACGCTGCCATCTCTTGGCTTTTCACTCTAAGGTACTTATCGATTTCAAGCTAATATTCTTTATATTTGCATAATCTTTTTTTTATTCTACTTTAATTGATCAGTTGATGTGTTTCAGATTATGGTTGATGTGCTTGAGACCGAATGCACTATTAGACTGCAAAGAATTATTTCATCAATTTTATATGTTAATTCATTAATTATCTATAAAATGAAATAGATTACAAGAAAAAAAAATTAAAACTTTTATAAATAAGGTTATGTACAATAGGGTAGTGATTAATTTTACTTGGTCCAATTATAGATGGTCGAATTAATTTTATGTTTTAGTTGATTAATTTTATTTGATCGAATTATAAATGGTGAATTCGAATTTGTTTGTTCCAATTCAGATGTTAAAAAAAGGAAAGAAAAAATTTGCTTAAGAAAAACAAATGCTTAAAAAGAAAAGAGATGCTTAAAAAATACATATGCTTATATAGATGGTAAATCATAGTTTGTTTGAATGTAATGCTTATTGTAATAGCTGGATTTGAACACTGTCATTTTATATATAGTTTGTTTGATTCCCAACTCTACGAAGAGAAATACTAAAGATGCAACACAAGGGCAAGACATTTCTTCACTCCCATCCAATGTAAGTACGAAATCTATTAGTGTGCGTGGAACTAGATCAATAGTTTACGATCACTTTATAAGAATAAGGGCAGTATGGCCCTTGGCTAAGGGCAGATCTAGCTGAGAGGAGGTTCTTTGGGCCTAATTATATTGTTAAAAAGGGACCTGCTGAGGAGTCGTGTATTGATCAAGTAAAGAATTCTGTAGTAGGTGAGCTGGGGTCTGAAACCAATCAAGTACTTGAGGAGACTAGTAGGGAGGAAGTTAGAAGCATGGAGGATGGAAGGGAGAAGGGGACAGAGGTGATGAGTAGGATGGGAGAACTAGGTAAGTCATTGGGTGAGGTTGATGAGGGTAATAACTCAAAGGCTGAACAAAATGGTGATCCTGTTGCTTATGCTGAACAAAAGACTAGTATTACTGAAGCTACTGAGCAATGCTCTGAACTAGTAGCTAGTCCTATCATTAGTAATTTTAACAAAGGTGGAGGGAGATGGAAGAGAAGGGCAAGGGAGAACAAAGAGGTTTCTGAAGCCTGTATGACACAGCTTTTGTTAAAACGAAGGAGGGAAGGAAGTAAGGGGGAAAAAGGGTTGGGTGGTGTGATGAAAAAAGGCAGGCAAGAGGCTGAGGTAAATGATTTTGAACTAGTAGTGGCGGAGGCTGTGGAACAGCCCCGCCAATCATCATGAAAATCTTAAGTTGGAACTGCCGAGAGCTTGGGAACCCTCGGACAGTTCAAGACCTTTGCTTGTTAGTAAAGGAAAAGAGACCCAATGTTGTCTTCTTAATAGAGACAAAGTTGAAAAAAGGTAAGAATGAGTGGTTGAAGAGGAAGTTGGGTATGGAAAATTGCTTTGAAGTAAATGTTGTTGGCAAGGGGGGTGGTTTAATGCTATGTTGGGAAGGGGATTTGCTGGCTGAAATCTACAACTATTCTCAGAGGCACATTAACTGTTGGATAACAGACTCTATGACTAAAAACAAGTGGTTGTTCACTGGCTTTTATGGCGATTCGGAATTGCACAAAAGGAATGAGGTATGGAGGATCTTAGGGTCTTTTAAACCTGGGTATGGGAAGGGTTGGTGTGTAATGGGGGATTTTAATGAAATAACAACACATGATGAGAAGAAGGGGGGCAGACAAAGGGGAGAACTTCAAATGACTCAATTTAGGGAGGTGCTAGAAGAAAGTGAATTGCATGATGTGGGTTGGCATGGTGATAAGTTTACTTGGAGTAACAGACACGTGGATGAAACTTTCACTAAAGAAAGGTTGGATAGAGCTGTGGCAAACTCTAAATGGTTTGAAGACTATCCTGACAAGATGTTGGAAGTTCTGCCAGTAAGATGTTCTGACCATAGGCCTATAGTGTTAAAGTTTGACAAGCAAGCAGGGAGGGGGAAATTTATGAAAAACATAAGACAATTTAAATATGAGGCATCTTGGGCTTTGGAAGAGGACTGTGGCAGTGTAATTGGAGCAGAATGGGGTAAAGTAAGGGCTGGTTATTCCCACACATCCCAGGTTCAAAGAATGTTGGAAAATTGCAGCAAGGCCTTAACAAAATGGAGTTTTAGGAAGGAAATAAATCTAGGAAAAGAAATAAAAAAGAAAACTGCAGTATTAAAAGGCTTACAAGCTGAGGAGGGTATGGAGAATATGGAGGTTATTAAAAGGATTCAAGAGAAAGTAGGGTTGTTATTGGACCAAGAGGATCTTAAGTGGAGACAAAGGGCCAAGAAAGACTGGTATAGGCTGGGAGACAGAAATACCAGATTTTTTCATGCTTGTGCTAACCAAAGGAGGAGGAAAAACTTGATTTCACAAATTCAAGTTGGCCATGATAGGTTTACTTATGATATTGAAGAAATAGAAAGGGCTTTTAACAGTTATTTTGCATATATTTTTACTTCCTCTTGCCCTACGATGGAAGCCATTGAGGAGTGTATTCAGAATCTGGTTCCCAAAGTCTCCATGGAGATGAATGTGAAGCTCAACCAACCTTTTAAGATGAGGTTGAGATGGCCTTGAAAATGATGGGGCCTTTGAAGTCCCCTGGACCTGACGGCTATGGGGCTAGTTTCTTTCAACAACATTGGCGCATTGTGGGTGAACAAGTGAGTGCAGCAGTGCTGAAATGTCTGAATGGTGGTAATATCCCTCAATCTCTCAACTATACTTACATTGCTTTAGTCCCTAAGGTTAATACTCCTTTATTGGTTAACGAATACAGGCCTATCAGCCTTTGTAATGTAATGTATAAGTTGTGCTCTAAAGTTATTGCTAATAGGCTTAAGCATGTACTGCCTAGTGTCATTTCTCCTAACCAAAATGCTTTCCTTCCGGGAAGACTTATTTCTGACAATGTCATGGTAGCTTATGAAGTGTTACACACAATGAAGACCAGGCTAAAAAGTAAGTTTGGGAGTATGGCACTAAAGTTGGACATGTCAAAGGCTTATGACAGGATTGAATGGAAATTTTTAGAAGCTGTCTTAAGGAAGTTGAGGTTTAATGAGAATTGGGTCAAGCTTGTGATGAGCTGTGTAAGCTCAGTGACTTATTCTGTTCTTTTGAATGGTAAACCTGGTGGTAAGGTGATCCCTACTAGGGGGTTGAGGCAAGGAGACCCAATTTCTCCCTATCTTTTCATTTTGTGTGCTGAGGGTTTGAGCTCCTTGCTCAATTATGCTTATCAGAAAGGGGAAATCAGGGGTGTTGCAGTGGCTAAAGGAGGTGTGAGAGTCAACCATCTACTTTTTGCAGATGACTGTGTGTTGTTTGGAAGAGCAAGAAGGGATGAATGGAGGAGATTGAGTCGTATTTTACAGAAATATGAGGTGGCTTCAGGCCAAGTGCTAAACAAGGAAAAATCCTCTTTGTTTTTCAGCTCCAACACTGATGAAACAGAAAAGAAAATGATCCTTTCTGAAGCTGGAGGTGTAGTCTGTGGCAGTTATGAAAAATACTTGGGCCTTCCTGCATGGTGGGGAGGTCAAAGTACAAAACTTTTAGAGGAGTTAAAGAGAAGGTGTGGAAAAAAATAGAAAGCTGGAAAAATAGCTTCTTATCACTAGCTGGTAAAGATGTTCTCATCAAAGCAGTCTTACAAGCCATTCCATCCTATACTATGGGCGTTTTTAAATTGCCAATTTCTTTGTGTAAAGAGTTAAATTCTTTGTACTCAAAGTTCTGGTGGGGTCACAAGGAAAATTCTAAGAAAATTCACTGGTGGAGCTGGGAGAGATTGGGTGTGCAGAAAGCAAGAGGGGGGGATGGGGTTTAGGGATGTGGAGTGCTTTAATGCAGCCATGTTGGCTAAACAAGGTTGGCGTATGATTAAAAATTCATCTTCTCTTGTTGCTCAGGTGTATAGGGATAAATACTTCAAGAACTCAGATTTTCTAAAAGCTAAACTAGGTATAAATCCTTCTTATATATGGAGAAGTGTGCTGTCAGCTAAGGACTTATTAAAGGAAGGTTTACAATGGAGGGTTGGGAATGGGAATAACATAAGGATTTGGGGAGAGAAGTGGTTGCCTACTCCTTTTTCAAAATGTGTGCAATCCCCTGTGAAGAGATCTTGGGAAGATATGAAGGTGAACAAGCTGATTGTGTCATCTACTAACTTTTGGGATGAAGATCTTATTACAGGGTTATTTAAACCAAAAGAAGCTGAAGTCATTGCTCGAATTCCTTTGAGCAAAGGGGGTCCTCTGATGTGAGGTATTGGGGTTATACAAAAGATGGTAACTTTAGTATTAGGAGTGCTTACCATTTGGCAGTGAGTATGAAAAGAAAAGATAGAGGGGAAGCATCAAATGGAGGCAAAGATAAAGCAGTGTGGAAATTTATATGGGGAATGGAGGTGCCAACAGTGGTCAAAATGTTCTTGTGGAAAGCTGCCAATAATATCATTCCAACCAAGAGGAATCTGTTTAACAAAAAAATTGGTGAAAATTCACTATGTCCAATATGTGGAAGAGATGAGGAGATTGTAATTCATATACTTTGGAGCTGCCCATCTTCAGTAGATGTGTGGGCAGAGCCTAGCAGTCCAGTACATAAGTGTGCCACAGAGAAAGTGGATTTTCTGGAACTATGGTCTAAGCTGATGAACAGATTACAGAAAGGGGAGATGGAATGGGTTGCTACCATAATGCGTAGAATCTGGTTGAGAAGAAATAAGGTGGTTTTTGAGAACCAATTCTATAGCCCAAGCAAACTTATACAAATGGCTGGTGAGGGGCTGGAAGATTATAAATCAGCACAGATAAGCCAAGAGGGATCTGCTACTGCTGTTGATACTAATGATCACAATGTAATGCAGAAGAAATGGAAAAAACCAGGTGCTTTTGAGGTAAAGGCTAATTGGGATGCTGCACTTGACTTGGAGGCTAAAAGAATGGGTATGGGAGTTGTCATTAGAGATGAGGAAGGGGAAGTACTTGTGTCTGTTTGTGATGTCAGAAACCATGTTGATCACCCTGCTCTAGCAGAAAGCTGGGCATTATGGAAAGCCTTAGAAATCTGTAATGAGCTAGCCCTATCAAGGGTGACTTTCGAAGGAGATGCAGCAGTTGTCATCAAAGAGATAAATAGAGAGGTGGAAGATCAATCATGGATGAGGCATATTACTGAAGATATCAAGTAGGTTTTTAAAGCCAAAAGGGACTGGAATGTAAGGTTTGTGTCAAGAGTTGGGAATCAAGTGGCCCATCTGTTAGCTAAATATGCACTGGAGCTAGGTGAGGAAAAAATATGGATTGAAGATGGGCCTTTTGTAATTTGCAATGCAGTTTTGCATGACAAATTTGTAATACCCAGAATGATTAGTAATATAATGAAGGTTTGAATTCAAAAAAAAAAAAAAAAAACTCTACGAAGAGAAATACTAAAGATGCAACACAAGGGCAAGACATTTCTTCACTCCCATCCAATGTAAGTACGAAATCTATTGGTGTGCGTGGAACTAGATCAATAGTTTACGATCACTTTATAAGAATAAAAAAAAGTGATCCAAGTAAATCTAGGGTTGCACGTAATTATTGTGCGGATTATGCATGTGATATGAAGGCGAATGGTACAAAATCCATGAAGTATTACATTGAACATCAATGTAAGTTTTACCATATAATGTTAGGGAAAAGATCCAAACTACCTTAGTTTGGAAGCCCAAAGAGGGAAGGACTACTAGCGTGGGACTTGTTCTGATAGCCTTTAATATTGACGCTTGTAGACAAGCCCTAACAAAAATGATTATACTTAACAAGTTGGCATTTAAGTTTGTTGAATGAAAGAGTTTTAAAAGATTTATGCTTATTGTTCAACCTATGTGGGTAGGAATATCTCCAAATATTGTTATAGTGTGTACAATATATTTGAGAGAAAAGAATAAGCTGACAAGCACTCTTCAAGGGCAATGAGTTTCTCTTACCATATATATGTGGACATCCCTGCAAAACCTTAACTACATATGTCTCACTGCATATTTCATTGATGATGATTAGAAATTACACAAAATAATCATCTCATTTTGTTTATTTAAAAATCACAAGGGTTATATACTTGGTAAAACAATATAGATGTGCTTGATTTATTGGAAGTGACCAAAAATACTTTCAATCACTCTTGATAATGCAAGTTCTAATAATGGAGCAATTACATTTTTCAAAAAGAAGACCAAGCATAAGAAGGAAACTATTATGGAACATGAATACTTGCATATTAGATGTGCCCACATCTTAAAATTGATTGTTTTTTACGGATTGAAAGTGTTTAATGAGTCTATTACCAAGGTGAAATGTGTTATGAAACTCTACCTATCTTATGTTGGAGAGGGCAGAAGAATTTCGAAAGGCTTTTGAACTATTAGAGGAAGAAGATGTGGAATTTATTCCTATTATTGGAGAGAAGGAAGGTGATGATGACGACAATGATGATAATGGGGTAAGGAGGAGAATGTCAAAGAAGTTAGGGCTTTCCAAAAAAGATGATTGAGATAATGTAAGATTGTTTGTGAGATTTCTTAAACTCTTTTATAATGCAGCTTTGCATTTTTTAGGTGGTCAATATGTAACTTGCAATTTTTTTTTTTATTTTTTTTATGTAATTAGTTACAATTCAAGACACAATTGACATAACGTGTGAAGAAGAACATGTATTGAGATTAATGGCAAAAAATATGAGACACAAACTTGACAAATATTGGGATAACTTTGATAACATGAATATGTTGTTGTATGTTGGACTTGTTCTTGATTCTCGGTACCAGTTGCAATAGCTTATTATTTGTTAGAGAGAATGTATACTCATGATTCTACAAGAGCAATTGAGTTGAAATTGAAGGTGAAAAGTGTTTTGACCTATATATATGATGCATACGTTGAATTTGAAGAAGGTCATCATAGTTCTTCTCTCAATATTAATGCACAAGTTTTTAAACTGAAGATGTACCTAGTACAAGTAGTAGAGTTGACAATCGGAAGACTCTTTAGAAAGCAAGTCAAGAGTGGATAGATACCTATCTGAAAATTGTGAGGAAAATGATGGAAAATTTGATATCCTACTAATATCTACAATGGCCTTTGTATCCGTATTTAGCACAACAAATTACGTACTTGATCCATTCTAAAGTAGTTTGTCTTGAATTATGCTAGAGACCCTAATTTGTGAACAAAATTGATTTCGTTATTCTTGTGCTCCAATTAGTCTTAGATATTTAATGGATGATACAGAGGATTTTGGAAAGCTCAATATGGGCATGTGAAAAACTTATTTGTTTTGATACATTTTTATTAGTTATCTATTATGTGAGTTTCTATAATTTAGTTTGTTAGGGAGGCTGAAATTTCCACTGAGGCATCAGAGACAATGTCCACACCTATTGAAGATGATTGAGGTGAAAAAAATATACTATTATACTAGTAATTTTGGTTAGCATAAAAAAATTATTGAAACTTTGATATTTTGTTTTGCACCAAAATTGTTTGATTGTGTCTTCTGATTTGTTGAGTTGTAGCCTTGCAGTTGTGGGTTGTATCCATATAATTATAATGTTAACTTCAATTTGGTATTTGGGTGGTGGTTAGATATATTTCGTCTTATTTTAGTTGTGAATTACTTTGTACTATTATTTTATAAGTAGGTGGTTTATGGGTAGATGCTTGTATTGTAACAATTTTTATTTTTATTTTTATTATTTATTTGGAGTTTGAAGTTAGGATATTTCATTTATTTGTTTATTTATTTTTCTCTTTTTCTTTGTTTTTAATTTTATTATGATGATTGCTAACTTTTATGAATGGATAAATGGTGATGGTGCACATTTTTTAATATTTAAATGTATTTTCAAAACCTTTTTTATGAATAAGTTCCTAATATGCTAATTACTATTTTTTTCTAATTTTTCTTTGCGCTATTTTTAAGAACAAAATGGGCAAATAAAGTTAAATAAGTTGATATATTATATGCCATTTTCAAAATTGGAAATTTTTTGGACACATTTTTTACTTGGGCTGAAATAAACACAGCCCAATTTATTTTTATTTGATTTTGGTAGGTTGGGTCTTTAACAAAAATTTCTCTTCCAACTAAACCGATTATACTCCTAAGCGTAAGGACCTATTTGACACTTGTTCAAAGATAACTCCATCATCATTCCCACTTTCAATTAATGATATTGGTTTAGTTAAAAGAAAAATTATACTCATCATCCTCACACTACATATATTTTTATTTGATAGCAAAGTTCTAGTTACCAAATAAAAATAAATAAAAATATGTGTGGTGTGTGGGGATGACGAGTAGGAAAATTCTAGCTAAAATCAATGTTTTAGCTATTTTACCTAATCCATTTTAGCTCTACCACATATGTTAGCTTTAGTTGTTATTCTGCATTTTGGAATAAAAAAATTCCATTGGCCTGTGAACAATATCACTTCAAATTTGAAGAATGAATTGATTTCACTGTATCTCAAATCTTGAGTTGAGGAGTTATAGCCACTCAAATGCATACGTTTTAAACGATATATATGCAAAATTTACATTTTACTGGGCTTTTGATTAAGCCAATGCCATTACTCTTACCTATTGTTTCTTTCTCGAAAGTATAAAACATTATTTTTTATCGTTTCTTTATTTAATGATCTAATTCTTTCAACAATATTACCATTTTTGTTCTAGTTTCATTTACCTAAATCCAAGTTTATCTATTGTTCATTCATTACTTATTTTATTTTTACATCCACCTTCTAGTTTCATCTCTATGGATCATTTTCTTGAATTTGACGGTTTTCTATTTGACTCCTCATCCAATGATGAATTGGAAATAAAATTCATCTTTTATTATGAAAGAAGAACAATTAAATAATGAAAGAGGACTATCATCATGTCGTAGTGCTGTTCAACCTTGTCAATTCATCATATGTAATTCTATTGAAGGAAACCAAAGTCTTGCTTTATTATTTTGTTGAACCACATGTATATCTTCCCAATATATATTAGAGAAGGTTGCTTATGAGTCATGAACTAGTTCTCCATATTCATTCAACAGTAGAAGTCTACGAACCATACTTTGTCCCAAAAATATATGTTAGTGAAAGCCTCAAGATGTCTTTCCTTCAAAAGATAACTACAACAATTAGGATGCTTGTGAGTGACAACTGATCTTATGGACAAATAATTAAGGATCCATGAAAGCACTGCATGGTTGAGTACTAAAAACAAATGTCCAAAAAAATGTAATTGAAAGGTTTAGGTTGTCTTTCTTTCAAAAGATGACCACAACAATTAAGATGTTTGCCTACAGAGTGTGACAACTAATCTTATTGACAAACACTCGAGGATTGTTGAAAGCACTACGCAACTAAGGTCACTGAATAGTGGTGATATTGCTAGCTGAAATCATGGATTTCTAGAGATGTTGGAAAATATTGATTTAATGCCCTAGAAAATGGAAGAATTGTCCAATCTAAGTGCATGAACCAACAATTATTTAGAAGTTATGGTGTCGGATGATTTTTACATATGACATGCATTTTTTTGTTTATCAAGGTTTCATAATAACATCAACAAGAAAACATTCATAAAAACAATTTATATAACACAAAGAAATAAGTGAAAATATTATGCTATAGTTCAAGAGTCAGCATGAAAAGATTTAGAGTATGCATTTTGTGGCACCCATTTTCTCATGAAGGTCTGGGTGAGGATCGTGGTGTCAATGATGCTGGCTAACGGTCAGCACCCAAGAAGATATTGAAATAGGCGTGTAATTTTTCTAAGGAAAATACACATAAAAGATACGTACTTGTGTGGCAGAAATTTAAGTAGAATACGTTATGGCGACAACGCTAGCTGGAATACTAATCCTTACAACAAAAGGAGCCTCTTGTCCTTCATTAAATCCAGAGATATTACATCGTCCAAATGTACATAAAGTTAGTTGTCTCAAAGTGGTGGATTGATTACAAGTAGTCACCTGACTTGGCATTTTATATTCTAATCAAACCTTTTCAAGTATAAGCCAAATACATAGGAGGTCATTAGAATTTAGAACTTTAAATTTTGTCATTCCATTATGTAGTTTGCGTGTGATGTATTCACTTCTTGACATGGATAAATGATATCTGAACAATTGGTTAGCAATAGCCTCCATTGAAAATAAAGATGTTCCAAAACAATAGCATCCATAGAAAATTAAATTGTTCGAAAGCAATAACATCCATGGCAAATGTTCCAAAACATAAAGGTTTTCCAATGGTTATGACAAAGTAGACCTATACTTTGCAAGGATTTCCAATTGGCGTTCATGAATATATTGGTGTTGCATAGGAGATAGTTTGCTTGTATCTATCACCATGATCTCTAACTCAAGCTTTCTTTTCTTGATGCGAAGCAACTCTTGCCGATCTTCCTCTGCAATTCTAAGCGCTTTGCGCCTCTCCTCATTCATTATCTTCCTCTCTTCCTTCAATTCACTCAACATTTCTACAAGTGAAGTTTCATGAGCCTTTCTTTTTTTCTCCTCCTTCCCAGCCTTCTTGCCATGTGGTCTCTCCAAGTCCACAAACACATCCTCCAAGCAATGATCTTCCCCAAAATGTATCGACTCTAGAGTATCAGGAGAATGTGTGAATTTTTTTGATTTCCTCCTCGATCTCAATTGATCCATATGTCTCTGCCATTTTGGTTGATGTCTTAGTAGATACCAACAATGTTCAAATAGAAATGTTGCCTTTTGGTTTTCACGATACATATTCTTCGCCTTTTGAATCTGAAAACAGACAAAAATAATGATAACTAGAATCCTTAAAAGTATCTAATAATTAAATAATTCAACACTACCAATAGCAATTCATTTATACCTTATCATGCTCGTTAACACCACTTGGATGCATTGATTCAATTTGAAATAAGAACCTACAAAACTTCTTGGTACTTTTTTGGATTGTCGACCACCGATTCATTAAAGAGACCACAGAGCGTTCAGGACTACATGACTTCTTGTACTTGTGGAAGTACTCATAAATTCTATTCCACAATTGTGTGGCTCTTTGGTCATTTCCTTGAATTACATCTAAGCTAATATTGAGCCAAGCTGATACAAGTTGATTGTCTTCTTCCACTGTGAAGTTTCCACCCCTATGAGATCTCTTACTAGTGGATCCTATATGTGCTTGGGTTTGAGTATCTTGGGCATATACGTTGTGATTTGTAGAGGTCCCGATAGTTTCATTGTTCATTCCATGTTCACCCTCTTGCAAGAGAGTAGTGGTAGAGAAGGGATCTTCACCCGTCTGGGAATCCATCCTTAAATAAATAAAAATACAAGTTATAATCGAAAAGAAAAAAAAAACTGTTAACATAAAAAAAAAAAGATCAGAAAAGAGGGTATAACAAAGACAATAATAGTTGGGTCAAGAATAATGCCACACAGCAGTACACTAAATATCTGATACCACTTCACTGATACCAAACTAGTACACAAATACAATCCATTTTGCAAATCTTAGTTTTCTATGGTTCTTACTGAATTGTCCAAATATCTTAAAAGACCACATGATAAAATAAAAATCATGGGTTCAATATGTGCAATCTTGGATAATTTCTCTTTTATGTATTTATGAGAATGCCATGCTAATTTGTCTCAGGCTTGCTTACTCTAAGCCAAAAGTTAAAACACCCACCGTTATTAGAAAGTCTCCCCACCCTTCAAATGGGAGCATTTCAGCCTGAAAATTTAAGAAAATGGATTTGCACGATAATATCAAACGCTGGGAGTTCATCATGCATAATCGTGTTGACTCTTGTACAAAATGTGGTAGTACTTCACAGTAGCACTGTGCTACTTTTTTTAGTCACAAAACTTAACTCAAAAGAAGAAGTCATAAAATACCACAATAGTCACAAAAGAAACTTAAGATTGATTGGGTAGCCAATAGTTTCAGAGCAGTGAACTGCACTCATACTTTTTGACAAAAGGAGCTTAAGAATGATTAACATAAAAAAAATGAAATTCGATGGATGTAATAAAGTAGTTTTGTTAGTGGAAACACTGGCCCTAGAAGAGGGTGGGAATGCCTTAAACAATAAAAACTATGTGTGTACAAAGTCAATAAATTCTTCTACATTGCTAAATCAACAATAACACAAAAACCAATTAGGCTAGTGAGATTCGTCTACAAGTTCAAAACTCTTCTTAGCCTAGGTAGTGTCACTAATTTCAGACCATACATCAAACAATTTCTCTACCTCACAAAAAGAGCAAAAAAGGAAAATAAGTAAATCTGAAACTCATAACCACCCAACGACTCTAGGAGCAAGATATCATAATCCTCAGGTAGTGGCGGCAGTGTATCACGAGCCCTTCTAATAGAACACACAGGAAAATTACAAATGTACCCCTGGTCAGCAGAACACAGGAACAAAATAAACCCAGAAAACTAAACGCATCATTTGTCATTTAGAAAGGAACAATACAAACCACAAACTTTAAACCTAAAACCAGAAGGTGGACAGTGCAACCGGGCAGAGATGGAGAAGAAATCAAAATAAAAATCAGAACCAAAAACCAAAAACAAAGTGGTGGCTGGAAATTTACTCGTGATTCAACAGTGGAAGAGAACTGGAGATGGAGGAGAATTGACGGTTGACAGGTGTGGGCGGCGTCTTTAGCTCGCTGGACTGCAAATGGTGAGAATCTGTGATTTAGCGAACATGTTTGTTCGTGAAATAGATGGTTATGAGAAATAGAGATGAAAAGGGCATTTAAAGAGAGGAGAGAGAAATGATAATTTATCTTTACCTTTAGCTTCAGTGTTTTGCATTGTGGATTGGGGAAATGCTATACATCTGCCCGACACCAGCACACACTTCACTTCACTTTTTTTTTTTTTTTTTTTTACACTCATTACGTTGAGTGTGCCCCGGAGTGGGGCAGATGCAAATATTTTTCCTTTGCATTGTAAATGACTAGGCGATGTTTGAAGAATGAAATGATAAATTTGTAACTACTAATAAAATGATTTTAAATAAGATATTTTATGAAATTTTAGAAAATGAGAAAAAAATTAAATAAAAATATTATAAAGTTAAAATATTATTAAAATATAATTTTTTAATATTTTTTATGGAATTATTATTTACTTGTAAAAAATATATATATAATTTTTTAATATAATTTTTGTTTTAAAATTTAAAAAAGTTTAATTATTTTGACATTTGAAGTTTAGCAAAATTTTAATGATTAGTAATGACTAGATAAAAAGGTTTAAGATTTAAGATTTACAAATATTTGTATTTGAATTATGTTCGAGAAGAAAATTAAAAAAATTTTGAGATGAGAGGGATGTGATGTGTTTCCTAGACAACCCCCAAATATAAGGACTTTAGCAAAATTTTAGCTAGCTGTAGGGGTAGCCCCCTCCTCGCCCCTGCCCCTACATGTGTGGGGGAGGAGTTTTCCATCCGGGCATCCGCTCCCGATGTGTGGGGGTGGACACCCCAGCCGTCCGCCCCCTGCCTGCATGAAAGGGCCACGGGCCCATAAGGATTCTGGCCCTAAAATGGCCCAGAAATTGTTTCAGGGCCATTTTGAGCTCAGAATTTAAGTAAGAAATACAAAATTTAATAATAAATATAACAAAAAATAATTTACAATAATAGAAATTATTAATTATATACTACTAAGTTGCAACTATTAACTAATAATTATAACTAAACTACTAGTATATTACAATGATAATTAAGATAAAACTACTACAAAATTATAAATTCATCTAAAAATATTTCAAATTGTACTACTGGAGCAACATTACAATTAACTAAATTAACAAAAGAATAACATTTCATTCTTCAATGGAAATTGGGGTGGCAATGGTGATAGAAAAGTGAGTTGTGCTGACTGCTGTGAGATTGTGAGAATCGAGATCATAAAACCTGAAACATTAATAATTTAAAAGGAAAACAAATCAGATTCATAAACATGAAACACAAATTAAAAATAAAAACATATATTAGAAATGTAAAAATCACAAACATTAAAAGTATTAACCAAGATTAGATTGAGATCAAGATGAGAGTAATTATTAGGTCCTTAGGAAGTTAGGATTAGGATTTGGCATATGACATTGAGATTATAAAAGTTAAAAAAAATACAAGCAAAATAATTAGATACAAAAAATTATATAAAATATAACTACAAAATACAATTAAGGGACAAATTGTGCAAATCAATGACGGATGTATATGGTGGGTCCAATATACACGAAGTCATACTGCAGTGAAGCTAGTCGTAGATGTCGTCTCATGTATCGCTACAACAATTAAATTTGAAATTAATACCGATTAAATGAATATAAATAAATTAAAATAATAGAATGAAATTCATGATTACCAGATGGTCCAGATCTAGGCTAATCACCACCCTCCTCCTCGTCGGCCTCCTGAAAGTCAAGAACATCCGGAATATGAATTGGGGTCCCCTTGATCCAATTCTGTGTGCAAATCAATGCCTCCACAGTGGTAGCTGATAATGAACTCCGAAATGGATCCAATATGTGCCCTCCGGTGCTAAAAGCTGACTCTGAGGCTACAGTGCTAATAGGGATGGCCAAAATATTGCGGGCTATCTCTCCAAGGACAGGATACTTCACGGCATGACTCTTCCACCAAGCTAATATATCAAAGTCTCGTGCAAATGGTTGAAGATCCGCTGCTAAGTATCTGTCTACCTCTGACTGAGCCTTTGTAGAATGACGAACTATGGGGTTGTGCTCCAACCTCTCACCCCAATCCAACCTACGCTTTTTCTCAACCCCGGCTTCTAGAGGAGGTGGGGCGGTAGGTGTACGTGTTAGAATATTACCACACCTGAAGATGGTAAACTCATCAAACAATCTAAGAAGAGTTTCCTTAACCCTTGCCGCAATAAGCTCCGCCCATGCATTCCCGTGTGAAATTCCCAATCCGTATACCATGCCAACAATCTTAAATTGGGGGTCAAGAACAACAGCTACATATAACAAAATATTAGACATACTGAAATCTCCCAAATACTTGTTATACTTCACCCTTATCATCAATGCCATCTCCCGCATCCTAATATGGTCACTCGCGCACATGTAATCCAATTCTTCTTTTATCTTACATATTTGCTGACAGAAATGAGGGGATGTAGGATACAAAGAACCAGATAGCTTCGTTGTGACCTCATAGAAAAGCCTAAAAAATTCTACAAAAGTAATAACCACCTCCCAATCATCATCAATAGGCTTCCCCAATCCCCCGTGCTCATCAAAATATCTAACATATTGAATGTCTTCATCACCCAATAATGTAAAGGCCAACTGATATTCTTGGGCTGCCTCCAACATCAAGAAGGTTGTGTTCCATCTTGTAGGAACATCAGTACAGAGGCTCTTCTTGGATGTTATGCCTGCAGACCTCACAGCAACCTTGAATTTATCCAATCTTGCAGGAGAAGATTTCACAAATCTCACAGCAGTTCTGACTCGGGCAATCGAGTCATCAAAATCTTTCAAACCATCAATCACAATTAGATTCAGAATCTGTGCAACACATCTAACATGCAAACACTCACCACCCATGATTGTCTTTTTTGCCTCTCTAAGATAGGTTTTCAGATGTCCCAATGCGACATCGTTAGATGAGGCATTATCAACTGTAATGGTCACCACTCGTGCCAACCTCCATTCTTTTATTGCGGCCTCTAAGGCCCTCCCAATCGTTTCACCCTTGTGATCGGAAATTTGACAAAACTTTAAAATTTTTTTATGTAATGTCCAATCACAATCAACAAAATGCGCAGTCAAAGATATATAATTAAAATTTTGGATCGATGTCCAAGTATCGGTGGTAAGGCAAACCATTTGACCCACCAATTGGCCCCTCAACAACTCTTTCTTTGACATATACTGTTTCTTTATATCCTTTGCCACCGTGTGGCGAGAAAAAAGATTAAACCTAGGTTCCAAGTATTTAGAATATGCTTGGAACCCTTTCCCCTCCACAAACTGAAAAGGTAGCTCGTCCATGATGACCATACGAGCTAGGTGTCTCCTACACTCATCGGGATCATACTTAGTATACTCCTTCAACGTTGCACCCCCATTACTCCCATCCGCCATATTTTTAGTTTAAGGGTTGTTGGAGTCACCATCCTCTAATTTAGTAAAATAGGTCCATACCATAGAAACATGTTTTTTGCTTTGTAGGGGTAAGGAGGCAGGCCCGGCAGGGCAAGGGTCTGTAGGGATAGGTGTTGAGGTAGGGATAGGGGTATGGGTAGGGGTATGAGAGCTAGCACTACAATCTGATGGATTTTCCATTCCTCAAAACTGACAAAAATCTGAAATGAAGCAACATCACACCAAGTTCAAACAATTAAAACCATGCAACAATCACTCAAGTTCATTAATTAATTCTTTATTTTCAGAAAAGGATTAACATAGAGTCATAAACTGATCTGTTTTGTTATAACAAATTCATGTAGGTACAAAAATGCTTCTCTAATATATAAAGATGCATTTCATTGTAATTAAAATTTTTGTTCTCCTGAGCATGTAGGGTTCCTACCTGAGATATTTCATCACTAACGCATAATGCACAATGCTTATTTAATTGAATTGCAGTTTTTGCAAGAATATGCACCAAAACTAAAAATATGAGGAATTATGAATAGCACCAAAAGATTTTGCTAGTTTTGTAACTATGAATAAATTATTTCATTAATGTCTTTATTTTATTATATTATCTATACGCACTAGAAAGAGGAAAAAACATATATATATATATATGTGTGTGTGTGTGTGTTACCCATCCATCTCTAAGGGGTAATAGGAACACTACTAAATGAGTTTTTATATAAATCCCAAATACCATTTTAAATTTAATGGTACGAAACATTAATATTTATCAATTTACAGATTTATCATCTTTTGTCTATTAATTTTTAAAATGTTGATGCGACAAAACCTCTACTTTTAAATTTAAAGGCAGTTTATATGAATCAACGAAAAAATGTCTTCCAATAAATTATTTAAAAATACATAGAACATAAAAAAAAAGTCCACTTATCTAAATAATAATTACTTACTTTTATTCATGGGTACCACTAACCAGGTTGTTAATTCTACAAGATCTTTATCCCTAAAAATTTTGGGAAAAGGAAATGAATATACGTGGGTTTTTTTTTTTTTTCTCAAGTCTTAATTATCTGAAGTAATATAATTATATTCACTAAAGTTCCTCCAATATGAGTATGTGAATTATTTTACTGTACAAATATTATTTAAAAAATAAAGAATATTTTTACGTAGATTGACTCTTAAGAATATGTATCTGACACGCTAGCTTCATATATATAATATAATATATATAATTGAATCGAACCCTACATAATTTAATTAAAACCATAAAACAAAACCCCTAAATTAATTTAGGGTTTCGGATTGGAACCGAAACCCTAGAGAATTTAATTAAAACCCTAAATTAAAACCCCTAAATTAATTTAGGGTTTCAGATTGGAACCCTAAACTAATTTAGGATTCCAATCCGAAACCCTAAAGTATTGGAACCCTAAATTAATTTAGGGTTTTGGATTCACTGTTCACGAATCCCAACAATTCAAAATTCAAAATCACAATCACAGATGCACCGTTTACGAATCAAAAAGATTCAAATTCACAAATCACATGCACAATCAAGATTCTCCACAACACATTGTTCACAAATCCCATCCTCCATCTCCATTTAATCACAACCTTCCTCCAATCTCCATAACTCAAAAAAAAAAAAAAAAAAAAAAAAAAAAAAAAAAAAAAAAACCTAAGAGGTTCGGATTTGGGGCTTACCTTTGGCGACGATGATGCGACGGACACAGAGAGCGACGACGACGGCCATAGAGATGTGTGGAGAGAGACTAAGAGAGAATTGAGAGTCGTGAGAGAGAATTATCGAGAAGGGGAGGGGAATCGCGGGATTGGGTGGGGGGGGGGGAATTAACCCAGACGAAACGGCGCCGATTTGTCTGGGGGTGTTTAAAAAAAAAAAACCCATAAGACAAAATGACTGTGGGGGGGGGGGGGGGGGGGGTTTAATATATATATATTTTATATAGCGGGGCTGGGCCCCCTCCATCCCCCGCCTCCACGGGGGGCCGCAGATGCGGGTGGGGCCACCTGCCCCCCTCATCTGCGGCATAGATCCCCCATCCCGCCTGGGTGGTGCTGGGGCAAACGGGGCAGTGCAGCGAGGGGAGGGGCGCCGCTGCCCACCCCTAGCTCTTAGGCCTCTTCGGCTTCAAACTAGAAGCCCAAACACCTCCACATGTTATTAATGTTAGAATTTGGCACGGACTTGACACAAAGTTAAAAGAGTTTTTTTTTTTATATATAAGTAAGAAAAATTTAACAGAACTATATCTGAAAATATTAGAGATAAGGGTTATGACATATTGTTCTTAAATTTCATTTAAACTGGATTGATCCGAAGAGACACAACTAACAAAAAGATCAATTGCTAATTCACCTACAAAACCTACAATTATTTTGCATGATCTATATAAATTAAGATTATCTTTGAAGGCTTTTGCAAGTTCCATGGGTAGTTTCCTCAAAGCGGATAAAGTGACCATTAATGTTACCTAAACTAGTTGTGCTTGG